>CAMZMU010000071.1:37913844-38517827 GCA_947311845.1 Poa pratensis | reverse complement strand
TTGTTGCAAGCTCAAGAATCACTAGATCTCCCAATCCCTCCACCCAAACTTGTTGATCTTTGGAGGATTGAAGGAGAAGGCCCCGATCTACATCTTCACCGAGCCGTTTGTCATTTCCCCCTCATTCACTTGAGGGACCATTGCTAGGGTTTCCACTAGGAAAAACCTAGCCCCCTTTGTACTCACTTGATTGTCTTTGTGACAGATTGTAGCTGTTTGGGAGCCCCCAATCCTTTGTGGGTTGTGCCCCAAATCGTTGTTGTAAAGGCTCCGGACTCCGCCTCGAAGGTTTCCGATAGTTGAAGTGAACCAAACCTTTGTGGTGCGGTTCACCGGAGAAGAGGGTGAGGCCTTTGTGGCCGTTGAACCATTGTGTTGGTTCACACCTCTCCAACGAGACGTACTCCCCTAAAAAGGAGGAACTCGGGATTACATCCGTGTCTCCGCGTGCTTTGACTTCGGTTACCTCTATCCTTGTTTACCGCCTTATTATATCGTGCTAGTTGCTAGCTTGTCATATAGGTAAATTCACCGTAGTTGCATATCTGAGAATTTACCTTTTGTGTCAAGCCTAAATTGAAAAAGACTAAAATTGGAGTAGCACCTATTCACCCCCCCCTCTAGGTGTCATACCGATCCTTTCAATTGGTATCAGAGCTAGGCTCTCTTGTTTTGGGTTAACCGCCTAAGAGAAGTATGACACAAAGTGAGGATGAGGCCGATCTTGCCAAGGCCAAGGAGACCATGGCATCCATGGCCGATATCAAATCGTTGGAAACAACATTGACATCGTCCATGAATGACATGAATGTCAAATTTGATGAGTTGCGTGACATGCTCATGAAACTCACAAATGCCAAGGTTTCGGAAACCATCCCACTAGAGGGTATCTCTAACTCCGATGAAGGTGATTCCGAGGAGGGTAAAAAGAAAAATGAGAAGGGGTTGGAAACCATCTCCGGATCTAAACCATCTCCCTCCTACCAAGCATGAAGATGGGAAGGAAGAGTACCATAACGTTCCGGGATGGTACCCTATCGACCCACCTATCACCACCCGCATAAACCCCATTGGTCCTCCACCTAAGCTTAATGCATTAGCCTTTGCTAGTTGGCAACGCTCAATGAAATCTCATATTAACAGTGCCTCTATCGAGCTTTGGAGGATCATTGAAGAAGGGTACAAGGTTGCGGATCCAAGCAATGTGACAAGAAGAGAATTTGCCGAAAAAGCAACTCAATGCCTCCGCACTCCATATGATTGAACTTTCAGTGGGTGAAAGTGACAAGCATTATGTTCTCAATGCCTCCACCGCCAAAGAAGCTTGGAATTGTCTTGAGGTTGCATTTCTTGGGAATGAAAGCATGAAGAGAAACCGATATGAGTCTTTGAGCAATGATGCCGAAGGATTCTACATGTTTGACAATGAGACTCATGAAGACATGTATGGAAGACTCAAGACTCTTGCAAAGGCCTTCTTTGATGTGGGGGCAACCTATGTGGATGATGCTTATGTCAAGAGGAAGTATGTGAATGCTCTCTTGCCTTCCGAGCCCATCGAGGAAGGCCATTCAAGGAAGACACAACTACAACGAAATGACATCCAATGAAGTTATGCAAGAAGTGCAAGCCTCCAAGGTTGCCACCAAAATGCCGAAGATAGCCGTGCTAGGGCCATGGGGATGAAACAAGGCCCCTCACTTGCTTTGAAGGCCAAGGTGGTATGTCTTGATGAGGTTGAAGCGTGCCCAAGCAACATTGCTCCAAATGATCTTGAACCGGCTCTAAATGGTCATATAGCTCTTGCCACAAGAGAGTTTTGGCAAGACCCGGCAAAAGCTAAAGCCAAGGTTGATAAAGAGAACAACTCAAGTGGGAAGAAAAGAGCTAGCCTCAAAGTGGAAGACGTGCTACAATTGTCATGACAAGAACCACTACATAAGAGAGTGTCCTTATGAGAACCGAGAGCAAAATGGTGGGAAGCTCATCCCCAAGGACCATTCAAAGTTGATCCAAAAGAAGCCCGCAAGACCAAGGAAGCCTTTCTTCAAGAAGGCACCAAGAATTTGTTGGTGGCACAAGAAGAAATGCCACAAGTGATTCCGAAGATGAAGATGCACCTACTAAAGAGGTAGCCGCATTGGCTATTGTATCAACTTCATCATCTTCTCTCTTTGAATCCCCCAATGAGAACTTCTCCACCAACAATGCTCGTTGCCTCATGGCTAATGTCACCGAGGTATCATCTCCTTCTCCCAAGACTATGCATGAAATGAGTGATCAATCTAGTCTTGTGATTAAGAAAGAACTTGTTGCTTTCGATACTTTCATGACTAACTTGCAAGGTGAAGCTAAGGAACATGTTGAGTCTCTCATGAGACAACTATTGCGGCCGAAGAACTTCTTCAAGAAAAGAGTAAGATTGAGAGAGAGGATTCTCTCACCATTGCCTCTTTGAATGCTTCCGTAGCATCCTTGAATGCCTCTCTTGATGAAGAGAGTGAAGAAAGATGTTCTCTTGAGGAAAGACTTGAGTCTCTTGATGCTAAAAATGATGATATCATTAATAAAATCATTAAGGATAGAGATCATGTCGTTGCTAAATATAAAGTGCTTAAAAAGGAGAAAGTTGAACTTGGGGTTGCTAATGCTAGACTTCTTGAGGATATGGAGAAGCTTGACAAGGCTCACAAGGCCTTGGAAACAACTCACTCCCTTTTAAGTCTCATGAGCAACTTCAAACTCAACTTTCTAAATCTAGCTCAACTAGCATATCTATTCTTCCTCGTGTTCATGAAAATGTTATTGAAGAAAATGTTAGTGCCAAGACCTCTATTCCCAAAGGTAAAGATAAGGGTATTGCTTACTTATTTCAAAAACCACACAAAGGGAAGGAGGGTCTTGGATGTAGCCGAGCCCAAGAAGAAAGTGGGCAACAACAAGAAGATCAAGACCAAGCCCGCACAAGCCGAGACTTCCATTGCGGTGGTAGTGCCACAAGGGCAAGACCACTCGTAGTGACTTTGCGGGCATAACAACCCCAACTATATTCTTTATGTTGATTATTATGGGGATGTTTATGCTCAATATGTTGGTCCATATGATGGTTACATTGATTACTCTATTTGGGTTCCTAAGACCCTTGTTGCTAACCAAAGAGGACCCATTGAGAAATGGGTACCTAAATCCAAGCAATGATTTCTTGTAGGACTATGCTTCCGGTGGATCGAAATGGGTGGTTGATAGTGGATGCACTAGTCATATGACCGGAAGCAAGGAGATTATGACGGAGTTGAGACCAAATCTAAATAACCATCCGTCTCTTATGGTGACAAGTCAAAGGCCGAGGTAAAGAGTCTCGGCAAGTGGTAGTTGCAAGGATATCACCCTTGTAAATGTCATGCTTGTTGAGTCTCTAGGTTACAATCTTATGTCCGTTCGTGCTCTTAATAAGATGAACTTTGATGTCCATTTTACTATTGATATGGTGGTACTCTTGAGGAGCAAGACTCTAAAGGTCATGTTCGTTGGGTATGTTGAAAATGAGTTTGTTGTGGTAGACTTTTCGGGGTCTACCAACACTCAAGCAATATGCCTATTCGGAAAGGCCGACGTGGGGTGGTTGTGGCATCGCCGCTTGTCCCATGTCAACATGAGAACTTTGCAAAGTCTTCACAAGGGTGGCCACATTCTTGGACTAAAAGAGATGTTTCTTTTCTAGAGATCGTCTTTGTAGGGCTTGTGTTGAAGGAAAGATGCATGATTCTCCCCATCCGGCAAGACCATTATTTCAACAACGAGGATTTTGGAACTTCTTCATGTTGATTCTCTTTGGCCCGTGCCTCAACCTAGTCTTTGGAGGAAAATATTGTTTGGTGATTGTTGATGACTATTCAAGATTTACTTGGTTATTTCTTCAAGACAAGGAAAAGACCCAACAAAACCGTCATCGACTTTCCAATATGTTCAACGCCAATACAATGTCCCTATTTTGTCATTAGGAGTGATAATGGCTCCGAGTTCAAGAACTACACCTTATAAATCTTTCTGAAGAGGGATTCGTCATCAATATCCGCTGCATATAACCCCTCAACAAAATGGTGTAGCCGAAAGAAGAACCGTACTCTCATGGATATGGCAAGGTCTATGTTGGCGGAGTTTAAGTCTCCGCTATTCTATGGGCCGAGCTCTCCACGGCGTGTCACTCATCTAACCGGTTATTCATTCGTTGGCAAGAAGTTTACATCTTATGAGATGCTCACCGGCAACAAGCCCAATGTCTCCTACTACCGAGTTTTTGGTTGTAAGTGTTTCTATAAGAACAAAAGTGTTTCGTTTGTCTAAATTTGAATCTAAAGCTTTAGAGGGTGTTTTTTGTTGGTTACGGTGCCGAATCTCACACCTATAGAGTCTATGACAAGACCGTTGGGAAAGTCATAGAATCTGTGATGTGTAGGTTCGATGAGAATGACGGCTCCCAAGTGGCGCAATTCATGTTTGTGATGTAGATAATGAGGAACCTCAAGAAGCAATAAGAAGAATGGGGTTGGTTTCCATCGCCCCATTGAAATCCATCATGAGCCTCCTCAAGCAAGTCCTAGCTCCACCCATGTGGAGACTCCATCATCACAAGTTGAAGTTGCACCTTCTATGGAAGCAAATGATGCACCTATCCAAGAACAAGTTCAAGGCCCTCCTCAAGTTGACCAAGAGTGCTATTCAAGAACCAAGTTCTCCTATTGTCAACACTAGCCAAGGTCAAGACCAAGATCAACCCTCTCCTTCTTTGTTGAAGATGAGCTTCAAGATGATCAAGGTCAACACACTCCGGTCAAGACGGGGACTCAAATGATCAAGATGATCAAGCCGAAATTCCTCGCATCAATGAGGATATCGAAACCGTCGTATAGCAAGAGTCAAAAAGGATTGGAGAAGAAAGAGTCTTCATCTAGAGAATATCATTGTTAATGTCAAGAACAAGGTCACCACAAGAAAACAATTGGCAAATTTCAATGAACATCAAGCTCACATCTCTATGGTGGAACCAAAGAAAGTCTTTGAAGCTCTTGAAGATCCGGATTGGTTGAGGCCATGCATGAAGAACTCAATAACTTCAAGCGCAACAAAGTGTGGAATCTAGTGGAGAAGCCAAAAGATTGCCTCAATGTTATAGGCACCAAGTGGATATTCAAGAATAAGCAAGATGAGCATGGAATGGTTGTGAGGAACAAGGCAAGATTGGTAGCACAAGGGTTCTCTCAAGTTGAAGGCATTGATTTTGGAGAGACCTATGCTCCCGTGGCTCGCTTGAGTCCATCTGTATCCTTCTTATGCATATGCATCACATCATAATTTCAAGTTGCAACAAATGGATGTGAAAAGTGCCTTTCTTAATGGTCCTTTAAAGGAGTTGGTATATGTTAAGCAACCTCCGGGATTTGAGGATCCACACTTCCCTAACCATGTCTACAAACTTGATAAGGCGCTCTATGGTCTCAAACAAGCACCTCGTGCTTGGTATGAGCACCTAAGAGAGCTATTATAGACCGTGGCTTTGAAGTGGGGCAAATCGATCCCACTCTTTTTACCAAGAGGGTTAAAGGGGAGCTTTTCATATGCCAACTTTATGTTGATGATATCATATTTGGCTCTTCTAACAAAGCTTTTAATGATGAATTTTCAAAGCTTATGACCGATAGGTTCGAGATGTCCATGATGGGAGAGTTGAAGTACTTCCTTGGTTTTGAGATCAAGCAATTGAGTGGAGGGACCTTCATCTCTCAAGCCAAATATATCCAAGACATGCTCAAGAGGTTCAAGATGCAAAATGCTAAAGAGAAGAAGTTTCCTATGGACACCAAGTGTCATCTTGAACTTAATCCAAAGGGTAAAGATAAGGATGTTGATCAAAAGCTCTATCGCTCTATGATTGGTTCTTTGCTTTATCTTTGTGCATCTAGACCCGATATTGTGTTGAGTGTAGGAGTGTGTGCAAGGTACCAAGCGGCTCCCAAAGAAAGCCACCAAACGGCGGTTCTTCGAATCTTTCGATATTTGGTTCATACCCCAAGGTTTGGTTTGTGGTATCCTAAAGGCTCAACATTCTCTCTCCGGTTACACGGATTCGGATTGGGCCGGTTGCAAGGATGATAGGAAATCAACTTCCGGGGCTTGCCAATTCCTTGGTAGGTCCTTGGTGAGTTGGTCTTCTAAGAAGCAAAATTGCATATCTCTCTCCACCGAAGCCGAGTATGTGGCGGCCGCTAGTTGTTGCACTCAATTGTTGTGGATGAGGCAAACTTTAAAGGAATACGGTGTCCATTGTGACAAAGTGCCTCTTTTATGTGACAATGAAAGTGCTATCAAGATTGGCCACAACCCGGTGGAGCACTCAAGAACGAAGCATATTGAGATTCGCTATCACTTCATCCGTGATCACATCATCCGGGGTGATATTGAGCTTGGTATATTCCCACGAAGATCCAACTTGCCGATATGTTCACGAAGCCACTTGATGAAGCAAGGTTCACTTATTTGAGGCATGAGCTAAATATCATCGATTCGGGGAGCGTCGCTTGAGTATCTTGCATACACACCTATATCTTAGCTATTTGTTTGGTTTAGGTGTAGGCATGGACATAGGGGGAGTGCGGTCCTAATCCATTGGACTATCCCTCCCCCCATTATGCCGATAGAAAGAACTCATTTTGTCTCTATATTGTTCATTTTATGAATTGTGAGCTTAAATGACGAGTAGTGGCGGTGAACCCAAGATATATCTTCGCGGTGTCACACCACATACACTCATACATGGTGGCTTAGGCCACCGCCATCTTCTTTGTGAAGATTTGATCTTGTTGGAGCTTTATGGCCTTTTTGCCTATCCGTTGGTTTTATGGAAAACACACTCAAATGATGCTTCTTAATGTTTTCTTTGTGCCTCTTACCAAGTTTGAGTGTGAAGTACCATTTCCAGTGACTTTGTGTTCCATCCCAGGCCTATCCCTTCTGAAAACTTGCTCCTCTTGCATCTTGCATGTTCAACAACAAAATCTGGCATTTTTGAGTTGGTGGGGCCGGAAACTCCGGTCCTTTGGGCCGGAATATCCGGTCTGACTGAAGTTTCCGCCCTAAACCCGGAATCTCTGGCTTAGGCCGGAGACTCCGGTGTTTAGGCCGGAAACTCCGGTCTGGGCAGTTTCGCAGGGGTCCAAAAGGGGATCGGGGTGGGAGTTGACTTCACAACTCCCACACACCCCCGACCCCCAACCTCTCCCCTGCAGCCGCCGCGCCTCGAAGTGCCGCTCCGGCTGCTCCCCGCCGCCGGAATCCGCCGTGCCTCCGGCCTACTCCTCCTCACCAACGCGGGACCTTCCTCTCCTTCGTTTGGGCTGCACCATGGACAAAAAGGGTACCTCCTCTCTCTCCTTAGGTTTTTCACCTCGATCTAAGTTTGGAGAGTAGTTCCCCTAGTTTTTCATGGTGTAGAATCTTCTAGATGGCAAGGTGTATCCTAGATTTAACCCTAGAATTCTCAGCACAAAGTTTCTTGAACTAAATCGAGGTTCCCCATCTCAGGGCCGGAGACTCCGGTCTTCCAGGCCGGAAACTCCGGTCAGGGCCGGAATCTCCGCCCCCTGAGGCCGGAAACTCCGGTGTAGATCAGACACTTTGTGCCCAGAATTCTTTGGTTACTTCTTCTTTGGTTCCTGGACATGCAAGCTTATCCCCATGCTTTTCTCCTATTCTGTTATTTCACAGGTGGGCAGAGGACAAAGGCTTCCATGAAACATCCTGAAAAATCACCAAGAAAAGTCATCCGTGCTCAAACAAGGGACAAGCTTCTTTTTGACAGCAGCGCTGGCCGTCTGAGACAGCAGAGTACCATAGATGAAGAAGCCACAAGACATGCTGCCCTAGGTGGGTTTGATAATGAAGAAGAGGCCGAGAGAGCTCATTTTGACTCCTTGACCACTGTTTTGGGCATGGGGAAGCTCGAGTTTCGTCGGATGAGATCTCAGCAGTTCTATGACTTGCCATCCAACACCGATGATCCTAGGTTTCCAAGGAGAGAGCAGCAGCTGATCATGAATGAGATTTATGCCCGCATTGAGAAGCATATGGTGTGTGAGCAAAAAGTGTTGAGCCTTGAGAGCTTGGACAAGAAACCTTATTTTCAAGAGGCCGTGTGGATTGCTCGGAAGCTTGGACTTGAGAGGCTCATCTCCATGTTCATGAAGATTATGATATTCAGCTTGTGCATCAGTTCTTTGCCACAGTGGTTTTGATAATGATGAAGATATCACCATGACTTGGATGACCGGTTCTCAAAAGTGCACCTCTAACTTTGTGGAGTTTGGAAGATGTTTGGGATACAAGTTCAAGGGTGCCACTACTTGTGTTGGGAAGAGGATGCATGTGGAAGGGGTGCTACAACAAACGCCGCTTGCGCCCTTTATATTCAGTTGCATCATCCGTTGGCACCAATCAAGACCTCCTCCCCACCTTCAACATTTTCCTTCGCATGGTTCGGCTCAATCTTGCTCCTCAAGCCGGAAATGTGGATGCCATTCGAGGAGGGCTTGTCAATCTCTTATACCATGCTTACAAGGTGCTCCAAGCCGGTCCGGATTGTGAAGGCCAAGAAGTTGATGTCATGGATTTCATCAAGTGTGAATTGCTTTGGGCCATTTTTGAGCACAAGAACCCTCTCTATGCACCTTATGTGATGAAGCTCATCCTCTCCAAGGTCTCCAACATCGATACCTCTCGCCTCACCAAGCATGCCAAGGGGACTCTCCACCAACTTAGCAAGCACACCAAGCAACCGTCTTCCTCTCGTGCACCTCCTCCGCAATCTAGTAGTGAGGAAGCGGAGACCGAGGCCCCAATGCCTAGAAGGAGAAGCAAGAATGCCGACCCTCCCTCATATCTTCAAGGAAGGGCTCAAGTGAACTCGGAAGTGAGTAAACTCTCTTGGTGGAAGAGAAAGTTGCTTTGCATGGATGTTGCACTTCACAAGGAGAACCATGCCTCATATGTGAGAGAGAAGCATATCATTGACAACCAACAAATCATGATCAAGGAGTTGCGCAAGCTCAACAATGGTAGTATCACTCCCCCTCCGGAAGAAGATGAAGATGGCAATCCTATTATCTCCTCCTCGTCGGCCGAGACTATCCCTCTTGAGAAATGGAACGAAGACGTCTTTCCTTGGTCGGATTATGCGGATGTGACTTCATTGCCCTCCTCTTCTCGCAACACCGGCAAGGCTCCCATGAACCTTTCCGATGAGGACTACAATCAAGAAAGGGAAGGTGATGATGACATGGAAGAAAGCTCCGGGTGATCTCCATGGGTTTCGTGTAGTTATGCTCTTTTCCCTTTTTGGCGTCTCGATGCCAAAGGGGGAGAAGTAGTTCTATTAGGTTCTCTCCGGGATTTGCATGGGTTGGACACAAGCATGTGCTTTTATCATTTTATTGCGCTTGTGTCCATTTTATGTTATTTGGAACTTATTTGCATCTTGTGTTGTGAACTATGTGAGTGTAAGACATATGGATTTCTATTATGTATGGTTGAACCTACTTTATTGTGCTATGGTTATATGGATGTTTATCTACATTTATATGCACAAGGTATGGTTTTTATCTCTAGGCTCAACCTACTTTGTGATATGTCTTGTTTATGAAATGTTTCGTTTACATATCATGTCGCCTTGTTGTGGAACTTGTTTCTCTATATGTGTGCATTTGCATTCCAAAGCAAATGAGTTATATGCACACATCTAGGGGGAGCTTTTCCTTTTGTTAAACATGATAGTATGGTGAATTATTGCAAATCCGTGTGTTGTCATCTAACACCAAAAAGGGGGAGATTGAAAGGACATTTTGTGATCTCTTAGTTTTGTGTGTTAGTTAACAACACTTGGATGTTTTAATCTGGTGCTAAGTGATGCAGGTTTTATTGTATACAACATGTGCATCAACACCAAAAAGAGAAAAGAGTTTCTGGAGCATTTCAGGCCGGAGTTTCCGGCCTCCAAGGCCGGAGTTTCCGGTCCTGGACTTGTCCTCGAAGAAACAGCAAAGCTGCTGAAGTGTTGCTCAGCCCCTGGTGTGGGGCGGAGTTTCCGGTCCTCAGGACCGGAGTTTCCGCCCCTGGCCAAACATTCCGGCCCCAGGGCACCGGAGTCTTTGCCCAAGTCTGCTGCTGAATTGTTGCTCAGCCCCTGGTGTGGGGCGGAGTTTCCGGCCCCCAGGCCGGAGTTTCCGCCCCTGGCCAAACGGCCCCAGTACACCGGAGTTTTGGCCCAAGTCTCAGACGTGAAGAAGTTGCTCAGCTCCTGGTGTGGGGCGGAGTTTCCGGCCCCTGCAGGCCGGAGTTTCCGCCCAGGCCGGAGTTTCCGGTCACTAGGACCGGAAACTCCGGTGTGATTCTTCTCTGCAACGGCTACTTTTCTGGGAGGGGTATATATACCCCTCCATCTACCTCCAGCCAGCTAGCTCGCCCAGAATACAAGATCCCCATTGTTGCAAGCTCAAGAATCACTAGATCTCCCAATCCCTCCACCCAAACTTGTTGATCTTTGGAGGATTGAAGGAGAAGGCCCCGATCTACATCTTCACCGAGCCGTTTGTCATTTCCCCCTCATTCACTTGAGGGACCATTTGCTAGGGTTTCCACTAGGAAAACCTAGCCCCCCATTGTACTCACTTGATTGTCTTTGTGACAGATTGTAGCTGTTTGGGAGCCCCCAATCCTTTGTGGGTTGTGCCCCAAATCGTTGTTGTAAAGGCTCCGGACTCCGCCTCGAAGGTTTCCGATAGTTGAAGTGAACCAAACCTTTGTGGTGCGGTTCACCGGAGAAGAGGGTGAGGCCTTTGTGGCCGTTGAACCATTGTGTTGGTTCACACCTCTCCAACGAGACGTACTCCCCTAAAAAGGAGGAACTCGGGATTACATCCGTGTCTCCGCGTGCTTTGACTTCGGTTACCTCTATCCTTGTTTACCGCCTTATTATATCGTGCTTAGTTGCTAGCTTGTCATATAGGTAAATTCACCGTAGTTGCATATCTAGAGAATTTACCTTTTGTGTCAAGCCTAATTGAAAAAGACTAAAATTGGAGTAGCACCTATTCACCCCCCCCTCTAGGTGTCATACCGATCCTTTCATATACGACGCCACGTGTCAGCTTCTGAATCACTTTGGACCTATTTGCTCTCTAAACACAAGTTGTTGTATTACTAATTCACACTTTACAACTTGTGGGACTAATTTACACATGTTGGACAAGTTGTGGGAACTGCTGGTGTAATTAGTTCTACTCCAGGAACATTTTGGTTCGCTGCGCCTGATCGGCCGAGCAACGCGAGAGGAAAATTTGAGCAGTAACTAGTAATTGCAGGTCAAATGTTTTTGGTTTTTGGTTTTCACCATTGGGTGAGGATCCCTATGCAAAAGTTTCACAGGCCGGGTCCTGGCGCTGTCAGCCGCACCCCTCTTCCGCGGCTGCTTTCTTTCACTCTCCACCCACGCGCGCGGGGCCCGTGAACTCGTAACCTTTCTCCCTCCCGTCAACCCTTTTACCGCTACAGTCTCGTTTTAAACCGCCTAATCATGCCAATGACAACATGATCCACCGACTGTGGTCCCTACAAGTCAGTGAGCATAAACCAAAGCGAGTAGAGTATTACTTACTCCCGCCAGTTACTTCCACCCACCCTGCCCTGTCCTTCATAGGTCCCCCATGTGCGACGGCATGTACAAAAGGACGTCCTTAGCATCTCCAAGCGAGGCCCCCAAACAGCCCCCAAACCGGTTTATTTGTGTCCGGACGGCTCCGGACTGAAAATGAGCTAAAATAGCTACCCAACCGGGTGGGCAAAGCCTCCCCAAACGTCCGGGCTGTCCGGCAGCACACAAACTCACCCCATATGTGGGGAGGGTTTGAGGGCTGCCGGACGCGCCCGGACAGCCGCCACGTAGGACATGGACCACTTTATCTACTACTTATCTCTTTCTTTTTCCTTTCCCTCTCCATCCCCACCAATCACATGCATCCGGACGGACAATTAGGGGTGTTTTTGGGGGCTGTGGTTGGATATGGCCACTTTAGGGGCTGTCCGCGGACAGTTTGGGGGCCGAATTTGAGGGCTCCGCTTGGAGATGCTCACTCTCAGCGGTTCCGTGACTTGACTTGTGCGGAGGGGAATCGGCCGGAGGGCCCACGTGTCAGCCTAACTTGGCCTGGGGCCTCGGAGCTGATGAGCCCTTTTGGCCGTTACCGTTACGCTTTAGCTCGTCCCGAGGAGAGCACCTTTCGGCCGCGTTCCACTCCCGATCATGGTCACGTCCCACACACTGGCAAGTAGGTCCAGGAGGGTATGGCCCACACAGCAGTAGTACAGGTAGTGCGCATGAAAAGAGGAGCCACCCTTTGTTTGGGTTCTGATCCCACCGACCGCAGGTTCATTCACCCTTGAAGTACTACTGTAGTTCCATTACACTAGTGCATGGTTCACCTGCTCTCCGGTTTTCCGTTTCGAGACTGCAAGACTGCAGTTTGCAAATATTACAACGGAAATGCTTTGTTTTGCTGTATTATTGAACAAACTTTGGCAATCGGCACTTTACAGTCTTATAGCAAAAAAACTAAATATGTGTTATTACCGCGTAGGCGCACAATTAATTTATCGAGAATCAAGCAATCACAGCATAATGACGACACCGATATTTGTTAACGCAGTTTAACGAACATTTACATACTACGGGTGCTCCTCCCCATTGATACCGCAACACCTGGCCTCCCTAGCCGCGGGCACAAGCCGCCGGCTCCCCTGCGTGCATGTTGTTATCAAGTCGTTATAGGTTATATCATGTGGTGCCCCCTCATTATATGAGAGGAACATCTTTCGACTCTAATAATACTCGTATCCTATACACACTTAATACAACTCCAATTACAAATGTAACACACCTAATACATAATATTTGATACAAAGACAACAATCCAAGTCTAGAGTACATCCGAAACTGCCGGATGTGTCCTTCACTTGTATGCCTGCTCTCCGGTTTTCCGTTTAAAAACTTCAAATTTGTAGTTTGCAAATACTCTGGTTTGCTTTTTTTGCAAGGGAGATACTCTGGTTTGCTGCATTATTCGACAAACTTGGCAATCGGCACTTCACGCGCTTGACTTTCTCTTCCCGCTAGATATGTGCTTTTGTCTTTTGATTGGATAATGTTGCATGATGGTATAAGGTAAAGGCCAAAGACAAAATAATAAATTTAGATACTTTTGTAACTTACAAGCCAAAATCCAAAAGTAAAAAAAGTAGGCCTAACCAAACAACCCTAAAAATAGCGATGTCATCAAACCTCCTAACAGAATTGGTGAGCTGAAACAATTATGTTATTACGCCTTGCACACTAAGACGAGTGTACTAAGTAGTCCTAGAGTAGAAATTATTGTGTTGAACTTCTCGAAATCGGCCTCTTGGCTCTCAAAGCATGACGCTAACCCCTTCAAGACGTGTTTGTGGTTCACCCGAAATTATCGATCACACACTATAAATTGTTGGCACTATAGCCATGGGCCATATGTAACGAGGCTAGTGCACTAAAAATGTAAAGATCATAAGAAAACAACATTCACGTATGACATCTCCTGAATACATGAGCGGAAACGCAAGAAGATAAATTTAACTGAACCAAATTTACCACCATGGCACTATACATAGTAAGAGAGCTAGCACGTTAGTGTAGTGTTGACAAATAAAGTTTCTCGCATGTGACTAGCAAAATCGTGTCCATCAAAATAGCGGTATAGTCACAATGCCATGCATGCTCTTATTAGTCACGGCCTCACGGAAAGAGCCCGAGCAATCACGAGGTGGTGGCTGGTGGCTCCACCCCCAAACCACACATTTTCTAAAAAAAAAATTATTTGGCTAGGGTATTTTTCTGCATTTTTTCTTATAAACCAAAAAACAACAACGAAATATGTGTTTTTGACTTTTGACTAGATAATGGTGCATGATGGTGTTTCTTTCTCTGTTTCTGTTAGTTTGTTTTGCCTTTGTCTGTTTTCCTTTCTTCACCCTGATTGTTTCGATGTATTTAGCTTCTTTGCCTTACATGTTTTGAACTTCATAGACTTACAGTCTAATATATATATATATATATATATATATATATATATATATATATATATATATATATATATATAGGAAAATAGTGTGCTACCCACCCGGGTAGCTACACACCCACTGGTAGTCATTGGATCACCACCTGTTTGATAGAGGGAGCATATCTATTTCACGGTAGAATTAACAGCCCGGCGTAACGGCGTTGGATGGTGGGGACAGTTTAGGCTATATTTTCTCCTGTCCCCGGTCCCCCACCCCACCCCGACCCATCCGCCTCGTTCGTTCTCTCCTCCATCCTGTCCAGAAGGTTGTGGCGTCCGGCGTCGAGAAGAAGAGGGTGCGAGGAGAAAGAAGAGACTCCACGGGGCACCGGATTTGAGCCTCTCCGGCTAGATCCGGCGCTTGGAATAAGAGGGAGCGTGGAGGAAGCAGAGACACCATGGGGGCTCCGGATCCAAGCCTCTCCGCAAGATCTACACCATGAGGCCTTTTTTGCGCCGCGCCGGCCGAAAAAACGCCGTTTTTCTACCACTCGGCCCCCCCAAAAGCCCAGTTAGCGCCGTTTCGGCGGAAAAAAGCGCCGGCGCACCCAGGCGAAACCCAGCCCACTGGGTTCGGCCTGGGGCGAAATGGCGCGAAAGGCGACGCGGGCCAGCTCTGTCAGCGACGCGAGGAAAATGGCGCGAAACAGAACGCCCGTGAAGCGGCGCGTCCTCATCTTCTCGGCTCCCGCGTCGGTCAAAAGCCTGCCGGAATTATTGGCGTGGCCAGCGGCCAATGCTTCCGCCGGTCAAAGGCTGCCGGATTAATGGCGTGGCCGCCGCGCGTCGTTTCGAAGTCCAATCGGAAGGCCACGCGGCGCAGCATCTTCGCCGCGGCGCGCTATAAAAATCCCCCACCCCTCGCCGTCCGTCCACACCAGTTCTCGCCTTCCTCGCTCTCGCCAGCCCCTCGCCGTCCTTCTGCTCTCTGCCTCCCTCTCGTCCATCCTTCGCCAGCAGCAATGGCGGACGACGGCGCCACCGCTAACGGCTTTGGCCGCCGCAGCCTCCGCAAGAACGAGGCATGGGCCCTGTACCGGTGCGGGTACCCGTGCCCGCCGGACATGCGCGTCCCCGGCGCCTCCGGCGGCCAGGCAGCGTGGGCGCTCAGCACGGGTGGCATCCCCGTGCCTCCCATCCCTGTAGGTGCCGAGTTCGAGTACGCCGTCGACGAGGTCCGGGAGGGCCTGACGGCGGAGCAGGCCGCGGACCCGCGCTGGAGGGCAGAGGGCAACTCCGCCTTCTAGACATTGTACTTCCAACGCCGCCACGAACAGGACCTCAACGACCGCATTATTTATGAGTTTATTTATGCGCTCAGCGCCGCCACGATGGACCTCTGGACATGCGCTCAGTCTTTCGAGGGACCTCTGGACATGCGCTCAGTCTTGTTTCACATGCTGAAACGTCAATGCTTGATGGCAGCTTCAGTCATTGTTTGATGGCCCTCGGTACATGCATTCAAGTTTTTTTTACTTTCTTTGGAGTTGGCCTCCTTAAGCAATTGTTTGATGGCAGATTCAGTCATTGTTTCACATACTGGAAAGTATACTATAACCAGCGGTACATTGTTTCGTCGCATGATGTAGATCGGGCAGTACAATTGCTTGTTTAGCGGAAATATTCAGCAACGAGCAATGCACGTGAGCAATGCCAAAAAAAGATAAATAGTGGCAGCTTGGTAGTTCAAACATGGTTTGATATGTGGCGAATAAATTTACGGAATTGTACTTTCTTTTAGTTACTAAAAATTGTCAGCAAATTTATCGTTGTTGGCAGTGCAGATAGTTAAAACTAGGAAGTACAAGTGTATTAGAGTATTAGAGGAAAGGTTGAGAAGTGTACCGAGAAAAAAACTCACATACCAAAGAATTCTGAGATTATCGTTATAAGTGAAACCGGTAAATTTAATAGGTGTGTCTTTCAGTCTGAGAATTTCGAGTGGTCATACACCTAAAATGGACAATGTATGAGAAAGTTTATCGCTGATTTAGTAAATACTAATCACGAAAATACCCCGCCGACAGAATAGACGAATCAACAGAGAAGTTCAACTATGTTTCCAGGCCGTAAATTTCACATCCCATCGGTAAGTTTAACGAAACAGTAAATATTTAGCCTAGAATTACACATAAATAATCCGGAAAGTACAAAACTCACTTCCGGGAAGTACAAGTGTAATATGAACAAGTTTTAGTGAATAATAGTCGCAATTTTGCTACAAATATATTTTATTTTTATTTTTATTTTTTAGTAGATAATTCCTGACTTCATCTTTCCAACGCAACAAGAATCACTTAATTTCGAGATCGGATGGGTTGCCAAATGATTTTTCAAATGGGTAAGGTTTGACCGAACTTTTACCGGTAAATTTAATAGATGTGTATTTCCAGTCCGAGCATTTTGAGTGGTCATAGATCTGAAACGGACACCGTATTAGAAAGTTCTCGTTGTTTTAGTAATCACTAATCACGAAAATACCCGCCGGCAGTACAAACGAATCAACTGAGAAGTTCAAGTATGTGTCGAGAGAAGTACAAGTATTGTGTTTGTGAATCCACACCCCACCGGGAAGTTTAACGAAACAATAAGTATCTAGCGTAGAAGTATACATAGATAATTCGGGAAGTACAAAACTCACTTTCGGGAAGTACAAGTGTGGTATGAATAACTTTTAGTGAATAATAGTCGCTATTTTGCTACACATATTTTTTATTTTTTTGAACATAGTCGGTGACTTCATCTTTCCAACGGAAAAAGAATAACTCAATTCCGAGGTCGGATCGGTTACCAAATAATTTATCCAACGGTAAAAATGGTTTGACCGAACTTTGACAGTAAAAAAACCCACCTAGAAATCGATTTTTGAGATTTTCGTTGCCGATAATAGATGCGTATTTTCGTTACATGTATGAATTTAGATGGTATTTTCTGCGATTCCCTCATCTTCCTTGTGTCTCGGCCGGCCTGCATGCTGCTATTACATCCTAACTTGTTGGCGCGAAATTTCCCAATTCTACAAAATAATTAGATTTAAATCTTTCCTATGTAAGATATATAAGTTGGGTTTACTAGTTACTACACCCTCACCCCCAACCATAAGTCACAATGAATACACATTACAGGATTTTGTTGATCCAACGGCTCGGCTTCGTCGCCCGTCGCCGCTTCCGCGGCGTACGGGCGGACTCAGCCTCGGTGGCGTTAGGGTTTGGAGGTCCTCCAAACCCTAACGCCATCGCTAACGCACCATGGGTTAGACATTTTTCCCATTAATTGGTGAAAAATAAAACATGTGAATTAGTTACCTTCACATATGGGCGATGCACACAACCAATAGGAGTCACAAAAAAATAATCACAAGTTAGACTCACAAAACAAAGGGCAGTACAGTATTGTCAACGTAGACAGTACAAACTTTAAGCACATGAAGTACATGTACAAGACATAATATTATATTAAAAATAATAATAAATAGAACTTGTTATTACCTTCGCATCGATGATGACTCAGCCGAGCCCGTTATATTGTTCTAGAAAAACAAAACGACGACACAAAACAAGGCAGTACAGGGTTGAAACAATCGGCAGTACAAGCGAATCAACATAGAAGTTCATGTATGTTTCTAGAAAAGTACAAGTATTTTGTTTGTGAATTTCACATCCCACCGGAAAGTTTAACGAAACGGTAAATATAAAGCCTAGAAGTACACATAGATAACCCGGAAAGTACAGAACTCACTTTCGATAAGTACAAGTGTGGTATGAACAAGGTTTGACCAAACTTTGACCACAAAAAAAACCCACTTAGAAATCGTTTTTTGAGATTTTCGTTACCGGTTCTACCGGTAAATTTAATAGATGTGGGTTTTCAGTCTGAGTATTTTGAGTGGTCATAAAGCTGAAACGGACACTGTATCAGAAAGTTATCATTGTTGTAGTGAACACTGATCACGAAAACTATCATCGGCAGTACAAATGAATCAACCGAGAAGTACAAGTATGTGCCGAGAGAAGTTCACGTACTCTGTTTTTTCGGGGCGGAAATATATCATAATAATCTCGTCGATTTAAGCCTCAAATGTCAGTAGTAAAGTGCTAAACTCATGAATTTGATCTGGCCACTCCCGTGAAACACCGCTATTGTAATGTTAGAAATTTTAAAATTACTTTTAAAGTGTAAGGAATTCGAAAAATCGGTCAACATGAAAAAGTTGCGTATCGCCGGTATCTTTCCAACGACATATCATTTGCATCATTCCGACAAGCGTTGAGAAACACTGGACAAAATACTGTCCGCCCATATAGGACACTTACAGATTAGTGTATTTTTGAAATTACTTTTAGTCGGTGTAGAATTTGGAAAAACCGTAAAATCATAAAAGTTGCGGAATTTCAATAGCTTTCCAACGACATATCATTTGCATTATTCCGACAACCGGTTGAGAAATGCCGGACAAAATACTGTCCGCCCGTATATAGGGCTGAACATGAAGCTCGAGGCTCGGCTCGGGCTCGACAAGGCTCGGCTCGAGCTCGGCTCGGCTCGAAGGTGGAGCAAGCCAAGCCTAGACCGCCCGGACAAGGCTCGAGGCTCGACAAGCCGGCTCGGTAAAGCTCGCAAGCCGGCTCGAAGGCTCGATGAAATACAAAAATTTGACATGGTCTTTTGGAAAAAATGTAGCAATTCACAATTATATCAACAAGAGCATGAATATATCCATAACATCTTCTCATACATCAATAATATGTGCACTTAGTTCAACAAATATAAGCCGTAGCTCGATTAGCAACTCAATTATAACCTTGTGAATTGCTACATTTTTTCCACAATTTGTATGCCTACAAAATTAGATGAATATGTGCATCTAAACTTATGCCCACTCGCCATATCCAAATAATACACGTTGAATCAATTCCTAAAACTTAAATAGGATTAAACCAATTAAACATCAGAGATGATTACTCTGTGATTATGTTCCTCCCACTCAAAATCAGTTAAACAGGAAACAATAGTAAGCTATTCTCAGAAATTACAGGCAGTGTGCAAGAGAAATATTTTGTAGAATACTAATAGGATTACATGCACCGCGCTGTATTCAATTGCTCTGTACATGTGCTCATCTCAAAAAAGAAAAACGTAGTTTCTGTGCTTGAACGAGTATAGCAACAGGAATAGGATGCTACCTCGAAATGTTAAACACAAGCACTAGCCATACGGTAGTGGACTTGGTGCCAAATGAAAAACATGGATCGGATTGAACTGTCCAAGCATTCGTACCAGCCAGAGAAGAGGAGCGGCATCAGGGAGGAGCGGCGCAGCCGCGCAGGTCAAACATCAGCCGAGAATGACGATGGAACAGAGAAGATGCTGGGCAAGACGGGCACTGCGCCCCTGGCCGGAATAGAGGAATAGGAGATCGGAGGAGCAGGCGAGCATAGCCACGGCATACGGCGGCGAATCACCACGGCGCCAACATACACAGGAGCGACGGCGGCGTGCAGAGGCACAGAGCGACATGAAGATCCATGGCCGTCGCGGCGTCGCCCCGTCGGCGGCAGAGGTGGCGGACGGCGGTGATGGCGGCCGGCGTTGGCGGCGGTGGTGGTGGCGGCCGGCGGCGGGGTAACCCTAGGAGCGAGCGCGATGGGGATTTGGGGAAGGAGAGAAGAGGCAGAGAGCACGGCAGCACGGGCACGATGGGGTCAACGCACGCAGCACTCTGATTCTTTGATCGATTGTGTAACGAAAAAAAAAATTGGCTGCGGCTCGCGAGCCGGCTCGGCTCGGCCTAGAGCCTGACGAGCCGAGTCACGAGCCCACTTTCTGCTAAATTTTCAGGGGCAAGCCGAGCCAGGCTCGGCTCGAGTTTTCCCGAGCCTGACCGAGCCGAGCCTCGAGCCGGCTCGGCTCGATTCCAGCCCTACCCGTATAGGACACGTTCCAGATTAGTGTATTTTAAATTACTTTTAATCGGTTTAGAATTTGGAAAAACCGTAAAAGCATAAAAGTTGCGGAATTTCAATAGCTTTCCAACGGCATATTATTTGCATCATTCCGATAAGTGGTTGAGAAACGCCGGACAAAATACTGTCCGCCCGTATAGGACACGTTCCAGATTAGTGTATTTTAGAAATTACTTTTAATCGGTTTAGAATGTGAAAAAACCGTAAAAGCATAAAAGTTGCGGAATTTCAATAGCTTTCCAACGGCATATTATTTGCATCATTCCGATAAGTGGTTGAGAAAATATTTGATAAATACGTTCGCTGTTATATTTTCAGATTTGAATACTTTCAAAATTAGTTTCAAACCGTAATGAATATGGAAAAATGTTGTGAGATAAGAAAGTTGCGGAATTTCATTAGCTTTTCAACGGTATATTATTTGCTAAAATCCGACAAACGGTTAGAAAACTACGTTAAAAATACGGAACTTGTACTTCTCGATCACATGAGCAGTACATGTAAAACAGAAGGGCAGTACAACTTCGGTTGTAGATCCTTAATATATATATGAGGTAGAAATGCCTCTACCATCTTATTAAAAAAATGTTGCATGATGGTGTAAAGACGAAGGGGGTGTCTGGTTAGCCTTTTTTTTGCTTTGGCTTTTAGCTTATGGCCATCATGTCGGCTTATCCAGTCAAAAGTCGAAAGTCAAAGCGAAAAACACCACTTTTAGATGTTTTTCTGACTTATAAGGTGCAATCCAAATGTACAAAATAACCCTAACCAAACAACCTGTAACAGCCCAAAGCTGAGAACCTAAAAACCGGTGAAATTTTTTCCACTTTTGAGTTAATTTGCATCATGGCATCCATGCATAATCAGCTCTCTCTTGAGTGGACACAGCTTTGATATCAAAATGATATGGAGTTGGTGAAACCAAATGCCAAAGTGCTCTAACAAAAACTTTCACCAACAACGAGACACTCGAAGTTGCAAAGCAAAATACTTGGACATCCATACTTGCCCAGGAAGTTCCAACAGTTCCAAAGTTAAATTTTGGGCAAACTATTTTGATTTGGAGATAAAATGAAAGGAGAGTATCCCAAAATTGCCTGTGAGCAATTCCTATTTTATTTTCCTATCAAATGACTTCCAGTTAATCTGGAAAAATTAGGGAAGCTTCACATTGAGGTAAAGGCACTCCCCAAAAATTGGCATAATTTTTGGATAAGTTCAAATGCCTCAAATTTTTCAAATGCAGCTGCTGTTATTTTTTTTGAATTAGGGAAAGGACCCATTTGTAAAAACTGGCGGACCAATCTGTGGTGGCAGCAAGTTTTCCAGGGGGCTAACTGAGAAATCGTCGTCTTCCTCACTGTTGCGACCGAGCACCGTGCTCGCGCCGCACCGCTCGCGCCGCACCCGCACGGCGCCGGGGCCCCCTTCCCCTACCCTTCACTGCCGAGAGACAAGCTCCACGAGGCCATACCTGCTCCCTCCCCCAACTTCTCCTGTTTCCCTCTCCCTCCCCGTCCTCGCCATGGCCGCAGCGTGGCTCGAGCCCGCCGTGCTCGTCGCCGCCGTGTGAAGCTCCCCGTACACATCGGTGCACACCACGACGTCCGCCGCGTCGTCAGCTCCTTCCCCGCCGAAGCAATCGATCCGGGAGGCCACGAATCACCGTCATCATCGCCGTTTCCCCGCCGCCGGCCGAAGCTCCGCCGCGGCTTCGCCGGTTGATTCCGTCGCCGTCGTGCCTCCTCCGCTGTCCCCGACCACCCCAACGCGCCGTGGTGAGCACCCCGTGCCGATGCGCACCCTCCCTTCTCCCCTCACGCGCCAGCTCGCCGTCGTCGCCGTAGTCGTCGCACTGCCACCGTGCGTTCTTCTCCTTTTTTTTTTCCTCGTGCAGTTTCTTCAGTTCTCGACCGGAGATTCCGGCCCAACTCCGGCCCAACTCCGGACCGCGTCCAGTAGCTGCCGAAAGTGGCTGAGATTTTGCTGGACCGGAAACTCCGGCCCATGATCACTTTTGGACCGGAATTTCCGGCCTGTGCAGAAAATTGTTGCATTTTTTTCCTTTTTCCTTTCCCTCTCGATAGTACATGTCCCCGCTCCCCTCCCGCGTGTAGAGTATCGAACTCCGATGATTCCAGTATACGATCCCCTCCCTCGGGTCGGGTACTTAAATTATTTTCATCGTTGGATTTAATTAATTAAAAGAATAATTTAAAAAGGAGGAAATTCTAAAATTAATAACTTTTCACCGGGACCTCAGAAAAATGTGTTCGTTATATCAAAATGCTCAGAACAACATGAGTGATCCAAAATCTTCATCGTCATGCATCATCGATCACAATTACAATAATGTGCTCTAGTAGTAATGTTACTCATTAAGTTTTAATATGTGGTTTATTCCAAATAATGCACTACATATAACGGGGACCCCATTTAACTTGTTGATCCTGTTCAATGCCTTTAGGTTGCATCTAAAATGTCATATCATCATCCTTGTATGCATTGCACCATTGCCATGTGTTGATTGCTCTTTCGGTGTTTCTTTTTGTGCATCGGTAGATCAAGGAGGTGAAGTGCCACCCCCGTCTTGTGACGATCCGTACTACCAGCCGTATCATCAAGGCAAGCGTAATCCCCCCTCTGAGCATATCTGATCCTATGTTTCCGCAATTATTTTCTCCACTATAATATTGCATGCGGTTCTAAATGTCAACTTTTGTCGGATTAGAGTATCCTATAGTTGCATTAATTTCCCTATGCCAATATCTGTTTCCCCTCCTATTATCCATAGGTTTGTGTTGTGGCCTGAGATACTAAACTATGCTATATGATGCTTAGCCATGCCTAGTTATATGCATAGCTGTACGATGGATATATGTGTTGTTGGAAACAGGTATGAAATGTTGAGAGGAAGGTGGGGAAATGTGGTGACGGTAATAAGATGCTAAGAAGGTGGGGATGAGAGGCCACTGTGGTTGTGGTGCTTTGTCTCGTTCTCGCCGCCTAGGTGCGAGTTCTTTACCTCCCGAACCAAGACTGAGTGTGCAACCATGCGTGAGGCCTATGCATTCGCAGTGCAGGAACCCTCATAGACTAAATAACTCGAGCGGGGCTAGCCAGGGTCCTCTAGTTCGGGCTTCCATTTGCGCGTGCGTGATGATGGTGGTATGAACAGGGATGAGGATGGTGGTGTTAGGAAAATGAGTGGCTGTGGGGCGGGGTGTTGTGATCCTGGCAGTCCTACCGCCACTGATGATCCTGGAAAGTCCTTAACGAGGGAGAAGTCGACACCGCTCCCACCCAGCCGGTTCTCCAAGGAAGAGAGCTAAAGCAGGTAATGGGCCGGACGGTACGCGTGGCAAACATTTGTACACCCCTGCAGGGTTAAATCTTTTCGAAAAGCCGTGTCCACGGTTAAGGACAACTTGGGAAAGGACGATAAGATCATAGAATAACTTTAACGGAATGATTAAAAACTGGGTACTAGAGGTACCACTTCAAGATTGTAAGGTGAGCTTCCTCGAGGGTGATTCGGGGAGGTGCCTTTGATGAACAGGTACAGTGGTTGATGATGGAAGGTGACGAAAGAAAGAGTACTTCTTACCTCTTTTGAAAATATTCTGAATAGTCGATGCCTTTGAGTTATGTTTTTCATAAATAAAATCAGCTTTATGCAAAAGAGCCATAAAACCTTGAAACCAATCATCGAGCATATATTAGCTCTTAATCTTGCGAGTTCGTCGAACTCAACGTCTTTGCTTTTGTTTCAGAGGAGGACTTCACCGACCTCGAAGGTGGGTTCTTTGTGGACGTCGACGAGTAGTCTGGGGTTCCCAGGTGGCAGCTTGGGACATCCTGGAACAGCTGGCGTTGTGATGTTTATCTGTAGGCCTCTTAGGCCATATGTTGGATCTTGTTGTTTAGAACAACCTAATTTGCTTCCGCTTGATGTAATGTTGGGTCTGTGACCTCTGGTTGTCATTTGCTATCTTTCTCTATATAAGAGTTGAACTATATGATTTTGTGTCGTAGAGTCTGTGATGTGCCAGTTGTTCCACAAGTCTTGATCTTACTATTATGCTTTGATAGTTGTGCCTGTGTTAAGGCATCAATCGGGGTGTTGCGTTGTCTGGAGTGAGGTGTACCCAGCAACGCCTGCCAAAGGTTTTGGCCGGGGATTGGTAAACCCGTAACCTCCGGTTGTATCGCTTAACCGGTGACACACAGCATCACTGTATACAGTCGGGTCGGGGCGCCACAAGTTGGTATCAGAGCAGTACTGCCTGTAGGAAACCCTTCTACTGGTCGATGTTGAGTCTAGTGTTTGTGAAAATATTTTAACCTAAAAATGAGTTGTGAAAACCATCTTAGGATTCTTTTTACTCCTTATCTGGTTACCCTCTAATCTCGGAGCAATCTTACCTCAATTTGATTAAAGGTTTTACTTCTCACCTGTTACTTCAAAATGATTAGAAACGGGGTGGGTTCGACCTTTAGTGTTATGTGTCACGTTGCTCCCGCTGCGTTGCAATCCCAAATCAACTCAGATGTTTCTACCGAGTTAATCTTTGATCCTTTCTTTGGGTTTTAACCCAGGACTTGAACATAAGGTCCCGGATTGTGCCAACTAGAGTGTGTTAAGTTGTGATTTCTTAACTCTCACTAGTAGCACATGATGCTGATCTTGACCCAAGTTCTATCTTGTTGTTTTCCTTCTCGCAAAGTATTATCGTCCCTAGTCTGTGTACTTGTGTAGACGCTAATGCTATTGTTCGACCATTCGGAGAAAGATACTAACTGTGTCATTGTCAAATCTCCAGAATGGCTCGAGGAGGCCGTGGAGGCCGTGGTGGTCGCGGTAACCACAATGATGATGAGGATGATCTGCCGCCACCACCCTCGATGGCTCAAGTCTTGATGGCCATTGAGGAGAACCGTGGGCGCAATGAGCGCTTGCTTGAGCAGTTGGTGCAGCAAATGCACGGAGGAACGAGTGCAACACTCTCACTGAGTTCCTGCGTTCCAGCCACCCACTTTGCTGATGCTAAGGAGCCACTGGAAGCTGATGATTGGCTTCGTGCTTTGGAGCGCAAGTTCTCCGCGCTGCATGTCCATTGGCGGAGCAAGTCAACTTTGCCACCTATCTCTTGGTTGGTGCTGCTGGCTGTTGGTGGGAAAGCCATGTGGCTTTGTTTCCAGCCAACCATGTCTTCACCTGGGCTGAATTCCGCACTGCCTTCCGTGCGGAGTACATTCCCCAGCCATCATGGACTTGAAGAGGAGGGAGTTCCTGGATTGCAACAGGGACGGATGGACCTCCGCACTTATGGTCGTGAGTTCAACCATCTTCTCGTTACGCCCCAAGGGACGTGACCAATGATGCTGACAAGCAAGAGCTGTTCCGCAAGGGTCTGAATCCGCAGCTCCGCTATGAGCTATTGCCCTTCAGGTTCCAGACCTATCAGGAGCTGTTCAACCAGGCTTTCACTCTTGAGCAAGGAAGAAAGGAACTTGAAGCTTCCAAGAGGCCCGCACATGGGGACACCAGAGTTCCTCGGGTTCTGAGAGCAAGAAGCGCAGGGTGTTTGTCCCTACAGCGCCGTACCTCGTGCTCCCTTCATGCCGAGGCAGCAGGATATAGGCCACCTCCTCCGCGTCCCACTACTTCGACACTTGGGATAGGCGGGAGTGGGTACCGTCCTATGCTACCTGCTCCACCTGGACTCACTTGCTACACCTGTGGCCAGGCTGGTCACTACTCCAGGGAGTGCCCCCAGAAGGCACCTCTCGCTATAACTCCTGCACGAGCCCCTGCCACTCCAACTGGCAAGGCTGGACCTTGGTGCGTGGTCGCCTGAACCACGTCTCTGCTGAAGAAGCTGAAGAGGATCCTGGCGTCCTTATGGGTGAGCTTCGAATCAACAACCATCTTGCTACCGTTTTGTTTGATTCTGGAGCATCGCATTCATTCATCTCTATTGCGTTTGCAAAAGATCACCAAATACCGTTTGAGAAGATGAGCAGTCCCTTGATGATCTCTACCCCTGGCTCCAAATGGCAAACCGATGGCGTTACTCCTGAGGTCCAGATTATCATAGCATCCCTGTCCTTCCCTTTCCCGTTGATAGCCTTGAGGTCGAAGGGCCTTGATGCCATACTGGGCATGGACTGGTTAGCAAGATACCATGCTAATCTCGACTGTGCTGCTAAGTCCATCACCGTGACCCACCCTTCCGGTTACGATGTGCAGTTTTGGGCTACATATTCAGGACCTCCATCATCAGACAATCCCCTCTCCCCGGAGATCACCCTATGTTTCATGGAAGGCTTGTCCCCTCCTGAAATCCAGGACATACACGTGGTGTGTGACTTCCCGGATGTGTTCCCAGAAGAATTGCCTGGCATGCCACCTGATCGAAGTGTGGAGTTTGTCATAGACTTGCTTCCCGGTACTGCTCCAATTTCCAAGAAGCCCTACCGTATGCCGGTGGAAGAGTTGGCTCTGTTGAAAGAGCAAATTGATCAGCTGTTAGCGAAGGAGTTCATTCAGCCTAGCAGTTCACCTTGGGGTTGTCCGGTACTCTTTGTCAAGAAGAGGGATTCTACCGTGCCTCGTCTAGTCTCTGACTATCGACCGTTGAATGCGGTGACAATCAAGAACAAGTATCCTATCCCTCGCATCAATGATCTGTTGGATCAGTTAGCTGGTGCAAGAGTATTCTCCAAGATGGATCTGAGGTCAGGGTACCATCAAATAAAGATCAGAAAGGAGGATATCCCAAAGACGGCATTTGTTACTCGCTATGGCTCATATGAGTATACCGTCATGTCCTTTGGTCTCACAAATGCTCCAGCTACTTTCATGAGGCTCATGAATTCCATTTTCATGGATTATCTTGATAAGTTTGTCGTCATTTACATCGATGACATCCTCATCTATTCTAAAACCGACGAAGAGCATGATGAACACCTTCGGTTGGTTCTGACACGGCTTCGTGAACACCGTCTCTATGCCAAGTTCTCCAAGTGTGAGTTTTGGTTGGATAAACTTGTCTTCCTTGGACATGTAATATCTGCCAATGGTGTGGAAGTCATCCCCGACAAAATTCAAGCTATTCTAGACTGGAAAACTCCAATGTCAGTCAAGGACATTCGTAGCTTTCTCGGATTGGCGGGTTACTACCGCCGATTCATCGAAGCTTTCTCCAAAATAGCCAAGGCATTGACTGACCTTCTCAAGAAGGATAAAGTTCGTATGGACGGCCGAAGCTGAAGAGAGCTTCCAAACACTGAAAGCCAAGCTCACGTCCGCTCCTGTGCTTGTCCTGCCGGACACGAGCAAGGATTTCGTCGTCTTCTGTGACGCCTCTCTACAAGGCTTGGGCTGTGTGCTAATGCAAGATGGCCATGTTGTGGCTATGCTTCTCGTCTTGAAGCCACATGAGCTCAATTACCCAACTCATGATCTAGAGCTTGCCGCTGTGGTCTATGCTTTGAAGCAATGGAGACCATATTTGTTTGGTAACCGTTGCGAGATCTTCTCGGATCACAAGAGTCTGAAGTACCTCTTCACCCAGCCGGATTTAAATCTCAGGCAAAGGCGTTGGTTGGAGTTAATCACGGACTATAATGTGAGTCTGAACTATCAACCCGGCAAAGCAAACGTCGTGGCTGACGCGCTAAGTCGGAAGTCCTATTGCAACAATCTTATGATTGAAGAAGCCCAACCTGCCCTCTATGAAGAGTTTCTCGTTTGAACTTAGAAATGGTTCCCTCCGGCTATCTTGCAAATCTGGACATAAAATCTACTCTTGTAGACCAGATTAAGGAGGCTCAAACTCGTGACAAGGGTATTCAGAAAATCAAGAGAACATTGCTAGCGGGAAGGCAAAATGTTTTTCTGTCAATGAATCCGGAGTTGTTTATTTTGGTGACCGCTTGGTTGTGCCAAAGAAACAAAATTGAGAGGGCTGATCCTCCAAGAAGCTCATGAATCTCCTCTCTCTATTCATCCCGGTAGTACCAAGATGTACCAAGACCTTCGACCACTATTCTGGTGGACTCGTATGAAACGAGAAATTGCCAAGTATGTTGCTGAATGCGACACATGTCGACGGGTAAAGGCTGAACATCAAAGACCTGCCGGCACTCTTCGCCCTATTGCAGTCCCGAGTGGAAATGGGATGAAATTGGTATGGACTTCATCACCGGGTTTCCCGATCTCAAAAGGGCAACAATGCTATTTGGGTAATCATTGATCGTCTTTCCAAGGTTGCTCACTTCCTACCAGTCCGTGATGATATACGTGCAAGTCAACTTGCTGACTATATTTGGCTCGTATTGTTCCATTACATGGGGTCCCTCTGAGGATCATATCGGACCGTGGAAGTATCTTCGTCTCCAAGTTTTGGCAGAGTTTCCAAACTGCTATGGGGTCCCGTCTCAACTTCAGTACCGCTTACCATCCCCAAACTGATGGTCAGACCGAAAGAGTGAACCAAGTTTGGAAGACATGCTTCGGGCATGTGTGATCTCTTTTGGCAAGGGTTGGGAAAAATATCTCCCTTTCGCGGAGTTCTCCTACAACAATAGCTATCAAGCTAGTCTGGGCATGGCTCCATTCGAGGCTTATATGGAAGAAAATGCCGCACTCCTCTAAATTGGTCCGAGACCGGAGAGAGGCACTCTTTGGTCCGGATGTGATCAATGAAGCTGAGGAGAAGGTTCGAATCATAAGAGAGAATCTGAAATTGCTCAGTCTAGGCAGAAGAGCTACTATGATAAGCATCATCAGGAAATTCACTATGAAATTGGTGATAAAGCTTATCTCCGTGTCTCTCCCCTTCGTGGCGTTCGCCGCTTCGGAATCAAAGGGAAATTGGCACCTCGCTATGTTGGTCCTTCACCGTTCTAGAAAAGCGAGGAGATCTTTCTTACAAGTTGGAGTTACCGGTCAAATTCCAAATGTACATGATGTGTTTCATGTCTCCCAACTTCGCCGGTGTTTTAAAGATCCTATCCATGGGTCAATCATGAAGACTAGATCTACAAGAAGACCTCACTTATCGTGAGCATCCTACCCGTGTCTTGGAAGAAGCTGAAAGAAAGACCCGGAACAAGACTACCAAGTTCCTCAAAGTTCAATGGTCTCATCATTCCGAGGAAGAAGCAACTTGGGAACGAGAGTCTAGTCTTCGTGAGGAGTATCCCGACTTCTTCTCGCAATCTTAGAATCTCGGGGCGAGATTCCTGTCAGGAGGGTAGAGTTGTAACAGCCCAAAGCTGAGAACCTAAAAACCGGTGAAATTTTTTCCACTTTTGAGTTAATTTGCATCATGGCATCCATGCATAATCAGCTCTCTCTTGAGTGGACACAGCTTTGATATCAAAATGATATGGAGTTGGTGAAACCAAATGCCAAAGTGCTCTAACAAAAACTTTCACCAACAACGAGACACTCGAAGTTGCAAAGCAAAATACTTGGACATCCATACTTGCCCAGGAAGTTCCAACAGTTCCAAAGTTAAATTTTGGGCAAACTATTTTGATTTGGAGATAAAATGAAAGGAGAGTATCCCAAAATTGCCTGTGAGCAATTCCTATTTTATTTTCCTATCAAATGACTTCCAGTTAATCTGGAAAAATTAGGGAAGCTTCACATTGAGGTAAAGGCACTCCCCAAAAATTGGCATAATTTTTGGATAAGTTCAAATGCCTCAAATTTTTCAAATGCAGCTGCTGTTATTTTTTTGAATTAGGGAAAGGACCCATTTGTAAAAACTGGCGGACCAATCTGTGGTGGCAGCAAGTTTTCCAGGGGGCTAACTGAGAAATCGTCGTCTTCCTCACTGTTGCGACCGAGCACCGTGCTCGCGCCGCACCGCTCGCGCCGCACCGCACGTCGCCGGGGCCCCCTTCCCCTGCCCTTCACTGCCGGGAGACAAGCTCCACGAGGCCATACCTGCTCCCTCCCCCAACTTCTCCTGTTTCCCTCTCCCTCCCCGTCCTCGCCATGGCCGCAGCGCGGCTCGAGCCCGCCGTGCTCGTCGCCGCCGTGTGAAGCTCCCCGTACACATCGGTGCACACCACGACGTCCGCCGCGTCGTCAGCTCCTTCCCCGCCGAAGCAATCGATCCGGGTGGCCACGAATCGCCGTCACCATCGCCGTTTCCCCGCCGCCGGCCGAAGCTCCACCGCGGCTTCGCCGGTTGATTCCGTCGCCGTCGCGCCTCCTCCGCTGTCCCCGACCACCCCAACGCGCCGTGGTGAGCACCCGTGCCGATGCGCACCCTCCCTTCTCCCCTCACGCGCCAGCTCGCCGTCGTCGCCGTAGTCGTCGCACTGCCAATGTGGTGACCGGTAATAAGATGCTAAGAAGGTGGGGATGAGAGGCCACTGTGGTTGTGGTGCTTTGTCTCGTTCTCGCCGCCTAGGTGCGAGTTCTTTACCTCCCGAACCAAGACTGAGCGTGCAACCATGCGTGAGGCCTATGCATTCGCAGTGCAGGAACCCTCATAGACTAAATAACTCGAGCGGGGCTAGCCAGGGTCCTCTAGTTCGGGCTTCCATTTGCGCGTGCGTGATGATGGTGGTATGAACAGGATGAGGATGGTGGTGTTAGGAAAATGAGTGGCTGTGGGGCGGGGTGTTGTGATCCTGGCAGTCCTACCGCCACTGGTGATCCTGGAAAGTCCTTAACGAGGGAGAAGTCGACACCGCTCCCACCCAGCCGGTTCTCCAAGGAAGAGAGCTTAAAGCTAGGTAATGGGCCGGACGGTACGGGTGGCAAACATTTGTACACCCCTGCAGGGTTAAATCTTTTCGAAAAGCCGTGTCCGCGGTTAAGGACAACTTGGGAAAGGACGATAAGATCATAGAATAACTTTAACGGAATGACTAAAAACTGGGTACTAGAGGTACCACTTCAAGATTGTAAGGTGAGCTTCCTCGAGGGTGATTCGGGGAGGTGCCTTTGATAAACAGGTACAGTGGTTGATGATGGAAGGTGACGAAAGAAAGAGTACTCCTTACCTCTTTTGAAAATATTCTGAATAGTCGATGCCTTTGAGTTATGTTTTTCATAAATAAAATCAGCTTTATGCAAAAGAGCCATAAAACCTTGAAAACCAATCATCGAGCATATATTAGCTCTTAATCTTGCGAGTTCGTCGAACTCAACGTCTTTGCTTTTGTTTCAGAGGAGGACTTCACCGACCTCGAAGGTGGGTTCTTTGTGGACATCGACGAGTAGTCTGGGGTTCCCAGGTGGCAGCTTGGGACATCCTGGAGCAGCTGGCGTTGTGATGTTTATCTGTAGGCCTCTTAGGCCATATGTTGGATCTTGTTGTTTAGAACAACCTAATTTGCTTCCGCTTGATGTAATGTTGGGTCTGTGACCTCTGGATGTCATTTGCTATCTTTCTCTATTATAAGAGTAGAATTATATGGTTTTGTGTCGTAGAATCTGTGATGTGCCAGTTGTTCCACAAGTCTTGATCTTACTATTATGCTTTGATAGTTGTGCCTGTGTTAAGGCATCAATCGGGGTGTTGCGTTGTCTGGAGTGAGGTGTACCCAGCAACGCCTGCCAAAGGTTTTGGCCGGGGATTGGTAAACCCGTAACCTCCGCTTGTATCGCTTAACCGGTGACACGCAGCATCACTGTATACTAGTCGGGTCGGGGCGCCACACAACCCCAAAAGGAATGATATCATCGAACCTCCTCTCGGAGAACCGGTGAGCCGGAACCATTACGTTATTAAGCCTTGGATACAAACACAAGTGTACTAAGTAGTCGTACAACATAAATCCTTGTGTTGAACTTGTCGAAACAACAGTTTGATGTTTCCTTTTTTTCGGATTGCACGCTATACATGGATAGTGTAATCGTGGAGGAAATTTCCAAACACTAGCTATCCTAATTCCTGTTCAAAGTGTTTCATTTTTCTTCCAAGAACCTCTAAAAGGTGCTTCTTTCTTATCATTATTGCTGGATCCCAATCATGACATAGAATATTGACCTTCTTCAGCAAGACATGCAGATTCCCATACAAAGATTGTTCTTCACTTCCGTCTAGCAAATACAGTACTACCTACCCAATCAATCCAGTAAACTATCAGTTTAGTGCCAGCTCTTTCCCCACCCCGTGCTACAGTCGAGAGCGGAGGAAACAGAGGCGAACAGCGAGCGGAGTTCCGCCGGTGCGATTCCGATGGATCTCCCCGTCTCCGGCGCCGTCTCGGCGTCGTGAGGTGGGGGGATCCGGAGGATCTCGCCGTGCGGCAGTAGTATAGGTTAGATTAGGTTTTAGTATATGTGTACTGGAGCTATTCCCGGCGGCGGTGGTGGGGTGGAGCCGGCGCCGTGCCCGTGGAATAAGGATGCTGCAGCTCGTCTTCCACCTTGGCTCCGTCCTCCGGGGCGGCGTCTTCGTGTTGCAGCCGTCTGGTGGTCGCCGATCTACAGATTGGGCGGCTTGTTGGCTTTGTTTTGGTGCTTCGTCGCCGTCGGGGGGTTGGAGCTGATGGCGGCAGTGAAGATCCTCTTCTCCACCTTCTCCTTCCAATCCGGCGTCCTCGTCGTGGAGGAGGTGCTGTCGGTGTACTCTGTGCAGGCGGTTGACAAGGCGACGACGTCGACCGCCTGCGGTGGAGTTCCTTTCCTCCGAGCCGGTCGTCTGCACCGTCTTCCTCCCCAGGGACGGTGGCGGGCTTGTGAGGTGCAGTGATGGGGGTGCGGCTCCGCGGCGGCTTCGGCGGTGGCGGTTCCGGTGTGGGAAAATCCAGAAAATGAAGAAGATGGTGATCTTTGCTTGCTCTTCGTTGCCGGCGACGGTTGCGGCGGTTACACTCGGCGACTTCCGCTTGCCATGAGGCTGACTCCGATCCAACATGTGTCATGGAGCAGCGGCAGCTGCGCGCCACCGATGGCTTCCGTGCGTCAACGGCGGCGTGTTCCAGAAGATGAAGATAGAGGACCTGGTTGTAATTTCCTTTTCTTTCTGGACCTGGTTGTAAGAGCTCAGTTTTAATTTATATCACCCTTTTCTCCGCAAAAAAAAATCCCAGTAAACTATCACAAGGAAGAATTATTGTTAATCATGCATGCACTGGCACAGTGGTTAGCTCATGCATCCAATCCAATCCGGACATTATTCATGATCTGTTGGGAAGCCAGGCCAGTCTCCACAAATCTGACGACTAAACTAGCCTGATCAAAGCGAGGAAAATAAAAGAAATACTCATAGTGGAAAACCTAAAGACCCAGGCGTGAATCACTCCACGCTGGCCGTTGGGGCGCATGTGCTGCCGCTGGGCCGAGGCTACGCTGGAACGGCCCCCGCGCCGTATCTCCAGGGAAAAGGATCTGTATCCACGGGGGCCGTTCGTGGGGCAGCGGACGGCTGTGATGGAGTGCACGTCGCGGCCGGGAGCCGACCGTTTGGGCCCGATGGTGCGACTGTGCCGGGGTAGTATTGGCATTCCGGGTGGCTCGTAGGACCACGCTCCTTCCGCCGGTACTGCAGCTGCAGCGATTGCAGGTGGGGCGGCCCGGGAGGTTTTCCCGGCGACTTGTCACCTGTTTGCATGACAAGTTTTCCTTTTTTTACCATGCATTCCCTTTTTGCATTTTCCATACTAGTATTCATACGAAGAGAACAAGAACAAGACCAAATACACGAGGAAAAAGAAGGAGAATATAGAGGCAACACTGCCGTGGCAAGCCGTCGACCGCAATGAGGAACCCCAGCCAGCACGAACTCCACCACCGGAGGCGAGGAAGAACGCCGCAGCCCGGAGACCTGCACCCTGGAGCGGAGGAGCTTCTAGCCCGGAGGCGTCTGAGAGCCGCTACAAGCACCAGCTCCGCAGAGCTGGATCCATTGTCGATGAACGCTCGTCGGCCGGGGCCACGGACCCCGAGCTCCACCCGCGCCGGATCTGGGGCCAGCACCGCCCCACCTCCACCGGAGGTGGCCAGATCCACCGCCTGCACGCCGCTACCCCACACCGCAGCCACCTCGCACCTCCTCCATCGGATCCACCGCCAGCACGGAGACCGCAACGCTGGATCTGGCGGGAGATCGACGCACGGCGCGGATCCAACGATCCGCCGCCGCCAGAGAAGCAGGCTTGCCGCCACGGCACTCCACCGAGCACCGCCGCCGGAGAAGAAGCGAACCTGCAACAAAAACACCGCCAGCGACCCCACCCCCTCCACGGCGCCGCCGGCAGTAGCCCCAAAAGAGCCTACCCTATGTACAGCCGAGATGCGGGGATCCCCCACCCTCCCGCCACCGAAGCGGCCGCCGGAGGGCGAGGGATCCGGCGGATCTGCGGTGCGAAGGTGGATCGCCAGGGAGTTTCTAAAAATCGCCTCTCTCGCTACAAGAACGGGAGAGAAGACGACCAGGCTTCGTCTACTATGCATTCCCTTGACACGCCCCAATAGAGATTGTTCTACCAATAAGCGCATTCCTACATACCCCTTGGTCAAAAAGTACAACTAGAGAAGAGATCATGAAAATCCGTTTTGGATGCTCTCACTATCCAAAAACACATTTTAAAATGTAAAAAAATTCTGGAAAGAACTGCGGATGTACATCCCGACATTATGTGTTCGCACACAAAGTTTCCTGAAAAAGGACATTGTTTGCGGCTTGTGTTAAAAAGACAAAAAGTTGTCTCTGGAAGGTCATTTTGAAGCACTAAAATTGTCTTTTAAAAACAATCCACAAAAATATTTTTTCCGTGAAACTTGGCGCGTGAACATAAAATGTTTAGATATATACCGGAATTTTTCAGAACTTTTGAAATTTTAAAGTGCTTAAAAATATAGTTTTTCATGACGTGAGTATCTAGTCGTATGAACCAAACACCGCATCCAAGAGATCAAACATTTCATAACTCGACAAAGCACCACACAGCTTCATCATTATATCAGGGATAGAACCGTGATTAAGATCATGTGTTCCTAGCCCCCCTGGTTAGCATGGCATAAGGGTGATCTAGACAAGTAACCACCCCCTCGACGCATATCGTAGATATACACCTTGGTTATCTAATCTTTCATGATGGCGAAGACGAGAATTCCCTGATATCTCTAGGGCATGCGCCACTGCATTTGAGTCCACCCATCGTGAAAACGAGCTTACCGAAAAATCACGGCAACTACATACAACGCAGGACTTCAACCTAAAGGAACTAGTAATCAAGACTTTGATTAACGTCTTGAACTCTCTGCATATGACCAACATTTAGATGTCATCCTCGTCCGACTAGACGTAGAACTGCGTCAGCTTAACATCGTCCCGCGAAGTGGACAATCCTCGGAGGACGGACTCACCCTCTACCTTTTTGCATCTGCCACCTGCCTACTCGATGCTCTTGTCTTATTGGCCCCGCAATTCATCGAAATGTTGTGTCGTTGAGATCCAATGAACAAAAAGGAAACTCGAGCGAGCAATTTGCTCTTCGATTTCCGTGCATGGACCATTCTACATCATTGGCATAGAAACCAAAATTCCCAAAGCAAAAGTATCATCATCGGACAAATCCTCAGCCTCGCGCCTCTCCAAAGGAAAATCAACCATCATGTGACCAAAACCCCCAATATAAACATCCATGCAAGATGAATATGGATGAAAGAAGCCCCAATTAATTGTTAACAAACCCACAACCACAGTCATATTAATGAGTGTGGGACTTACGTCCGCATGAACTGGGTTCACAGCCACCGGGGTAAAGTGTGAGCCACCACCAGTGAAGCATGAGCGGTAACAACTGTGAGAAGTCGTCGGTAAATATTTGAGCACTCAACGATGGAATCTCGAGAACAACGCTCAGAATATAAAGTATTTCAAATTCAGATTTGCACATTTTATGGGCATCATTGACAACAAGCGGGAATTTTTTTCAGTTTTTTAAAGGCTATAAATATGATTATATTTTTAAAAAATAGAGGAACAGTGGAAATCGGGAGTTAGAAATCTCTACTCTAGCCTCGGGTGAAGATCGTGGTGTCGTTAATAAAACTAGCCCGCCTCCTCTGAGAAACCAAGTTGCTCGAGAGGGAGAGGGATGCCAATGATCTATCAGTAGAGCAAGGTGATGAATAATATCGTGCATACAAATTCCACCAGTTCCCGAGTAGTCGCGTCGTCTCTCGCGTGTACCGTTTCGTCCCCCTTACGCCCCTTGTGCCCTGGTGAGCTTGGTTACGTGATGCCTTAACGAGTGTGCGGCGTGACCAACCCTCGTACAAGGAAACAAGACGTCGGAGAGTTGTATCGGATGGGTCTGGTCGAACCCTAGTTTGTTTGATACTCTACTCTTTGGAGGTGAATGTCACAATTTGTGGACCAAACCGAAACATATACATTATTTTACATACTGAACGCTGATTTATCTTAGTATCCCCGCATAGTCAAGGACAACACGAAGTAAAAATAAAAACATGAAAACATCACAGGTAAAACAAAATTTTCTCTTTGAATCGCCACAGGGAAAACCTTACTACTACTTTTTTTTTGCCCTCCCTAAGTATCAGTTCAGACTTACAGCAACTCACACCACACACACGCACCCCACACGCACACCCTACTGCAAGCCTAAACTAAGCCCTACACCCTATACCCGGCACGTCCGGTACAAGACTGGAGTTGTGGCACACATGCGTGCGAACGGAGGTTTATTGACGAACAGAGCGCCCTAGTGAGACATCCAGGAAATCGTCCCCGCTGGGGATCGAACCCGGGACGGGTGGCCTGGACACCGCCAGAGCCAACCATCGAGCCACAGGCTCGTTCTCAAACCTTACTACTACTTGGCATGCAGACAAACGAATGCAACTGGCTCCTCCTTCCTGCCGTTCAGATCACAGCACTAAGGCCATCTCCAGCCGTCCCCCCCCAGAGCCCCCCAGGAGGCCTTTTTTGCGCCGCGCCGGCCGAAAAGCGCCGTTTTTCTACCACTCGGCCCCCCCAGAAGCCCAGTTAGCGCCGTTTCGGCGGAAAAAAGCGCCGGCGCACCCAGGCGAAACCCAGCCCACTGGGTTCGGCCTGGGGGGGCGAAATGGCGCGAAAGGCGACGCGGGCCAGCTCTGTCAGCGACGCGAGGAAAATGGTGCGAAACAGAACGCCCGTGAAGCGGCGCGTCCTCATCTTCTCGGCTCCCGCGTCGGTCAAAAGCCTGCCGGAGTTATTGGCGTGGCCAGCGGCCAATGCTTCCGCCGTTCAAAGGCTGCCGGAGTAATGGCGTGGCCGCCGCGCGTCGTTTCGAAGTCCAATCGGAAGGCCACGCAGCGCAGCATCTTCGCCGCGGCGCGCTATAAAATCCCCCACCCCTCGCCGTCCGTCCACACCAGTTCTCGCCTTCCTCGCTCTCGCCAGCCCCTCGCCGTCCTTCTGCTCTCTGCCTCCCTCTCGTCCATCCTTCGCCAGCAGCAATGGCCGACGACGGCGCCGCCGCTAACGGCTTTGGCCGCCGCAGCCTCCGCAAGAACGAGGCATGGGCCCTGTACCGGTGCGGGTACCCGTGCCCGCCGGACATGCGCGTCCCCGGCGCCTCCGGCGGCCAGGCAGCGTGGGCGCTCAGCACGGGTGGCATCCCCGTGCCTCCCATCCCTGTAGGCGCCGAGTTTGAGTATGCCGTCGACGAGGTCCGGGAGGGCCTGACGGCGGAGCAGGCCGCGGACCCGTGCTGGAGGGCAGATGGCAACTCCGCCTTCTGGACATTGTACTTCCAGCGCCGCCACGAACAGGACCTCAACGACCGCGGCAACAACGGCCAAGTGGAGGGCCGCCACAACCGCGGCGGACGCAGGCGGTGGTGGAGCGGCGAGGGCCGCAGCCTCGACAATGTGATGGAGCACATCGCCAACGGGAACACACCGCGCCTGGAGATGCCGCCGCGCAGGGCGTCCTGGACCCCGCGGCGGATGTGCGCGGCGGCCTCCTCGTCGTCGGGGAACTCCTCCTCCTCCTTGACGCCCCCCTTGCTCAACTCCGGGCGCCCTGCCCCGGTGCGCAGCGGCGCCCTGCGCATCAATGAGCCACGCTGCGGCTCCCAGCGCCGCGCCGCCTCACCGCCACGCTCCTTCCTCCGCCGCCTCGTCAAGGCCAAGAAGGAGCTCAAGCCGGAGCCGGAGGAGGAGGAGTGGCCCGGCCTGAAGGAGGCAGAGGAGGCGTCCTTCAACACCGTCCAGCCGACGCTGCCGGAATGGGCCGACGACTGGAGCCTCTGCTCCTTCACCGAGGAGGAGGTGGAACGCCAGCGTGTGGCCCTCGCCGACCTGGAGCGCAGGCGCGCGGAGCAGCGCCAGGAGCGCCAGCGAGCTACCGCGGCCAATGCGGGCCGTCGCAGCCGCATCCCGCCTCCTCCCGTGGCGCCGGAGGTCGAGTACTACAAACTCGACCCGAGCGACGACGACGAGGACGACGCCTTGCAGAAAGCCCTGCTGCTGAGCAAACTGCAGCACGGCGACGACGGCGCAGGCCCAAGCAGACCCCCCGGCGGCGATGACGGCTCCGACGACGACGGCGACTACAACGCCGCGATCCGTGCGAGCCTGGGCCTGGACTAGTCGCCCCGGGCCGAATAAAAGTGTTTTTAATTTTTAGTTTTAGTTTCTGCCAATGTATCTCGGCGAGTTTGCGCCAATATGATGAACTCGCCGTCTTTTTAACTGTTTGCGCCATTTTTTGGATTTTTGTTGGATCTAGACACGGCTGGTCAACGCGCCCCCCCAGGGTTCAGTTTCGCGCCATTTGGCGCCGCGGCGCCCCAGAAAAGGCGAAGTTTTGGACCCTGGGGCAACACGGCTGGAGATGGCCTAACAAATTGCCAAACTCACGAGTACTGTGCCATAAATACCCCTCCGCTCCTCTCTCCCCCGTTTCTCTTCTCCCCTCTTCTTCTTCCTCTCCCTTTCGCCGGCCGCTTCCTCCGCTTCCTCTTCACACCTCCTCCTCCTCTCTCACCCCACCCCAACTATCCCCAACACCCGAACGCTAAACCCACGAAGCGCCAGCGTGGCCTCCGCCTCTCGCATGCGCGCTCCTTCGTAGCCCCAGGCCGCCGGCGATCGCCGGAGTTGGAGTCCTGCGCATCGGAGACGGCCGCGGGAAGATGGGGGCGGGCGGGAAGGGCTGGATGGAGACGGCGAGTCGGGGGTGAAGACGGCGTGGTTCATGGTGGTGATGCTGGCGTCGCTGCTCGTCGCGTCGGCGCCCGTCGTGATGGCCGCCGGCGACGTGGCCGTGGCGTTCTGGATCGAGATGCGGCTCGGGTGCCTGCGCTGCGGCGGGCTGCGGGACCACCTCCAGCGGTACGGCTTCCGGAGCTCGCTCGTGGACATACCGCTCGTCTCTGTAGTTCGATCTCTCGTCATCACCTGTAAGCTGCCATTGCCTCCTCAATGCTGTTCTAGTGCGCGCAAAGTGCTAAGAAATCGGCACGTACGCCCCGGGTTTTCTTAGTTTCCCCCCTCCCCCCTAGTACTTTGGAGCCTATTTTGGGATTTGGGCGTTTTGCTTAGGATTTTCGTTTTTTTGCATCTATGCACGAGGATTTGGTGATCCGAAAGCTACATCTGTGATTTTCATCTTCCGTTCGGGCGAAATGACGAAACTTTTGGTGGAAAAAACTGCCCGTTTCCGTAGTCATTAATTAGAGAGCATATATCTGTTGCTTGTTGTCTCATTGTATGTCCTCTTCTCTTCTATTCTAGTAGTACTAAATTTGTCAAACTGCGGCATTTTGCTAAGTGGGCTGCTTGGAACTTGATGAAGGAAATTTGAAATTTTCAGAGCAGTTTACACTTTACAGTAGGAATCAACACCAGTATTTTGAGGATAATCACTATCAGATCCCACTAACCTGACAATGTGCTTGTGCAGGTATGTACCTTGTGTCTGATACTTCTGGTCTCTCTCATGGCCCGTACCTTGGAACGACAACGTTTTGTTCCTTGGCTTCGCTGCTAATCTTGCTGATGAAGGCCTGCGTTTACAGTCCGGCACATGACATTGGGCCTGAGCTCTCACCGTCATTGGCGGATCACAAGCTGAATATGAAGATGCTGTGGGGAATGCCTGTTCTGTTCTTGTCGTCCTTGGTCTTTGCTCTCGGCCATTTTGTTGTTGCTTACAGAACAAGCTGCCGGGCTCGACGGAAGCTGCTTATCCATCGCATTGACCCTGAATCCGTATGCCGTGTTCTCTTGAATCTCATAGCGTATGATGGATTGTACAAATCAAGCTTTTATACTCCTACTTGTTTCTCTTGGTAATTATGGTTTGTTCTGCCACTTTTCAGATTCTTGCATACAAGAATGCTTTTCCTGGATGCTACAAGGTTCCTCGATCACCCACTCCACACAGTGGGAAACTTTATTCAAGGAGTGAAAGTGAGACAAAGAGAAAAACTCTTGTCCACGATGACAGGGATATTCCAATCAGTTTTCTTGCTGATCGTGATAGCATGTTCATTGCTTGCCAGGGGATCACTGTGCATTACAAAATGTCCGACCCATCAAATTGTTTATCTCCAGCTCCTGAGTCATTTCCAGAAATCAATCGTGATGTAGTTTCATCAAGCATTTCTCCAAGAAGACATAGGCATGAGAGCCCGCCCTCAGCTACCTCTAGTAACCGCCGTCTTTTGAATAGGAGCTTTAGTCATCAGTATCATCAAACCTCGCTATATGCCCCACTGTTGGTAGAACCATTGACCTCTCCAACTTTGTCGGATGGCATCCCCCTTCTGAGTCTTGATGATGAGAGCTTACAGGTGTGTTTGAAACCTCTGGGCTTTGATCTCGAGACTGGAGAGCAGGGGAAATTTGCTGTTGTTTTGGTGCATGGGTTTGGAGGGGGGTATTCTCCTGGAGACATGTTACTAATTCGCTTGCTCGACAAGTGGGTTGTACTGTGCTGGCCTTTGATCGCCCTGGATGGGGTTTAACATCTCGACCTCGCAGAAAGGACTGGGAAGACAAAAATTTGCCAAATCCATACGAGATTGAGTCACAGGTGATCCTTGTTGCCATCTACTCACTGATTGTGTCATACAAACTTTATTTTTATTGTTTGGAAAAGAGCTCCTAATTGAGTACATCCAGCATTTACTTGAAAAAAAAAATCCACTACAAAATTAAGATCGCATTATCATTTCACTAAAGTTGTATACCTTCAAAGAGTGCAATTTTTGGCTTAAGAGTGTGACTGAGATTATATCTCAGTTTTAGGTGACTGAAATTTTAAGAATTTCAGGCAAACTGAGGATTGGCAAAAACTTATTTTGTAGGCTACATATGGAGTTACTTGGAGATGGGAATGTTTGCATTTGATGATTCAGAAATAGACATCCCTTTAAAAAGACCACTCGTTTCATTGGTAGCTACGGTTAACATTTTTTTTTTAGTTTTGAGATGTAATCCCTCCGCCCTAGCTTGCCAAAACGTCTTATATTTTGGGACGGAGGGAGTATATCATAATGTTGTGAGATAATTTCCTTTTTAAGGTTCCAGTTCAGTTATAACCAGTAGACACTTTCCTGCTGTACTTCGAACAGAGAGATCATGTTTAACAAGATAACCTTTTATGCCCTTCTACAGGTTGATCTTCTCATTTCATTTTGCTCAGACATGGGCTTGCGCTCTGTAGTTTTAGTTGGTCATGATGATGGTGGCTTGCTTGCGTTAAGAACTGCTGAGAAGTTACGTGCATCTAGAGATTCTACAAAGGTAGCAACACTGTCACCTTTTTGTGTGTTGTAAACTTCGGTGACCTATCATATTATTCATGTTTAGTTTATCCCAAAAGCAATCGTTTCCTTGTGTGCTCCCAGGTTGAAGTGAAGGGAGTTGTTCTTATCGGTGTAAGCTTATCAAGAGAAGTCATTCCTGCATTTGCTCGTATACTCCTGCATACTCCTCTGAGGAAAAAGCACATGGTCCGCCCGCTTCTTCGTACTGAAATCACTCAGGTGATCAATCGACGAGCATGGTTTGATGCCACCAAGTTGACAACAGATGTTCTGAACCTGTACAAGGTAAAAACTTCCAGTGGTTTACATTTCCCTTTTTTCCTTCTAAATCTACTGTCAAACCCTTGATCTCCAAGCTAGTTTTGGAAATGAGTTAGGTAATTTTTTATTATTTAAATACTCTTACAGAACTTCAGTCAGGTATAATATAATAATTTATTGCCCCACCGTGTTGTCTTAATGTAGAAAAGGTAAACTATTCTTGCATGCCGCTACTTCATATAAAGTAGGTTTCCGAATGTAAAATAAGTGCAACTTCGACCATACATGTTTTTGCCCATTACTTGATCCTGTGAGTATTTAACTATCGATTGACTTTACGTGAACTTTTGCATTCAGGCTCCACTATTTGTTGAGGGCTGGGATCAAGCACTTCATGAAGTAGGCCGTCTTTCATTTTCTACTGTCCTATCATCAAACAGAGCTGCAGAATTACTAAGATCAGTGGAAGACCTGCCAATTCTGGTGGTAGCAGGTTCTGAGGATGTTCTTGTACCTCTGAAGTCGGCGCAAACTATGGCTTCAAAACTTGTAAATTCTGTAAGTTGTCCACAATTTCGTAGCTGCGCAGTTCTCCCTTAATATATTCTGTCCTGAATTCCAGCTTGACATTACTTGATTGCTGATCTGAATAATCTGCGTTTTGCTTCCTGTGCAGAGGCTAGTAACTATATCAGGATGTGGACACTTGCCACATGAAGAGTGTGCCAAGGCATTGCTCTCGGCTCTTTCTCCGTTCATCTCAAGATTGGTATCATTGGACGATTCATTGCAAAGATTGTAGCATACAGCCCGTCCGGAAACTCACAAGTGCACCCGGGAGCATGTGCTCCCGGTTTTTTCGGAATTTTTTTGAAAATTGAAAACTTGTCAAAATATTTCGAAAAAAATCATGCACGTACCTGAGCATGTCACGCACCATCGTGTCAAATTTGGCGACGAAACGACATCGCGGCCGCCCTGTGCAAAAATGACAAAATTCTGACAGCAAATAGCATCCAAAATTTTGAATTTTCAGATCTGTAATTTGTCATTTTTGCACAGGGCGGCCACGATGTCGTTTCGTCGTCAAATTTGACATGATGGTGCGTGACATGCTCAGGTACGTGCATGATTTTTTTTCAGAATTTTTTGACAAGTTTTCAATTTTCAATTTTTTTTCGGAAAAACCGGGAGCACATGCTCCCGGGTGCACAACGTCCGCGTTCCCAGCCCGTCCATCTTTCTTTCTTTCTTTCTTTCTTTCTGAATTTGCCCTCTTCTGCCCTCTATACTAGGTAGATCGCCTCTAGTTGGTGTGAGTTTGTGTTGAGCCACTGCTAGTTGCAAAGTAGGGGAGCCTGACCCACAATCTCGAGGGTCCTAGAGCTCCAAACCTTTTTTTGTTGTCACATGTAATGGTGTCCCGGAATTGTTTCAATCAAGCAAGTTGAATCTGTACAGCACATGCTTGCTGTGTTCTTGTTCACTTCTACCGCTGCTCCAGTCCAGATGCCACTTTATCTTATCCTCTACTGGAAATAAATTTCAGCAGAGAAAATTTTAGTGCAAAGTTGCCACCTTCTGGGCCTGGATGGCTCTGTGTGTCCTCTCTGGCTTTGTCCCGTGCCAAGTGCCATTTGCCATAGGATACTGCCTTCACATGCCAACATTTCTTGCTTGGGATGAGCATGGGCACAGCTGTTGGAAGGTGAGGCGTGCAGGTGTAGACATAGATGTCCCTTGAATTGATCAGCCTCATGTGGCTTGTGTTGCTAACAGAAAATACTCGACCTTACACCATCAACTTATTACAAATCCAATTTTCACACATCTGCCTTCAAAATGAAAAATAAAATAAAATTAACGCACCAGCAATTCTTATACAGCTGATTGCAGTGAGCTATACAGCTGTTACCATCTGTCTGTTGTTGTGTAGTCCCTCTTTTTCACAGATAAACAAAAATTCAGAGACCGAAAATGTGTTAATGGCAGTATTCCTCGAGATTCAAGCTCTCCAGCACCAATAATCCTGTATGAGCCAAGAGTCCCGAGAGGCATAATAATAAAAGCTTTCTTCGAACAGCTTTTACAACGAAGATGAACATTTACAAACTCTGCATGCTCAGCAGACAATAATTTCTACACAAGGTATGTTGTACCACTTCAAAATGATTTTACATTTCTCTTGGTGGGCATAACCCAAGTTCACCATCTGTTTAATGGTGGAGTAGCTATTGGTGATTTTCTAGTTATTCTTTCACCATTGGCTTTCACTACAAGGGTGGTTCAACATTCCCTCTTTTACCCAAGTAGTAGTAATCCACAAAGCCACATTTCTCTCACTAAATTTTCATCTTGTTTGCGCTACATCTGGCACCCATTCATCGCTGGCAAGAGCAAGACGATCGCCGTCTCTAATGAGCTCAACCTCGTCCACCTCGGCACCCTCGATTGTCAGGACCTTAGTAGGCATCATGTCGAACTTTTTTGCACCTAGTTGAAGAAGGTCATGCATCGTCCGTGGTAAAACCACAAGCTTCCCAGCAGTGTTCCCCTTCTCAGGACAGCTGATTATCACCCGGATGAGTGGCTTGTGATGGTCCTGACGATAACTCGGAGCACCTGTTGCTGCAAGACCTCTTGAGAGTAGATGGTCAGTGTCTCGGTGTGGATGAGAGGAAGAGATGACTCCGAAAAGGGAGTTCTGAAAGCTGACTTTCCTCCTGCCTAGCTTTTGTGGAAGAACTTTGCTGGGCAGCTCAGTGTCTTCACGGATCACATTTCGCAACGAGGGATCACTGCTGAACCGGCCTAGCAGCATAGGTGTCGCCTTGCCATTTGAGGTGTACTTCCTTGGTGCTGTCAATGGTTTAAATAGGGCTTGTATTTCATGATGGCCTTGTTGATCAGCTAGAGTTCTTGCAGTCCAGCCGTTGCTGTCCTGCTTGTCAATGTCAGCTCTGTGTTTCAGCAACAACGCAACCATCTCAATGTTTCCGTCGCAGACAGCACGGTGCAGTGGAATGTTTCCATCTTTGGATGGCCTGTCTGCATCATGGATGCGATTGAGTATTTCCTCGAGGAGTTCTATATTGTTTTGCTCAATAGCGATGCAACAATATAAGCCTGTATCCCCCAATGACAGATCTGCACCACCCTGGACTAACAGCTGCACAACTGTATCATGCTTTGCATATATAGCCTCCCATAGTGGAACCTTTCCTTCCGAATCTGGATATTCGAAGAATTAAAGGCACCTCATCAGACAGAGGTATGACAAAACCTACATAAACTTAACATCTTTTTTGCGATTTGTAAGCACAATTAAGAGAGCATTCTTGTTCTAGCTAGTCCAGAGTAAATTTTTGTTAGGTTCCTCAAAAAAAAAAAAGAGTAAATGTTTCCTGAAGTGGTACACCGTAATATATTTGAATTTCAAAAGAATTCTCGAGACCATAGATTTGCTCCACTATGATGATATATACAAGAAGGAATTATCATAATTCTAGCTGTAGGCTTACCCATAGCATTTGGATCCGCTCCATATTCTAATAGAAGCTTGGCACACTGCTCATTTCCTGAGGAAGCAGCTATGTGCTGTTGATCATAAAAATGAAGATTGTCATTTCCTGCTTAAAGAAATATAGAATGAAGAGCGTAGTTATGCATCGATGAACATACTGACCAATGCTGTACGCCCATCTTGATCTGACTCGTTTGGGTCCAGATTACGTTTAAGTAGTTGATGCACCAAATGGTCATCTCCTCTAGTTACTGCAAAGCTCAGTGTAATCGGCATATCCAGACGACCTCGAGCTAGCATGGTCTCGATCTCCTTCAGCACAACTACCATTACGCCGTCGTCTTTCTTATCTTTCAGTAACTGTACCGAAAAGAGGATCTTAATATGCGTACAACAAGCGTTCATAGGCAAACAGCATTTCGTTAAACATTTTCAGCATAGTTGGTTACAGTTGGGAGCATCCGCTTATCAGAGAATAGCCCACATGTACGTAATTTAAGGATCTAAGGCTAGCAAGTGATTATGTGAGGATTGAACTTTCAATTTCACATGTTGTCATGCAAGGTGAACAGAAGGGGTCGGATAGGTGTACTAAAAAGCTCCAGTAATGTAGAGATCTGAACAATTATAAGACTGTAAATGTGCAATTTCCATAGGAGAGAAGAAAACTGTGAAGGGTAATATGGACAGTAAACCTGAATAAGGTTGTTCATTATGATAGTTCCATCTCCAACATTGGATTGAACAATGCTGAGAAACGCCGTCCGGTTCATGCGTAGAAGCTGACACAAGGATTTTGTCCGGACTGTGAATAGTTGAGGCCTATAGCAAAGAACCCCAATTTCTCCAATAACGTCTCCGGACTTAGCCACTCCCACTACCTGCAGATTTCCGAATACCAACATATTATTTTAAGGACCATTTGATGCATAAATTTGCTTCAAGCTAAGCATCAAAGCAACATAGGACTTACCTGTTCTGTACCATGTTCCGCACCATTTGGCAGCTCAATTAACTCCTGAAAAAGCAACATGTTTACCTTGTCAGAATGACACTAACACTTTTGTGTTAAAACTAATACCAGCATAACTTCCTTTTTATCTATACTCTTCTTATTAATAATATATCAACTAAGAAATTAAATAACTAGGAAAAAACAGCATTCTTACCGCACTACCAGAAACTAAAATGTAGAAGTCAGTGGGTGCTTCATTCTGCAAAATCACATCCTCTCTAGGTGGAAAGTATTCAGCTTTCATCTCCGAAACCTTTAAAAGGAATCATGCAAAATGAAAAATTAAGCATATGTTCAGGAGTAACTAACTAAAAGAAAGACTAAAGAATCACCACAGCCTCACCAGTTGAAAAATTAGATCATTAGATACACCTTTAAATAGGTAAATGTTCTGAACCAGATGGAGAAAGAGATAGTGAGAAATGCTAGATCTAATGGCCTTTGGCAGCACATCAAGAGTCTCTTGTTGTTGAAGACCTTCTGAGTCTGTCCTGAACTTTAAGCTAAGATGTGATATCATCTGATCTTGCAACCGAGGTGGTAGCTGATTCCTAAGTGCAAAGCTGGTTGCAGCTTGAATTGTATCTCGCTTTAGTCAAAAGAAAATAGAAACAAGATCTCAGAGTTGAGTATTAAGATAATGATTCGATGTATATATCAACCAAAGGCCAGCCAGACAAAACTCACATATTTTCGAGTACGGCTGGTGCCATGGACAACCAAATTGGTCATGTTCCCAATCAAATAAGCAGTTAACCCAAGGTTAAAGAACATGTAAAAAATATTGAAAATCATCTCTCTTATGTTTTCCGCATGATAATCCCCATAACCCACAGTGGTAAGTGTGGTGATTGACCAATATACTGATGTTACATAGCGAATCCACAAGCCCTGTTGATGAAAATCTTCCATGCTATTGCCAATCCACGTTTGCTTTGGGTTTGGATACCTATCAGCAATAAGATAGTAGAAGCATGCTGCACAGTGCACTGCAAAAAGTGTGACCTACAAGATGAAAGAAAGGTAAGGAAACATGATATCAACCATTAATAATATTAAATTTACAAGAGAACACTGTAATGTTCAGATCACTTACCCAAATGAGCTTAGCACAACGGACCCAGAAGTAATTGAAGTGTCTATCCTTCTCCAATCTATAAAATGAAGAAAAATATTTAAAATAAGGCACTAAGATAATAGCCTAGTATTCGATCAGAGTTAGATAGAAGAGAAGGATATATGAACATAAAAGAGAACATCAATTTTTCTACTCATCCATTATGACGAACATACCTGGCAAAGAGAGAGCTGACTCTTCGGAGACGCCATAGACGAAGCATGTTAAAGAATCCATATGACCTGAGCTTTGAAGGTAGTATCCTGCGAGCAATTTCTGATGGGATTGTGGAGGCAACGTCAAGAACAAACCAGCTGGTAGTATAACGCCAAGCAATTCTCTTTGGATCATCTTCAAGCAAGTATGTTAGTCTGTCCAGGTAGGCTACAAAGAAGGTCAGGATGATGTCAACTGCGAAGATTGCATTCACGGCATTGTCCGTCGCAGCTAGCCCCCCTGTAGGAATCCGAATGAAGCCAAATTCGAATGGGGAGACCCACGCAGAGTAGACTACAAGAACTATGAGGAAAGTCTCCCACAATCTGCATAGTGTTAATAACACAATATTAGAATTGATGCATGTCTTATGTCTGTATAATATAAACCCGATTACCCTACCTAAAAGTGTGATCTGTCTATTCTTTATGTCCAGATTGTTTAGCATTATTGCATACTGGGTGTAAGCATTGCTATCTGCCAGAAGCCTAGAAGCGATTCCCGTGGCTTCTCAATACAGCTTCCACTTATCGAAAAAGTCTAGCACCCCCAGAATCTTTCATTTAAGTCTGGAATTACCGATGACTAAAGTTACCACTTACAACTATGTAGAAGATTTTATTGTATAAAAGGATCCATCTGAGAAAAAACAAAAAGCATAAAACTCTAGAAAACATGAACATTCTTGTATATATAACGCTTTTCTTCTTTAGTGCGTTGGCAGCGCTTACCCTTTTCCACCACAAAAATCACATGGAAACCACCCTTTCATGAAAACTCCGCCAAACATTGTGAAGTTCTATATAACTCCAGGAAATGTACACATGGTGATATATGAATTAACTACAAATTTCAAGATCAAACTTAACCTCCCCTGGAAAGATATCAAACTGACAAACAACCAAATGGATAGTGATCACAGTTAAAACAACATAAATTTGTCAATTATATATTCAAATACAGAATATCACATTCAATATGTATTACTCACTCCGTCCTGAAATACATGGCGTATAAATTTATTCAAAATTGAATGCTTTCTAGGTTTGACAAAGTTTTCAGAATTTTAGACCTGTACATGCAGTTTCCACTGATGAGGTGGTTACATGCAGTGGCGGACCCAGGAATTTGCCGAAGCCTGGGCGTGCCCCGCAGGGCAATTATTTTTCAAAGACAAGTTCACAACACATTAAAAATGTTCATACATCTTAATACTATGATAGAAATTAGCCAGGACTCTTTAAAGACTAATGAAACCCCAGCGCGATAAAAATAAGTTGAAATGCCCAAAATTAGTGAATCACATAGCCATGCTTCCAAATTATATTCATCACCATTCATGATGAAATATACCGAGATAGTACCGATGATTTGCTAATGAGCCCAAACCCATACGAGGTAGTACCAATGGATTAGTGAATCATATGATCAAGATCCGATAGAAGGCAGAGACCGTCAGCCAAAATGCTATGCACAAACGCCAAAGGCCTCGCCGGTCACTTGGCGGAGCCAACCGGTGGTGCCACCGACTCGGTGGCATTTTGGTGGTTCGGCTTTGTGATGTATTGTGATGGCCGGACTTGGTTGCATTTTGGTCGAACTTGATGGCCGACCATGATTTTTTGTGGCTAAGACTTTAATTTTATGGCTATATATTTGTGTGTTTTGGAGTATGTGCCATCTCCATGGTGCCTGCAAGCACCGTATACCTCTGTCAGTAAATAGTCTATAGGAGCTTGCAGTAGATTTGAGTTGATCACGCATGGAAGTGCCACTCAAAATCTCAAGTTAGGTTGGCATACTCTCGCTGTGCCGTCAGGGACAGCCGGACATGGTTGGGACCGATTCGGGAAACAATCGAGTCGCTGACTTTTTTATCTCTGAGAACCAACCGAGTTGTTTCGTGTGCAAGACACGCCCCAATGCCTCAAGCTCAAGGCCCACTAACCTATTACGATATGCAGCCGAACGAATTAGCTGATCTGGAAAAAAAAGCCGAACGATTTTGCCCACAGCAAGCTGTCGTTTCGTGGCTGGATACCGTCTCGCTCGAGAGGCGCACAACAGCTAAGCCCGGGCACGCGCCGGGCAACAGGGGCGCTGCGTCCGCCCATGGTTACATGTACATTAACCTTCCACGGGCATGTAATGTGTGTGCCAAGTTTTTGCAATACTAGTAATTAAATTACAAAGCAAGAACAAGAGAAATTTCTTGGCTTTTCCTGTTTATCTGCTTGTTTTGTTCTCGGTTAATTTGTTTTCCTTTCTGTTTCTTGTTGCTTGGGCTTGTGTGCGTTTTGCGCCCGTTGAAGTATGTGTTGATTACCCAACCTTCTCCATCAGTTCAGGCTTTTGTTCTACTGGTTGGTGCATGTAAAATTTGCTTGGCCTCTTTTTGTCCACATTGAAATATATGTGGATTACCCAACCTTCATCATTTTAGACTTTATGTTGCCCGTTCAGTAGCGTGGTTGAGAAAAAAGAGCAACTTGTTGTTTTTACCACCTAGTTCGCGCAGTCTCATAGACTATCAACAATTATCCGATTGAGAATTATTTCCTCTTTTTACCTCACTTATGCCGTATTCCATGGTTTATCCAATTTGGTAAATTTTGGCCAACCTAAGAGCATCTCCACCGGCGCGGCCATGCAAGACCCATGTGTCAGCTGACTTGGACGCCACATCACAAAATATTGCAAAAAATAAATCAAATATCACTAATTTTAATACCAAATTAAGAACTATATCTTTCCTTTGCTTTTACATTCATAATCTAAATTATAATGTATTTTTCTCATTTGTAACTTGAGTTTATATTGGAACAAGTATCACTTAATTGAAGTTAAAATGGGTGAGACAACCAAGGGAGGGATCCTTCCTCCGTTGGTCAACATTTTTAAAAAGGGTGAGATATTATTTGTTTTCAAAATTTGGACAATTTATAAAAATATCATAGTATTTTTTCGAGCCTTGCCCACGATGACATGTGGGGTTGTCCTATCAGGTTGGGATTTTTTTTAAAATAACAAATGGGGTACATAATGGAACGAAGAACAAGTACAGGTTCAAAAGAGGATTTTTTTCTGCAAGCCCCCCTCCTTCAAATAATTCCAATAATTTTCATTTCCCGAAGCTGGAAGTCTACAACTCTGTATGGCAAACCATGTGGCTTCGTTTTCAATGAGAATGGGGCTCGGGAGGTTTGCTCCCTGAAAATCTAAAAAGTAATTTCAAGATATAACTAATAAACAAAAGTTCTCCGTGTGGATTCCGTGAATGAGCCCGTTTGGTGAACGAAGCATTGCACAAATGTCGGCATCAACATCACGGTTTCCTTGTCTGCCTACGGAAAAAGGATAGACTAAAGCGGTCGTAGATTACTCAAGCAGTCCAAATAAGTGAATAAAAATAAAGCAGACGAGTACTACGTCGATAAAACAAACAAATCAATAATTCAGCTTAAGTCAACCCTGGAAAACATAAAGATAGCGACGATTACTATTATTTCTGATCCAGCGGGGCTTTGATTTTGTATTCCAGAAAATAATAATTAGAGGACTGGCTCTGAAGTTCCGATCCAAGAAGAAGAGGAAGAACGAAAAGAAGAGCAAATTAGTGGCAAAGTTGGACGAACATACAACTGAAATGAGTTCCGTAGCCTGCCTTTCTAATAATCTATAACATAATATGTTATGTTGAAAGTTAACGACAATAATCTACTCCGTAGTAAGAAAAAGGGAGAGAGACGCCTGTGGTGACTTCGTCAATCTCAAGACCCGACCGCCGGCTCAGTCTTTTGGAGGTGCTCATAGGTGTAGGGTGTGTGTGCGTGCGTTTATAGGGGTGAGTGTTGTGCACGTGTATCTGAGTGTCTGCGTTGTACTGTGTTACGATAAAAAAAGCGCAAATTGCAAAGCCTCCACTTCGTAGCAGCTCAACGCGGAGCATCCACCGATCTCTTATTTTTTTAAATTATTTGAAAATACCAACCTCTTCTCTTAAATAAATAGATTAAACTAAAGCAGAGCCATAGCAGAGCACGACGGAACGAACCCGAAACGACCAATGCGCAAAAGAACAAGTTTTTGAAACAAAGCAGCCGCGGAGAGATAGAGAGATGGGCGTGCTGCCTATGATGACGACAGGAGAGTAACGGAGTAATGATGATGAGACTAACGAGGAGATGTGCGAGCGAAAAAAAAAAAATCACCTGTACTTGCGGTCGTAGGGTGAGATGATGAAGCGGCGGAGCTTGGCGCGGCGGTTGCTCCTTGCGCCGAGCGAGGGCAGGATGCCGCTGGAGAGGCTGTAGTGGCTGCCGTCGCGCGACATCTCCCTGTCGAGCGCGTCTCCCACGGCGCCGCTGCCGCCGCCGTCGCCCCACGGCCCGCACGCCCGCATCCTGCCGGCGCCGGACCTCGCCATTGCGCCCTCCAACTCACCGACCGGAAGGACGGCAGCCACTGCGGCGGCGGCGGTGGGGGCACCAATGACTCGTTCTTAGGGGTGGGTTTTAATGGAGGGAGGACCACAAAATCTTGCGGCGTGGACTACTAATCTCGGGTCGGATGATCTTGGTGACGGTCCGGGTGGGCGGAGGGAGGGGAGAGAGACCCTTGGGAGTTGGGAGTCGGTCGGGATCACGCGCGCCCCGACGGTGCTTCTATGGAGAGCTTCGCGGGTCAGCAGGAGGCGAGGGACAGGTTTGCTTGCCTGCGCGAGTGCGTGTCTTCGCCGCTGGCTTGGCTAAAAGGCCGCCGCACACGTGCGGCCGGCTCCGATCTCAAACTCTTTTACCCCGGCCTTTTCACATCCATGTTGGACACTGAATCCGAACAACCGAAACAGGGTTTCGCCCCGCTTTATAAATAAAGCAACATGCCAAGCAAGTCCATACACAGTTACAGACATAAGAGCGGAAAGGCCGCTTGCTGGGGGCGCAGCACAAGTAAGCCCACACGAAATAAGCAAGAAAGAAGTGGGGAGGTGGGGGGTGGGGGTGGGGGGGTGGTGGTGTGAGAGATACATCAAGATAGACAGAAGAGAGCGAGCAAAGCCCATCCGGCGCTAGCTGGAAGAAGACGAGGAGATGCGCCGAGCGGTCTCCACAAGTCTAGTGATCATGTCGTCCAGCTGCCCCTGTCCCGCTGCCTAGACAACGGGTGCCACTGCTGCAAGAAAGTCAGAAGTTTAAACATCGAGTCAGAAGCACGTCGTAGAAAATCCGTTCGATCACCATCTTATTGTGAATTGTCCACAGGGTCCACATCAACGCGGCAAACACCAACCAGAAGAGGCGTCTCCTCTCCCCGGTACGGTTCGCCTGGATTTCTAGGAACTCGCCAAGGTCTAAGGCCTGCCAAGCAGGCCCCAACGCCTCGTGGACGAAGTTCCATAGAAACCTGGCAGCGGGGCAGGTGAAGAGGATATGGGTTCCTGTCTCGGGGATCCCACACATGGGGCAAAGCCCATCACCCGGCCCCTGTCGCTTGCGAACCTCCACCCCTGAGGGGAGGCGGTCCCTAAGAAGCTGCCACACGAAGATTTTGATTTTTAGCGGTATGGGGCCTTCCAGAGTGGAGAGGTCCAAGCACTAACTGGGTACTAAAGAGGCTCCGATACGCCGACTTTACAGAGAACGTCCAGACGGTGTCAGGTGCCATGACACGAGGTCACGACCTCCTGGCAGCGACTCAGGAAGCAAACTCCGTAACTCCATCCAAGCTGCAGCCTCGGCAATACCGAATGTGAGATGTTCCAAGTCCCATTAGGTATTGCCGAAGCCACAAGCTGCATCGGGTCCGCGCAGATAGCAAAAAGAGTAGGGAACCTATGCTGTAGCGGGCTCCCATCGAGCCACGGGTCCAGCCAAAAGAGGGTGTCCTCTCCATTACCAATGGAGAAGCGGACACCCTTCCTAATCTCATGCTTGATGGATTGGATAGATCGCCAAAATTGGGATCCATCCTGGCGGTCACAGGAAAAAAGGGGGCGACCCTGCAGATATTTCGCTTTGATTAACTGCAGCCATAGTCCCCCCTCCTCTCAAGTATCCGCCATACCCATCGTAGCATGAGCGCAACGTTCATCTTACGGGAGGAAATGATACCAATGCCCCCCATGTCTTTGGGGGTGCACACATCCGCCCATTTGACCATGTGGTACTTCTGACGCCCATTGGCCGCCTGCCAGAAGAAGCGTGAGAGATCCCTGTCAAATGAGACGTGCGTGCCTTCTGGGAGTATATAAACTCCCATCAGGAACATAGGTAGACTAGAAGACAGGCGTCAATCAGGACAGTCTTGCTCGCCTTAGAGGTGAACCGCCCTTGCCAAGGCTCCGCCTTGGCTTTGACACGCTGGGTGACCGGTTCTAGGTCCTTAATAAGGATCCTAGAATCACTAATGGGCGTCCCCAGGTAAGTAACAGGGAAGGTAGACAACTTGCAATTTAGTTTGTCCGCTATCCGCTGTCGCTCATCAGGGGAGTATCCCATGATCATGACTTCGCTCTTGTCGAAGTTAATCTTGAGGCCCGACATGGCCTCAAAGCAGAGGAGAAGGAACTTGAGATTAATAATGTCAAGCTCCGAACCCTCCACCATGATCATGGTATCGTCCGCATACTGGAGGTGGGTGATCCCACCTCCAGGAATAAGGTGCCCTACCACACCAGAGATGTGACCGCCGTCTTGGCTTTGTCCAAGATGGCCGCCAGGGCGTCACCAGCGAGGTCAAAAAGAAGGGGGAAATTGGGTCCCCTTGCCTCACCCCACGCGAAGACCTAAAGTAGGGCCAATGTCTCCATTAATGTTTATGGCCGTGTTCCCGGACATGACGATCTGCATAATCCACGATATGAAGCGCTCGTCAAACCCACGACGCTCGAGGACCTGGCGTAGAAAAACCCAGTCCAAACGATCATATGCCTTCTGGAAATCTAGCTTAAGAAAGACACCTTTAAGGTGTCTCGTCTTGACTTCATGAACAACCTCATGAAGAGCCAGAATCCCATCATGGATAAATCGTCCCTTGAGAAAGGCGAACTGATGTGGGTGAGCCAGGCGCTCCACAACTGGCGCCAAGCGTGTTGCACACACTTTGGCGAGCAGACGCATGATGACATTGATCACCGTGATCGGCCTAAACTGACGAACATCCGTGGCCCCTACAACTTTAGGAATTAGGGTAATCACCCCAAAATTAAGGCGGGACATAACCAGTGTCCCAGTATAGAACTCCTGGAACATCGGCATAATCACCGCCTCAATATCCTCCCAGAACTTCTGGAAGAAGGATACAGGGAGACCATCCGGCCCTGGGGCCGAATTGGTTTTCATCCCCATAATGGCCCGGCGCACCTCCTCGGGACTGAATGGGAGAGTAAGCTCCCTATTCTCGTCATCCGAGACTAAGGCCCCTAAGGGCCAGTGTGCGGCCAAAGCCACTCCCGTGCGGGGACCCTCCGTAAATAACTCCTTATAGAAGGAGTATATATCCGCCCATAAGCAAGGGATAGAGCACCTACGACGGCGACCATTAGCAATGGCATGGAAGTATGCTGTATTAGCATCTCCACGAAGAATCCAATTCTGGCGACTACGCTGTCGCCAGAATATCTCCTCGCCTTTGTAGATCTCCATCAAGGAGTTCTCCAAAGCATACCGCTCCAACCATCCATCCGCGGACAGCCTGTCGAGTCAGCCGCCATATCAAGCGTCTGAATCTGGGCGAGGATGTCCGCCTTATTCTTACGCACCTCCGAGCCTAAATTCGCGCCCCACCCCCGCATAAATTGGCGCACGACCTTAGCACAGTGGTGCCAAATGTCAACCGCATTATAGGCGCGGGGGGAGTCGCGACCGCCAAGTCCCACTTTTGGCGAACCGCTTCCACAAATCCCGGCTGACCAAGCCAGAACTCCTCAAAGTGGAAGCGGTTCGACCTCGGCGGGGCCCCCCTCCAGACGAGAGGAGGAGGGGGGAATGGTCTGAGCCAATCCTAGTAACCGCACGAAGCGAGCACAGAGGAAAGGCAACTTCCCATTCCACCGACACTAATACCCGGTCAAGCACACTCCGGATCGGGACGGCCTGGTTGTTGGACCACGTATAACGTGCCCCAACCGAGTATCTCCCTCAGAGCCAGTCAGCAATCCAGTCGTTGAACATACGCATCCTAGGGAGGTCCACATTATCCGAGCTCTTGTCATCAGGGGAGCGAATGAGATTAAAATCGCCTGCCACCACCACAGGGGTGGGCATCGCTCCACCTTTGCCTTGAGCTCAGCTAAGAATTCAGCGGACCTCCGGTGATCCGCGGGGCCATAGACAATAATCACCTCCCAACGGAGGTTCGATCGTCTATGGGTGAGCAACATGCTCACAAAGAACTCCCCGCGGTCCATATCCTCAATCTCAAAGGTATCCTCCTTGGCACCAAGGAGGATGCCCCCTGAGTGTCCCGTCGCCGGGAGCCAATGCCACGAGAACTTGTGACGGCTTAGGCTCTCTAGCTCTGAGATCGAGAAATCCTGACGAATCGTCTCCTGTAAACCCACAATGTCCACATCTTCGTCTCTCAGATAGTTGATCAACTGGCGGCGTCGGCCCTCCTGCCCAAACCCCCTCATGTTCCAAATAAATGTGAGGACATTCATTGAGGAACCATGTCGGGTTGGTCCCCTTAAGGGGGACCGATTGGGCCCTACTAGAGGTCGAGGGCCGGGACGCTGACTTCGGGGGCCTCCCGCGCCTCTTCCCGGTCTGGGAAGGGGCACAGCAGTCGTGGTATCATCAGGCCTAGGAGGGGCTCCACTGCCGGACCCTTGTGCCTCCTGCACAGGTCCAGCGGGAGCCGGGGCCCCTGCCGCTCATGCTCACTTGAGCACGAGCTGCCGCTAGGGCCCCCTCATAGACCTCCTTAGCCTTGATGGCCGCAATCTGCTCAAGGCGAGGCCCTCGCTCTCCACGGAAAATAATGTCACAGTCCCCTGCAACTTGAGCAAGATGGTCTAGCGGAACAGAGTCGAGAACCGAGAAACGGGAACCAGAAGGAGGAGAGGAAGGGGGAGGAGTAGGGGTAGGCGTAGGGCGAGACGTACCAATCCCACAGTCAAGTACCTCGCGACGCGAGACGCCACCATCGCGACAGTAGGCTCCACCGCCTCTCCTCCAGTCCTAGCCCTCGCCAAGCGCGCGCTGTGGCGACGAGTGTCAGGGCGGGAGGGGAAGACCGATGGGCCTGGGGCGCCCCCTGGTGCCAGTCACAGGAGTGTCGGGGATGACCGTGACCGGCTCCAGGACCGGAGCTGCCGGGGTGCCCGGGGAGCGGGTGTACCAGACCGCGCCCGGGGAGCGCGGAGTGTCAGGGGCCATGACCTCCATCCCCACACTCGGCGCTGAGGAGAGGGCTGAAGCCCCAAGGCAGACGAGACGAGGCTGGAGATGTCCATGGATCCCGGCCCCTCACAAAGGTTGGAACCATACTGTGAGAGCGGGAATCCAAAAGACAGTGAAGGAGCCTGGCGGACGTCGGACAGTCCAAGCGAAGATGCCTGAACCTGAGAACCTGCAAGAGATGCCATCCCTGCGGGCGGCGGCGCTGTAGGCGGAGCTGAAGTCGCAGGAGGGGGGCGTGCGTCCGTGGCGTGGGGAACGTCACCGTCAGACGGGTCGTCCTCCGAAGAGTCTCCCTCCCCGCCGTCGGAAGGGCTGCGGTGCGGGGCCAGCGAGTGAGTGGCCAGAGGGGAAGTGGACCTCGGCCGGTCCACCTCAGACTCCAGCTCCACCACCAAGGTCCTGCCCACCCCGTCGAAGTAGAAGGTGGGCAGGGTGATGTTGAGCTTGGCGGGGTCGGTGCCTTGACCTGGATCCGCACGGGGCCATCCCCTGGCAGAGTGCTCTCGTCCACCTCCTCAAAGCGACCAACGGCCTGAGAGATGAGAGCCACAAAGCCCACCTCCTTCCGCAGCTCAGACGGGATCCCGTGGATCCAGACCCAAGCCTTGGCAAGTGGTGGTGGCGCGTCTGGGTCAGAGTCGGAGGGCCTGATGGAGACGCGAATGTTGTGGATCGGGAGAGTGATGGTCGAACTCCAGGACAGGTGGGTGAGAAGCTGAGCAGTGGGGAACGCCACCACAAACTCCGTCGGGGATATCTCCCGCACCACCCAAGTCCACCCACTCTCCAAGCCCGCAAGCTCGGAGCGGATGGTCTCAGCTGATATCACCACCGATGGAGCCAAGTCCTGCTCGGGAAGCACGGTCACCACGGCCAAGTGTGCCGGGGACGCCAACTTGATCCCTCCGGTGTCCACGAAGTAGAAGCCGGCGTCAATGCCGTGTCCGTAGAACTCGAGGACAGCCGGCCGAGGACGCACTCCCGCTGCCGCTGCCGGTGCACCGAGGGCTGGCAGAACAGATCCCGAGGTCGGGGCCACCGGCGGCTTCTTTCTCTTCTTGGACTTCTTCTTCTTCGCGCCTTGGACCGGACCGGATTTTGGTGGCATGGCCGGCTCCCGGCGAGGAGGGGAGCGGCCCCTGTCCGCTCTCCACGAGCCCTCCATGGCTTGTGCGCGGCCTCCATCCCGCTGCCTCTGGCCCAGCTCCGCCCGGAGCGCCGCTTCCCTACGCTGGCCGTCCGGCGAGGCAGCACGACGGGGAGACCATGGCCTATGAGGGCTACGGGCTGTAGGAGCACCGCGGCCCTCTCGGGCACGGTCGTTCGGGGAACGGCGAGGAGGTGACCTCCGTGGCGGCTGGCGGTAGGCCGTGACCTGGGCGCGGGGCGGTGGAGAAGCACGCGGGCGAGGAGGAGAGGCCGCACGGGCAGGGGGAGGAGAGCGAGCACGGGCGGGAGGAGGCGAGCGAGCTCCCCGGCGGCGCCGGGACGGGCTCCGGCACCGCTTCATCACCACGGCGGCGAAGGACTCACGAAGGGGCGGCGCCGGCTGAGCACGACGGATTCGGCGAGCAGAGCGTCCGTGCTTCGCGATCTGTTGGGGAAAAGCTGGGCTGGCTAGGGTTAGATCGGACGCTCCTCTGTGGATCTAGAGCCAGGCCGCTTCTGGCCCATTGGGCTGAGGCTTGGCCTGGCCCGCGTCGCGGCCCACCCGCACATCCTGGCTTCGCCAGGCCAGCATAGGCCTTGGGCCCAAGATGCCCCTAGTGGGCCAAGGCCTGGCAGCTGCGACCGGCCCAGGGCCCAACAAGGAGGCAGGGGGCCAGGGTTCGTCCCCACGCTCGGCGCCGTCGATGCCCTGCACCCCGCTGCCGCCGCCGCCGCGCCGCCGGTCGCCTGTACCAGCTCCGGCTGGGGGGCCGCCACAGAACTCTCTGCAGCAGCCGCCCCTGCCAGGCCAGCACGCGCAGGTCCCAAGGGGGACCCACTAGCAACTAGCAGCCGTAGCTGCGGTGGAGCACGGGAAGGTGTCCGGCGCGCCGGCGAGCTCCGCTGTCCCTGCTTGGCGATTGGGGCGTGCCGCCGGGAGGGTGACTTCTTCGCCAGCGCCATGAACTCGCCGAAGGTGGGCAGAACCGGCGACGAGCAGCGGTTCTCCATCTCCAGCCGCTCCGCCTCGGCCGCGTCATCTTCGTCGGCGACGTCGGCCCAGCGGCGGCCATGGAGAGACACCGGGTCCCCCCGCACCGTGGGGGACGCAGCCTCGCCCGACCCGGCCATGGCCACCGGAGAAGGAGACCAGGGAGCGGCCGCTCACCGGAATCGCCACGCGGTCGCCATCACCTCACCTTTTTTTTCAAAAACACCTTTTCCCATATAAAATGTTTTAGCTAAGCGACCGCTACCGCCAGCGTTGCGAGATTTATTTTGTTAATATTACTTTTCGGTTAAGAAACCACATGAAAATCTTTATTTCAGTGGTACTTTCAGCTTCCAGTGGTCAAAGTTAGACTTAAAAGTTTAAACAAGTATATAGAAAACATGTCAACACGTATAATATCAAATTATTATTATTGAAACTATCACGAAATATTTTTTACATTATATATATTTGGATTTGGTATTATAAAGTTGATAGTTTTTATATATTTGGTCAGTTTCACTTTCACTAAACTTTGAAGTACTATAAGCACATCTATTCCTCACGTTCTCCTCTTTTCCTTCCTCTTCCTATTTTAAGCTGGTTCACTCAATTAAAGATATTTTTTAGCCGTTTCAATTGCAACATGGCTAGAATGGAGTGCATCCATGAATCATTCACTCATAAGGTGAATTTTGGAATATATAGAACGCATACATATTGGTATCCATCTATGCCAACTTTTTATTACATTCATTTTACTTATTGCCTTTTATGTACTAAGGCATACGCCACAAATCATGATCAAGAAAAAATATCTACTTTATGTACATTATAATAGTAATGTGGTTATTTATTTTCGTTGGTATCATGTAAAAGGTATGAGGTGTACATGACAATAATATTATACTTATCCGTTTGAATAGTCAGATATAGCTCTATGAGTATTTTTTCCGGGTAATCTCTATGTGTATATGTGTTATTCATAAAAGAGATATGAGTTGTACATGATAGTAATAGTTTGCTTACTTATATATATTTTCATAGTTATACTTGTTGGTCATGTGTGAGGTATGAGTTCTAGTCTCATGTACATGATTTCTAAGGAACATCCCCATAAGAGGCATTTTTTGAAAAGGGGGATCAACCCCAACTTCTGCATTGATAGATGCATATAGCCAACTTTATTTCTTTATTTCAGTGCAAAGAGTTTACATCTCAATGATGATCACATAAAGTTGAGACATATATCAACCAATGTAAAATAAATAGCATGCAACGCCGGTACTTCAACATGTAATTTTGTTATCACACTAATAGCCGCACCAGTCAAAAAAAAAAAAAATCGGCGCAACCATTTTCAAGCGGTTGTACCCATAGTCCATGGCCTAACGCTGATCCACCAGATGGATATAGGAACACATAATGATCCAATGGCTAGCCATATGGATAACTTGCAAAAGTGGAGTATCTCTTGGTTTGTTAAAACAAAATCATTATGAACATTCCATATGGCCCAAACAAAAACACAAATTCGAAATTCAGCCTTTTTTTTGTCTTATCAACCAATTCCTGAACATATTTTTGGAGGTGATATACTGAAAGCCGACGTGCAATATTAGTCTAGCAAAAAGGACAAGAAATAAAAAAATGTTATACTAATTCCTTAGCACCACAAAAATAACATTTTTTTACATCCTATCAATTCCTCTTAGCGAGATTTCTTTTATTAATATTACTTTTCGGTTAAGGAACCACATGAAAATATTTATTTTTGGTGGAATTTTCAGCTTTCGAGTGTATTTTTGGAGATATCTAGTGTTCCCATTCATAAGTTCTTGATACATAGACTTGACTTAGAAGGAACCAGAAGTTATTAAACCCCAGCTGAAAACACCCTGGTTGTCGCAACAGTGGAACATGGGTTCCCCTTATGCTGCCAAAGTGGGTCCACCACCTGTGGGCCCACCAAGAAGATGGACAATACCAAGACTCAAGACTGGTAGGTGGGCCTGCTCACCTACCCCACGGTAACCCAACAAGCTCGACATCGACACCAGACGGCCCGGATACCTTCCAGGGTCGCCTACAACCCGGAGATCAAGGCCAGAACCCGAGAGACCGAGTCCCCGGCAGGAGGCCAGGCTTCTTCTCGGGTGCAGCTCCGTACAGCGCAAGGGATAAGCACGCTAGCACGTGATAGAAGCTCCAAGAAGACTTGGCGCCAAGATGAAGCAGGCGCTCGGTGACGTCGCCTGGGAACATGGCCGGTGGGGCTCTCAAGCCCTGTCCGCCCTGCTTTCCATAAAGGTGGACATCCTCACCTAACCGGAGGAGGATACTAGGACGAGAGGAGGCCACGTTGCCCCCTATAAACCACCAAGGGGTTTTCCCGCCTAAAACCCCCCATGCTCCTCGCGTGACCCTTCTGGCATCCCCTTGGCCTATAAAAGGAGGACCAAGGTCACCGAGGTGGAGGATCCCAAGTTCGGAGCAAGTCAAGACTAGACTAGGGCAAGGAGGGTGGAGAAGAGAAGCGATCTCCTCCGGGTCAGGATCTGCTCTTCGTCTACCTCCAGCCATCCACCTTCCGGGTCACTACCCGGGAGCCACCTTGTAAGCTACGCCATGGTGGACACATCAATCCAGACATGCAGGAGTAGGGCTGTTAGCCTCCAGGCGGCCTGAACCTGGGTAACTCCTTGTGTCTCTGTGTTGCTCGTCTTGATCATCGGAGTGGAGAGCTTGACCTCCATCTCCCGGAGAGACGATTCTCAGCCTCCTTCGCGCCCCGTGCCGAACCTAAAAAGGGTATCCTTTACTCCCGATGTCCGTCTACCGAGACACGACACGGGTCATGAGATAATTTTACATCCATCGGGTTGAACTAATTATGCTTGAGGATAAATGTCGCTAACCCATGTTTTTAGTAAAATTATAAGGGAAGAACTACAGTGTTGTGGCACATGGAGGGCGTGGGTTCCTGAGGCCCCCTCCTTTTCTCTAGCCCTGCATGCATGTGATGGCAACAACGTTTACATCAACACGATTATCTTCATGTTTTAAATTTAAAAAGTTGTATCTCTCGAGTCGCTAATCCATTTGGCGTTGCGTTTTCCACTATTGACTTAGTAGATATACGAAACTAAATCCCATGTCGACATATTTTGAAAAAAATATTTGTTGATAGTTACCAAATTGTTATCCGTTAGTTGCCAGATACATACATTTTAGTTTCTATGTTCTTGGCAACACTAAAATATTTGATATAGAGTTATGCATAATACTACAATACCTAAAAGTATTTATTTTTTACAATTGCGCATTATCATCTTGGCAAATATGTAAAAGCCTCGTTCTCGTGTAAAGGACAATGCCTGCAACTGTTGCCACCATTCCTTCTCGGTTGCTTGAGCGGATTTCCCCCAGCATGGATGTCGTTTTACACTATAGCGCTAGCACATAAGAGTAGATTGTAAGTGAGCTGAATGATGCATGGTGAGGAGAAGGGTTTGGTTTTCTCATTACAAATTAGTCCACTATTTTCAATGTTTTAACTTTTGTCCACAATCACATGTGTCTACATGTATTTAGACGTGTTTTAGTGTGTATCTTTACTCATTTAGGTCCCCACCTAGACAACATGTGAGTGACCTAGCTAGAATATCTTATATTTGGGAACGGATAGAGTATGATGGAAACACCTAACAAGTTGTCGATATAGTAATGATCATTCTCTAAGGCAATTGTAAAGCCTCAACACACCGTGGTCTAACGAGTGGATGCATATGACTACTGTGTGGTGATGTCACTAGTGGTGGACCTAGAAACTTTCAGAAGCTTGGTCAAATGTGCCATTTTTTGGACAAAATCATTATTTAAAGTTAGTATTGCAAGTTGCGGCATAGTTGACGAACCCAGACTAGAGAGGCCTTAAATTCGCCCATGGATGTCACCAAAATTCCCTTCAATTTTGAAATTTTGAATGCTCTATAGTTTAAACCATTTATTCCTGACCTATTTTTAACCATTGATTTTATAATGAATTCACGATGACAGCTTCAATACTAAAACGATCCCACACGGCATGTTCTCAAGTTTTCATACAACTTATTATCTATCCAGTAATATGCAGGTTATAACTAGCCCATCTAAATAGCTTTCAGGTGATAATTGTGTTAAATTTGGTATTTGACATTTATAACAAATAACATGCAGGTTATCATAGTACGGGCCAGATTTTAAGGTGACCACTCATACTAAGATCGCGGTAACTTCACAATATGTTGTCACATTTATGGAAAACAAAAATTAGTCTGAACATATCAATATGAGATCTTGTTTTGAAGGCCTCCTCGACAGGGACGGAGCTGCCTTGTACGCGTTGGGGTCAGCTGACCCCAATGGCAAAAATCAAAACCTTCACTAATTACCATTAGCTAATGATAAATTAGAGAAGATGAACCCAGTCAAATCGAGGGAATATTAGACCTGACCCCATTGGCATTTTTTCCTAGCTTCGTCCCTGCTCCTCGAGACGAAATCGAGCATGGAAATTGATCTTAAATTGAGTATGTTCTCTGAGAGTTTAAAGTGTTGATCCCTAGTCCGGCGGCTAATTATATATTATAAAGGTTCACATTTGATCAATAGCCTTTTGTGATTGACGCATGTACGATTATGATGATCGATTGGTTATGATATGTTTAAGTAGAATCATAAAGACCTACTATATGTGATTTGTTTAGATTATTGTATGATGATTTATTGTGAAACTGATTTTATAAATTTACAAAGATCAACTGGTGCTATGCTACAAGTAACACATTTCCCCCACGAGAAATGGATCCATGGAGATCGAGTATGTGTATGTCGTTATCGAACACTGCCTCCGGCCTCATAAAACAAATAAAGTCTAGGTGGTTTACGAATCTGGATGTAATTTATTTTACTTTTATTGTTCTTTGTATTACCTTGATGGTTGATGAATAGATTGGAAGTTCCCCGCACCATTGAGTGGTAGAAATCTCGCCAGTATTTTCATGACACAGAAGATAATCCCAGAGTGAATGATACGGGTATAGTGTCAATTTCTAAATGTGCTGTGCACGCAGCTTGCAAGAAACTCATACGTGTTTGCATGACAGAAGGCGAAGGCGATATTGTAGAGGGCCGAGTTGTAACTGAACTGGGCGGAGGACATTTACTTGTCCTTCTCCTTGTACGGGAAAGAGGTGCTGCTGTCCTTGTCTCTACATTTTTCCAAATTGTCTTGTTCCACAACTGGAGGATCGGGGGATGTACCGGTTTCTTGTTTGTCTTTGTTGTTTTTGTTGAAGGATCGGTGGAGTAAAGAGGATGCCGGGAAGGGATCCCAACAAAAAATAGGAATTTCGGCGGCAAGAGTATGGCGCCTTGTTCTTGTGATCGCGTATAGTTCCTCCCTTGGCACCATGCATAAATTACTCAACGCAATCATTGACCCCGAGGGAATTATATAACCGGTAAATCAAGAGAGAGTGACCTGTCTGGGTAGTGAAAAATCTGAGTAAGCTACATACATACAATCATAACTAATTGACCTGACAGACGAATGGACTGTATTCATTCAAGTGACTAAACAGTTGTTGTCTGTTTGTAAGAGACTTTCTATATACAGATCAAAACGAAACAATATCATGTCCGAGTTTTGTAAGAGCCCAAGTTTGATTAACAGAGACTTTCACACCAGGGAGCCTCCTCCACGCGCTCTCTCACTCCGCCTCCTCCAGGCGACTGGGGGAGCAAAACCCTAGAGCTCACACCAGGAAGTTTTGAGGCCAGCAGCGGCATGGGACGTCCCCTTCATTTTGAAACAGGGTTCCATTCGATGCAGCAGGTGCTACGCACGACGGTTTCAGAGGAGCTGCCAAGTCATGTCTGGTCGACGGTGGCCATGTGGAGTCTCATACAAGGGGTCAAGTTATGTCTGATTTTGCCAGGTGTTACACACGACGTGTCCTCCGCAGTGTCAAGTCATTCTTATTGATGCTCGATCGAAGATGGCGCGGAAGTGGCTTGAGGCGTGGCGGTATGTGACGTCATAAGCTTCCAGCTTCTTGTCGAGTGGCATCTGGTCAACGATATGACGTTGGTCGGACATGTGATGATGGTACAAGCATCTACATCGAGTTTACACACCTCAGTGGAAACATTTTTGGCAACGTTGACGTGCGCTTACGTCGTGCCCTTATTGAAGGTGGTTGTTCGAAACTTGTCTTTGAGAATGAAAATCCCAGCTCGAGCTTAGTTTGGACTCGTCATTATCGATGCACATGCGCCCTTTTCTTCTTGAAGGATTTGTCTAAAAATTATGTATTTTCTCTTTAGTTTTGTCTTCTAGCATAGCGTTAGTGGTATCTTGGTGGAGATATTGTTGCGAGACATGGGGCTTCGGATTTATTTACTTTGTACTTTTCTAAACTTTGTAATAAAAAATGTATGCATCCTTTTGATGCAGAGACCGTTCCCTTTTTCGAAAAAAAGGTTAACCGTGAAGTTATTTGCTATGGTTGAGTAGAGAGGCCCACCTCGTTACATTCCTAGATCTGTTGGTCTGCCAACGTTCATGATCATGGAGCCTTGGAGGCATCTGCCACTACATGCAACAGAAACCGACCGAGACAAAACGGTGCAAGGTTAGGTGCGTGACCGCAATGGAGGGAGCAACCAGCGGCAATAATGCAGCATATGCGCGGACTTGCACAGGCAATAATGCTCGTGAGGAGTCGTGGGCAGATTTCCACGGGTAGGGTTGCCACATGCTTGCTAGAGCCTAAATCCGTAGATTTGCACTTAAATGGCACTAGCTAGAATCCAGTCGGCCAGTGGGTTGGTGGTGATGTGTGTGTCCTTCCTTCCCGTTGCATTCTTCGTTTACTCTTCTCGTCCTTGATTTTGTTACTTCTAGTTCTAGCGGGCGGCCACCAGGAGCAGGTCGACACATGTGTGGACTGACGCGACCCCGAGCGCTGAAGGAGCCCTGAAGCGCTTGACACCGACGGGGAACACTTGTGTGGACTGCCATGTCACTGAACACTTGTCCACATTGTCGTGTCATTCACATGCACATGAAAGCTTCCTGTACACAAGTGCTTAAGTAGAGATGGATGCCATACTGCCATGTCACTGACTCACTGAACACTTGTCCACAAGTACATGAAGGTGCTTGAATCGTGGAGCCTTCTTTGCCTATGTTCAATGCACATGGTTCAAAATTAGAGAGATCATTTGATTTGCTTATAAAATCATCTAGAACCGGCCTACCCGCTTAGTTTTATCTAATGCGGCAAATTACGATTGATGCGCTAACGAATAGCACGAGCTCATTGCTCCTAGGCTTTTTTTAAAAAGTTTATCTTGGAAAGACTTTAGAGTTCCCTTCTTCACCTTCCCTCTCTAGATTTTGGAAAGACCTTAAAGGAGGTTTTGGTGTGGATCTTGAAAAGATCTTTGGATCATTGCGGGTGCCAAGTGTTTGGTGGATTTCATTCTGGGAGAGTAGCCTCCCTATGAGTTTTTGCTTAGTCCTCATGTTTTCATGAGTTGGCACTCTCTTTTGGAGTTTTATTTGGGTTCGTCATTGTACTGCCATCCTATTTGTTTCTCTCTTAATTAATGAAATGGCAAATCTTTTGCCATGTTTTTAAAATAATTCTTTGTACTCTACGCCTTGCATTCGGAATGAATAACCGAGAAGGAGAGGCTCAAGGATGGATTGAATACGCTGGTTGCGTCTTCAGCTGTGATCCAAATTCATATAATTGCTAACTTCTATCGAAACAGAGCGGGGTCTCGTCGCCGCCATAGCGGAGCGGAGACCGAAGGTTTTGGTAGTTGTATGATTGATTGTTGATTGATGGCGTGACCAATATATTTTATCCACAAGGTAACACGTGACGTACTGCATATGCTCCGAACAGACACAACCATGCGCTTGCACACGTCGTAGTTACATTGACACTGCCACTTGTCAGCAGACGAGTCACAATTTTCCTCACCCTTCTCAATCTTGTTGGCCCACTATGGTGCGTTCTTTCACGTACTCCCTCCATTCGGTTTTATTCTACATCTTGAAAAATTTCAGACAATTTAGTCTCACATTTATTACTACTACTTTTCCACACCCAAGCATGCAGCACAATTACTTTCTCACAAGAAACAAAGCATCCCTTAAGTTAAACAATGCACAATTAATGCAGTACATGCAAATTCCACACACAAAACTACTCCCGCCACTTGGTGATTGGGGGAGGAATTGAGGGAAGAGGGGAAGACGATGGAGGTGCGTGACTTGATTTACTTCAAGGACCCCTGCCTCTCTCTATTCTTAATTATCTATTGCGGGTCCCACCTAGGATGTAGAATAAAAGAGAACAAAATCTGGGTCAGGATGTAGAATAAAAACGAATGGAGGGAGTATATATCATGCTAAACATGAAATGCCGATCGAATCTGCCCATGTGGGGACTTCAATTACATCCATTTTCTAAATTTTGCCGTCACCAATAGTCATTTGAACTGCACTACTTTTGGAACGTCCAAGTCTTGCGTGGACCACCATGAAACCAACCCCCATGGACCATGGCCGGTAGCCTTATCCCCTCGCTCTCGTGACAGGCGATAAGGAAAGCACCCCGTCTGCCACCGCTCTCCGCCGGCGGGCCGTGGGGTTCCTCCTCCCTCCGCCTGCCGCTCCGGCGGCGGGAGGGATGGGGAACCTCGCCGGTCTGTTCCTGGCGTGTAGATAGGTTAGGGCTAGGTCTTCGCTCGTCCGTCACTTCGGTCTCGACGGTGGTGACGGCGGCGGCGAATAATTTCCTCCAGATTCGGCATCGACGCGGCTTGCTTGGCTCCTGCCGGTCTTCGATCTGGGAGGTTAGGTTTCCGGGCAAGATGGTCATGGCGGTGGTGACCATCTTGTGTTGGATTTTGTTTCCCCTTCTCCACCGTCGCTTCGGTGATGGCTCCCTCGCCGATGTGGAGATGTTGGGATCCTCTGCAGGAGCCGTCGCGGCTGGCCTGGTGTGGCTGGTGGCGGGCTGGAGGTCTGCGTGTTCCGTGCTGGGCTTGAGGTCTGCGGCAGGCGGATCTGGTGCGGCTCCTCGACGTCGTCGACGGAAGCGGCCGGTCCTGGAGGTTGGAGGTGAGCTTGGGGTTGTTCCCCGACCCGCGCGCCACAGCGACAGGTGGGCACTTCTGGTGCTTCTTCTCGGGGTTCATAAAGCCGTCATGGCGATGGAGCTTCTCCAGCTTTGGGTCTGTGGGTGTCCGCCGTCTTCTCCCTCGCTGCTTGCCGGCGCCGGAGACGAGCAGTGGACTGGTGTGGCAGAGCTCTCGGGGGACTTCGTTGTAAATCTTTTGTTCCCGAGGGGTCTTTCTGCAATTTGTACGGAGCTGCGTCTCCCTCTGGTCTTTCCTCTGTATGCGTATTCTGTACTCTGTATGCATCTGCTTTAATATATACGTATTACTATCAAAAAAAAAAACCCCATGGACCATTCGACGATCGTGGGAAGGTACCCATGAATATGTCTTCTTCATGTCCAGCCAACCTGCCTTCACAGTGAGCTGAGGATGACTAGTGCCTGCATTCCTGCTTAGTCCAATTATAAGTAGTACTCCTTCCGATCCATAAAAAGTGTCTCTCAAACTTTATACTAAGTGAACGTCCCTTTTATGAATCGGAGTGAGTACTACAGTATATACGAGGAGCTAACTTCTACTAACATTCACGTAAACACGTGCTGATATTTACATCTCACGTTCACGCTAAAACATCTTATACTCCCTCCATCCCAAAACAAGTGTCTTAAGTTTGCACAAAAATAGATGTATCTAGACATGTTTCATGTATATATACATCCACTTTTAGCCCAACTTGAGACACTTATTTTTGGACGGAGGGAGTATTAAAAAACGGAGTGAGTGCCTCATGAAAACGTAAACACGTGTTGATATTTACATCTCACGTTCACGCTTTATACGAGCATAAGACTACTCATAGTGGGGAGTATCATACACTAGTATCATGCATATGATACTAGTCTATGTTACTATCTCTATAGTGGGTAGTAACATATGTGTGGTATCATATAATCATGCATTTATTAACCTATAGACTCATTTTGCCTCAAAATCCGTTATGTTACGGTATCTACCTATGATACCACCACCATCTCTCTCTTCTTTAATTGAATGCCACATCATCATTTGTGCTTATGTGGCACTTATGTTACTACCTATATTACTCCCACTATAAGTAGTCTAAGAAAACTTCGTCGTGCCAGTGAAAGCCGTAAGTTAGCATTTGCCCGAAAGTTATACCTTGTAGCCAACTGGCACATGTAACGATCGGTCGATCAATCGACCGCGACCAGCGACCTTAGAGTTGGGTTAGCTCCACAAAGCGGATCCCTGACTTAGCCATCCTGACGGAAGGAAAGACGTCTGGTCTTACCATTTACAGTTTATTACTGTACATGCCTGCATTCAAAGAAAGCAGTCACCTCATTGGCTTCTTCCATTATTGCACATTTTGAAGTAAAATATGTTATACGTTCCCATCGAATCTTGTAGCATTTTTTCCTATGACAGATTTGGATACTGTAACGTGACAGGTCTTTGGTGCAAAGTCGTCGACAAATTAAGGTGAAAATGATTGATGTCGAGTCGATGATCTGATCAACTGCAAATAGCTCCCTCCAAAACAAACTTGCTTCGATATCGGGATGGCTAGAAGAAAACCAAGAGCACAAAACGAGCTCGGAATCCCACGGGCACCCACACGTCGGCCATAACGACCATTCCAGAGTAAGTATGGAGCATGTGGAGACTTATGCCACACAACTCGCTTCCACTACTAGTGGGCCGTCGCAAAGGACACATAGATCTAACATGAAAGATAAATTACCTACATCCGATCGTTGATGCGAGGTTTTCTCACCCTTGGGCGCCATATCAAGAGGCCAGAGGAAAGATGAAAACAATGTCTCCTATCAACGCTTAGGTTTTCTCTACATTAGGTCTCCCTCTGCTCACGTCATGTATTATGTATCCTGGACTAAAATAATTTTGTCATTTATTAGCAATGGGATGCGAAGGCCCTAAATGTCTGCATTGTGTACCACATGTTTTTTTTAAGATGTACTCCCGTAGAGTACATTATTCTAGTAAGAAAACTATGCATCAACATACGAACATAGAAGTACAAGAAGGATACGTGTGGGTATACCGCCGCTTTCCACTCACACAGATGCTCCTCACATAACAAGAAAACCAAATAGATACTTGGAGGCTTGCTTCCCGCTCGCCGCATCTACCAAACGCCCAAAGCCTCCGTCATCGCCGGAGAAGGAGAGCATCAGTATCCCAACCATACCCTAGAGCTGAAAAAACCCCTTACCTAGAGGCATTAATGAGTCGAGATAGCCATAAGTCATGAAAAGCAAGATCTAAACCGAGAAGGCACATCGGTCACAAGCATACACACGATCAGGCTTACTCCCGAGCCTCTTGAACGTTGGATCTGGGGAAGAAGCCACCACGCCATTCACCAGGCGGTCGGATCCACCTTTCTCTTCTGCAGCCCGTAGCAGGCAATACCGCCACCCTTTTTGAGTAGCCTAGTGCCGACACTATGCCATGTCGCACCGCCAAAACAGAAGCGCTCCAAAAGCCTGACCTCCTTAGTTTACCTCAGAAAAAGATAAAATAATTACTAGGAAAGTCGTGAGATGTAATAATCCATTTGCTTGGTAATCCCTTTAATTACCTCGAAAAAAGGATGGCATAAATATGGGCAGAGTAGAGGGCACAACATTGATCAAGACAAACCCGCATAGCATAAGAAAATAGCATGCTCAACTATTGAGTTTCTTCTCAAAGCGACCATCCACCCTCTTCTAGTCTTTATTCAAAAGATTACGGAAGTTGATGAGTATACCATGATAGCGAAACGGGGAAAAGCTGACTTTACTGCCAAATAATTGTGTATGTGGGCTGTCCTCGTCCGTGACCTTCCGAAGAAATGTCCCAATTTTATGAAAAAATATTTTATGGCTGGACAGTTGCTCAAAAGTAGTCATAATGTTCTTCATATTAGCTGCATTTTGCAAATCATATTTAGAACGATAGTATCGTCCACATAATACAGAATGGATACTTCATCATCTACCAAGTGAGGAATGCGACTTAAACCTGCCCATCCTCAATTAGATCATCTATGAGAATTACAGTGGTCAATTAGTGTGTAGGATATAATTGGTTAAGGTGGAATATATTTTGCATCAATACGTGAAGCAGAGGATTCTTATCCAAAAATGGATGGTTGAATCTGGCAAAAAATAGCACCTACACCTAAATGCGTACGTATACGAATGATTTTTTTTTCTAATTAAGGGAAATAATTGCACTTGTTAACTCCAGTTGACTTCAGAGGACTCCTACAACTATAGAAAGGAAGAAAATTGCAGTTGACTAATTGGCCGACCAAGCGAGGCGTGCGGATCAGGGTTAGTTGTGGCAACCTGACGCGATTTTTTATGCTTATATTATCTTCTCTTCGCAGGTCATTTTCGCTACATATATGGAATGTCAACCAATGAACATGCTGCTCCGCAAAAAGAAAAAGGAAAAAAAGAGAAACTTATGAACATGGTGACCATGCTTAGAGCTGTCGGACAGATCAGTTTGCCATTCCAGCTCACGAATAGCCAGCGTCCATACCGAAAGTATCTGTTCGCGAGAAACACCCCCTGACCTCCCTCCACGGTCTACCTACAGCTGAATACAAACCAGTGACTACATGGCACAATTATCTGCAAACGATGTCGAAAATAGCTATGTGGACATTGGTGCACATGCACATGAATTTCAAAAATCATATTTCAAAGTTTTAGATTTTTTTGAAATAAATCATGCACTTACATATTGTCCTAATACGTACTCGTGCAAAATTTTAAGGAAAAATACGATCCTACGTGGCCTACACACGAGAAAAAAAATGAAACTTTGTAATTTATTTTACGGTCAAAATCCTGACCGTTGTACATACCTTGGACATTTTGTCTTTGTCATATAGTATGTTACATACTTTTATATTTTAATTTCAAACTTAGCATGTACATACCTACATACATTTTCTGCGCGCATGATTTATGCCATATTTTTTTATTCTTCACAATGCACATGTGTGATCAGACGGTCAAGAATGCGGAATCACCGCGGGAGGGCATATGCCGCTCAACCAAAAAACTGTTTAATCCTGAAACAATCCACGTTCGATAGTTTTGACCACATCATCACGAGTTATCAGAATCCTACAGAAACATGTCGCACCAGAGAAAAATGGGTGGACAAGACATAGAAATCTATAAAATGCTTTTAGTGAATCAAAATCTTCTATCAAATATGGTGTAAAAAAATCAGCAGAAAAAAGACACAGATTACAATTTGACGAATTGCTTCTGTAGAAATAAATCTAGGGATTGAAACTGCTAAATTTTACATGAGAATGTCCCTCACGACTTCACGAGCCCATCCTACAAATTGGAGTCCCCACCTTGCAGACTTGTAATTTGATCATTTTTTTTCAGGGACACGACAGATTCAATGGATCTAGCTCAGACTATGATACATGGTTGCAATACTCCAGACTTTGGCGATTGGATAAAAAAATTAGAAAAAAAATGGTACTATATTACTACAAGCTGACATCAAGTAGACCGGTCTATGAAACAACACAATGTCATGGAACACTCAAGAGTCAAGACATCAAGAATGCACACAACCAAATACTGTAATAAGAGCCATAATACTTGTATATACTTTTCTGACACATATACCGAGCTATCGAATGATTCTAAAAAACTGAATGTATACATGGTGATATGCCGGTAGTCCGGTTCCTGGACCCTCTCGACAAAAACTGGACCGTCGAATTAAGGAGACACGCAGGCGTACAAAGTCTGTGTGTTTTGGGCCAAATCCTGCCTACCTGAGTCCCTGTTCGCGCTCAGAAACTCATATGCTAGCAGGCTGGACCTAAATCCTTGTACCGGGCAAAGGAAACTCACTCGGCCGCACGCCCTCCTGCATGGGCCCGGCCGGCCGATGCATGCTATTTTTTCAGTTATTTTTTCCTCTTTCTCTTTTTTATGCTTCTTTTTTATATTTTCTTATTTTCCTTTATTTCTATTTTTATGTTTATTTTAAATTTTAGTTTATCTTTTTTGCTAAAAAGAATAATTGAACGCTTTTTTAAAGTACACTTCTTGATACCGTGTGAGCATTTTTCCCATTATACATGGTGGACGTCTTTTTGGAACCCGTGTTAATATATATTTTGAACCATGAAACTTTTTTTTACCCATGATTTTTTTTTCAAAACGTAAACATTCTTTATAAAGCAAAGACCTTTCTTTCAAACACATGAACAATTTTTTAACATACATGTATATCCAAATAAAATAAAATAAACATTATTTTGCACTGAATCGTTAATACATAAATTTATTCAAAATGTTCACGTGTTCGACAAAATTTTCAGTGGTTAAAAATTATATTAACGTATTTCTTCTTGTATTTATAAAATGTCTATACATCTCAATAATATGTTCGGACATATGTTCACGGCTTCTAGAAAAATTATTCATTTATTTATAAAATATATTAATTTATTTATTTACTGAGAAATGAAATGGAAATATAAATAAAGAAATTAAAATGGAAACAATAAGCAGAATAGCAACAAAAAAGGAAAATAAAAAACAAAATACGAAAAAAGGAAATAGAGGAGAGCACCAACATAAAACAACAAGAAAAAAAGGCAACCAACCTGTGGTTGGATGGCTCATAGGGTAGTTGTACCTAGCCCAGCAGTGTTTAAACCACGGATGTGTTGCATTAAAGTCAAAATATTCTTTGAGAGGGAGGCGACATTTCCACAGATAGCGAGTGTCTGTGGTGACTTCGTTAATTTTAAAACCTGACCCGTCTTTCACGTGTCCATAGAGATAGGGTATGTGCGCGCGTTTATATGAGTGAGGGTATGTGCGTGTATGTGGGGCTCGCTTGTATAGTGGGTTTCGATAAAAAAACAAAGAAAGTAGAAAAATAGCTAGTGTAGTTGGGCCAGCCCATACGTTATTGCGCTGTGAGCGAGTCGCTCGCTATAAGCGCTTGGGGAAAATAGAAAAAACATCCTACGACGACCCACCATTCAGCGTCGTACATCCATCAAGGGCGTGTTTGGTAGCCCACGCCCTCCCCAAACAGGCCTTAGGGTGCAAAAATGGGCCGTTTGGTTGCCCACGTTTTCGCTTGGCCCGCACGCGCACGAACCTTAAAGCACCCCACAGCCAGGCCCGAGGGGGACGCTTGAATCGACCGTTTTTTCAGAGTCACCTTTAGGCCAGTACAGTAGCGGCGAATCTCGTGTGCGTGGAGCCACGGGGATGCAGCCATCGAGATGGCGGGAGACGAAAAATTGGTGCGGTCGTATGGCGCCAACGCTACTCTCACCCCCTCGTTAGTCCGTCACCGGAAGCAGGAGAAGGGACCAGACTAAATCAGCATCTGTCGGGGGAATACTTGACCCGCGGCTCATCAAGTGAAATGTGGCTTATTATGAATTCACGGCCGCACCATCAATGGGCTTACATGAAGGTGGGCTGACCCAAAACCATGATAAGAAAGATCTAGAAGGTTGAAGATAACTTGACTTGGAAGACACGAACTTATTTAGTCTTCAAGTAGTACTCCGGCTTATACTTTCCTTGCACGAAAGACTTTCCCTGTAACCGAGCGAGGCTCTGTGTATATAAAGAGGACTCACAGGATTTAGAAGCTTACAATTTCCAACCCCTAGAACTTAGGCGACTCGATACATCGATCGCCAACCCTTTAACACCATATTCCAATCAATATCAATCTAGGATAGACAGAACGTAGGTCTTTAGCTCACATTGAGGGGCCGAACCTGGGTAAATATTGTCTTCTTCGTGCCATGTGATCTTAAGCTCGGAGACGCTTGACTCGCGCAATCCCCACACATACGAAGTCATCGTAATGACATCTGCCAAGATTAACCCACGACAGTTGGCGCCCACCATGGGGAATGCGGTCAAGAGCGTCACGTTCCGTGTCGGATCTATGCCAGGGGCGGAGAACCTCGTCACCGGTCAAGTGAAGATAGTTGATGGCATCCCATTTATCGACGATTCAGAGTGGAGGCCAAAAGCAGATTACGTGCAAACTGGCCACGTGATCCCGTTCGGCGGTTTCCACGTTTTCATTGGGTACATCGTCGACTTGCCGAGATCAGAATACTACGGCGACTCAGGAGAAGAAGGATCTGAGGAAAGCATGAACTTGCAGGATTTTGGGTCCATTATTCCCATCCTTGAGGAAGACTACATGGGCTATACCCCACGAAACACCTCGGCATCAGATCAGGAAGAGATACCAACTGGGATCTACATGGATGGAGGAGCAGGCACGTCAGGAATCGCAGGAGAGGTCGAGAGACCTATGCCCGTCGACAACCCGCTGCTTGTTCCGGTGTCAGCCGAAAACGACATTGTGCGGGCAACGGAAATTGAAGCCGCAAGAGCTGAACTCCTACAGGAAGTACAGAGGATGGAAGAAGAGTGTGATCGACTCGCTCGAGAGAACCAAAGAATCCAGGAGGAACGCCAGCGGAGAGCGGCCAATGCTGCACAAGGTGCGGCTCGAGTGGCAGAGGTTAACCCGCTAGCATGAGTTCGTGCGGCTTATCCTATCGTAGAATTCCACCTACACCTGGCGCAGCCGGCCCAGTGGCAACATGAGTCGCAGCACAAGCGCAGCCCGCCCATGAGGAAGCGAGGCTGCCATCGTCACAGCGACCCAGAAGGTTCCACAATCCACAAGGGCATTATACTAGCCGGCAGATAATGTGTATGCCGCAACAGGAATCTTAGCTCAGATAATGACGGCTGGGAACGACCCAGTCAATGCCGAGGCGCGACGTGCTATAGAGATGCTAAGCACCGCCGTCGTAGAACAAGCCAATATGACATGCCGCGGAAGGCCGGGACAGTCCATCTCAAACAACAACAGGGCAGCATCGGAGAGGAGCGTTCACAGTAGACCTCCAACTAACAACCCAAGCATTGTGCAGCAACAATCTCGAGCCGACGCGCCGAACAGGGCGCAAGTCGCTACAGCCCAAGCCACCGTGATTGAAGAGCAGGCACGGCCCGCAGGAATTACCCAACCAGCCAGGACGTCAACAGCCCTGTCTTCGCGACTTAAGAGGCCGGTGTGTTTTGGAGAGAGGATCAGGTCAGAACCCTTTCCAGAGGATTTCAAAAGGCCGCGCAAGGTGGCAAACTACAATGCAAGCATGGATCCTACAACATGGCTGAATAATTACGAGATGGGAATGAGCATCTTGAACGCCTCGGAGCGAGTCACAGAAATAATCCATTCATCGGATAATATACCAGCCAGTTCCGCGGTACTAGTGCTCGAAAAGAATTGCTAATAGACGTGGCTAATAGGTATGCCGGCTCGAACTAGTCACATAAATAATCCATTCATCGGATAATATACCAGCCAGTTCTGCGGTACTAGTCACAGAAAAGAATTGCTAATAGATATGGTAATTTGAGAAGCTCATTCACAAATTAGGACGTATGAAGAACAAAGTCAAGAGTATGGGCGAACTAATAGACGTGGCTAATAGGTATGCCGGCTCAGACAAAACTAAGGACGCATCCGATGGAGAAGCAGAAGCCTGCAACACAAAGAGCAAGAAGGATGGGGGTAGGAACCACCCTCAAAACAGTGCTAACAACAGCAACAATAAAAGGAAGGGTGAAGAGGCAAGCTCCGGACTCGTCGCCAACACCAATGACAGGTTTAAAGGACAGCGAGGAAGGAATCTCCACAGAGGTTCTCGCCCAATTAATCTAGAAGAGGTCTTTAACCGGCCGTGTGATCTTCATATGGGAAGTAATGGACAGCCGGCGGACCATACAAAGGCACAGTGCAACTTCTACAAAAGGTGGAAGGATGGAAGCTAGCCCAATGGGGGAAACTCAGAGAATCATAATGGAGATAACCACAACGATGCGACTCAAAGTAGCGTTCAAGGATAGAGCAATGCAGGCAACCCCAGGCAGGTGGGACAGTATCATATCATAGTTATCAACACCTCCAAACGGGAGGAAAAGTTAAGCCGCATAAGTAAACAGGTGAATGCCGTGGTTCCGGCGGCTTCCCAATGGCTTAGATGGTCCGATCATTAAATAACCTGGAGTCGCGACGATCACCCGCCACAGGTTAGAGAGCCAGGGAAACTCGCATTAGTTGTGGCTCCCTACATAGCTGGATACAAAATGACCAAGGTGCTCATGGATGGAGAAAGCAGCATAAACATAATGTACTATGACACCTTCAAACGCCTAGGGCTTTCAGATTCCAGCCTACAGCATACAACAACAATATTCCATGGGATTGTTCCAGGAAAATCCGCCCAGCCAGTGGGAAAAATAACTTTAGAAGTGACCTTTGGAACACAAGACAACTTTCGCAGTGAGTTTATAGGCTTCGAGGTAGTAAAATTCCAAAGTCTGTATCACGCCCTTTTTGGGCGGACATCATTTGCCAAGTTTATGGCCAGACCTTGCTACGTCTACCTGCAGCTAAAAATACCAGGACCCAAAGGGGTCATTACCGTGCATGGAGACAGAGAAAAGGCAATTGAATGTGAAGAGGGAGACGCGGCTTTCGCAGAGTCAGCCTGTGCAGCAGAAGAACTCAAGGCGTATAAGTCGCAGATCGACCCCAATGACATGAGTGTGGTGAGAACACCAGCAGTTGAGCCGTAAATCAAATTTAAGGCGGCACAAGACACAAAGCAAATAGACCTAGTTCTCGGAGATCCGTCCAATCAAGCAAGCATTGGGGCACACATGGAAGGGGAGCAGGAGCATGCCTTAGTTGCCTTTCTTCGGGAAAACAAAGATATCTTCACGTGGAAGCCATCAGACATGCCAGGGGTGCCGCGAGAGCTAGCAGAATATAGCCTCAACGTGGACCCAATGGCTAAACCCGTGAAACAACCATTACGACGCTTCCATGATGATAGAAGAAAAGTAATAGGAAAGGAAATAGCCCGGTTGTTAGCCGTAGGATTTGTCACCGAAGTATTCCACCCCAAGTGGGCACTACTAGGAAATAGGCTATCAGTTGCGCACCTTTTTGGAATTCTGTGGCGCACGGTGGGTGCGCCACAGATATCCCGCCACTAAATTGTGATTCTGTGGCGCATATCTGCATGCGCCACAGAATTCTCACATTTCTGTGGCGTACTAAGAAGATATGCGCCACAGAATACTTAAAAAAATTAAAAATTTAAAAAAATTCAAAAAAAATTAGGAAAAAATGAAATATATTGGAAAACCTAAATATTTGGAATTTTTGATTTTTTGAATTTTTAACCTATCTCAAATGATCACTTCCCGCTAGGTCACTCATCCTCAAATTGCTCCAACCCAAGCACGCTTAACTTCTAAGTTCCATTCAGAACAGCCACCCTTATGCTACTAAGGTTCTTATTAATATAAGTATCATATCAACCCTCTTCACCCTTGTATGTGTATATATGTGTGTGTAGTTTATGTGTGGTATGTGTGTTTTTAAATTTCAAAAGTTTCAAAAACTTCAAAAGTTTCAAAAAATCCAAAAATCCCGAAAACTTCAAAAAATTCAAAAAATCAAAAAAAATCAAAAAATTCAACAATTCAAAAAAATTAAAAAGAATTTTTTTGATTTTGTAGAAAAATCTTCGTTTTCAAATAACTTTTTTTCCTTTTGGATTTTCGAGGATCTGAGAAAAGTTCACCGGGTAAACCCAGATGAAATCGAGCTCCAATTCTTCTCTAGTTTTTTTTGATATATTAAACGTATTTTTTCGACGTCGTATGCAGCTTTTTTTCTTCTGTTTTTTGCAAAAAAGGTGAAAATTCATATTTCAAAATTTCTATACAAACTAGACACTAAAACCTAACTATATCTCAAAGGATTTTATTTATTGAAGATTTATCATTTTTTTATATTTTTTGCAAAACTGAAAAGGCGATCCACATGGGGGGGTGGGATCTGATTTCAAAAAAAAAATGTGACGCATCTGCCAATATGCGCCACAGAAAGCTAATTTCTGTGACGCATGTGGTCATATGCGCCACAGAAAAGTCACATTTCTGTGGCGCATGTAGCAATATGCGCCACAAAATTGTGTATTTCTGTGGCGCACACATTTCTATGGCGCACATCCACATGCGCCACAGAAATGTGTATTTCCGTGGCGTGTGGTTTTCGTGCGCCACAGAATTCAAAATTTTATGTGGCGCATAGGCGCATGGCTATTTGGTGCGCCGCAAAAAGTGATTCTGTCTATACCTGTTTTCCTAATAGTGGGGTGGCAAATCCTGTCCTGGTCATGAAAAAGAATGGAAGAAGGCACATGTGTATTGACTACACAAGTCTCAACAAAGCATGCCCAATGGACCCGTTCGCTTTGCCAAGGATCGATCAGGTGATTGACTCAACTGCCGGGTGCGAGCTATTATGCTTCCTGGATGCCTATTCAGGCTACCATCAGATCAATATGAAGGAGGAAGACCAGGAGAAGACATCCTTCATCACACCATTTGGAGCTTTCTGTTATGTCAGCATGCCCTTTGGGCTAAAAAACGCAGGCGCAACTTATCAAAGATGCATACAGAATTGCTTGCATGAGCAGATAGGCCGCAACGTACACGCTTACGTGGATGAAATTGTGGTTAAGTCGCAGAAAGTGAAGGACCTAATCAGTGACCTTGAGGAAACCTTCGCCAATTTGAGAAGATATAACATGAAGCTCAACCCTACAAAGTGCGTTTTTAGAGTACCAGCAGGGAAGCTGCTAGGATTTATAGTGTCAGAAAGAGGCATCGAGGCCAATCCTAAAAAGATAAAGGCCATTTCAGAGCTCAAGAAACGGAGAATCTTAAGGATGTGCAGCGACTAACGGGATGTGTCGCAGCTTTAAGCCGCTTCGTATCAAGACTGGGAGAAAAGGCTTTGCCCTTATACAGATTGCTGAAGAAATCAGATACCTTCATTTGGAACGACGAAGGTGATTGATGCATGTAAAATGCATACATGAACTTTGCACTTTAATTGCTTATATTCCAATCATATTTGCATCATATAAGGGTTATATCAATGTTTTATAATGATTTTTGGGAATATTCATTTATTTCCTATTTTTATGGAATTAACCCTGCACAGGCAGAAAACCCCGTTTTCTTATTTTAATGTTTCAGGGACCCAAACGTCAACGAAATCACCTGGAAATTTACGGGCGTCAATATTTGGAAGGAAGAAGACCTGTGGGCGAAGGAAGCGAACAAACGGAGGTCCGAGGCCAAACGGGGTGGCCCACGCGGCCAGGTACTGTGGCCGCGTGGGGCCCACCCGTTTGGCCCTCGTGGCTCCGTTGCCTTCGATCTTTTCTCCACCGACATCGTCTTGACCTAAAAACGCCTATAAAAAAGGTCCCCCGACGTTCTCTGGAAGGAGCGCCGCACAAACACAGAAACACCGAAACGGAGATCAGGAGCTGCAGATTGGAGGGGGAAAACTCCGGCGGGGCGCTGCCGGCGTGGTCTCCATCTTCTCCATCGACTTCTCCACCGTCTCCATGATGAAGAGGGAGTAGTCCACCTCTGGACTATGGGTTTGTGGAAGTAACTTATGTATCTCTCCTCTCTTGAGCTTCACTAATTAGCACCGTATGAGCTGCTGAACATGATTACGGTCACCGTTGTAATACCTTTGTGGTGGATCTTTATGAGTTAATATATGTTTGAGATTGCAATGTTTGTTTCAGTTATGAGTATAGATGCATATTATGTACCCCGTTCTTGTCTACTTGTTTTGATCAAGCATGTTTATGAGAGCGTGTGTGGGGGAACGTGTGCATTAGTTGGAGTAACGGGGGGTGGCTAGTGCAGTGAACGTGAGAGAAAGTTCTGCGATCCACTTTGGTATCTTTACCTTACTTTGTTACCTCACTAGGGATAAACTAAAATACCATGCTACCGGGGATGTGGGCGTGACCATTGCCACTACTCCATGACTAGATCTAGCATGTTCTTATTTTCACTTCATGTCATGATACTTAATGCTATACTCTGAGTTATCTTAATTACTGAGGTGTTATGATTTAGTTCGCATCTTGGTGGAGTATAAGAGAGGTTAATAACCAAAAGATCTCTATGTTAGGACGTGATGCCCATATATCTAAGTAACTTGTTATCAAACCCTGTGTTGCAATCTCATATGTTAACTGTGTGTGTTCCATTGTCTACCACTTTATAAAGAGAGAGTGCATTTGTGAAACCATGAACCCCAGTCCATTTTTAATCATAAGAAACACCTTTCCAACACCATATACCACTTTTCTATTTTCAGCCATCATTAAATCCGAAAATACAAAAATACTTTTCATCTTGCATACATCATTCAAAAACCCAAAAATATCATTTATCATTGCATCCACCATCATTGCATATTTATTTCTTGTTTGCATTGCATAACTATCCTGATATCATTCTTACACCTTGTGCTTGACAACCACAGGTGAGGTTGAGGACCAAAACATCTAACCTTGTTTTGTAGGTAACCAAAAGAAGGATAAGAAGATAAATCTACCACTTCAGATTCCCCGAGAGTTCGATATTAAACCCTCGAGTCACCCCTCGTGGGGAAAACTGTCTTCCACTTACTATACACTCTGCACTTGGAGTCTCAACCTAATCCCGTTTATTTTGCAGGTATCAAGCCTTGCTCTTCGGGACCATCAAGACGTTTTCTGGCGCCGTTGCCGGGGAATCGTAGCTGAGAGATTTATCCAAGGGTGTGCATCATCGCATTCATCTCACAACAAAGTCAACGTCACCAACTTGTGCTAACACCTAAGCTTGGGGAGGTTGCACCTACGTGAGCACCATCTTATCCATCTTTACTTACAAAGCAATTTATTTGTTTTGTTAGTGTCATTGCATATCATATCATATTTATTTCAGTTTTGCATAAAAAATTAAAAATACCAAAAAAAACTTGCTAAAATGGGAGAAAGAACTAAGCTGTGTGACTACACAAACACTCCTAATGATCAATTTATCACGAGAGCTATTGCCACACCTAAGATAAATGCTGAGAGTTATGAAGTAAGTCCTAGTTTGTTGAACTTGATAACTAGGGAACAATTTGGTGGTAGTGCTATGGAGGATGCCTCTATGCATCTTCATGACTTTGTTGAAATATGTGACATGCAAAAGTTTAAAAATGTGGAAAGTGATATCCTAAAACTGAAGTTATTTCCTTTTTCACTTAGAGGAAAAGCTAAAGAGTGGTTGCATTCCTTGCCATCTGGTAGTATTAATTCTTGGGATGATCTAAAAGAAGCTTTCATTAAGAAATATTATCCCCCTGTTAAAATTTTGCAAAATAGAAACAACATCCTTTCTTTTAGGCAAAATGAAAATGAACATGTTGCTATGGCTTGGGATAGGATAAAACTTATGCTTAGAACTTGTCCCTCACATGGAGTTAATGAATGGACCATATTACACTCTTTCTACAATGGTTTAAACTACATGTCTAGAAACATACTTGATTCTGCTGCTGGAGGTGCTTTTATGAGTAAGACTATAGTAGAAGCTAAAAATATATTGGAAAGCATTTTACAAAACTATAGTCAATGGCATACTGATAGGGCACCTAATCCTTCTAAGAAAGTGAACTCTATTGAAGAAACTAATGATTTGTCATCTAAAATGGATACTATTCTTGCTTTGCTTAATAAACCTAGTGTTGAAAATGTTCCTTTGCAAGAACTAGTTGGAAACAATTCTGAAAATATTGATGTCAACTTCATTAGGAACTATGGTAATAATGGGTATGGTAACAACAATTATAACTCTTATAATAAACCCCCATATGTGCCAAATAAATATGCTTCTAGTGGTAATGTTTCTAGTGACTTGGAAAACACCATTAGATCTTTTATATCTACCCAAAAAGAGCTTAATAAGGAATTTATCTCTAAGTTTGAAAAACAAGATGCTTTGTTTGAAAGGGTAGATCAGCTTACTAAGGAAGTCTCATCATTAAAGAGCATCATTACAGCCCAAAAACATGAGGAAACAATAAAATATTGCCAAGAGGTTATCAATAAGTCTTGGGAACACATTCATGAGCAAGAGAGAGTTGCTAAAGAATCTATTGGGGTAATGAAAGAGGTTGAAGTTGAGGAAGTTAAAATGCTTAATGAAGTCAAGGATCCTTTGCTTGACTTAGAAAATTGTAGCTTGCATGAATTAATATCTATCTTACAAAAATTTGCAAGTGATCCTTCCATCAACACTAACCAAGCAGGTTTTGGTTCTTATATTGCTAATCATGTCTTGAAAGAAAAGATTGCTAGGTACAACCAAGAGGCTATGATACCACCTAAGCTTGGGGATATGTGGATACCTAAGGTACTAGTAACTATTGGAAAAGAGACACACCATGCCATACTTGATCTAGGATCTAGTGTCTCTGTTTTATCTAAAGAACTATATGAAGTGCTTGAATTGAAAAATCTTGAAAAATGCTCTATTGAACTAGCACTTGCTGATGACTCTATTAAACATGCTTTGGGAAAAGTAAGTGATGTTATGGTAGAGTTACATATGACTTTTGTGCCTGTGGATTTTCTAATCATGGACATGGGGATAAAACCTCTAGTCCTATTATTCTTGGAAGACCTTTTCTTCGTACCACAGGTGCTATCATTGATTCAAAGGAAGGGAATGTAAAGTTTCAGTTTCCACACAAGAAGTGCATGGAACACTTTCCAAGGAAGAGGGAACCACCAAAGTTCAAGCTCCCTCATGAGCTTCGTCCACAATAAAACAACAAGTAAGAAGCCTAGCTATATGGCTATAAAGAAAGCGCTTTGCGGGAGGCAACCCGGTTATTTTTATGTGTGATTTTCTTTGTGTCCTCTTGCTGTAACAAGAGATTTTGTGTCTAGTTAGGTTCTGGAGTTTTTAATAAAGTGCCAAGTTTTACCCTTTTTGGTTTGAAAAAGTTGCTTATAGCGTTCGGAGATTTTATTCCTGCACGAGTCAGTGCACGGTATGATTTTTAATTCTTATTCTGTAACTCCGAATGAGCTCATATTTGAACTGTAGTTGCAACTTTTCATCCTCTGTATGCATGAATTTTTCGGAATTTTTCGAGAAAGTTTGGTAGGGTAGAAAAATACGTTTTGCTGCTGCTGTTTTTCTGGACAGATTCTGTCCCATTTTGTTTGATGCATGCTTTGAGCTTTTAAGTTGAATCTTTTTGATCCAATTGAGTTTATGAGTAGGCATACAACATTATACTTTCTGGACATTCATATGAATTTTTGTTCAAGGATTATATGCAGCAAGGAACCTATTTGTTTATCACTATTAATGCACCCCACAGAAAAGAGATGGGAGAAACGGTGTTTTGAAGTTTTTTCACAGGGATTGGAGGAGATGCACCAAGAGCTATCCAAGGATGGTGAAGACCATAAGCTTGGGGATGTGAAGACAACCCCGCTGGACCTACACACTCTCGGTTTGCACACGTCCAACTTCTGTTTTTCGATCGAAACACTTTATCGCATAAACTTGGAGCGTCGTTTTTTGTTTTTGTTTGAGTCTTGAGAGACCACCACACTATCAATTATATATGAGAGAGCTACTGGAAATATGGGTTGAAATATGTTGGATGCTTTTATAAGATTGGGAAAAGGGATGTTTGACTTGATTTTTAATGATACATATAGTTGCATGATTCATGAGCTTGTTTATGAGTAATAGTTTGCAAATTCTTTTTGTAGAGCTATCACTTATTCATGTTTTGGTGCTGATTGTTATTTACTTGGTTTAACATGGATTAGTTAGTTCTATGGACACTCATGCATGCATCTAGATGGTCAACTTTCTCCCTTTTGCTAGCCCAAAAACTCCAACAAGCAAAAACTTGTTTCCAACACCTTCAACCAAAGTTATTCCAGTGAGTCCACCATATCTACCTATTGGCTTTATGCTATTCCGAGTATGTTTAACATGTTGTTTGTGTTATCTTACCTCTGAATGAAAATGTTTATGTTATTGATTGCAATGGAAAAAATTGGTTATATAGCTCTCACGAACTTGATGCACAATGTTCTTTTATTTGCATAATAAAACTTGACCCATTGTGATTAAGATTATGATGTTTGTGGCTTGATGAATGTTTTGGGTTGGAAGTTAGCCCATATGTGCTGTCACATGGCAAGCTTTCAACACGCTCTTCATCTCATTTAGTTGATATCATGTGCTTTTGTCTATGGATGCTTATCATGTTGAAATAAATGTGGAAATAGAGTGAGTTTAAATGAGTTTGTGTAAATGGTTAGAGAGACGCCTGGGCCGCTAATCTAAGCCATGCATCATTCATGGTGGAAATTTACTTACATACTATGGTGAACCTTCTGTGATACACCTTGCAATAAAAAACTATTCCAAATGGTAAATAAAAAGGGTGTTGAGATTGTTCATTTTGTTTGTTTGTCTTGTCATTTTGATATGGGCTTGTTCCATATCTTGGGACAAGAGGTACCCCAGTTGACGCTCTTGATGATACTATTATGCTTACAATGATATTTAATTGAACTTGCTTTGTTTCCCAAGTTGAGTAACACATGGTGTAAGTACTTGTATTCAAGGGGCATGAGACATTCAACCCATTCTTTATCAAGCACACTACTCATATTTGCTTTCACTTTAACCTTAATCATTCAAGATGCTATGATAGGGGCAATGAGAGCTTGACACCAATGAATACCTTATTGCAATCATTAACTTAAGTAGAAGAGTTTGGAAGTTGGATGAAACTTATGCATGCTTTACCTCTACTCACATATACATCTTTCCAAAGTGTACACCTATCATATTCAGATTTTCATCTACACTCTATGACCATTGTAGGATGTTCTACTTATCATTATGCATACATGTGTTCCATATTACTTGCTACCATGTTACACTTTGTGAACTATCAATGAACATCCTTGTCTTGAATACTTGATATCACTTCATAAACTATTTGCATATTGCTACTCCTTTGAAGAATGAATCATTTGACTATATGTATGTGGCGCCCGACCCGACTGCTATACAGTGATACTGTGTCTCCGGTTATCCGATACCAGCAGGCACACTATCAAAGCATAAGAGAGAGATCAAGACTTGTGGAACAACTGGCACATCGCAGACTCTACGACACAAATCATATAGTTCAACTCTTATAATAGAGAAAGATAGCAAATGACAACCAGAGGTCACAGACCCAACATTACATCAAGCGGAAGCGAAATTAGGTTGTTCTAAACAACAAGATCCAACATATGGCCTAAGAGGCCTACAGATAAACATCACAACGCCAGCTGTTCCAGGATGTCCCAAGCTGCCACCTGGGAACCCCAGACTACTCGTCGACGTCCACAAAGAACCCACCTTCGAGGTCGGTGAAGTCCTCTCCTGAAAATAAGCAAACGACGTTGAGTTCGACGAACTCGCAAGATTAAGAGCTAATATATGCTCGATGATTGGCTTTCAAGGTTTTATGGCTGTTTTGCATAAAGCTGATTTTATTTATGAAAACATAACTCAAAGGCATCGACTATTCAGAGTATTTTCAAAAGAGGTAAGAAGTACTCTTTTCTTGATCACCTTTCTCAACAACAACCATCACCAACCACTGTACCTGTTCATCAAAGGCACCTCCCCGAATCACCCTCGAGTAAGCTCACCTTGCTTTTGTGAAGTGGTACCTCTAGTACCCAGTTTTTTAATCATTCCGTTAGAGTTATGCTATGATCTTACCTTCACTTCCCAAGTCGTCCATAACCGCGGACACGGCTTTTCGAAAAGATTTAACCCTGCAGGGGTGTACAAATGTTTGCCACGCGTACCGTCCGGCCCATTACCTGATCATTAGCTCTCTTCCTTGGAGAGCCGGCGGGGTGGGAGCGGTGTCGACTTCTCCCTCGTTAAGGACTAACCCAGGATCATCAGTGAGGACGAAGCACGGATCATCGACACGTGCCCGTGGCCACTCATTTTCCTAACACCACAATCCTCATCTCAGCTCATCCCACCATCATCACGCACGCGCAAATGGAAGCCCGAACTAGAGGACCCTGGCTAGCCCCGCTCGAGTTATTTAGTCTATGAGGGTTCCTGCAAATGCATAGGCCTCACGCATGGTTGCACGCTCAGTCTTGGTTCAAGAGGTATAGAACTCGCACCTAGGCGGCGAGAACGAGACAAAGCACCACAACCCCAGTGGCCTCTCATCCCACCTTTAAGCATTTTATTACCCGTCACCACAATTCCTCCACCATCATTCTCATTTCAACACCTGTTTCCAACATAAACCATCCACCATATAGCTATGCAATTAACTAATCATGGCTAAGCAACAACATAGCATAGTAAGTACCTCAGGCCACAAAACAATCCTATGGATAAATAGGAGGGAAAACAGGTATTGGCATCGGGAACTTAATGCAACTATAGGATACTCTAATCCAACGAAATTGACATTTAGAACCGCATGCAATATTATAGTGGAGAAAATATTTGCGGAAACATAGGATAAGACATGCTCAGAGGGGGGGATTACGCTTGCCTTGCTCAACGTGCGGGTAGTACGGATCGTCGGGTATTGCGGTGTAACCCCGGCTGCTTGATCTATCGAGGCATAGCAACGGAAGAACAATCAATCACCACACAAACTTGAGCAAATGCAATGCACAAACACATGATGACATGTCAATTTAAATCCCCGAGAGGAGGATGATTCAACTATTCAATTTAAACGGAGTTTGGGTGCTTAGTGGGGACACACCTCGAATACACCGTGGAGTTAAGTAAGGAATCATCTTTACTTGTTGATTAACGTAGTTGAGACCCTAGGATTTAACTTGTAGATGATATGACATGATCATGTGAGAGATGCAATGTTTAGGTGGTTAACATTCTTGCAACAATTATAAGGCAACGGAAAAAGAATTGGTGTTAAACAAGTTTCAGAGAGCATCCGGTTTGAAATCCGGAATTTTCTGGGATGATTCCGGGTTCATTCCGGGTTTTATACCGGGTCTGGCACGGGTTTAATTCCGGGTCAATTCCGGGTATGAACGGGCGAAAATGGTCGAGTCCAGTACCGTTTTGCTTAACCCGGTATAGATTCCGGACCATTCCGGGTCTGGTACGGGTGATTCCGGGTTCAGTTCCGGAAATTTCCGGGTTGGACACCGGATTTGTCAACGCGACCAAAACGAAATAGAGCTACGGGGATTCGACGAACTAGAGGGATAGGGAGGGAATGTAGGGGTCCAGAAGCACGGCATGCTCACCTGAACTCGTGGGGGTGCTTGGAAGGACCGGAGATGGACGGAGATGGCCGGAATCGTCCGGGAGAGCTCGGCGGTGGTTTGCGGAGAACTTGACGGTGAGCTCGATTGCGGGCTTCCCAACTCGATTCCTTCGGTGGAGTGGTAGAGGACGACGAGGCGGAGCTATTGGTGGTCTTCGTTTCACTCGGGGACTCCTCAATCAACGGCGGCGAGCTCGGCCATGGGAGCTAGCTCTTGGAGCTCTTTGGGGAGAGAAGAATGGAGAGGAGAGTGAGGAAAGTGAGTGGGCTGGTTGGGGGGGTTTTCTCCTTCACTTAGTGTCCATTTCTTTTTACACAAAACCCCCTGCACTTTTGTTTCCACTCTAAAGTAATTTGTTTAGCGATTTCATAACGGATGCCATGATGCAAATAACACAAAAGTGGAAAAATTACACAGGTTTTTCGGTTCTCAGCTTTGGGCTGTTACAATGTAGCAATAGTAATCATCTTTGATATTCATTGTTAAGTATTAAATTGCAAAGTCCATGTTAGTTTTATCATCTTCATACTCGAGGACGATCATGGATTAAGCTTGGGGATGTTGATGCATGTAAAATGCATACATGAACTTTGCACTTTAATTGCTTATATTCCAATCATATTTGCATCATATAAGGGTTATATCAATGTTTTATAATGATTTTTGGGAATATTCATTTATTTCCTATTTTTATGGAATTAACCCTGCACAGGCAGAAAACCCCGTTTTCTTATTTTAATGTTTCAGGGACCCAAACGTCAACGAAATCACCTGGAAATTTACGGGCGTCAATATTTGGAAGGAAGAAGACCTGTGGGCGAAGGAAGCGAACAAACGGAGGTCGAGGACCAAACGAGGGTGGCCCACGCGGCCAGGTACTGTGGCCGTGTGGGACCCACCCGTTTGGCCCTCGTGGCTCCGTTGCCTTCGATCTTTTCTCCACCGACATCGTCTTGACCAAAAACGCCTATAAAAAAGGTCCCCCGACGTTCTCTGGAAGGAGCGCCGCACAAACACAGAAACACCGAAACGGAGATCAGGAGCTGCAGATTGGAGGGGGAAAACTCCGGCGGGGCGCTGCCAGCGTGGTCTCAGTCTTCTCCATCGACTTCTCCACCGTCTCCATGATGAAGAGGGAGTAGTCCACCTCTGGACTATGGGTTTGTGGAAGTAACTTATGTATCTCTCCTCTCTTGAGCTTCACTAATTAGCACCGTATGAGCTGCTGAACATGATTACGGTCACCGTTGTAATACCTTTGTGGTGGATCTTTATGAGTTAATATATGTTTGAGATTGCAATGTTTGTTTCAGTTATGAGTATAGATGCATATTATGTACCCCGTTCTTGTCTACTTGTTTTGATCAAGCATGTTTATGAGAGCGTGTGTGGGGAATGTGTGCATTAGTTGGAGTAACGGGGGGTGTCTAGTGCAGTGAACGTGAGAGAAAGTTCTGCGATCCACTTTGGTATTCCTTACTTTGTTACCTCACTAGGGATAAACTAAAATACCATGCTACCGGGGATGTGGGCGTGACCATTGCCACTACTCCATGACTAGATCTAGCATGTTCTTATTTTCACTTCATGTCATGATACTTAATGCTATACTCTGAGTTATCTTAATTACTGAGGTGTTATGATTTAGTTCGCATCTTGATGGAGTATAAGAGAGGTTAATAACCAAAAGATCTCTATGTTAGGACGTGATGCCCATATATCTAAGTAACTTGTTATCAAACCCTGTGTTGCAATCTCATATGTTAACGTGTGTTCCATTGTCTACCACTTTATAAGAGAGAGTGCATTTGTGAAACCATGAACCCCAGTCCATTTTTAATCATAAGAAACACCTTTCCAACACCATATACCACTTTTCTATTTTCAGCCATCATTAAATGCGAAAATACAAAAATATTTTTCATCTTGCATACATCATTCAAAAACCCAAAAATATCATTTACCATTGCATCCACCATCATTGCATATTTATTTCTTGTTTGCATTGCATAACTATCCTGATATCATTCTTACACCTTGTGCTTGACAACCACATGTGAGGTTGAGGACCAAAACATCTAACTTTGTTTTGTAGGTAACCAAAAGAAGGATGAGAAGATAAATCTACCACTTCAGATTCCCCGAGAGTTCGATATTAAACCCTCGAGTCACCCCTTGTGGGGAAAACTGTCTTCCACTTACTACACACTCTGCACTTGGAGTCTCAACCTAATCCCGTTTACTTTTGCAGGTATCAAGGCCTTGCTCTTCGGGACCATCAGTGATGAAGCCCTCACAGCTCTGAAAACCCAATTGACAAATGCACCAGTTCTCGCGGCTCCTAAAGACAAAGAGCCTATGTTGCTCTATATCGCTGCAAATTCACGAGCAGTCAGTGCGGTGGCAGTTGTGGAAAGACAGGAACCAGAGAAGGAGTACCCAGTCCAAAGCCAATATATTATGTCAGCGAAGTACTTATAGCCTCCAAACAACGGTACCCCCAATGGCAAAAGCTAGTATTTGGCGTATTCATGGCAAGTCGCAAGCTGAAGCATTATTTTCAGGAACACCCAATAACAGTGGTCAGTGCAACACCATTGGCAGATATAATCCGCAACCGTGAAGCTACGGGGAGAATAGCCAAGTGGGCAATAGAGTTGGGACCATATCACATCAATTATGAGCCGCGAACAACCATTAAGTCGCAGGCCTAGGCTGATTTCATCAATGATTGGACAGAAATTCAGCCAGTTCCCAGCACTCCGGATGCAAAATATTGGGTCATGATGTTTGATGGATCCAGACAGCTACAAGGATCAGGGGCTGGAGTGGTGTTAACGTCACCCAAGGGAGACAAGCTGAGATACGTGCTTCAAATACATTTCAATTGCACAAACAACGTGGCAGAATACGAGGCGCTACTCCATGGGCTTCGCATTGCGAAACAGATGAATATAACTTGCATACACTGCTTTGGAGACTCAGACCTGGTGGCACAGCAGGTGTCTGGTACATGGGATAGCAGGGATGCTAATATGGCGGCATACACAAGAGAAGTGGATCAAATCGCAGGACATTTTGTTGGGTTCCAAGTTGACCACATTGATAGAAGGCAAAATGAAGCAGCAGATGCCTTGTCTCGCATAGGATTCAACAGGAAGCTAGTGCCTCCCAATGTTTTCCTAGACGCACTGCACAACCCATCAGTTAAGCCTCCTACCGAGCTGGAAATCGCCAATCGAGAGGTTGAGTCGGCATTAGTTGCGGCTTTACATAAACTACCAGAGTGGACAACACCTTACATGGCGTACTTGGCTCACGGAGAGCTCCTAGAGGATGAAGTGGAGGCTCGAAAAATAATACGGCGATCCAAGGCCTATACAATATCAACAACGAGCTATATAAGAGAAGTATCTCAGGAACATTCCAAAGATGCGTATCACTAGAAGAAGGACGAAAAATCTTGAACGAAATTCATGCAGGTGATTGTGGCCATCATGCTTCGTCCAGATCTTTGGTGGCAAATGCGTTCAGACATGGTGTTTTCTGGCTCACGGCGTTAGCAGATGTTGAACACATTGTCAGAGTATGTGATGGATGTCAAAGGTATGCTCGGCAAGATCACATGCCAGCTCAAGCCTTGCGTACAATCCCCATTACATGGCCGTTTGCGGTCTGGGGCTTCGACATGGTGGGACCCTTTAAAAGATCCTCCAATGGAAAAACTCACCTCTTAGTCGCGGTGGACAAGTTCACTAAATGGATCGAGGCAGAGCCAGTTGCAGATTGTGAAGCTGAAACAACAATCAAGTTCTTGAAGAAGATAGTATTTCGTTTTGGATAACCCCACAACATCATTACAGACAATGGCAGCAACACTTCTGAAGGAGCCACTCAAATCTTCTGTGCCAACAATGGAATAAGACTGGACCTTACATCAGTATCGCACCCACAATGGACAAGCAGAGCATGCCAACCAGGAAATTCTCCATGGAATTAAGCCGCACCTTATTGAAAAGGTTGAAGCCTCTCCAGGATGTTGGGTGGACGAATTACCAGCTGTCTTATGGAGCTTGAGAACAACACCAAACAGATCTACGGGATACACACCTTATTTTATGGTTTATGGGGCAGAAGCAGTAATGCCAAGCGACATCATACATGATTCACCAAGAATCGCGGCTTATGTCGAGACAGATAATGAGATAGCCCGGCAAGATTCGGTGGATACTTTGGAAGAAGCTAGAGATTTAGCTACATCAAGGTTAGCAGTTTACCAGCAATACTAGCGGAGATATCATGCTCGACGCATCAGAACCCGCACCTTTCAAGAGGGAGACCTGGTGCTGCGACTCAAGCAAGACCATAAAGGAATGCACAAGTTGTCATCCCCATGGGAAGGACCCTACATCATCAGCAAAAATTTGCATAATGGGTCATATTATTTGATGGATGTGCGAGAAGAAAATAGTAGCCTTCCAGAGTTTGAGGATCGTCTCGAGCTACCCCGACCTTGGAACATCGTGCAATTGTGACCATACTACACCTAAAAGCTAATCAGAGCTGGGTGTCATAGTTACAGCTAATCAGAGCTGAGTATCATCTTCACAGCTAACTAGAGCTGGTTATCATCAAAGCTACTTAGAGCTATCGTCACGGCTATTGCAGCTGATTATAAAAAATCGATCGCCGCCTACGTGCGATCGTACCAAAAGTGTATTACACATTGTATCAAAAATCGACTGCCACCTACGTGCGGTTGTACTATGATTAATGAAATAAAGCCGGCACCCTGCTATGCAGAAGGTCGTCGTTTCGCCTCAAACTACCAATTGAGCTGAGTCTTTTATTTTATTTATCGTTGGTTCCTTGGGGGCTTTGATGCTTTATGAGCTCAGCTTATTACCTTGGAATCTTGCCAACCTACTAGCACCCTTCTGATTGATCAGCCTTAAGGTTGGATGCAACTTGCATTATGTGGCCAAAGTACCGGCATGTGGCGTCAATCGAGTCTGAATGCCTATCATGGACTTTCTCGGCCCTGAACACATATTTAGCCTGGGAAATACTGAGTCGCGCGAGGGCCCACCTAAAAGATTTTTGAGAAAATCGACAGACCTGCTTACACGGTCTATGTACTGCCTATAGTATGAAACTATTAACAGACCTACTTACAAGGTCCATGTACTGCTTATAGTACAAAATCATTTGCAGACCTATTTACATGTCAATTTGCTAATCATTTTATCATGAGAATACTTGTTTTTGAGGTTTCAAGAGATGATCATTGAATATATTCAAGAAGCATTGAGGTGATCGTCAATCCAACCAACTCAATACTTGGGGGCTGCGGGTGTGTTATCAAATTTTTTGAAGCAATATTCTTGAAGAAACAAGAGGATATTGCAGTCAGCCCGTGGAGGTACTCCCCAGGATATCCAGGTGCAGGGAAAGTTTGTAGCCATAACAAAGGCTAGCCCATCATGATCATTGAGTCGACTAAAAAGAAGTGTTGCATTGAAAATCAAGCCAGAGAGTAGAAGTCTAGCTTAAATATTCAAAACAAAGGTTTGGAAGATACAATCCATGGTCCTATGAAATTCAGGCTACACTTGGGGGCTAATGTCGGGGGAATACTTGACCCGCGGCTCATCAAGTGAAATGCGGCTTATTATGAGTTCACGGCCACACCATCAATGGGCTTACACGAAGGTGTGCCAATCCAAAACCATGATAAGAAAGATCAAGAAGGTGGAAGATAACTTGACTTGGAAGACACGAAGTCATTTAGTCTCCAAGTAGGACTTCGGCTTATACTTTCCTTGCACGAAAGACTTTCTCTGTAACCGAGCGAGCCTCTGTGTATATAAAGAGGACTCACAGGATTTAGAACTAGAAGCTTACAAGTTCCAAACCCTAGAACTTACGGCGACTTGATACATCGATTGCCAACCCTTGTAACACCATATTTCAATCAATATCAATCTAGGATAGGCAGGACGTAGGTCTTTACCTCACATTGAGGGGCCAAACCTGGGTAGATATTGTCTTCTTCGTGCCCTGTGATCTTAAGCTCGGAGACGCTTGACTCGTGTAATCCCCACACCTACAAAGTCATCGTAATGACATCTACCGAGATTAACCCACGACAGCATCGAAGGAGGCGGCGGAAGCGACGGCGGAAGTTTCGGCAACTTAGATCTTTGGAGGCGACGGCGACACCGCTAGCGGCGAGGACCAAGATCTGACTCTCCTCCACCACCTCGGCGGCACCGACAGCTCGGTCCTCTCTTCTCCCATGGCGGTAAGCAGTATTCCCCACTAAGGTTTCGGCTGGATCTGAGTCGAACAACAACAGCTTTGATTTCGCCTGGATCTTAGAGTAGGAAAGTAGTTAGATGTACATACTAGTTAGATTTCGCCCGCACTCTCATACAAGCACGGTGAACTTGATTTCATTAGGACGGAGAAGCTCGTATGTCGTTCATCATTCAGGCCGCAACACTCATAGCTGTGATGCTGGCTTGGCTCCTCTTAGTCCATCATAGAGCAGTACGCCGCAATTACAGGGGTGTAATCATGTATGGTCCATTGTTCCGCCGAGACGAGGAGAGGATTACAAATCTGAACTACATCTACAACAACAACGAGGTCGAGGCCTTGAACACACTGCGAATTGGTAGAGATCCTTTTAGCAAGCTCGTGGAGACGTTTCGTTCCAGGGGGTGGCTGAAAGATAGCATCCACACCTCTATAGAAGAGCAAGTGGCAATGTTCCTTCATGTTGTTGGTCATAACCAGAGGTTCAGAGTGATTCACATCACTTTCAGGAGATCTAGTGAGACTATATCTCTCTATTTCAAGCAAGTTCTGTATGCTGTTGGAGAGCTCAGATCAGAGATGATCAATGCACCAACTGGCCAAACTCCACCGAATATTCGACAGAGCCACAGGTGGTATCCATACTTCACGGTTTAGAACACCAGATTTCCTAGTTGTTGCTTGCATACAGACATTGTTCATGTATCCAGTGTTAACCTAACACAATGTTCATGTCAACATGATTGTATTGGTGCAATTGATGGCACTCATATACCTGCTAGAGTGCCAAGGCCAGAGTCTTCTGCATACAGGGGTAGAAAGCATTACACCAGCCAGAATGTGCTTGCTGCTGTCGATTTCGACATGAGGTTCACATATGTGCTAGCTGGTTGGGAAGGATTTGCTCATGATTCTAGCATCCTTGCTGACAGCATGAGTCGACCAGATAAGATCAATATTCCGACTGGCATGTCCTACCTTGGAGATGCAGGATATGCTTGTCGCACAGGTGTTCTTCCACCATTTAGGGGTCTCTACAAGGTATCACCTCAACGAGTTTTCTTCAAGGAACTACCCTAAAGATGCGAAGGAATTGTTCAATCTGCGACACTCAAGCCTTAGGGTTGCAGTTGAGAGGGTATTTGCTGCTCTGAAGAACAGATTCAAGATCCTAGATCAGAAACCATTCCACCCGTTCCCTACCCAAGTTAAGCTGGTTCTTGCATGCTGCATTCTTCATAACTGGATCTTAGGTTGGGGTATTGATGGGTACTTCCCAGACGAGAAGGATGTGATACCTGATGACGATGATGATATTGGCCATGATGTCGATGCACACGACCAAGAAGTTTGGAGGAGCAGGAGGCAGGAGTGGGCTGACGCAATGTGAAACGCTAGAGGTGACACTAGAATCTGAAGAAGAAGAAGAAGAAGAAGAAGAAGCACAAGAAGAAGAAAGAGCAGCAGAAGAGAAGAAGCACAAGAAGAAGAAGAAGAAGAAGGAGAAGAAGACGATGAAGAACAAGAAGAAAGTGAAGAAGGTGACGGTGAAGGTGAAGATGAAGATGAACTTTGTCCTTGTGAACTACCCATTTGCTAGTAGGTAGGTTAACTATGATGTCATGACAAACTATCATTTGCTAGTAGTTAGGAGTGTACTATGAACTTCGACATGGTAAGGTCACCACTAGTGAGAAGTGGTGACTGGAAGTAACAACATTTAGCAACCAAACATCATACGTTTGCAGCTGCGAAACAAACACAGTCGATTAAACAACGTGTGCTTAGAAATTTACACAGAGGAAAATGGGCCTGATCAGAACATTGTTGGCAACCAAATATGCTGCACAACATGGCTCAGGCCACGTTTTCCAATGGCCAGGCCCAGGGGCACGAATGCAAAAGGGCCGAATTTCGATGCTAACAACCAAACACGCCCCAAAGTCGGTAAAGCGGACGATCCTTTGAACTTGCCTGTGCCGGAATCTTTGAGTGACTTCGATCCCCTGCGGATTAGCTGCGATGGAGGAACTTAAAATATTAAAAATTTGTTTTTCACCGGCCTCCTCCCTTATCCCCAGCTACAGTCGAGAGAGGCGAAAGGGAGGCGTTCGTCTGGTCCTCGTTCTCCGCCGCCGGAGACGGGGGTTCCCCTCTCCTCCGCTCGTCGCTACGGCGGCGGGAGGGTGGGGGAACCTCGGCTCTCTCGGTTAGGCGTGTGAATAGTAGGTGTAGGGTTCGGCGCGGTGTCGCTTTGGTGGTGGTGGCGGCGGCGTGTCCAATAATGGTGCGGGAGCTCCAGCCCCATCTCGATGTTGCTTGTTGCAGTGTCGAGGAGCTTCCTGCTGGTCTGGTCCTTGGCGCAGTCGGCGGGGCGGTGGCGGCGGCTGCGTTGTGGTTTTTTGTCCTCTCGCTCCTTCCCCGTTTCGATGGCGAGGGCTCCGTCGCCGTTGAGGAGCTGTGGAGGTGGGTATACAGGAGTGGTCTTCTGCGGCGGTTTCTGCTGTGTGCTGGAGCTCCATGGAGGAGGTTCACGATGGCAAGTTCCTCGCGCCGCTTTTCTCGAGTTCCTTTTCTTGCTGGGCTGGCTCGATCTGGCCACCGTGGTGGTGGAGGACGGTCAGCTGCGTTGGAGGAAGGAGTTCTGCTGCTCTGGCTGTTCCTCTTTGTGATCTTATGCGGATCTTGCTGCTGGCTTTGGCCGGCGATGCGGATTCGACCACGAGTTGGGATCGGGGCGTCGCCCCGCCGATTTGCCAAGACTGTCCAGATCCCGGCGTTCGCGTCGGGTGGTCACTGCGGCGACTTCAACGAGGAGTTCTCCTCTACAGGTTCCTGCTCGCGACTCAGCTGCGGTTGCTCTTCTTCGTCTTCGACTCCGGCGTGTCGTCGGTGGTGCTGAGTGCGGCAGCGGCAGCGGATTTTTCGACACAGAGAAGATCCCAAGGACCTAGTTGTGATTTTTATGTTGTCAAGGGGTTTTTCTGTAATTTGGGGACAGCTGTGCTGTTTCTGGATATTTCCTGTTTTGTTGTTTTCCTTGCTTAATGTATCCAGAAACTTGTATCAAAAAAAAAACTGCGATGGAGGAGCAGTTCATCCTCCGGGTGCCCCCATCCGTGGCGGAGCAGATCGAGCGTCTTATGAACGAATCCGTCGCCGGCTCATCCTCCAACCCCGACGACACCTCCCTCGACCTCTCCTTTACAGGTGCCCCCGTCCCTCTCCCTCCACTGCGCTCCGCGAATTCATCGTTCTGTTTCCGCGGGAGATTGTTGTAGTGTAGAGCAGTAGGACTGCGGATTTGAGGGGCCATGGAGATGGGTATTTCTTGAAGAATTCGCTGCAACAGCGGCGGCTATTTGTTGGAGAATTCGCTGGCGGGGTATAGCATACCTATACGCTGTTTGACGAAATGCACAAACCAGGCACACTGAAGGTTACGGAAGAGCGTTCCGAGATGGCTTGCTATTCGGTAGTGGTTCAGGCGCGCGAATACCACATCGTTCGTGGAAGGTTCATGTGGGTACCCTGCCCTAGGGATGTCTCGCAGTGCCATGGTTTGTGTTCAGTGTTCACAGTAGTTTAGAGCCAGTGGTTCAGTGCATGCTGGCTGTGCCACCCAAAACATGAATTAAGTGCAAGCATGATTAAGGTTGTACTTATTGATGCCCTAGATTTCAAGTAAGAGGTTACAATATGTAGATAGCAGATTTCTCAGCTGCAACTGTGTCACGGGTTAATAGATACTCGAAATATCCATGTAGCTTAAAACCTCACGCCTTCTTTGTAGCTTAACAGTTGCTGAATTCATGGGTTTTTACCTTCGGACGAAATGAGATCAATGGCTTAGGGTTACTGTTCGATGCAAGGTATGCGCAGACAACACTAACTTGATTGAAAATCCCACTTAATTGTTGTCTGTGCCACCCGAAAAATGGGTGAAGTGCAATCATGATTAAGGTTGTACTTATTGATGCCCTAGGTTTGCAGTAAGAGGTTAGAATATGTAGATAGCAGATTGCTCAGCAGCAACTGTGTCATTAACACGGTACATTTCAGTTTGTCTGCTCAGTGCTCACACGGGTTAATAGATACTTGAAGTACCCTGTAGCATAAAAATTCACGCCCTCGTTGTGGCTTAACAGTTTGCTGAATTGTGGGGTTTTACCTGCGGACAAGATGAGATCAACGGCTTAGGATTACTGTTCGATGCAAGATATGGGCAGACAGCCAAAACGTCTAGACAACGCTAACTTGATTGAAATCCCACTTGATTATTGTCTGTGTTCATACTCCCCTTTTCACAAGTTCCCGAGGTTGCATGTACTGGCTCAGATATGCTTAACCTGCCTTATCTGTACAAAATCATGAAAACAGTCAGTATTGGTAGAGAAAGATACTTGAGTTCATTGAATGTATGAGTCCGAAGAGATTAGGCATTTTCATGGGCCATGGTGTCATGTCAGGTTCTTACTATACAACTTCTGCAATTATACCCTTCAGATGCTGATAAATTAATTCATGCCAAATTTTCGATATAGCATTCTCTATGTGCATATTCAGTTTATTCGCTTCCTTCCAGTATAGTACTGTGCAATGGTCTCTCTTGACTTTTTAAAATACAACTTATTACAATACTCTATAATTATTATCAGGAACTCGACTTTGTTTATCCTTATTGCCTTCTAGATTGATGGTATTTTTCCTTCTATAGAGGATGGAAGGAGTGGCACATTTATGATTGGCAACCAGAGCTTTCCTGCATCTCTGTTGGATCTCCCAACCGTTGTGGAGTCATACAAGACATATGATGATTCATTTTAGTTAAAACAGCTGATATTGGTCAGGTAAAAGTGTAGATTTTTGTGTATAACAACTAGTTAATTTTTAGGCCTTATAAACAATTTAAACTGAAACAGATGGTAATGGTAAGAGAAGAAGATGATCCTGCTCCAGAAGGAGTTGAATACAAGCATGGACTTGCTCCTCCAATGAGGGATGCACGCAGGCGACGCTATCGCAGAGAACCTGACCTCAGTGTATATGAACTGGCTGCCCTTAAGCTGTATTCATTCCCCGTGTTGATGAAAATACATCGTTAATCAGGACGCTAATTATTGCATGCACTCCTTTTGCAGGCAGAGCTTGTTCACCGAGTTGAGCAGGATCTTATAAAACTTATGCAAGGAACATCTGTCAGTATCCTTTTGATCTGTGTGATTCATGAAATACTTTGCCCTACTGCAATGAAATACAATGACAAGTAGTTTTTTTTGTACTGTTTGGCTGGTAATTTTGCGCTTCTATTGGCTCATCAACTTTCTATGAAAAAACTGCTCACCCCGTACTTTAGGATCCAATATTGCTATATGCAGTTTCCTTGTTGATAAGGATAATGTTGTGAAAATATCGTAAGCATGCCATTATAGAGATTGCATAGAGGTTTCCAAAGCTAACCTTCAAAACTTGGCATGTCTTTTAGTTGAAAGCTCGATACTGAGGTCATAGGTTTGTAGGAATCTGCTACTTGGCTATCACTGCATTGCATTCATTTGTCAAACCTTCACAAAAAGGATATCTCGTTATCCTCATGTCACTCCATCTAAGTACGAAGTTCTTTAACTTGTTTGTAGACCAGAATGCTAGTGTAGTTGCAGCTGGTGAAGGTGTGATCGCAAGAAAGCTGCACCAGCTCCTGCACCCAAGCCTGAAGTTCAAGAGCCTGCTGCAAATGGCGAAGAAGCTGAGGCTGAGAGGAGCGACTCTGATGAATCAGATAACTGAAGGGGAGCAGGATACACATTGTTGCTTCAGTTGACTGAGCAAACGTAGTGGATTTAGCGATTCAGATCAACCTATGTGTATCTCTGCGAACCAAGAGCCCATGCTTGTTACCTTAGGGCATGTCGATTATCATCTCAATAATAAGGGTGTGAGACTTAGCATAATAGCATTACGGTGGAAGAGTATCTGTAACTAAAAAAAAAAAACGGTGGAAGAGTATCTGTATACTCACTTAAGGTGGCGGTTCAGTTCTTGTGGCCTCAGTCCCCAGATGTTGATAGCCACATTGCGTCAATGCTGCAGATATCGTGAGGAGGTCCAGATCCTGACTATCTGGCCGCGAGGTGAAGGCGTTCTGGTCTTTCTGCTTTGGCTGGTGTCCGTTGTACTCTCCCGCTCCCATAGCTGTAACGCACATGCGGGCTACGTTCTATATTGGCAGTGCTGATTTATCCACCAAATTGCGCCGTGTAACTAAACGTGGTTTCCTTCGTCATTTCAGGCTGTGTGGTTTTGGGGAAGGATTTGTCCATCTATTACTATTTTTTCATTGAATTGTGGAATTAATCTCTCGATTAAAATACTCCCTCCGATCCCTTTTAACAGTCGCGGACGGATAGCTAGTATAGTACAAACGAGGTGTACAACTCGCGACCATTAATTCGGATCAGAGATTCAGAGGTAGTAAGACAAAGAGCACTTGCCTCGTCTCGATTGAGTGTAAAAATTGCGTGCTTCCAGGTATTTCGTTCCAAGTGTGAACCAAATGGCCGTGGCACGCAATAATTACATCCATTTTTAATTATTCTTTCTGACTTACAGTCCAGCAGTCGATGTTACATTGTCTGTCCAAAACCTGGTACTCCTCTTGTATCGTCCCTGCATATTCAAATACTCATGTCGAAGCTTATATTTTGTGTACCTCCCGGGGAAAGTGAAGATGAACTGCCATTCGCCCTTTTCATCCACCAATCTTTCTAGCGCAGTGGAGAGTTCAAATCTAGCCTAATTAACAGCAGGAAATCCTAACCACGAAATCATACTTAGTGAACAACAGGGCAGCTCACATATCCTTGCAATTCTTCGGTATCGGAAGTCTAACTTTGACATAGCAGGAAACAGAATAACCTCCATCAATACAAAACTCCAAATCATACAACCACACCGACTCTGGGGTATATGCATGAAATACTGAGTTGGGATATTCAGATTCTAGATTAACAGTTCTGCATCATCTTAGATATCATAATGATGTTCATTCGCAGAAATGGAAGCCATGTATAAGCCAGCAGCATTCTGAAACAGAGAGACGACCGATGGCGGGCAAAAAGCTGGCAACTCCATCGAACAAGAGTCAGTTGAGGTAAATCATGCAGCACCTCTTCCAGTTTGACTATCCAGCTCTCCTGCTTTCTGCAACCAAGGACAACATTGTGATCCAAGATTAAAAAAATGTATACATCTTTACTAGAAGGGTAGAGAACTAAGATATGCTGACGTTAAAAATGTCTGTGCCTTTATGCTCCTTCAAAACTACTTCCTCTGTCTCAAATTATAAGATGTTTTGGTATGCTAAATTAGCCTACTAAAACGTCTTATAATAAGATACGGAGGTAGTAGAAGGATAGCAATGGTTGTGGGCAGTGACATGCATATCTACTTCTACTCCATGTTCATCACATGCACTTGTATGCAAGGTCCTGACCTTGCTTTTCATCAGTAACAACTATCAAGAGAACAATTCTCAAGAGAGCAAAAAGAAATCTAGGTGTAAGATTTACAATGCCAAGTAAAAAATGATTACGATTGCCTGATACTACAAAGCATTTTAACAGCAGCCGTAAATGCAGATTTACATGAACTCCATCTGAATTATATGACTATAAAATTGAATTTGGGCCAGACATCCTTTCCATCAGTACACACCCAGAATCTGATTTTAAAGCCTTAAAAATGTCAAATCAACTAGAGTAGTGATCACGACTACTCAAAGACAAGCTGATGGCAAGATAGGCATCCACAGGTTCTAAGTTGAAAATATAGCAGTCTATATTCAATCATATTAGTATTTTGAAGTGAAACACTATACATATATATTCATTCACCATATGCAACCATTGTAAGTTGTAACAGGTTTGCGGTTAGCTACAAATGTGGATCAATGAGTTGGCTAACCTTTTACGGGATGTGAGTGCAAACCCAACTAATCCATGTCAAAGACTTTTTATTATTAAAGTCAGGTAACAGTATTATTCTAGTCCACAAGTATATTTGGGAGCAAGCGAGCAACCAGAAAATAATTATCACTCATGTCCATTTCATGAAAAACGTTTAACTGATTGCATAAAGATTTTCTATCAATATGTGTGCCATCATTTACACAAGAATAGTTGACGAACATGACAAAATCCATACTTTTAAAAAACCGCCAACCAGAAAAAACCGAAACTGGCAAGTTGTTCGGTTTTTAAAGCGAAAAAGACTAAACATGTAAAAAAAGGGAAAAATAAAATAAAAGCACCCGCCCTATACACGAATCGAACTTCCCACCTCCAATCAATGAGACACATACCGAGGCCCAACACCACCTCAGCTGGACTAGTTTTGTGTTACACCTTTGCATAATATTGTATATGTATGATTTTTAGTCAAATTTTCTCGAAAATAGCTTAAATATTAATTAAATTTACCGGGCTTTTGTTGCTCTCGAACCGGCTGACCCGGCGGTCGGACAGGTGAACCAGTGAACCAGTCGCTTGACCGGTTCACTCAATGGTTCGGTTTTTTAAACTATGGCAAAATCATATCCAAGACATTCAGGTATTTAAGATCTCACAGTACAGTGAATCAAACAACCAAAACAACAGACATGCCTTCTTCTCACAGACTTTAGGAGGATGCTCAACCATCATCTTGGGTAATGTTCATCAGAAACAACATAGCATAGTCAGCACTCCACTTATCACATGCATTTCAAATAATCTGATTGATATAATTTACTGTGTTCCTCTACATAATTGATAACCTCTTTGGAGCAATGTTTGCATGACAATCTAGCATAATCACTAATGCAGGTCCAATCAAACAGAAAAAACTCCATCCCATGGCTCGGACCTAAAATAAACATGGGTGGTATGCAATATTAGAGTGGACGATGTTTCTACAGTGTACACCACCTCCACAGCAGTAGGAGGGCTGTGGAGGACCTGCACCATCCAACGAGCTACATGGGGAACTCACAAAGAACAAATTCTGCCAGTGAAAACAAATATCCCCAATCTTCTAACGCCTTGATCAGTGTTCATCCACGAGAAATCTGATAGGTGGAATCCCAGAAAGACGTTATACCCATGCCACCACGTCTACTTCTACCGATCCCTAAACTCCCAAAAAATTCACCTTGTGGTCCCCCAAAATGGTAATTTCTTCACAACGGTGAATTATACTTGAACATGTAGCCATACCCCCATGTTATTACATCTTTAACACAGCCTACAAGACCATGCTTGAACATGATCGCTAAACAGCATTGCAAAGGGATAGTTCAGTTAGGATAAGATCGTTACCAACCATTGCGAAGTTGTGTTGCAATATAAACGTGATCGGCAGTTTAGAATCATAAGGGCTGCAGATGGACACAATAATTACCTGCTTCATGGTGCCGAGGGCGACCAGCCACTCAAGCTTGTCAAGAGTTGCCTCGTCCGCCTTGTCAAAATCCACCTCAACCCTCCCATTCACCTCCTGAAGGCATGCGCGTATGTCCTTCATAATGACGACTGCTTTCCTCTGCAGGTCCATCGACAGACGTGGCAGCTCATCCTTGAGCCTCATCCTACGCTCCGTGATTGATGGCGGCGACGGGAGCATTTGATAAATGGAGGCCCACCCTGATTCGAAGATTGCAGAGAGCTCGGCCGCGCTCTCATACACATCATCACCCTCGTCGTTGTAGGACATGGCGTTGCGGAAGGTAAGTCTCACATCCCTGGCAAATGAGTGCAGGTTCGTGTAGCGACCGCCCTCAAGGTGGCGGCTGACGGTGCCGAGATCCATGGGGTCGGATATGTCGGAGTAGTAGTCACGCAGGCCAAGGCTGAGTGGATCCACCGGCTTGGCGAAAACCCAGCCGTCCTCATGTTTCAACAGCTTGTCCAGAAGCTTGTGGACACGCTCCAGGGTACGGGCAAGGTTGGCACCGTCATGGCACTTAGGTTTCTTGGGGAGGCTTGGCGGCGGCGGCGAAGGCGTGTCATGAGGCCTTTGGGGTGGCGGCGAAGGCGAGTCGCGAAGCCTTCGGAGCGGCATAGGGCCAAGAGGGTCTGGGATTCGATTTTGGGTCACACACAACAACGAAGCAATCCTTATAACCCTACAAAAATGGTTAGATTTGGTTACTTACCATTACAAGATCCACTCCCTAGAAAAATACCATTAAAAGATCATCTCTTGGCTATATGTGTCATATAAAGGTTGCAATTCTCTTCAACTTTGTTAATCCCAACACTACAGTTAAGTATGGCAAATTTTCCCCTGTTATGAACTTCCCCGCGTTGCTCCATGTGCACAACAACTAACATAAATGGTATGATGCACCCACAGCATATAACATTATAACCCCCTCTCCAGCGGTCCAGCCTACTCTTGCTGCCAGTTCAACAGCTATAAAAGGAAATTGATCCAGCAGCACAAAGCGGCAGGCATTACAGGAAAATGTAAGAGCATATAACCCTCCCGCAAAAAGGAAAGACATAAAGTATATACCCCCTTTTTCTCCTCTCGTCTCTTCCATTTCAGCAGCGCATCGCCGCAGGGGCCATCATTCTTCTACTTCTGCTCACATTCCCTCACTGCCTGAAAAAAAAACTAGGGTTTAGGAAGGGGTTTGCCGCAAGAAACTGGGAGAGGGCGGAGAATGGTTAACCTGGAACCGGGAGAAAGGGGAGGGACGTGGCGGGAAGAATGGACGGTGGGAGCGCTGGTGCCAGCCTCAGCTCGGTTCGCCGCCGGTGCTAGGTTCCTCCGGCGGTGGCGGTCGGGAGGTGTCTTTTTTTTTTTTTTGAAAGAGAGGTCGGGAGGTGTCTGACTACGGGAAGTCGGGAACGAGTACAAGAGAAAAAAAAAAGTACAAGAGGGCTTGGTAGGGGCAGGATGGGAAAACACCGGCGCCCTATCCGGTTATGGTGCGGGGGGCGCTGACCCAAGCAGCAGAGATTTTTTTTTTAAATAATATTATTTTTAATAGTAATTTCGCTTAATAGTACGTGCGTTGTTGTTATTTGAAAAATAGGGCGGCGTCGGCCCGGAGCGGGCCGAAAGTCACGTTTTGGCTTGGAGGAGGCCGAAAGTAGTGTGTCGGTGACGAAAGCTGCATGCAGCTCTGCGTGCGCGGCAGGCGGGCCGCACGAGTTTCGGCGCGGAGCGGGCCGAAAGCAACTTTCGGCCTGGAGGGGGCCGAAAGCTAGCAGCACCGTCGACGCCTCCTTTCTTCTCCCCTTTCTTCTCTTCTTCCTTCTCTGGTTTTTCTCGCCACCGTCTTATGCCAAATTTCTTCCCACCACCTTTTCCCGCATAATTTCTTCGCGCCACCGTTTCCCGCCCAATAATTTCCCGCTATTGTTCCCGCCACCATTTCCCGCCAAATGTCGGCACCGTCCAATTTCTTCCCGCCACCGGTTGTTCTATAAAACCCAGTCAAAGGTAGGCATGATACTCACTTGAGCGCAAGCATGGTGTGTATTGATCCTTGCGAGAAGTGTGTGTCCGGGTTTCACAATTCCGCATCCGAGCATCTCGCCAGGCTTTCAAGCAATTTGAAGGTAGATGGTAGGGTAGTTCCAATTGAAAAAAATTTGCACACTGAGAGTCATCTCGCTTTGCTTAGGGCGAAGCTATGCCGCGATGGGTTTCCGTATAGGACCCCGCTCCAAATTCGTGCTGAAATGGTCAGGCTTGTAGATAAGTTTGACAGGAAAGTTACGAATAGTCCGTTCCACCGAACTGAAGCTGACCGTCATTTGTACGGTAGTTCCTGTCTCTGGGTAGTTGACAGCGATGATGACGACGATTTCATGCCGTCGTCAAAGGAAAGGAGGGTTGAGGCACTGAGCAAGGGCAAGGAGAAGAAGGCTGAAGCATCGAGCAAGGATAATGGCAAGAAGGCTGAAGCTTCGTCCAAGGGCAAAGGCAAGAAGGCTTAATCTTCGTCAAAGAGCAAGGGTGGCAACCCGGCGGATGGTGCAGGCTGCATCGATGGGAGATAGGTAGAGTCTTTGTTTTACTTGTGTTGTATCGTAATTTGAAGTTGTACCTTAATTTGTTCTATCCAGTATTTAAAACTAGTGAAGTTGTAACGTAGATCTCTAGTTGTATGTTAAATTAATTTATCGATTCAATGTGGGATGTTTCGTATCAATTATAATATGTCTCGTACATAGATAGTAATATGTCTCGTACATAGATAATAATAAGTCTCGTACAGAAGAACATAAATATGATATGTCTCATACACCTAAGTACGAATATGTCCCAAATATATCACTGACCCCTGCGTGGCCGAGCCTGACGAGGAGGGGGCTGGACGGGCGTTGTCCTGCCGTACCTGTGAGGTAACCTCAATTGACGAGGCATTGTCAAGTCCACGTCATCCTGTGGCGGTTGCGTCCCACGATCTTGCAGCGGCAACTCGTCGTCCTCGTCCTGCGTAGGTTGTGTGACGGGCGGTGGCGTACAGTACATCTGATTCTCCTGGTCAAATCGTGGAGAGTTGTATGCCGAACCACCTCCACCTGCAGATGATAGTATGTTAGTATGTGATGTTGGTGAACAAGAGTAATATGTGGAAAAAAATAAAACATACTAACCGAGATGGAGCATTGGTTGAGTCATAGGCGGTGCAACCCCGCTCCAAATCATCTCTGCATAAGACGGTTGACCGTACATACTAGGGTGTTGCCCAAAACCTTGATCAGGTGGCATGCCCCACTAATACATACCAGGCTGCTGCATCATCATACCAGGGGGCATGACCCACGACGAAGTACCCGACTGGGAAGGAACTGGCTGAGAAGGAACCGGCTCGAAATGCTCCGGCTGGTGAGATGATGAACCGACCTCGAACGTAGGTCGTGTGCTCCTAGGCTGAGGAGGTGTAAAACGAGGTCTCGAGTCGTGCCCGTCCCGCGAAGTACAGCCCATATGGCCAGAACTCGAAAGTGGCAGCAACGTGAGACGGTCGCGTCACAAAGGATCCCCTGCTATTTCTTTTTATGGCTTTTCTTCTTGTTTTCTTCTTTGTTTTCTTTTTTGCTTCCTTCGTTTCTCTTTTTTGTCACTTTTATTTATGTTCTTTAAAAAATGATCAGTTTTGAAAAAATATTCAGGTTAAAAAGTAAATTTAAAAAGTTCAAAATCAAAAATTGTTCAAACTGTAAAAACATTCAGATTTTGAAAAACGTACAGTTTTTTAAATGATCAAATTTGAATTTTTCAAATTTTAAAATTTTAAAACGTTCAAAGTAAAATACTTTCAGATTTTGAAATGTTCAAATTAAAAAATTGTTCATTTTTTATTTTTCTTCAAATTTTAAAAAGCGTTCATATTTTGAAAAACGTCCAGATTTAAAAATGTTCAGATTAAAAAAGATCTTTAAAACACAAAAAGGAAAGAGCGGCCCATGAAGCGGGTGCTTCAGGCGGCCGGGGCGAATGGCGTCCCCACTCGGCCACGCCCCAGGACACCCGAACCAAAACCCTCGCCTCCGCGTCCCCACGCCGTTACGGCCAGTCATGGCGACACCCCCGCCGCCACCCGACGCCATGGCCTTCTCCCCTGACGGAGAGCTCTTCGCGGTCGTATCCGATCGGAGGATACAGGTACACGCTTCGCCCCTCCTATCCCGACCCCCTCACCTAAACCCATTCTTACTTGCTGGCTAGCTCTTAAGGCGGTCGCTGTGAATCGGGAACTCTCGGCTCTGGAGTATTAGAGTCGCTGCGATATGATGTGCCGTGCTTGAGATGTAGTGTTACATGCCAGTTATTGGCCGACTGCTGCTGTATGGTGGGTTGACTAGCTAGCTTCCGTGTTCTGTTTATTATGGTGATTGACACAGTGCTAGCGGGCGAAGCTAGTTTCTCTCATGTTTTGTTTTTCTTGTAGACTGTAGTCAATAGTTCCTCGACACATTACTAATATTTCTTAACTCCCTGCCATTTCCAAGTAACTAATTACTGTTGTATCTCCCTCCAATGAAAAGGCACACCATGTTATGCCAGAAAAAAACGAAGTAAAGCTGTGAAGTTCATTGAGCAATTTTCTTATCAGCATTTGCAGAGAGTGTTCGAAGTAAAGATAGAGTGCTGCTAGTTTTAGTACGATTGCTGCTTGACATGGTGGGGGTACAGGGTACAAACCTCCTAAGCAAAAACGGTCGAAAATTTGATGCTCACATGACACGGGCTATTCATGCTTGGATATTTCGTGAATTTTGTTTGGGATTTGCTTCTAGTGACAGGTGATATTTACTGGATTAATAATTGCCAATATTTAGCACCTCGTCCGAACATCTAGAAGGTTCTTCTTGTCCATCAGGCTTGGAAACATGTAACTTGTATGGAATTGGTCTATTCATGCTTGGGAAGTTGAAATTGTTAGCACTAAATATCTGTTCATTTGGGGTCCCATCTAGCCAGCAATACTAAAGCAGGGCCTATTTTATTTCTATTTTCAGCTCTTTCAATACATTGCTGCCTCTTCTTATTTTTCATTCATTGTAAAGTTAAATGGAAGTTGCTTCACATGATATGTTCACATATTCAATTTCTTCACATGATTTTTATTTGGAAAGGTATGGAGTACAACAGGAGGGCAAAAGATAGCAGAATGGACTGATCCAGTTGCAGCCCAAGATGATTCATACAGTTGCATTGCCTGCAGCTCTGTTCAGAAAAAGGTATTTGCTGTTGAGCTTAGGTGTTATCCCCTATACTGTCGTATTATTTCAGTTTTTGATTGGAGGTGCTTTTTACAGCAGAAAAAAGATGACACCCTTATTGTTGTTGCTGTTGGCACTGCAAATGGCGAGGTTTTAGCTCTTGATTCGACTGGTGTTATATGGAGAAGTGCTTTTCACACGGGGTATGTGCAATCTTACTATGAACTTAGTATTCTTTGATATAAACAACATGCTTCCCACCTTTGGTATGAACATTGGTGCGTTCTGCAATAAAAGGGCCCCTATTATTTCTTTGGTATAAACATCGTTTTGATTTATTTATAGGCCTACCATGTTGATTATGCTCATCGCTGTAGTATCTGCTTAGAAAAAAGATCTGCGTTGGTAGTCTTTGCACCTTATTTGTTGTTAAAAAACTCAATATTATTGAATGGTAGTTCCTAAAGCGCTACACTAGTACCTTTTAACCACATATTCTTTGTCCTATTTGTGTGAGATTAAGCTTCAGTTCCTTTTTCCTTGCGAGATGCTTAAGCTCAATTTCTCACCTAAGTAAGTCCAACCGTCCAAGGATTTTTTTTCTTTTCAACTCAATAATGAGACAGTTAAGTTGGTCATACTTACGCAGGTAACATGGGCTCAATTTTAATTATCACAAGCAAGACAAAATTTTGTTAGTCCGCTTTGATTATCCTTGTCATAAGCCGACTTATGTGGTTCCAAAGAAGAGCCTTATATCAGCTGGATTCTGGAAGAAACATCAGCTAGCTCAAATACCTATAGAATAGAATGACTTTACTGTATAAAAATGATGCCTACACTGACATGCCTTTCTCTTTCTACTAGCAAGGTAATTTCCCTTCACTTCTCAAAACAAGGACGAGTTCTTTATACTGCCAGCATAGATGGAGTTATATGTGAATTGGATACTCGTACTGGAAAATCCAAAGACACATTTAAAGCTTCAAAGAAGTCAATTAATTATTTGACAATTTCTCATGGTAAGTGCAACTTTTATATTCACGTGCTCTTACCTTATGCACTTAAAAGATCCGTCTATTAAAGTTCCAAGTGCTTGTTGTATTCATGGGAACATCTTCACTAACATATATGGCTTATTTGTGAAGCAGTGTGATTACATTAGAAGGAATCTCATTCTGATTTCCTTAAACGTTTGTTGATTGCCATGTACAGCTGTTATGGACCTTGTCCTTGATCCATATCAATATAAATTGGGTAGGGTAAGGGTCTGAAGACTAGGGACATGGCACTCACTCTCAACCGGTAGAGTCCCTGACGTGGAAGAGATGCTTTTAGGCAGGGGTGGGTACTTTGGAACACCGAAACGAATAAACGATATCTTTGATTTTTCAGGTTTTGTTTTTTCATCGATTTTAGTTTCCCTCCTGTTCGGTGATCGGTTGTTTGATCAGTTTCCACCAGTCGCAAACCGATCACACCGTAATATCCGGTCCTTCACGTGCACTACTAATAACCCTATCAGCCATCTTGTATGCACATAGGGCTGAGGCCTGCTCCACGTCCTATGCACACAAGGTAAAGAAGCCCATGTCTGTTTCCTAGCGACATCTCCTCAGTATCTACGCTGTAAAAAACCAAGAGTTACAGCCCTGCCTCAAGCGGCGGGCCTTCATCTATTATTTTCTGTTGCGACAAGTGTGTGCGAGCTTCTAGGGGCATTCAATTTTGGTCAATCGGTTAACCGAATAAATCGAACCAAAATATTTCGGTGAATAACGTTCAATGTCTATATTCTTTGTGATTATTTTGGTTCTTATTTTAGAGAAACCAAATTTCTCGAAACCCGAATAAATTGAACTGAAATAATCATATCAACTGAATGCCCAACCGTACTTTCAGGTTTGTAATTTTTTTCTTATTTCATTGTTTCATGAAAAATTACATGATAGCCCTTCATATAGGAACCTAGACTTGTCCCACAAGACACAAACTCTATCTCTATCTTCGGTAACCTCTCCCTAACTAACTTATCTCTGTCTCCTAAGGCCAAGTACAATGCAGGTGCTTAGGATGGATGCTTAAGAGAAAAACTGGGTTTATTTTGTCACGTCTGCCTCGCTGGGTGCTTGTGAAAGGCAAAGGGTGCCTAATTTGGCTTCGATGCGTCCTTGCTGCTTAGCAAAATAACTGATCTTTACGCACGGACCGGTGCCTGCCCCGGGTGCTTGCTTTTCTTGCTCCACCGAAGAAAATTTTGACTTGTCGCGCTCCATGCATGTGGGCTCAAAACTCTTGGATTGAATAATTATTGCGTTGGAGGTCACAAGTGCTTGAGCTGAGTGCTAATGAGACAAGCCCACGATTGAAGCACCAAAGTAGAGCGACTATAGCATTGGAGAGCAGAACGCTTAGGCAGATGCTTAGTGACTCTCTCTGTCTCCTTAAGCACCTGCATTTAGGCACCCTACATTGTACATGCCCTAATGTTTTGTGGATCCTAATTATGATAGCCTATTGACAGGCTGGGTGACCTTCTTTAGCCCATAAAAGTAGTAGCCTTTTTAACATGTATGATGATTGCCAGTATTTTTTTTTACATAGCGCATACTGGGGTGTGGGGTGCCACCCTGGCAGTAACAAACTCAGGTGGAAGCATTATAGTTTATATGTTTGCATCTGTAGTGTTCAAATAAATTTGGTTTATCCAGTGTGTTGGAACGAAGGTTTATCAAATTCCCCAGTCTTTCGAGAATATGGCACCTTAGGTCGTTATTTTTTTTAGATATTTATCTTGTCAATTCTGTGTATTTTCTGAACTTACATTTTAGGATTTTGCAGATGGGAAGTTCATGAGTGTCTTAGGTAAGACAACAAAATTATTTAGTATGAAGGACAAGAAGGAGGTCCTGAAGATTCCTTCTGAAGATGTATGGTCTCTCTCTCTCTCTCTCTCTCTCTCTCTCTCTCTCTCTACATAATGAAAGAGGCTTTATCACATCCGTGCCATTTGATTGCAGGGCCCTATCCAGCTGATGTCTGTGTCTGATGATGCACGTATTTTAGTTTCTTGTACTGACAATAATAAAGAAGTCCAAGTCTGGTCTTGTGATCATCATAATGGCACTATCGATTCTACAGCCTCCCTTGTCATGCATTCTCAGCCAAAGGCTGTAGAGTGTAAAAGGAGCGCATCATATGAAGCCGGAGGAATTGTTCTTGCAGTATCGAAGAAAGGTGTTGCTTATGTGTGGCATTTACAGACCATCTCCCAAGATGAAGCACCACCCACCAAAATCTCAGTCAAAAATTCACTTGATAAAAAGGGCCGTATCCCAATTATCTTAGCTAAATTATGCGATGTCAAAGAAGACAACACAGTTAAGGTTCGTGTTGCGTTTGGGTCACCAGGCTGTTTACAGTTCAAGGTTGTAGTATTGGGTGAGAATTGTGAGGACGTCAATTTGTTTGTGGAATCTGATGCATTAGCTTCAGAACATGTGGTACCGCAAGAAAGGAATATGGAGCAAGATGCTAAAGGTTTGTTGATATATCTTTCGATGTCCAACCATCATTATTAGCACAATAAAGTCAATAAATAGGCATAGGGCGTTATCTCAGTAGTGCTGATAATTAATTTGACAGATGTACCTGGCTGCATAACCGCGTAGGCTATTCTCCCATGTTTCTGTGATTGGCATTTGCTTTTGCGAGTTTGTTGCCATGGCAAGAGATGCTTTTACTTTTGGCTCTTGCCCGTGTCTACGTATCTGCAATAAATTTTTGGTGTTGAAAAAGTTGCAGTTATTCAGCAGGGTGTTTTGTGACCATTCATATCATGTAATCCATAAATTGGTCTTATAACTTACCTATCCTGGCAATTAGCATTGTTGTGTTTCACAAATCTTCCGAGTCACTGCCTTTTGAAGGTTTCTCTACGAAGTACTCCTTGCCAGATCGTATGATTTGCTTAGATAACAGCTATTCTATATGTAACTACTGTATGCTCAATTTGAATAAAACAAGCAGCACATGTAATCAACCAAGTAGGTCTGGCATGTTTTGCAGCTTCTGACTACATGATAATGAAATATGAATCAAACGTATATGTAGTTAACTAGAGGGTTTATCATATTTTATTACGTGATGAAGTGCTTTCCCAATAAGCGGCAAAAAGCACATTTTAAAAGCAAAATGAGGATATTATTTGCAATCATCAGTATTGGGTACAGAGTGGTAACTGCACTTGCCTTAGTTTTGTGCAATTTGCATTTTTTGAAACCATGGAAGCACTGCTCTTACTTCTATCCTAAATACTATATATGATTTGCTTGCAACTACTCCCTCCGTTCCAAATTAGATGACTTCCATTTGTCCACATGCGGATGTATTTAGACATTGTACATCCGCATGTGGACAAATGGAAGTCATCTAATTTGGAACGAAGGGATTATATGTTAGGCTATTGAAGTTACAGATTATGTACTTCCTGTAGATGCCTAACTGTTTATTTATTTCTGTATGCCACTAGTAAATAGCAGGATGGCTGGTGAACAAGATCAGCAGGAGAATACAAACCCCACTGATCAAGGAAGATCAAAGAAAAGGACAGCATCTGCTTTGGATTCTACTAATGGTAACAATCACCCTGTTACTTTTAAGTACCTACCTGATGCTGTCATATGCATCGAGTGTTCTAAACCATGAAAAAACAAATTTGAGGGTGCCCTTCATTTCTACGTTTCTGATGACTAAAGTATGTATTTTGTTGGAACGTCTAGACACAGTCAAGGAAGGGAATCCAGAGTATAATCCTGAGGAACCAACTATGGAGCAGAAACTTGAAAGTCTAAATTTGCTCAACAAGTCTGAATTCCTTCAAGAGCAATCAGCCTCGCTAGCACCGCCGAGTGCAGATTCAGTCCATATTTTGCTGAAGCAAGCTTTACGTGCTGATGATCACGCTGAATTGCTGAAATGCTTGTACAATAGAGATGAAAAGGTATGGCTTTGTTTTCTTTTGTGTGCAATGTTATGTCAAATCTTCTGTTGCCACTTGTCTTCATAGGTCATACCGTAAAAGATATTTTACTTCGAAGTTCATAGTTAATTAAATGATGTTACAGATACATGTTATTCTCTTGGAGTCTTGGGTGTGTTTTGTCTTTTTACGCCGAATGTTCTATTTCCTGTACCATGGAGATTCTCTACGTTGTAATCAGTAAATACTGGGGAGACATACACTAGTGCTCATGATCAATTACTTGCTGTCTCAAAACATTTGGTGATGAAATTTTAGTGGTGTTGCTGTTGAAGCTGAATTTGGTGATTCAAATCTAGTATCTGGTTATTTTTTTCCTTATTAGCTCCATGTGTAATGAATATCTTCATAGTAAGTAAAGGTGCATAGGAAAAGGGTAAATTCCTTACAATCCGGAGTTGCTACCTGTGATGTTATTGATAACGGAGAAAAACAGAGTTCCTTCCTTATACCTGCTTTTTACCAATGCTCTAGACCTCTAGTCTTATCCAATCAAAGCTGGGATGCTTTATAAACAATCCTTGCTAGGGGTTATCTGTTAGGCTAAGGACTGGCCTGCTTTTTGGCCGATAACAAGTCTAATAGTTAAGTGAGTTTGAGTTTCACCAATTACTCCTCTAGCTGCAACCTTTCAGTTATTGGTAGCTGCCAAAGTCAGGATTTGGTGTCATTTATCTTATTGTGATTTGTTGGAATATGTCCTCTTGTCTGATAATTTTATTTTCTCATTACATGCAGGTCATTGTAAAGTCAATATCACTCCTAACACCAGCAGATGCCCTGAAGCTTCTCAAGTTTTTCGTGCTGTCAATACAATCTAGGTGCCAAAGCTTTGGACGTATTTTATCAATTTAGTACACTGTTCAGGATAAATTATGTGGTGCACTGTGCATGTAATATTAACTAGAGAACATCAGTTCATTGACTAGGATACCGCCTTCAGTCAGACACATTAACTATATGTATCCATTGACCAATACATTGTTAGTTACTATATGTCGGATTTAATCTTTTTATTGACATGACTAGAATGTACAGCTTCCAAATGTGCTCTTGTAATTACTTTTCCTATTATTTGGCGATTCGTGCGTGCATGCATATGACATCACAACCTTACAGAAAGTTCTTATTTTTATATTTTTTTTCTCAACAGGGGTGCAAAACTGGTTTGTTTGCTCCCGTGGCTACAAACTTTACTTAGCCGGCACATGAGCAGCATAGTGTCTCAAGAGTCTTCTCTGCTGTTGCTCAATTCGCTCTATCAGGTTCGTAATTTTGTCACCTGCAGTAACAGTAGGTCAAACAAATATGTTTTGGAACAAACTATTTGCCTCAGACAATTGAGATTGTTACAGTTTTGAAGTGCCTTGAATATCTGCAAATATGTCAGGTTGGTTTGTGGGTACTGTTGTACTGAGTCCATTTTTTCTCAGCTTATTGATGCAAGAACATCGACCTTCAAATCAGCACTTCAACTCTCTACCATCCTAGATTACCGTTTCAGTGAGGTAAATTTTCCTTCCTGTAAAAGCATAATTGTTCTTGGCATTTCAATAATTCAAAGATTTTCCAGATTGCTGATGATGAAACTGACGATGAAGAGGTGGCCGCACCGATTATCTACGAGGACAAGGACACAGATGACGAAGAATCTGATGTTGATGCTATGGAAACCGATGGGGAGGGTGAAGAGCTGGGCGATATTACTGATGCCTTCGAGCATTCAGATGGAAGTGAGATCATGAGCGACTGACTGACTTGCACACTCTTCTAGGACTGAGCTCTCAAACATCCGTATAAGATCTTGCTAGAAAGTCATCCTAGGCAGGAGCTCGAAACCTCATGGTGGATGCTGTATTATGTTGTTGGATAAAGTCTTGAGAGCCTCAATCTTTCATCGAAAGCCCACCAGAGCTTGTACGTGTTAAGCGTCATGTTATCTATGCCAGCACAATGTCAAATTTCTGCAAGCATGTGAAATGTCATTTCATCTGAGAAAGAAAGTGTATGCGATTTGTTGAAGTCATTGTCAAATTTCTGCAAGCATGTGAAATGGCATTTCATCTGAGAAAGAAAGTGTATGTGATTTGTTGAAGAAATCATTGCCTTGTTTAGTTCTTGCTAGTTCTAGGACATTGTGAAGGTTGTGAGATGACAATTGACATACTTAGCAAAATGTGTTAATCTCATGGAGATTACTTACAGAAAAGTTCAGTTCAGGTGTCTGCCTCCTGGGTGCTAATTTGCACGCAGATTACATCTGTTTAGACAAATTTGCGTCAACTAATTTGGGGCGGTGGGAGTACGATATGTCCGTGAGCCTCTCTCCCCTGCCCGGCTTCTTCCATCTGGCCTCCTTCCCTCCTCCCTCTCTAGCTGAAGCCTGAAGGAGCTACGGATCTACTACTTCCCATGCAAATTTCGGTCTTGACAGTCTAAGGGCTTAGGCGAAACAAAAGCAAAATCCCTCCTTTGCCTGAATTACAGAAAAGCCGTCTTAGGAAAAATCGTCGTCTCCTTATAGGATTCAGTCAACTCATCTGCTCCATGTCCGTGTGCTTGGAATGGTTGTGGTACGAGATCATCGTGGTGGTGATCTGCGGCGTGCTCGCTGACCCAAAGGCGGCGGAATTGACTTGCCGCGCTAGCGTTCTTACCTGTGCGGTTGCGGCGACTTAGATCATGTGCGACGTCCGTGACAACTTTACGCATGAGAAAGGTTAGAAACGAGGCAAAGGTAAAAACAATAACGAGGCCAGATGCAAAAAATTACAAAGGAGAGTAGCTCTAGGTACACGCCAACTCGTCCACGTCAGAAGATTACGAGACCAAACCTTATTTTGGAACTTAAGTGCTCACCAAAATATTTGCTTATCCATGTTTAGTCTTTTCCATAGCTATATGTCATGTCTTACATTTCATATTGTTGAGCCTATATGTCAACTGTGCCCCTTGCTCAATCATATGGTTTTGTGCAAGTGCTATGTGTATATCATATTTACGTTCCTTGCACATACTTAGTGTTCTATAAAATATGGGGTATTCCAATGCAATTATTCAAACTAGTTGAATGTCCGTGCGTTGCAACGGATGTATGTATGTATGTATGTATCGATCGTTGTCTTATTTCAATCACCGAAGGTCCATCTGAAAAAATTAACGTGATGTTTCATCCTATAGTTGCCGATTAATTAATATAACATTTTTTTTAAAAACATGAATAACAACAAAATGGTAGAAAGATACGGAAATCCATTTCAGGTAGTAGGAGCATCTACTCACACTGTTTGAAAATACATCTTCAAAATGTCAAAAGATTTCAAAAACAATTCTGGATGTACCTACAAAGATTTTATGCTGGCACATAACATTTCATACAAAAAGATTTTTTGTGTGGCCCGTGTTAAAAAGACAAAAAAAATGGCTTTTAAAGACCCATTTTGTAACACCGAAATTTGTCTTTTCTACACAAGTCAGAAAAAATGTCTTTTTATCGCGAAACTTTATGCGCGTACATAATTAAAAGGTCAAGATGAACATACTAAATTTGTTGTTGAATTTTTTGACATTTTAAATATTTTTAATTTCTTAATGGGAGTAGACGCTCCTCCAAAACGCCGCCTCCAGAAGGATCAGGGAACTGTCAGAGAAACAAAAGATGTAATCGACCGTAATTATCATTATGATACTCATATTTATTAGGATTATGGTACACATGTGTATTAGTCTCTAAGACTTCAATATAGCCTCCTAGAAGCATGTGGTGGTGCCCTAGTTGAGCTTAGAAACTCCGTCTCGAAGCCAAAATAAAAGAAACACGCTAGAACACAACAACCACGGTAAAATAGAAAGCACAAACAAATTTTGTCCACCATCTGATGTGCATATTGGAGACACTCTTGATTGCATAAAAACTATATTTAACCTGTATATATAGTGAGAGCTACTTCCAACAGGCTGGTAACACCAGTGCTCTATGGGTCCAGCACAAGCTACGTTGGTGCTCCGTAGACAATTTTATTGTGAAAAACTTGGAACTAAACTATATTGTGCAAAAAAAAAAAATTGATATTGTCTGCACTATTTGTCATTCACCCCGTCGTCTCCTTCAATTCAAATTAATTCGCCTTTATACGTTTAGGATGTTTACAAATACTTTTGTTGTGACATGAGAAGATCAACATAATCACATGTTGATGAATCATCTCTTAATTTTTGTTTTTATATTCATATGGTTGATCCACGAGTTTTATTGCTTGATGGTCTAAACTAAAATAATGGAATAGAAGTGCTATAATTATGCGTCGAATGTCGATCGATGCAGAGGCAAAACTTCCTTTTTCGAAAAGCATGCGAAGATATATTAATTTCTATAAACCATTGACTTCCTTATTAATTTCTATAATTGTCTACTACACTACTATGTATCACCGAGTATCTATTCTTTTCAGTGTTTGAACTCTTCCACCAAGATATATTAATGATGTTATGTAGTGTACATTCCTCCATCACCTCATCACCAAAAGTAACTTCCTGTATTTCTGCAATGACATTGTTCTAGATTCTTTCAGGCTGCAACTCTGATTGTGTTCTCAAAAATATCGATGAACTCATTTCTCTATTGCATGAACACTCACGCCATAACTTCTTTTCTTTTTTCAAGCTCATATTATTTTGCTTTCGTATATTTCCTTAATGAAAATTCGAACATGGATTGATTTTTTTCTTATGTTGAAGTGCTTTTTTCCTACATAAATAACTACGAAACATTATTATCATCTCGGGGATTTATTAGATTGGTCCTATGTTAGAAGTGGTATGTTTTCAAATATAGGAAATATTGTTGCAGATATTTTGCTTAACTATAATTGTAGTTCGGATCAATCTTTTCACTATGTATGAGAGTGGAAAATGGTTTTTGTTGAAGTTAGTGACCTATCATTAATACCTAGTCTACTAATTGTTTTTTCTTAATCTTATCGTTATAAACAAAATACAATTTTAGTGCACATATTATGTATTATAGATATTGATATTTATTTCTAGAAAGGTTGTCAGACTTATGAAAGAATTAACTGGGAATCAAAATAAAATGGGACTTACAATTTTGAAAGGATGAAGTAAAACATAATTTCAGTTGTATCTCGAATACTTAAATCTGCATGCATAGCCAACAGCTACTTATACAAATTAAATCTGCTTGCTATTTTTTCCTAGTTCGAGGTTTGTACATGAGATATATCCATAACCCTGAGCATTTTCGTTGCTATTTTTTTGGACATAATATACATTAGAGACTATCTGTTATCCTGCCGATAATTTTCCTTTTGATATTTTAGATATTAGAAAAAAATTGAACCATGCAGGAGAGCTGTATGTATTTGATTAGAAGAAAGAAGCAAGGCCCAGAGGCCGCAGTTTACATGATTGAAGACGACCAAAGGGAGACAGCGACCCAAGAAAGAAAGAAAGAAAGAAAGAAAGAAAAGGAAAGGCGACAACTGACGCAGCGACCTAAGACGACACTGAGAAAGGATCACCTAGGACTCTGTAGAAGCTAACTGAAACAGCGACGACACAAAGCTGCAGGGAAGCTTAACCCCGGACAAAGTGAAGCGACCTTTACTTGCTATGGCACATTGTCCTGCCACGTTTATGATGTGATCCACGAGTACATCTATTGGCCTGGCCTCCTTCTCAAACACTCTCTTGTTTCTCTTGTTCCAGAGCGACCATGCGGTCAACATGATGATTGAATCCAGTTTCCTCTTTTTCTTTTCTGCTAAAGTGTTCTTTGCTTGTTGCCACCAAGTCTTCAGCGTAGTATCTGTTGATGGTGTTAGTGCCTGCATATTAGCCTTCGTCAACATCCTGCTCCAAACCGATGAACAAGTGTTGGGCGGTCAACATTCATGTTTGTAACCGCACAACCGATGAACAAGTGTTGGGCGATTTCTACTGCAGAATTACAGAAAGTGCATTTATCGTTATGTGGTAATTCCCTCCTAGCAAGCCGATCTGCAGTCCAAACTCGGCCTTTGATGAATAACCACATCACGATTTTGCATCGTAGCGACTCCCATGACCCCTCAGATAGTCGTGGCTGAAATGCAAGAGATCTTAGTCTTGCAATGAGCTTGATATACTGACCTTGTCGAGAACACTCCTTTTGCTTCCCACGACCAAGTCCAAGTGTCTTCGAGCTGCGGAGTTAAAGTTCCTTGATTTCTATGGTTAAAGGTTAAAAGGAAATTCTATTGCTGCGATCTACCCTATTTTTTGGAATCGCTCTAGCTAAGCACCAGTGCCACAATTGAAAGCTAGTTAGCCTCTGCAGGTCCATATCTTCTTCTCCTTCTGGACTGCAGAAAGTGTTAGTCATTAATCTTGATTCATGTATCTGCATGTTTGTTTTTGTTCCGCATGTAGTTTAGGTGATCGGAGCAGCTTGCCTTGCAGCAGTACGTGTGTAGGAATCCTAGTTCATCAGGTGTGCAGGGTGAGATGCCAAGGTCGTGCGATGCGACGACGATGGTGAGATGCCAGATGACCACGTGAAGTGGCGCAGCCGTGCGAGACGGGTGTTGCATGCAGGATCAGGAGCTAACGATAAGGAGCTAACGGGCTGCACAAGAAAATAGCTGAGTGAGTCAAGAAGTGGTTAGTGCATGCGTTGAGTTTGTTAATGCATTAGTTAGAGGGCAACGTGGTGTGAGTGGCCTGAGTACGTGGGGTTGCTGTTGCGTGCCTGAGTCTATTTAAGAGAGTTGTAAGCATGTTTATTTGATAATGAGAAAGAGCAAGATGTAGCTACGGTGCTGTCCAAGGAGCTTCTGCTAGGCAAAGCCTTGTTTTCTTCCTTGGCTAAGGGTGTGCGTGTGTGTGTTCTGTGAGAGACACAAGTGAGATTGAGAGTGCAGAGAGAAGAAGAGAGGCGCAGCGAGATGCTGCGCCAACAGAAAGAGCCTTGAAACCAAGCGGGAAAATAAAAATATGGATAGAGTGCACTCTCACCTCGTGCGACGTGGCCATTGGCCACATGCGTCTTTAGATGATGGTCAGCGGTGGAGCAAACCACCGTTGGCGCACAAGAGGAATCAAGATGACACTCCAGCTCGGCAGCATGCTAACGGCATAATTATCGACATAGTCGAGGAGGAACAATCGCATTAGCTTGATGTCAAAATTCCATGCCTCTTTCTAGTCCGTATAGATTCAAATAATTTTTTTCTTAAATTTTGAAGAAATTGTAGACTCAAGAAATAATATCTGCAGTTTGAAGTCTAAAGATAAATATAGGAAACACATTCACTGTCCACAATGTCAGATTTCAGCACAAAAACTGCCCACATCATTCATGGAGAAGGGTGCCATGGGACTATGGGAGGGAAGGGAGGTGGTGCCCTAGGAGGAGAGGAGTTTGAGAATCCATGAGAGCTCAAAGAGGGAGGACTCACCAAGCACGGAGGATGGGCGTGCTCTGCTGCCGTCATCGCGCCTAGGCCGGCTGCTGCTGGGTGTGACCCGTCTCTCCGCCCTGTCGTCGCCTACTGCTGCTCGCGACCGCCACTTCTTCTAAACATAAGCACAAACGTTAAGAGGAAGAGCCATGTGGTGAATAATCAGGGACAAAAAAGAACCAACATGACCTAAGAATCTTGAACAGGGAAGAACAACATGGATGTGAGAAAGAGAGAGTAAGAGAGAATGGGAGAAAGAGCGAGGGTTCAAAGGCTAGATGAGGGCTCTTCCTGCCGCCAGCGCCGCTGCTGACCCCGTGTCCTCGTTCTACACTCGGCCTCCGTCCCCGCTGCGATCGCTGCTGCCTGAGGGCTGAGAGAGAGAGAAGGTGTGTATGAGAGAGAGGTCAGGAGGGTGTATCAAGGCAACAACACGAGCAACAGCTGGGGTCGACGTCTCCATCCTCCCTGTTACCTGGTCGTTGCTTCTGCTCCTCACTGCTTCTTGCTAGCCCCCGCCGCTCCTCCGATTTGTTTACTCGCCACCATCTGTCGTCCCTGCTGACTGCTCACCGCCATCGTTCCTCCTGCTGCCTGATCACCGTCGACCCACTCACCTGCACCGCCACAGGAAACAAAGAACATGAGAGGATTTTAGGGGAAAATGCACGAGAAAACAGTGGACGATCGAGGTATCACAATTCACACGGATCCGAGGAAGAACAAACTTCGAACAAAATATAAAATAGTACCTCTTGGTCCGTCGTTCTGCCCTTCCACCTGTTAGATGTATATTACTGTTCATGACACACATGTTATATAAGTACTGGCCTCTGCCCTCCTGAAAATATAGTTGCTCATTTCCTGACATGGTATCAGAGCTCAGGTGCTCTGCTCTCCTCCCCGCGCGTTGCAACTCCGCGTAGCCCACCGTCGCCGTGCTCACGGCCTGCTGCCGGCCGACCTGCGCTCCCGGCCGCCGCCGTCCCCACGGCCTGCTGCCGGTCGTCGCCGTCCGCCGCCTCCCTCGGCCTGCTGCAGCCCGTCGCCGCCTCCCACGGCCTGCTGCAGCCCGTCGTCGTTCGTCGCCGTCCGCCGTCGCCTCCCACGGCCTGCTGCCGGTCGTCGCCGTCCGCCACCGCTCTCGGCCGCGAGCTGCCGGACGTCGCCGTCCGCCACCGCCTCCTGCTCTCCGGCCGCGAGCACGCCACCGCCTCGTCGCCGTTCGTCGCCGTCCGCGGCCTGCTCTCTGTGGCCTGCCGCCGCGGCCTGCTCTCTGTGGCCTGCCGCCGCGGCCGCATCGGGCCGTCCCGCGGTCGCCCCGGCCGCCGGCACTCCGGTCGCCGCTGCCCCGGCCGCCGGCCCTCCGGCCTCCGCCGCTCCGGCCGTCTGCCCCGCCCGGAGACGGGCTGTTCCGTCCGCTCGCATCGGGCTGATTCGATCTGTTTTCTCTCTCCTGATAGTTGACTTTCAGAGAAAGAAATCAAAAAAAAACAGAGTAGCCTGTCATGTCTTCTTCGGCTATGTTGCTGTTCCTCGGTGCTCCGTGATTTTTGATGGCACCAACTATGCAGAGTTTGTGGGCTTTATGCGCATCCACATGCACGGCCTCCTGTTGTGGGGCGTTCTCTCCGGCGAGGTCTCTTGTTCGCCGTGCCCCGTTGCTCCTGTGGCTCCTTCTCCACCGGTGCCACCCGCTCTTGCCGCTGATACTTCTGAGGCTGATCGTGCTGCCGCCAATGATGCTGATGATCTTGCAGTTGAACCCTACGACCAGCAGGTATCGGATTATTCGGAGTCTCTCTCTCTTTATCGGGATACTCTGTCTGTTTACACTCAGTGGTGCAATGATGATGCTCGTGCTGCTGCTGTCCTCACTGCTAGTGTTCTACCCCAGTTTGCTTCTGAGTTTATGGGATTGGGTACTGCTGCTGCGATGTGGACTTATTTGTGTCAGCGTTATCAGCCCTCTGGTGATGCTCTCTACCTATCTGTAGTGCGTCAGGAGCATGATCTTCAGCAGGGGGATTCCACTGTTGACGAGTTCTACACACAGTGCTCTGTCATCTGGCGTCAGCTTGACTCTCTGAGGACTGTTGTTTATGGTACTTGTCGCTGCTGTCAGAATGAACTAAGTCGAAAGGACGCTGAGAGACTGACTCACTCGTAGGATAAGGTAATTGAGTCTGTTTGCCAAGTCTACAACCATTACAATGTAAAGATACATCGCCAGAGACAGACCCTAAGACACCTTGATGCACTAGCGAGGACAAGCGAGAGCCACATATATGACCAAGTCGATGATGCCACTGTTGGAAGGACGCAGAGGAGGAGGCAGCAAGAGCATGCGAGCTGGCGGGTGTGGTGGCAGCGGAAGGAACACAAATCCAGTCAACCTCCCAAAGGCCCTGAGCCTCACGGCGCCAAGGGCCAGCTCCAACTAGAAACTGGGTGCGACGATCCTGAACAGAACAAGAGTCGGTATCAAGAATGACACGACAGCCAGAATCAGCAAGTTGAGCAGCGGAAAATAGATTCATGGTAAGACGGGGAACATGAGAAACACTAGGAACAGAGAAGGACGGAGTAGAGAGAGTGCCACGACCTGCAACGGGAAGAGGTGTGACATCGGCAGTGAGAACATTGAGAGGAGAATCAAGAGGTCGAAGAGAGGACAGAGTGGAAGAATCAGAAGACATGTGAAAGGAAGCTCCAGAATCCAGAACCCACGGAGACGTACCTGACTGTGTAGGCGGTGGTGGCGGAGCAGCAGTAGTGGAAGCAGTCAGCGAGGCAACGGTGCCCGTCGAGGAAGAGCCTGATGAAGCCAGTATACGCTTGAGCCGTACAATATCCTGGTCAGTGAGTGACAGAGTCGCTGAGGGCACACGAGCCACAGGAGAGGAGCGACTCAGGTCACGCTGCTTCTTGAAGCAATCTGACTCTGGGTGACCAGGCTTCTTACAATAGCCACAGAAGATGCGAGGCCGGCCCGCTCCTGAATAAGGAGGACGCCCACCTGAAGGAGGACGCCCGCCCACCCCCCCTGAAGGAGTGGGTAGCAGCGGTGGAGCAGACGACACAATGGCTCGGGCAGCTAGCACAGTGGGAACCGCAAGCAAACCAGCAGAGCGGAGGCGTGTCTCCTCAGCTCGGACCTCTGCAAGCACCACTGATATAGGAACACGACCACGGGCAAGCAGGTGAGCACGCCGAGGCTCAAACTCGGGACGGAGGCGAGACAGGAACTCATGAACACGCTGAAACTCCAAATCGGACCTCACTGTCTGTCATCCACCTATCTCATCAATATCCAGCCTTCGGCTGCTTTGCAGGGTGGTATTCCTATGGAGCGTCTCTCTGGTCGTTCTCCTGACTACTCCGCTCTTCGCATGTTTGGGTGCGTGTGCTATGTTCTCCTTGCTCCCCGCGAACGCACCAAATTGACCGCTCAGTCCGTGGAGTGTGTTTTTCTTGGCTACAGTGATGAGCACAAGGGCTATCGATGTTGGGATCCTGTTAGTCGTCGGCTACGTATTTCCCGTGATGTGACTTTTGATGAGTCTCGTTCGTACTATCCGCGTCCTACTGCCTCGACCTTTTCGGTTGAGGATATCTCCTTCCTTATACTTCCCGACATATCTCCCTCCGTGCCTCATGTTCCTCCTCCACCTCCACCTCCGCCAAGTCCCACTGTTCCCGATGCACCGCCGACACCATCCTCTTCTCCTCCCTCACCACCTCCCTCTCCAGTGCATACTACCCTCTCTCCCTTTCCTCTCCACTACACGTCGGCCGCGTGTTGACGATGATCCCTCTGACATGCCTTCTACTTCCGGCGCGCCACCGTCGCTGTGTACACCGGTTCATAACCTTCGTTCTCGGACCTCATTACGGTCTCCTGATCGCTATTCTCCTTCCCAGTACAGCCTTTCTGCTGTTGCTGAGCCCACTTCCTACCGTGATGCCATGGCTCAGCCTGAATGGCAGCTTGCGATGTCTGAGGAGATTGCTGCCCTTGAGCGCACTGGCACGTGGGATTTGGTTTCCCCTCCACCTGGTGTTCGTCCCATCACATGCAAGTGGGTCTATAAGATCAAGACTCGCTCCGATGGTTCTCTGGAACGTTTCAAAGCTCGTCTTGTGGCTCGTGGCTTTCAGCAAGAGCAGGGCCGCGATTATGATGAGACGTTCGCTCCCGTTGCCCACATGACCACTGTCCGCACTCTTCTCGCTGTGGCTTCTGTTCGTAATTGGTCTGTGTCTCAGCTTGATGTCCAGAACGCATTTCTCAATGGAGAGTTGCGTGAGGAGGTTTATATGCAGCCACCACCGGGTACTCTGTTCCTGATGGTATGGTCTGCCGTCTTCGGCGCTCCCTCTATGGCCTTAAGCAAGCCCCTCGCGTCTGGTTTGAGCGTTTCGCCTCTGTGGTGACTGCCGCTGGTTTCTCGTCTAGCGACCATGACCCCGCGTTGTTTGTCCACACCTCACCTCGTGGTCGGACGCTCCTCCTCTTATATGTTGATGACATGATCATTACTGGCGACGACTCGAAGTATATTGCCTTTGTCAAGGCCCGCCTTCGTGAGCAGTTCCTGATGTCTGATCTTGGTCCACTTCGCTATTTTCTCGGGATTGAGGTTTCTTCGACTTCTGATGGCTTCTTCATCTCCCAAGAAAAATATATTCAGGATCTTCTTGCTCGCGCTGCTCTTGGTGATGAGCGCACTGCTGAGACTCCTATGGAGCTCAATATTCAGCTTTGTGCTACTGATGGTGATCCCCTCACAGACCCCACTCGCTATCGCCATCTTGTTGGGAGTCTTGTCTATCTAGCTGTCACTCACCCAGATATTTCATATCCTGTCCACATTCTGAGTCAGTTCGTTTCAGCTCCCAGCTCTGTCCACTATAGTCACCTGCTCCGTGTTCTACGATATCTTCGTGGCACGATCTCTCGCCGCCTTTTCTTTCCTCGCTCCAGCTCTCTCCAGCTCCAGGCCTACTCTGATGCTACGTGGGCTAGTGATCCTTCTGATCGCCGCTCGCTGTCTGCCTATTGTGTATTTCTTGGAGGATCCCTCATTGCCTGGAAGACGAAGAAACAGACTGCCGTCTCCCGCTCCAGTGCAGAGGCTGAGTTGAGAGCGATGGCCATGTTGACGGCTGAGGTGACTTGGTTGCGATGGTTACTAGAGGACTTTGGTGTTTCTGCTGCTGCACCGACTCCTCTATTGTCTGACAGTACACGCGCCATCAGCATTGCGCGTGATCCGGTGAAGCATGAACTCACCAAGCATATCGGTGTGGATGCCTCCTTTGTGCGTGCTGCTGTGCAGGACCAGCTTCTTGCCCTTCACTATGTGCCCTCTGAGTTACAGTTGGCGGACTTCTTCACGAAGGCACAAACTCGAGCGCAGCATGGGTTCTTTCTCTCCAAACTCAGTGTTGTTGACCCACCATGAGTTTGAGGGGGGGGGGGTGTTAGATGTATATTACTGTTCATGACACACATGTTGTATAAGTACTGGCCTCTGGCCTCCTGGAAATATAGTTGCTCATTTCCTGACACCACCGTCGTCATCTTCCGTCTCCCTCCACCAGGCACCAGCTAGGTCACCCTGTGCCTGTGGTGCTGCCAAGGGATGTTGTCATAGTGGTCGCCCGTATAGCTCCTCTGCACCTTCAGGAAACACATGAATATTCAGAAGCTAATCGGTGGAGGAGATGATGACTCGACCGTGGACACTCACCTACCCTCTCGATCAGCTGCTACTGCTCCGCCTTACCTCAAGAGTTGCTCCTCCTTGATAGTCACCGGGCGAGCAAGAGAGAGCACAGAAGGAGGGCCATCGTATCGATCCGTAAAATGGACTGAGATCCGAAAAAGGGGGTCGATAAAGAGTCTCGTAGGAGGGGAGGTGAGTTGAATAATCAGGGACAAAAAAGAACCAACATGGCCTAAGAATCTTGAATAGGGAAGAACAACATGGATGTGAGAAAGAGAGAGTAAGATAGAATGGGAGAAAGAGCGAGGGTTCAAAGGCTAGATGAGGGCTCTTCCTGCCGCCAGCGCCGCTGCTGACCCCGTGTCCTCGTTCTACACTCGGCCTCCATCCCCGCTGCGATCGCTGCTGCCTGAGGGCTGAGAGAGAGAAGGTGTGTATGAGAGAGAGGTCAGGAGGGTGTATCAAGGCAACAACACGAGCAACAGCTGGGGTCGACGTCTCCATCCTCCCTGTTACCTGGTCGCTGCTTCTGCTCCTCACTGCTTCTTGCTAGCCCCCGCCGCTCCTCCGATTTGTCTACTCGTCACCATCTTTCGTCCCTGTTGACTGCTCACCGCCATCGTTCCTCCTGCTGCCTGATCATCGTCGACCCACTCACCTGCACCGCCACAGGAAACAGAGAACATGAGAGGATTTTAGGGGAAAATGCATGAGAAAACAGTGGACGGTCGAGGTATCACAATTCACACGGATCCGAGGAAGAACAAACTTCGAACAAAATATAAGATAGTACCTCTTGGTCCGTCGTTCTTCCCTTCCACCGTCGCCATCTTCCGTCTCCCTCCACCAGGCACCAGCTAGGTCACCCTGTGCCTGTGGTGCTGCCAAGGGATGCTGTCATAGTGGTCGCCCGCATAGCTCCTCTGCACCTTCAGGAAACACATGAATATTCAGAAGCTAATCGGTGGAGGAGATGATGACTCGACCGTGGACACTCACCTACCCTCTCGATCAGCTGTTGTTGCTCCGCCTTACCTCAAGAGTTGCTCCTCCTTGCTGGTCACCCGGCGAGCAAGAGAGAGCACAGAAGGAGGGCCATCGTATCGATCCATAAAATGGACTGAGATCTGAAAAAGGGGGTCGATAGAGAGTCTCGTAGGAGGGGAGGTGAGTTGATAAATATTTGGGAGGGAGATTTAGTTGTGTGAACGAGATAATCGTGGGGAGGGTTATCGCGAGGGGCTGCGGCCTGCGGGGAGGCTTTCAAGGGAGTTGTTGGTTAACCGGACGGGGTGGCATTTGCTTGTAATTTGTTATCCGTGTGACACCATGCATTCACCAACTGAGCTTTAATAGTAAAGATTAGTGAACATATCTAGGGAGAGCTTCTCTGTTTTTGTTTATAATATATTTTATGCTTGTATCATAATATCTTAATTTGTAAATCACTGTGGTGTCATCAAACATCCAAATAGGAGAGATTGAAAGGGCATTTACCTCCTTAAGTGTTTTACGTGTTAATGAAAAAAAAGACTTTAGGACTAACCATTTCCTTGAACATGATAGGAAAATATTCGAATGTTGAGCAAGATGTTTGGTGACACCTCGGAGCAAAAGAGAAAAAAGGGACCCAGGTGGTTTCTCATATATGTTTTGTCGCTAGTTTCCCGTACTATGAAGAGAAGGTCCATAACGGAGAGAATGGTGGAATCACATCCATCTACGTCCTATATACACGCACCATAAGGTCCGAAGAAAAAAGAGCGTCGAAAAACTCCTTTTCCAAATAGGGTCCAGGCCAGGCCCAATTTTGCTCCTAGTTTTGGCGACCTTCGGCTGGACCAGACCCAAACCACTTAGTCCGGGCCGCCTGACTGGTCTAGGATGGCCGGAAGGTCCGGGTTGGCTGAGGCTAGGGGTAACAATTCATTTTGTTTCTCTCTATAAAGGGGTGTTCTTCCCAATTTGGGAAGGCGACTTACACTCTCTTTGCTCCATTTTTTCTAAATTGAAAAGTTTCTAAATCTCTCTCCCAAGTCCCCCAGTCTTCTTGATACATTGAGATTTGGTGGAGAAGACCTATATATACCACTCTACCAATTTGATTTGATTTCACCGCTTTAATCTATTGTGAAATTTGATAATCTTGGGTGATTGTGTGTCATAGACGGAAGAAGTGTTTCATAGCTCAATCGTGGTGGTTTAAAGCTTCAGGATATTATCAGGGAGTCTCCAACTAAATTGAGATTCTCTCTATGTTTGGTTGTCACATTTAAGTACACCATATACTGGACCATGACACTCCACTTTGATGGAGGCTCGAGAAAAATAAGGTTTCATTATGTCTATTGGGAGCACTTATTGGTCTACACCTCTCCAGCGAGACTAACTTCTCCTGGAAAGTGAAATTGAAAATAAATTGCCGCGTTCATTAGGCCATGTACAATGCAAATGTGTTCAACGAGGTGCCTACAAAAATAAATAAAAGATTTTGCATAAGCACCAATGTTTATTCCTATATGAGAGGTATCTAGTTAAGGATTTTTCTTGGGTAAATAAGCACTAATGCTTAACAAAAAAATCGATTGATTTTTCTAATCACCTCTATAAATACCTGTGCCTTACTTCTCAGCCTTTACTTGTTCACAACTCACCAAAAACCTTCACTAAGATATGTACACGGTATGCCGGGAACAACGAAAAAGTAAATAGAAAGCCTTAAAAAAATGGAAAGAAAATTCCAGAAAAGTTGGTTTGGAAATGGCTATCTCGAACTCGAAACCCCAAAACCCTTTTCCTAACAACTTTATTGTTACTAGATCCCATCCACCACTTTGCTGACCCCGCCTACACAACAGCACCGCTCCCCATCGGCATCTCTCCCTTCTTCATCGATCCAGATCTCTCACGCCGCCGAATCCAGCAACGATGAGGCCGTCGGTGATGAGATCTGCCGCCCAGCTCCTCCGCCGCCGCAGCTACTCCTCCGCATCCGGGCAGCCGGAGCGGAAGGTGGCCATCCTCGGCGCGGCCGGCGGCATCGGGCAGCCGCTGGCTCTCCTCATGAAGCTGAACCCCCTCGTCTCCTCCCTCTCCCTCTACGATATCGCGGCCACCCCCGGCGTCGCCGCCGACGTCTCCCACATCAACTCCCCTGCCCTGGTAGACCACCCGCGCCATCGTCCTCTCCGCGCCGCTAGTTCGGTTCGATCTAATAACGCATGCTTTGGTTTTTCTCAGGTGAAGGGGTTCATGGGGGACGATCAGCTCGCGGAGGCGTTGGAGGGGGCAGACTTGGTGATCATCCCTGCCGGCGTCCCGAGGAAGCCCGGCATGACCAGGGACGACCTGTTCAACATCAACGCCGGCATCGTTAAGAACCTCTGCACCGCCATCGCCAAGTACTGCCCCAACGTAAGATTCTTAACCCTCTTTAAATCTGGATCTGCCGCCTCTTTGTTGATTGTTCTGGCCTATATGGGTGAGAGGTCTTGCTACAGATCTATGTAGTGCCTATTGAAGGCGTGGCACTCCGTAGTGATAATTTGATATGTAGAAATTGTATAGCGGACATGGTGTGGTTGTCAACGCTGAGACCAATACTTGTCTGCTGAATAGGGACCGCCATTTTGCTTCAGCATCTGTGCCTTTTCCGAGGCGCTCTCACTTTTGATCTCCTGTTAGATAATTTATTTCCTCGGTCTATTTGTTTTATATGAGGCAAAGCTTACTTGCATTTGTATGCCTTTGTGTATTAGCCTGAACATTGTCAGTGTTACCCTGGTTTGTTTAATTCTTCTGTATATATTCTGATATGGATTACCTTTATATACATATATATTTTTACATGCTTATTATCTTGTATATTTTTTTGCCCATTTTTCAAACCTGTTGGACTGAGGAACTATAGAGCCATTCAATCACAATTTTCAACCCAAATGAAAAGAAATCATTTGGTGATATGTTTAACAAGTGCCTCTTTTGCTATTTAATTTGATTTGTACACATCTGACTGCGAATTTGATTGGATTCTGTATGTTAGGCTCTTATCAACATGATCAGCAACCCAGTGAACTCAACTGTTCCAATTGCTGCTGAAGTTTTCAAGAAGGCTGGAACCTATGATGAGAAGAAATTGTTTGGTGTGACCACTCTTGATGTTGTTCGTGCCAGGACTTTCTATGCTGGGAAGGCTAATGTACATGTTACTGGTACGTGTCACAATATATGATCTCCTTGACTGTTAGCAAATAAAAGAAAGAGTGTGGTCATAGTATTTTTATTGCTTAGCTGTTTAATTGGAGTGGTTTTTTTGCAGGTGTGAACGTCCCTATTGTTGGTGGTCATGCTGGTATCACCATTCTGCCACTGTTCTCACAGGTATTGAGCTTTGACGAGCTGTCATGTATTAAAATGGCTCCACACCATCTTCAACTGTATTCCACCTTTCTATGGCATAGAACCAGAAATGGCAAACAGAAAGCATGTTCATGAGTCTGATTGCCTTTATGTCCTTTTGTCATTTAAACACAACGAGTAACGAAATTAATGCTAATTTTCTCATTTAATTAATGGTGAAATGCACAGGTCTATATGAACCAAACCCATGCTATTATTATGTCTCATGAGTGAATGTATTCTTGTGGACAACTGGTCCAACTGGACATAATAGTGCAGCTAATTTACTATAATGAAACAGCATATTTTACAAAATTATAAATAGGGGAGCGAATGGGATCTATCTATGTTTGTCCTTTTGGCTCACAATTGTGGCATAGTTGAATATTGCAAGCCTGTGCGGTTACACGTAACTCTGATAATTTAACTAAAGGAAGCTCTTTCTTACAGGCAACTCCTTCAACTAATGCATTGTCTGCTGAAGATATCAAGGCTCTCACCAAGAGGACACAGGAGGGTGGGACAGAAGTTGTGGAGGCAAAGGCTGGAAAGGGTTCTGCAACCTTGTCCATGGCGTAAGTCAAAAAGATGAAAGAACCATGCAGACTGATGATAATGTGCCACTTTAGCTAATCTCCTGCCATATTCTTGTTTTGACTATATATTTGGTGTATTTTTGTAGGTATGCTGGTGCAGTTTTTGGAGATGCATGCTTGAAGGGTCTGAACGGAGTTCCTGACATTGTTGAATGCTCCTATGTGCAATCAACTGTCACCGAACTGCCATTCTTTGCCTCCAAGGTACATGTGCATTTTGCTACTGTTTTTGCTTATTGCAGTTGTTATTTGTTATGCGATTTCATTGAGAAAATCTGGATGCTTACAATATTATGCAGAAGCAAAAATAATTTTCTCTATCTTCTGTGTCACACATGTGAATTTGTGTTACAACCTCTTTATGATGTTATCTATGTTGATAATAGGGCAGAGCTCCTTTTTTTTTGACTAGCTGGGTGGTTAAACTCTTGTTGATCGGTGCTTGTGATGTAGTTCATCCTAGTCGATGTTTAATTCTATGGAATTGCTATCTTTGACATACATTTGCAATTTATTGAAATCGAATTTGTTATATTATGGTCCTGCAGCTGGGAGAATTACTAGAAAAAAGGTATAGGTTTTGCCAAGTTTGACTATAGTATATACCATTAGAATTGCTTGCAAGTACATCTCCAAAAAGTAGCCTTCGACGTGCCTTTTCTGTGTGGTCAGCCATACTCCACTTTTCCTGTCGCCCAATAATCAGTAGCTATCGCTATTTTTGCAATGCTGTAGTTTGATTGAGATAATTTTTTTGAAACAAAGCTCTGCAAGCATCTGCTAGAGTATGCTGTTGCTGTTTACTGTGCATTGAATCTGGTAGAGTGATGGTGAACTCGCTTCACCTTGGTATATGTGGTGCTTATGATAATGTAATGTGATGGACTTTATGCCGTGGTCCTTCTGTGTTGGTTTACTTTACAAACTTTGCATGTTAGTCATAGAAGGAAATTTCATGATCCACTGATGTAACAGGTGAGGCTTGGGAAGAATGGAGTCGAGGAAGTGCTTGGGTTGGGCCAGCTGTCGGAATTTGAGAAGGAAGGGCTGGAGAGTCTCAAGGGCGAGCTCAAATCTTCGATTGAGAAGGGCATCCAGTTTGCAAATGCGAACTAGTTAATTTTGCAGATTACAGCAATCCAGGTCTAGTTGAGGAGTCTGTTGTTTTGGTTCAGTGCCTTTTCTGCCCATCATGTATGTGGGCATGGAAGATTTGAGCTTTACAATAAAAATCCGGCGGCGTAATGCCACACAGAAGATAACTTGTACAAGAGGAAACTAGTTCGTGTCAAGTTTTGAAACTGGTACATTAAACAAGCAATTGCTGATGCTCTTTGTGAAACGTTCTTTGGTGTTCAACGCATTGTCTGTTTGCAAAGGCAACTCTAGTTAACTATGTTGCTGTGTGCTGATGACTTTAGTTGTGCTCTTCAGCTATTTACAGGATTTTACTTGCCGCCGTTTTCTCTTCTGATGCTGCCATTATTACGAAGTGGCAATACGGCAATACCTTAATGTTCTAGTTCTGGTTGTGCCGTAAGCAAAGTTATTATTCTCGAGACATCAAAACTCATTTGCTGAAGGTATATGATTCGCCACTTCATGAAAGTGGTATTTCAGTCGCCTTTTCCCTTTTACTTGAAGTAGATATAAGTGGATGCTCAGATCGAATAATTTTCCCTCTAATTTGTCAAGAATACGATCCTGATCTCCATTAGCCTCCATCCTCGTCTGTGGAAGACCACCTGTCCCTAACTTTATTCTTCGACATCGTAGTGCTGATTCTGCACTTACACTTGGGTTGAACTCCCTCCGTATCAAAATATAAAACTTTCTGAATCTTGCACTAAAACATGTCCTACATATATGCATGCATGCAAAGGCTAGAAAGTCTTATATTTTTATACGGAGGGAGTATTTATCACGGGATTTTATATTAGTTGGGCTCTATCTATTGCAATAATTAAGGTTGCGCTAGGTTCTTACCTGTTGAAGAAGGGTATAGAGTATTTTTCTTAGAAAGATCTATCGAGAACACCACGGAAGTCGGAGGTATTTGACCAACATCATAACACGAAATGGACAGACTGTTGTTCAAAATTTGCCAAGAAATATCAGACAAATTTCCTTTAGGAATGTACAGCACCCCCCATAAACATTTGTGCTTTTCCGGAAGGATGGTTATGCATCGCTCAGTAAGGGAGAGAGTTCCTAGTGCAGCATCAACCGTAAAATGACACACCTGCTTTCTTTGCAGTTTGCACACAGCAGGAGAGTTCAGGAACATCTAAAACTAGAGAATGCTGCTGCTTCCCCCTTGCTACCTGTAGAGCCGAACTGGCAGCACTGATTCTCTCCTTCGCGCAAGCACGATCTGGTGTATACGCAAGATGAAAGAAAATGCGTTATACGTCCACTTCAACTGTATAATTATGATCTTTATTTTAATAGATGATGCGAGTAAGTGTACGACTATGAAAAGGCGAAAAATTGCTGCTAACCACGACCTGTTTATGGGCTATGCTCCTTGATCATTTGCTTGAGATGGCAGTCCCGAATTTTTTTTTTACGGCGCAGTCTGGAAGTTTATAAAAGACAAAAAAAAACTCGCACGCACCCTCGCACACGCCTCCTGTAACAGAAGAAACTGCCATGACTTCCTCTGCCTCCGGGAGAGGAGGAGGCTTCCTCTCGCCGGCCGCGGTGGCGGTGTTCCTGGTACTGGCGGTCGCGGTCGTTCAGGCGCGGGGATCGCCAGCGGCGCCGTGCGTCCCGAGGGTGTTCAGCTTCGGGGACTCGCTGGCGGACACGGGCAACTTCCCCTTCCTCTACGGCAACGACTCCCGCGAGCCCGCGCTCAGGCCGCCGTACGGGGATACCTTCTTCCGCCGCGCCACCGGCCGCTTCTCCGACGGTCGCCTCATCGTCGACTTCATCGGTAAGGCACGCCACCTCGATCGACCGATTGGCGCTGCCGGCCAGCCTTACAGTTAGACTAACTTGAAATCTGAAACCCCGCAGCGGACACGATGGGGCTGCCGTTCGTGCGGCCCTACTTGAGCGGCCGGACCGCGGAGGACTTCGCGTCCGGGGCCAACTTCGCGGTCGGCGGCGCCATGGCGCTGGGCCCGGACTTCTTCCGGCGCAGAGGGGTGCCCATGGGCGACCGTATGCACCTCGGCATCGAGATGAAGTGGTTCCACGACCTGCTCGATCTGCTCTGCCCGGGAACCGGGCCGGTAATGCCAATTTACTTCCTTCTCCTTCCCGCAACTTCGTTTGACTTGACTTTTCTACTACTACAAAATAGTGGTGGGAGGTGAACTAAGGGTAGAAAATGTGATGTATGGATTTAGAGTTTAGATAGAAATGTGTGAATAATGTATGCATAAACAATATATTATCCTCTTTGGGACACTAGAATTGCAAAGTCCAAGACTTGAATAAAAAAAATGATTTGCAATCTTATGCCTTTCTGAATCATGAAATGTAACCACATTTTTGGCTCAAATGATTTGTTAGGATGCTTCAAATGCAAAATACAGGAATTTTGAGATTAGATACTGGTAGGTTAGAGAGAGGAAGCGCAAAAAATGTAGTGGAACTCTCATATGAATTCTTAAACTGAGATTAGACATTTCAAATATGAAGGATATTTTCCACTTTTGGTGTGTGAGTATTTTATTCAACGATTTTCACACCATCCATTTTAGTGTCTACATCAGTCATCATCAACCTCAACTGAAGCTGCTGCTCGCATTGATATCTGCAGAAGATGCTAAAATTTGTGATGCTTCAGTGTTTGGACAACAATGTTTCCAAATGGAAGAAATTCTATGGGTAAAAATGGAAACAATAAAATATCTGGTCCTGATGAAGAGATTTACATGAGATAAACCCATCGAACAGATATGATACATTAATTCCAGAAATCAAATACTCTGCTAGGGGAATATCATTTGTAGTTTGGTGTCGTTCTTGTTGCGGCTTTGATTGGGGAAATATCTTATACCTCTGAATTATGTGTTGTAGTGGAACCAGAAATGAATATTTATAAATTTGATGCGAGCCAATGAATGTTCAACTACTGTAGAGTGCCATAAGCTTGTACTTTCTTAACATTTTCTTCAACTAAAATATCATCGTTACATACTAAGAATACTGTTATTAAGCAGATTGCATGGGCATGATGAACCACTCTCTCTTCTTGGTTGGAGAAATTGGGGGCAATGATTACAACATACCTCTTCTATCTAGGGTGCCCTTTGAGAAGATCCGCACCTTTACCCCAAGTGTTGTTGCCAAAATTTCTTCAACAGTCACTGTGAGTCATTTGCTGCTGCTTCAATTGTTGTCACCACTGTTACTATCTTGAGTCCGAACTCAAGACATAGTACAGAAGTACATGGTTAATAACGCAAGCGAGTTAGTTTACAGGAATTGATTGGTCTAGGAGCCAAAACGTTGGTAGTTCCTGGTAACCTCCCAATTGGGTGCATCCCAAACTACCTCATGATATTCAAGAGTGAGAAGAAGGAAGATTATGAGCCAGAGACTGGTTGCCTACAGTGGATGAACGAATTCTCAAAGTACCACAATAGACTTCTTGTTGATGAGCTGGAAAAGTTGCGCAATCTTCATTCTGGTGTGTCAATAATCTATGCCGATTATTACGGGGCTGCTATGGAGGTTTACTGTTCCCCCGAACAATTTGGTGAGTTCAAACTTCAAGAGTTGCCCTTTTACTTTATAGTTTCTAATATGAAATTAATTTGTAGGATAAAAGAATATACATTTCTTCTAATATACAAAGACACACGCTTTGGCGTGTGTTCGAGAAAAAAAAGGAAATACTTTCTGTAACAACATGTGCCAGTGAGCCGGTCCATTTTGCGTTCTAAACAGAGGAAAATAATGCCTGTGTTCATAACACCATATAAGAAAACTAGAATAATTTCTCTCGCTTCAAAGTAGCAAAACAGCTTATCCGAACCACATTGTGTGAAGAGGTTACAACCTACAAGTTCATATCCACACAGTTTCCTGCTTTGATGAACAAACATCTGTGAACTAATTTTTACGATGTTGATGTGGGCTATCCAGCATTTCTTCATAACACTTTTCATGTAGTTAAAAGCAAATTGCCTAGGAAAAAAGGATCTGGATCTCAATAGGCAAGACCAATAGCTCCAGAAAGGACAAATACAATATTGACAACGCAAATGGCCAACTGCGTTGTAAGTGTAGGAATTTAATTGGATTTCTCTTGAAATAATCCTACTAGTAACATAATGAATGCACTAGGAGTAGACATAACAGAAGCTTTCTGAAGAAGTGCCAGCATTGTATTATCTGGGTTTTGTTTGGTATCACAAGGTGATATCAGATAGCACAATTAACTCTTGAGCATTTCTGTCTGTACTTCTATTTAATGTCGCATATTATTACGTTTTGTACGTGATAATTGAACAAACATCACTTGGATTGAACTTCAGCTTCAGTAACAATAGCTAGTTTCATCAGATGAATTAACTTAATGCTTTAGAGCTACATGAAAATAACACATGTATTCATCAAGAAGAATATAATTTCCTAGCTGATGGCCTGTTTAACACGAATACACATATTATACTCAGGGATCGAGCATCCTTTAGCAGCATGCTGTGGTGGAGGAGGACCCTATGGTGTGTCCATGACTGCAAGATGTGGATATGGAGAATACAAGGTGTTTGATGATCCACATAAGTATGGATCATGGGACGGCTTCCATCCCTCAGAAGCTGCATATAAGGGCATAGCAATTGGCCTGCTAAGAGGAACATACACACAACCTTCAATTGCTACCACCATCAGTTCGTGCCCACAACTTACTGAGCTCGGCTCGTCTATTGAATACAAGGTCCTCTATGACTTGTAACTTACATTTTTTGTTACTACAAATGAATTATAGAAATACACATGGTTAGAGATGTAAAGGTTGTGACATTTTTGCCTAATTACAGAATTGCAGTACTGTTCTACACATCAAGGCTGTTGCCCAAGTGATTGGCTGGCTTTTGTTTTGCCTTCACCTTTTATAGACACAGGTTTTATACATTGTTGTTTTGTTGATTCTCCCTCATTTTCAGTAAATTCTCTTTACTTTAACTGTTTGCAGTTAGGTTCTAACTTCTTAGTTTTTTTTTTCTGTTGTTTAAGAGGTAACAATCACATCGCTAGCTCATCTTCGCTGCTTGGCTGTTGCGGCAGAAATATTGATGCTTCTAATTTTTCTACCCTTAGTTTTAATGTAACATCTACTCCACCTTAATGCATTGATTAACATGTTTATGTTCTTCCGAACAGAGAAAAAACTGTAGATTTTCAGGGTTCCTTTTATTCCAGAGCTGCCTTCCTTGGTAACTCCTTTTATTAGTTTGTTACGTAATTTAGCAATCATTGCTGAGCTCACATCACATTCTTCCATTACCAGGTGGTGGTACCAAATACTTGAAGAAGCAAAATTTAAATACTTTTTAAACATTTCCCATATGTATGTGTGGGAAGATCTATGTGAGTGGATGTACAATCCCATCAACCAGGGACAAGTTCTAGTAAAGATTAGTATATCCTGTTGATACTGTAGGTTATTTTCCTTAAAAGAAAGAAATAATTTATGTCCTTGTGCTAATTTGTTGTCAGAAATATAAGTTTATTTGCCTTCTCCACAAAAAGGTCAAGGGGTGAAAACCTATATATGGAAACTATACATATGTAAGGTTTATTCCGTACAGAATATAAATGAACATTTTTTTTTGCAAAAATATGAAGTGCAGTATATTTCACAGGTCATACACATGTTTTTGTTTCAGAATTTGGATTTTTCATTCGCTTGTATTGGCGAGTGTACACATGTTGAATTATGCCCTTGTTCATATATGTTGAACATGCTAGAAATTCATAGCTGCGAAGAGTATGCACAACAGTTTGTTACAGTACAAAAAAAGAGAGGCTCTTTCTTGTTCATATATGTATGAACCATTTTTAGTGCACATCAACTATACAAGAGGCATCCTGTACTGAGTTCAAAAAGGAAAAAAAAAGAGCATCCTCTACTTATCCTAATCTTCTATAACTGCTTATGTAAGTTAAAAACACGGCAAAGCCAAGTCTGAGTGGATTATATCTTGCTACATGGGAAATACTAGTTCAAAATAAAATAAAATTAAAAGGGAATTTCTTTAGCATATACTCTTATATGAGAGTTCTACAATTCACATGATCCAGTTCAAAGATATTAAAAAATTGCTTCTGCAGATTTTAAGAAAGAAAACGATGTCTTATCAGTTATCACCATGTGCTGATGTCCACTCGCTTACTTTTATCTGCATTGTTTTGTGCTCGATCCCGTTTGGTCCTGCTGGCCGTGTGTCTGGCTTTGATTCTGATTAAAGAAATAGGAACCAGCGATAGCGTGGGGATTCTTTTATCGCGGGGCTGATCCATCGGTATCGTCTTCCCTACGACTTCGATGGATGATGGAGATTGGAGAAGACAATCCATTGAATTCGGCGGGGTCTTACTTATCGTCCAACCAGAAATTGATTCCGTTTGTTAATAATATAATCATTTTCAGCAGTAGCCCATATCACCAGCTGCTGTCAGTGACTCAGTGGTTCGGTGAAACATCTCGCCACAGTTTGGTTGGTGACAGTCATTGATCGAGCAGCTTCTTCCCTCTCGGCCCCGTCTCCATCCACCCCGAGCAAACAGAGATCCCACGTCCACTGGAGACAACAAAGGCATGGCTTCGTCTGCTTCCAGGACGGTGATGGCGGTGGTTCTACTGGTACTGGCGGCGGCGCAACCAGCGCCGGCGGACCCGGCGTGCTTCACGCGGGTGTTCAGTTTCGGGGACTCCCTGGCGGACACGGGCAACTACGGCCTCGTCTTCCCCAACGACACCTGGGAGCCCTCGCTCAGGCTGCCCTACGGCGAGACCTACTTCAGTAACGCCACCGGCCGATTCTCCAACGGCCGCGTCATCGTTGACTTCATTGGTACTACGGCACAACCATCAGCAATGAATTTACTAGCAGGAGTACTAATTCTGAAATCTTTGTGGGTGGGCCAGCGGACAAGCTGGGGCTGCCGTTTGTGCCGCCGTACTGGGGCGGGCGGAGCGCGGATGACTTCGCGGGAGGGACCAACTTCGCCGTTGGCGGCGCCACGGCGCTGAGCCCGGAGTTCTTCAGTGAGAATGGGGCGTCCCTCCGTAAGGCTGACACGGTGCACCTCGACATGGAGATGGCTTGGTTCCGCGACCTGCTCAACCTGTTCTGCCCCAACGATTTAACTGGTATGTATTTATGAAGATCAGTTGATGGTTTAAGTTCAATGCAATCAGGCACATATTACAAATATATACGTCCATTTCAGTCATTATGGAACATTCAACTGAAGTTGTAGCCATCTGTAGAAGTTTCAGCAGATATGTGTAGACACTGATTATTCTGCTACCAGAGATATTCTAGTTCTGAATTTGCGCTCTCACGGGATCAGAAGTAAATTGTGAAAAGCTTGATTCGAGTATATTTTTGTCCACTACTGTAGAATACTGTTTCTCCAACTAAAGAAAAATCCTGTTTTTGGTACTTTCTGAGCAGAATACCTGTAAACTATTATGTCATCTTTACATAATGATTCAGAATCATCTAAACTAAACAGATTGCACCAACATGATGAGCAAATCTCTCTTCTTGGTTGGTGAAATTGGGGGCAACGATTACAACCTACCTTTGCTCGCTGGGGTGCCCTTTGAGACAGTTCGCAACTTCACCCCGAGTGTTGTTGCCAAAATTTCTTCTACTATCACCGTGAGTCATTTTCTACTGTTGCAGCTATCTTTACCTTAATTTTTTACTACTGAATCCCAATTCGAGAAATGGTGAAGGAATACATAGTTGGTAATGCAAATGAATTGAGTTTTCAGGAATTGATCGGGATGGGTGCCAAAACGTTGCTAGTTCCTGGCAACCTTCCAATTGGGTGTGTCCCAGCGTACCTCATGATATTCAGTAGTGATAAGATAGAAGATTATGAGCCAGAGACTGGTTGCATCCATTGGATGAACGAGTTTGCGCAATACCACAACAGACTTCTTGTGGACGAGCTGGAAGAGTTGCGAAAGCTTCATCCTGGCGTGGCGATCATCTATGCTGATTACTATAGAGCTGCTATGGAGATCTTCCTTTCTCCTGAAATTTTTGGTGAGTTAAAGGTCTACTATCTACTATGAAATCACTTTGCACAATTTTAGAAAATGCTTAAACCAACATATGACAGTCCTGGGCCAGGTGACTTCCCAAACCGAAAATTTCTGTAATATTTGCAAATAGGTTGTTATTTTTCGGTTTTGAAGAAAGTAAGCGAACCAAAACTTGCCAAACATGGGTCTCAAAGACTCAAACCCACGACTTCAACGTTACTTGTCTGTCGTATTACCAGGACAATGCATTTTTTTCTTCGCTAAGGTTAACACTGCTTTTACTTTGAACTCTTGAATTGAAAACTGATGTTTTACTGGTTCTTTGAGTATTATGGTTCTCACTGGTGGGGGTTAAGGAGTTCCGATGATTAGAACTGACAACCAGTCTAGAAAGTTATAGATGGAATATAATTTTATGCATTGATAACATATCTCTGTTGAACTAATTTCTCGAAGTTCTTGTCTTTTATTCTTTCCATTTCTTCATAGTGCAAAGCAAAATGACTAGAAGAAAGAAGCATTTTGTCGTTGGCTCTAGAAAGATAGAGATGTATAGAAATCATGAATGGGGAGAACAGTAAATACTAGCTACATACATTGGATGAGCATGTTACCGGAAATTCTATGAATTTTTGTTGGCCAACAACACATTATCAATTGACACTTGACATAACTATATATTTCATAGGTATGGTACTTCCATTATAACGCCATATCAATTTTTTTCAGTAGTTGCTTGGATTGACCTTCAGATGTATAAACTAGTTAAAAGCCTTTGAAGCTAAAAAAATGCACCTGTTCCTTGACTGATCCCCTCTCCACGTTGCTGTAATTATTGCTCAGGGATCGAGTATCCTTTGGTGGCTTGTTGTGGTGGAGGAGGATCTCATGGTTTGTCCATAACTGGAGGATGTGGATACGGAGAATACAAGGTTTGCGATGATCCACAAAAGTACGGGTCCTGGGATGGCTTGCATCCGACAGAAGCTGCATACAAAGTCATTGCCGACGGCCTGCTAAGAGGTTCATACACGCAGCCTCCGATTGCCACAACCACCAGTTCATGTCCACAGCTTACTGAGATTGTCTCTTCTGGCGAATACAAGGTCATTTATGACTTGTAATTTTGTAATCATGGTGAAATATATGACTATTATTTTTTTCTGAAAATTTGCCTAATACATGGCTGCAGTTTTCTGGATTCTGCACTGGAACCAGATGTACCCATTCTAAACGGTTTTCCCCACGAGGGGTGACTCGAGTGTTTAATATTGAACTCTCGGGGAATCAGTAGTGAAGATTTATCTTTCATATCCTTCTTTTGGTTACCTACAAAACAAAGTAAATGTTTTGGTCCTCAACCTCACCTAGTGGTTGTCAAGCACAAGGTGTGAGAATGATATCAAGATAATATGCAATGCAAACAAGAAATAAATATGCAATGGTGGTAAATAAATATGCAAGGATGGTGGTAGCAATGATAAATGATATTTTTGAGTTTTATATGATGAATGCAAGATGTAAAAATGTTTTTGTATTTTCGGATTTTTAAATAACAGAAAATGGAAAAGTGGTAAAAGTGGTTGGAAAAGTGTTTCTTATGATTAAAAATGGACCGGGGTTCATGGTTTCACAAATGCACTCTCTCTTTAATAAAGTGGTAGACAATGGAACACTAGAGTTGACATATGAGATTGCAACACAACAGTTTAATGACAAGTTATAATTATATGGGCATCACGTCCTAACATAGAGATCTTTTAGTTATTAGTCTCTCTTATACTCCACCAAGATGCGAACTAAATCATAACACCTCAGTAATTAAGATAACTCAGAGTATAGCAATAAGTATCATGACATGAAGTTAAAATAAGAACATGCTAGATCTAGTCATGGAAGAAGTGGCAATGGTCACACCCACATCTCCGGTAGCATGGTATTTCTTTTTATCCCTAGTGAGGCAACAAAGTAAGGTAGAGATACCCAAGTGGATCGCAAAACTTTCTCTCACGTTCACTGCACTAGCCACCCCCGTTACTCCAACTAATGCACACGTTCCCCCTCACACGCTCTCATAAACCTGCTTGATCATAACAAGTAAATAAGAACGGGGTACATAATATGCATCTACTTTCATAACTGAAACAAAACCATTGCAATCTCAAACATATATTAACTCATAAAAAGATCCACCACAAAAGTATTACATAGATGACCGTAATCATGTTCAGCAGCTCATACGGTACTAATTAGTGAAGCTCAAGAGAGAGAGATACATAAGTTACTTCCACAAACCCATAGTCCAGAGGTGGACTACTCCCTCTTCATCATGGAGACGGTGGAGAAGTCGTTGGAGAAGATGGAGACCACGCCGGCAGCGCCCCGCCGGAGTTTTCCCCCTCCAATCTGCAACTCTAGGTCTCTGTTTCGGTGTTTCTGTGTTTCTGCGGCGCTCCTTCAGAGAACGTCGGGGGACTATTTTTATAGGCGGTTTTAGGTCAAAACGGAGTCGGTGGAGGAAAGATCAACGACAACGGAGCTCCGAGGCCCAAAAGGGGGTCCCACGCGGCCAGGTACATGGCCGCGTGGGCCCACTCAACTTGGCCCTCAGGCCTCCGCTTGTTTGCTTCCTTCGCTCCCACGCTTTGTTCCTTCCAAAAACTGATGCTCGTAAATTTTCAAGTCATTTGGACGTCGTTTGGGTCCCTGAAACATTAAAATATGGAAAATAGGGTTTTCTGCCTGCGCAGAGTTAATTTCATAAAAATAGGAAACATATCAAATATTCCCAAAATCATTATAAAATAGTGACATAATCCTTATATGATGCAAATATGACTGGAATATAAGTAATATAGTGCAAAATTCATGTATGCATTTTACATGCATCACCATGTTATACTTAAGACTTGACCAGAATAACAACCGATACCCGGAGTTGAAGCCCAAACCTTCTTCGCGGGGTCGGTGGCGTGAACATCGGGTGGGTATGTTGATAGCTAGCACGTAATGCTATTAAAGGGTATGGTGTACTTGCATACTCAGATTGTATCACATACTCAGGTCGTAGATACCAGGTTGTACTTAATACTTGACCAAAATAACAACCTATACAGACCAAAATAACAACTGATACCAACTCCGGGTATGATATCTGGTTAAAAGTGAGGTCATGTTCAAATAAGCACAACATACCCAGATTTGTGGGTATGTTGTGTATTACAATAGTATTATATCCATGTAGACATGAAACTCGGAAATTTATGGTTAAGATCGTGTTTTGGGGGTATGTAGGCGCCAATACTGGGTATGTTCGTATGTTGGTACCTTGTATGAAATGTTAGAGGCGAGTCGGAGGCGTGGAGTGACGTTATATGAGCTTGTCACGGTCAAGGGGGCGCTTTCGGCTAGCGCCGCCGAGAAGCTTATATGTGTTTATGGATATTGCATACTCATGTTATATGATACCCACTTAAACTGAAATTCGGTCAAATAAACATCCGGTACCCAGAGTTGTGCGTATGTTGATATCACATACTTAGCTCGTAAATACCCTGAATTGGTAAAAAAATGGATTTCTAAACTGTGATTAGCTTGTGGTATGTTAAGTATTTATAGGTATCGATGCATACTCAGCTTTTGTGAAGAATTGGTTGTGGGCACAGGAGACAGCCATTATCAGTACCATAGAAATTTGAAGAAGAAAACTTATTGTTCTTATTACACAACACTCTCTTAATAGAGCACATTGTTCCAGAAGAAAAACATCTAAATTATTACATAGACATTTCTTAATATGAAAGATAATTGTAGCTAGCCAGCGTCTTCTCAGTTCTACGCCTATGTCAGACATCTTGTAATTCTGGTTGCTCTCTACTATAAAATTACGGTATGCCAATTTGGCATACTCTCTAAAAAAACTAGAAAAAGAGAGTAACCAACAGCATTTTTTTTTGAAAGACCCAACAAATGTTGGCATTTCATTGATAGCAGGGGGGAAACTGACAGTGATCATCTGCTCACGAAAGTTAGTGGTTAGCCTGACCGGAAAAGGTGAACGAAAAAAAAAACTAGAGCTAGGAAACCAGTTCCGAAAGCAGAAAATTCATGGTGGCTCGAATAGAAGCTTGCTCAAAGCCTTTGCTCCCGCAAAAGCCCAAGCGCGTGCTTCGTCTCGTATCCAGTAAACCGAAGCTGGGCAGGGAGAGCGCCTGTATCTGAAGATTCTGCTGTTTTGCTCTGTCCAGATGCCCCAGCAGATCAGCATGATCAGAGTTTTGAACCCCATGCGATGCAGCGGCACCGAGGCGCTGATCATGGCCGGCCAGGAATCCTTGAAGCAGGCCACTCCCTCCCATGCATCTGGCTGGTTCGAACCCAGCGCAGTTTGGCCATTGGGCGATCGCTGTCCAGATGTGGCGAGAGCATGTGCATTTGGATACCTGCATTTTAAAAACAACGGGATTGAAGGAACATGGATCTGGAAGTGAATATGTATGCGAAGATGTGAATGCGAAATCGATGGTAACATCGGAAAATGATAGCCATGGCCACGCCGACGGTGGCGGTGGCCATGACATGCCTTGCTGAACGACGCCGACATCGCCGATAGTGACAGCGGCCACGATGTACATGAAGAAAAATCGCAAACAATGTACGTGAGGAAGAAACTGCATACCTCAGGCCAGAAATTGATTGAATGGACGACGGCAAAACTCGGCCAAGCACACCTCCACTCCAACTAGCTCATGACGTGACGGTGGATTCGTCGATAGCCCAGTGAACCTGTGATTGTGGAACGATTAATGCGCATATAAATAAGAGGGCCTGAGATACCTCATTTTTGGAAGGAACCTCACGCTAACAATCAGCAAGAATCTCTCACGCACATAAGAAAGAAAGGAAGCTATCATTAATTTCCGATTGATTTTATTTGGAGAGAATCTCGTGAATCACAAATTTCAAATCCGCTGCACCATGCAAATAAATAAACGGGTTTAAGAGTTGTACTAACAGGTTTACTTTAGCTCATATACCCGGATTCGTCCCATGGCCCAATGATCACGATCAGTCAATCCTACTGTTGGTAATCCAGGAGCCCATGCACCATGGAGACCCTGTTAATTTACCTATATATATATATTCTAGCTATTCAAGAACCAGTTTCTGAATAACTATTCAGAGCACATTTTCTGAACTTCCGTTTGTATATTATGTTAACTTCCGGACGGACCATCCAGATTTTCTGCTTTTGCGGACAGTATTTCTAGCATGATTCTTGAACCGATAATCGGAATGACGCATGCAATATACCGTTGGAAATGTATGGAAATTGTGCACCTTTTCGGTCTTGACGGATTTTTCAAATTATTTATTATTTTAAAACAATTTTAGAAATACTACACACAATTTTCGCGAATTTCTCCGTTTTTTGTACTGTTTTTGGGCTGTCATTTTCAAACCGCTCTTCGGATTGATGCAAATCATACGCCGTTGGAAAGCTATGCTAAATGCGAATCTTTTTCGTCAAGACGGGTTTTCCAAATTCCTTACGGTTGTAAAACAATTTTAGAAATACTGAGTGCAGTTTTCGGGAATTTCTCCGTTTTTGTACTGTTTTTCAGCTGCCATTTTCAAACCGCTTGTCGGATTGATGCAAATAATACGCCGTTCGAAAGCTATGGAAAATGCGAGTTTTCGATATCTCTAGACATTTTTCTAAATTCTGTACGGTTTAAGAGCAGATTAAAAAATACAGAATTCTGTTTTTAGATTTTTAGGTTCGGCGGACACTGTTTTGTCAATTAATTTCAAACCGCTTATCGAAATGTAACAAATGATACGGCGTTGGAAAGATATTGACTAGACGCAACTTTTTCATATAGAAATATTTTTGAAATTCCTTACAGTTTTTGATTAATTTTGAAAATACAAAAAGCGGAGGAACAAGATGATATTGGAATAGATTTAAAATTGGCACGTTTGTGATGCTCGGATTGGGCTAATCAGCATGGCAGTGTGAAATAGACGCATATCATTGCTAATTGCACGTGGCGGCAGTCGATTTTGGCAAACGGAGCTCGTAGAGATGATTTCTATGCTTAGTATTTCTGCTCCAGAAAAACAGAGCATCCGAACTTCTTTTTACACGACCTATGAACTTCTGGGTGTGCGATAGTGAACTCCCGATCGCGAATTTTTTGTTCTGTATCGCGCACTAATTTTATCGTAATTTTCAAACTGTTCGTCAAAACGATGCAAATGATATACCGTTGCAAAGGTATGAAAAATGCGAATCTTCGCTATCTCTAGACATTTTTCCAAATTATGTACGGTTTAAGAGCAGATTTAAAAATACACAATTATGTTTTTTTAGACTTTTAGCTCCAGCGGACACTGTTTTGTCAATTAATTTCAAACCGTTTATCGAAATGTAACAAATGATATAGGGGTGGAAAGATATTGACTAGACGCAACTTTTTCATATAGAATTTTTTTCAAATTCAATATAGTTTTTGATTAATTTTTAAAATACCAAAAACGGAGAAACGATATAACATGAGAATAAAATTAAAATTGACACGTTTCTAATGTTTGGATTGGACGAGTCAACATGGGAGAGTTAAATTAGACTCATATCATTGCCAATTGCACGTAGTGGTGGTCAATTTGGACAAATGGAACTCGTATTAACGATTTCCATGCGTAAGATTTCCGCCCAGAAAAACAGAGCATCCGAACTTCCTTGTACATGTTGGTAAACTTCCGGGTGTGCAATAGTGAACTTCCGATCGCGAAATTTTTATTCCGTATCGCGCACTCTTTTTGTTGTAGTTTTTAAACCGTTTGTCCAAACGATGCAAATGATATACCGTTGGAAAGGTATGAAAATTGCGCATCCTACAGTGTTGACCATTTTACAAAATTATTCGTGGTTTAAAAGCAGTTTTCAAATATATGAACTGCTGTATTTTTAGATGTTTCCCTATTTTCATGTTGTTATTCGGACTGAATTTCGAGTTTGTATACTTTTGAACTTCGCAATTTTTCTGAGAGTGAACTTCTATAAATTTTGAACTTTACGGGAAAAAATTGCGAAACTTTTTCCAATCTCTAGATTTGAATTTTTTTCATCGACATAAAGGTAAACTTGCAGCGTATTCGAGCTGTACTTCCGACGCATTTAAAGTGAACGTCCGATTTGTTCAACTCGAACTCCCAACAAAGATGTCACGTACAAGTCATTTTCATATGAACTGCCGACGCATTCGAGGTGAACTTCTGTTCGGTTCAAATTGAACTTCTCAAAAATTAATAATGAAATTTCTTCTATTTCCTGATGAACTTCCGGAAAAAAATAAAATTATATGACGTGGCCGAGAAGAAATTCCGACGTATTCGAAGTGGACTCCCCGGATGCAAAGCAAACTTCTAACTATTTAAGGGTAGTCCAAATAAAAAGTAAACTTCCGACACAGTTGAGATGAACTCCCATAACCTTTAAAGTGAACTCCGGACACGGTTAAAGTAAACTTCTCAGAAGTAATAAAAAATAAAACATGAACTTAAATGGTAGCTAATGTAAACCTTTTTCCCACCAGATAAAATTACTTCCCTGTTTAACAAAAGCGTATTGACAGTCGGTATAAGACCGCATAATGAAAACTTAAATCACGGAGCACTAAAAAAATAACTGAACTACAGAAGACACAACGCCTACTAGAAATACACAACTGAACCTTCACGAGGCGTCAGATTTTTTTATTAGCAACTTTATTAAAAAGTTTGTACGCTAATCGACCGGCAACGACGAAACAAGCTTCATCTTTACAAGAAAATGAATTTCATTCAGCCATTACAATATAAAGAAAAGGATCAATTTTTCCGCTGCTAAGAAATGATGTTTTTATTACACGGATTGATGTAACTTCACCGCTAAAATATATGGTACTAGCAGCTAGTATTTGACATGGGCAAAAGCTGAAAAAGGTGTGTGCACAACCTATACTAGATGTCATGACAAAACTCTCAAGCCTGATACCGAATTGCAAGATAAGAGGATGCAAACCATTTCTCCACCTTTGACCAAGATTACAAACAGCAGCATGTGCGTGCTTACAAATTGCAGTATGTGTGTACTTCTAGACTTACATACACAAGCAGTAAACCAATTTATTTATGCACCACGTATGAAGCAGTACACCAACAGTCAAGCAACGAATTCCTGCCATAAAAAAAATCCTAGTCATGGCATCATCACTACCAGCATTACCTGTACAACAACGATGGAAGCACTCCAACACACAACGCTAGTAGATTTGTCGATAAGTACGCACGGCAAGCTGAACACCAAAGCATGGGAGCTAATACACCAAAGACACGCTCGCTGAAGCAAAAACTCGAGCAGGTCGCAGTCACCCGCTAGGCCAGGGAACGCGGCTGCATCCTCCACATAGCAAACGCACGGGAGACAAACAGAGAACAACAGCGCCTCCGCCCTTTCCGTGCTCCACCGTCGCTCGGAGGTGCGAGGTAGGACAGGGGTGGACGGTGAACTCCCTTGCGTCCCGCGGTGGACTTCCCGGCGGGCGGACAGTCAACTCCCACGGCGGCGGTCAGTGAACTACCCGGTGACAGGTGGCAGGAGCTCGCCGGATGAGAGCAGGGCTGGAGACGCAGGCAGCCACCGGACCTTCAAGATGCAGAGGAGCACAACAAGTCACAGCGACCTGGGTGTCAGTTTGATGCGACGCGAGTGGAAGTTTATCTGCGTGCGCGGCGGGGCTGGAAGAAGGTGCCACAGCTCGCCGCCGAGCGAGCCTAGCCAAGAGCTGCTCCTGCGCGTACACGCCCACGAGCGAGGTGGGTCGATCCATCGATGCGAGGCGTAGAGCACTGGCCACAGCCAGCCAGTCGCGCCCCCCATGGCCATCTGCCAGCCGGACCAAGACGGAACGAGGCCCGCCGCATACCCCTGCTGCTTTCAGCGCTAGATGGAGAATAGATGGACGGCGGCGGCTGGATTTGCCGTGGTTCCTAGCGAGGCGAGTGGAGGCGATGGAGTGCTGCGCTAGGAGCGGAAGATGGGCTGGGCGCCATGGAAATCTGGGGAGAGCGGAGGTCATGGGCAGCGCGCGGCCTTTGTGGAGCAGAAGGTAGGAGGCTGGCGCCGCGCCGGCGATTGGGGAGGGGAATCAGGAGGAGAGGTCAACGCTCGGGGTGGGTTGATATATATATATATATATATATATATATATATATATATATATATATATATATATATAGAAACCCTATTTAGCACTCAGGGTGCAGAATAGTTATTTTGCACCCATCATTTGTTTATGTCATCACATAAAAAAAATTATGTTACGTATATACATATTTACGTTCATGTTGACCTATAACAGAAAAAATTGACATAAAATTGCAAAATATATGTCAAAATAACGTAAAACTCATAAAAAACTGCATCAAAATGTGCATTTTCTCATATTTTTGTAACGACGCGTAAATATTTTTTTTATGCCATGTCAATATTTTCTTATGTTCTCTATTACTTACGACATAATACAAAATTTACGTGACGTTAAAATCATTTACAGTTCAGAAGATACGGGGTGGGTGTAGAATAACTTATTCTATACCCTGGGTGTCTAGATATTTGTCTAGTACAGGAGTTTCCGGAGGACAAATGTAGTTTTTTGTTTCGGACTTTGTTGATAGATATATTGTACGTTCTTGTGTGTTGGAACATCAAAGAAGGTTTAAATTGTACGAAGTTCATCCAGCTTCAGTTTCAAGGTGTCCGAAAGTTTGAAAAAGGTAAAATTGCTTCAGTTTGATTGATTTTCACCCAACCTGGACTCGTAAGCCTTCGGTCTTCAAAATTTCAACTCAAATGCCATTACATACGGTTTGATCTATTTTTTTGTTCCGAAAGGTCCAGCAATTGCTGGCTCTCATATATTAGCAGGTAGAAATAATTACATACAATGCCCTAAGGCAAGGAATACAAATAAAATGAGAGAAAAAACAGTGAAAAAAAATTCAGGGAGGAGCACTGGAATGTTCCAAATAAAATACAGAGCCTGCTATTCGGTGTTTCTTAAAAAACAGAAAAATCATGTATTTCCAAAGAGTAAAAACAAATTCAAATATATATGAGAGGGGCTTTCTACTTTGTACTCTGGGACAAGATAGTCATAGAAGAGGGAGGGGGCAACAACCAACAGGAAGAGCACCGGAATTCCACTTTGGTTTGCGTGCGCATATGCTCCCACTGCCCAGAAAACGCATTTCAAAATGTCAATAAATTCTGGAGAAATGGGGCGCACATCCGGACACTTTATGTGCGCACATAAAGTTTCACGAAAAAGACAATTTCCATCGCCTGTGTAAAAAGACAAAAATTTCTTGTTAAAAGTCATTTTGGAGCACCAAAATTTATCTTTTTATGTGAGCACCAAAAAATGTCGAGACATTCTATGTAAGCACCAAAAAATGTTTGAGGCTCCAGATTTGGAATGTAGCAGCACCAAGGAAAATTCTGATCTAACTCACATTTTAAATTGGGTACCCTTTTAAATTTGGGATAGAAGGGAGGAGGGGAGATGGATGAGACCTCACCACCATTGCAGTCAACTTGCTACGACGGCGACATAGGAGGGGTGATGGAGAGGGACCACGCACCGGGGCCTCAGCAGGGCAGCTGTTGTCACGGCGCCGCTAGGACGAGCAGCAGCTTACTGCGCCGCACAGTCTTCTAGCCTCTAGCCACCGCAAGGACGACATCCCACTAGTACAAAACAATTCTAAGAACATCCCGCTATGACAACCAAAGCGAAAAAAGGCCACGGTTAAACGTAATTGCACGTGGCCGACGAGGCCTGCCAGGAATGGGCCGTCCCCAAGGGAACTCGTTTGGCCACTGTCATTTTAAATGCCCGTTGCCAATATATTGCAAACGGAAGTTTTTCGACCACCGCTTCAGAAGTATGTCTATGTGCTGTTTGATTAGTACATGGCCTTTATAGATAGCCCCGTAACTTTCAGAGAAACCCTATCCTTACTCTATCCTCAGCCACGCTCTCCCTATCTTTACGCGGCGGCGCTCGCGGTGACCCAATGCCCGGTGAGATAGCGCATTCGCCGTGTGAAGGCACCGTGGCTCCTCCTTGTTCTCTGCTTCTCTTCGGTCAGATCTCGCACGCCAGGTAGGAGGTGACCCAGGAAGCGAGAACGAAGAAGATGCCCGTCGACGCTGGGCGTATCCGGCTGGCGTCGGCTGTTTTTCGTCTCCTCCCCAGCCAGATCTGTTGTTGGAGGGTGACCGAGCGTGTGGCAGAGGCTGGGACATGGCGTGGCAAACCGCGGCGGACCTTCCGTACCGGAGGAGGACGACGTACTCCTGCCGGTTGAAAGTATAATTTTTTGTGTGTCCGTTCGTCATGCCGATGAAGGGTTTCTCTAGTTCTTTTTATCTTTTATGTTCTGTTTAGATTATTGTAATTATGATTAGGTTATTGTCATTGTTCAGCTTGAAGTTATTTTTGAAGGGACTGTTTAGGTTTACACAGTTGCAAGTTTACATTAATCTATGTTATAGTTAATGGCCTGTATAGAATAGTTAATGGCATGTTTAGAATTTTTTGGTACATTTATCAATCTGGTTAAGTAGGTCTTATGACATTATAGTTATCAATATGATTTGATATAGAACTCCACACTTAGGTCTTATTATTTCTTGCTCACTCTCTAGCTCGTGTTGCAAAGATGTTTCTTTTTTCACACGTATTTCGCAGCATCACATCACGTTTCTTAAAACTATAAGGGGAGCTTGTCAATTTCTTATGAGTGTGCACTTATGCATCAAAAATCGAATAGCAATCAAAGTGCACATGTTTAGGGGGAGTTTCACTTATGTATTTACAGAGCCCTCCATAAGCATATCTTTATATACCTATGTGAACTCTAGCCCCTGTTGTCCTATTCAGCCAAAAAGGGGGAGATCGTGAGGACTTTTTGCCCCTAATGTTGATTTTGTTAAGATGATACTGGAAACTAATGTTACCTATGAAGTGTCTACTCATGTTTAAGTTCGTTAATATGATGGTGAATGATAGTTGGGGAATCCCCATTTTGGAAGGAAGAAAAAGTCCCGACGAGCTTCAACATGGCTTTACACTACTTTCATGTTGAATACGAGGTGATATACTTTATCCCATCCACAAAAGAGAAACCAGATATCTCTAAAAAAACCTTCACGTTATACGGTCCAGAATATTAACATAAGCTTTTGTACTTCAGACATAATTAATTAGTTCGGATCCTATCTAGAATATTGTGCAGTTTCCGGAATACCGTATGAAATTCCAAACTCATTCCTGACATGCTCACGGCTAATTTTTAGGAGGACCTATTTAAGTTTCCCTTTCTTCCCTAAAGGGTTACTGACGATCTGAGAGAAACGAAATACTTTGACTTTCTCTCTCCACCATTGCGTTGAGCATCACAAAAGTTTGAGATATCCCATTTTCTCCATCCAAATTTAAATCCCTTTGAGGAATCAAGAGAGTATATCTATATCTACATTTCCACTAAGCCAAAACGTGATGTTCCCTTCAGTTATTCAAGTTGCGCGTTAATCTTGCGTTTGTTGGGAAACCCTAGGCGGTTAGGGTCGCCCGGAAGCTTTCGGATTGCGAAATAGCTCATAGGAAAGTTTTTGAGCATTTGGAGGTCACTTTAAAACCTACCACTATTGTTTGAGCTTTACTTCATTGTGTGGTGGGGGCAAGGAGAAGAAGGTGAGCCTTTGTGACATTTCGTTGTGTCCTTCATTGTATGATGTAGATTTCTCCAAAGGAAGTGAACACCAGAGTTATATCCTCGTCTCCGTGTGGTTAGTTTATTTATATCCGAGCTCTTTCATTTGTGTATCTACCTTTGTGATATTCATCGATTTTGAAGTACCTTATTGCATCAACATCATATAGTTTGTTTCACTTAGTTGTTTGTAGCACCTACAGATCTGAGTTTGAATCCCGGACCAAACACATATAATAACTTTGCCTATGTCTTCTTGGCATAGCCGGTCCCAAGCCCGGGTAAAGGAGGAGGGTTGTAATAGGCTTGGCGAGTCAACGTAAAAACTAGCCAGTCCCATGGGTATGAAACTCATTTGGGCGAGAGCAGTACTAGGATGGGTGACCTCCTGAGAAGTTCTTGTGAAAGGGTTTCATATCTAAGAGTTGTGATAGGCTTGACGAGCCAACGTAAAAACTAGCCAGTCCTATGGGTATGAAACCCATTTTGGGCGAGAGTAGTAATAGGATGGGTGACCTTCTCGGAAATCCTCGTGAAAGTGTTTCATATGTAGCATGCCCGAACTTGTTTGGACCAAAAGTTTAGAAGAAGAAGAAGTCTAAAACTTGTGGAAAGGTAACATTTTTGTATAAACATATTCACCCCCTCCAAATTACCATCTCTACAAAGAGGGGAGGTACAGTTGATAAGCCGATGTGTTGTATATTTAAATCGTGCCTTACCATTGGATAAAAGAAACGGTTATGATCAAAGTGTTTTGTCTTTAAATCTTGTATCTCTATTAATCGATCCTCCCATATATCATCAAAAAACTAGAGCGTCAAACATGTTTTAGATGCTTACAATCATGACAGTGATTGTAATCGATAAGTTATTGTCAATTTCTTATGTTGGTTCTTTTACATATTTTCCAACAAATTTAGTATGTTTTCCACATTTGTCATTCGCTCTGTGTAGATCCACATGTCAGTGAGACATGAACCCGCATTTTTTGTGTCATATATGTGAACTACAGAAGGTCTTACCTCTATTTACAGATAAGCATGACAGATATGAATTTTTTCCTTGATTGCTTTTATACATGTTTGCCACATTATTTTCCTTCTAGTAATTATTAAAAGGTAAAAAAGATGACCTATTAATTACCTCTAAAAAAAGGATCGGAGGAAGATATTGGTTCTCGATCATCAAATGAGGTGTATCTTGAAACCCTTCCTCGTTATTTACTTGATGCTCTCATACGCATCGTCTAAAAACTACAGCGTGAAGCATATTTTAATTACTTGCTGACTATCATGCATTTAATGCATGCCAAGTTTTATCTTTCAGAAACAGTGTGTATACGGAATTGATAAACCATTTCTTATTATCTCATATGACCAAATATTTTTACGGGAAATCTAACTAGCAGGCGCCTGCCAGGGGGCTTAACTCGACGCACGTACAGGAGCCGTCGATCTTAGTCTGTGCGGTCCAGATTTGTTTGCTGGCTGAGATGTCTGTTATCCACCAGACCACCACCAGAGCCCCTCCCCTCACATCCCGACCCCGTCCTCTCCTCCTGCTCGCTCGGTAGGGTTAGCGCCGCCGCAGCCATCGACGCCGGCCGCCGCCGCCGACTGCTCTTCCCGGTCCGCAGCCACGCTCGGGGCAGCGCAGTGCGCGAAGGGGCCTACGCCGCGGGCGCCAAGGGGGACAAGGTCGCCGCGGCAGTCCACGCCGCCGTGGCCGCCGCCGACGCCAACAACGCATCATGCTCACTGCGGTGGTCGCCACCTGTAAGCCGGACGCGGCGGTGATGCGAGGAAGGCGCGGCGGTAGCAGACACCATGGGCGGAGCGAGAGGGTTGACCAGGCGGATCGGCGCCGTGGCAGGAGGACCTGGAATTCGACTTCAACTACACACGGGAAGACGGTGCTGGTCGAGGGCGACGAGATGAACGAGGTGCTCCCGTCGCGCAAGCCGCTGTTCGCCAGCATCCGACGCGACACCCTTCTTCTCCTCCCCAATTCCAACGCCAAGACCAGCGCGTAGCCCCTGGTCCGACCATGAGCTCGAGCCTCCTTGCATGTCCTGTCCCGCTCCCTCTGTTCTTCATCTTTGTGGCGGCAGCGACACATCTGGCTGGAGGTGCTCCTCACCCCTCGCGGCGGCGCATCTGGCTGATAGAGGCTTCTCACCTCTATTGTAGCGGCGCATCTGGCCGGAGCTGGTCCTCACCCCGGCGGCTACACATCTGGCCTGAGCACGGGGTCTGACCGAGGCGACCCTACTGCCTGGCTGCTAGCCACTAGCCCGACGTTTGTACTAGTTCTCCTGCAATGCTTTGTGCATCAATCGATTGGATACAACATACTGTACAAGTTTGTACGCGTGCATTAGCGTCGATCTAAGCTGATTGCTATCGATCTGAGCTCACTCTCTTACTCTAGTTCATGTGTGTACATCTCTGCAGCAAACATCTACTCCCTCCGTTCGGAAAAGGATGTCACAAAAATGGTCTATCTATAGTTCATTTTTGTGACATCCTTTTCCGAACGGAGGGAGTATATGCGAAATGATTTTTTTTGTATTTCAATGCTTTTGTGTGGTAGGAGTATACTTGTGTATACATGGTTGGGAACCATGGATGCTTGCCGTGCTTTGCTAAGTGCTGGGCTGCTGGCTAGCCGTGCACCTGTGTCTCGCTCGTCGGTGTTGTCGACCACACCGTCGTCTCACCGATCCTATCCGTGTCGCCGCGTTGAGATGTCGTCCTATTTGTCCGATCGAGCCATGTTCTGATAGCCGATGACCACCCCGCCTTGCCCCTTGACGCTCTGAGGAGCGCGGCTTCACCCTTTTCAAGGCTGCTAGGACCCTCGCCGTTCATCTCCAATCCCCATCGACTCTCGTCGGAGCTCGGTGACCCTCCCAACGTCGCCCAGACTATTGTTGGCTGGCCCTGACCATCGTGAAACTTCACCGGAGTTCGGGAACCATCGATTTGTCATAAGTCGAGACTGATGCAGTTACCCACGGATATGGCGCCATATATATAGATTAGTTACCCACACAGTAGTGATGAAGTTACCCACAATAAACTGATAAAGTTACCCACCCCATATTGAAAGAGTTACCTACTCAGTAGTGATGGAGTTACCCATCCTAGACTGAATGAGTTAACCACTCAGAAGTGATAAAGTTACCCACTATATACTGAAAAAGTTATCCACCCAGTAGTGATATAGCTATCCACCATAGACTGAATTAGTTACCCACCCTAAACTGATAAAGTTATCCACCCAGTAGTGATAAAGTTACCCACACTAAACTAAAAGAGTTACCACCCTAGACTGCCCACCCTAAACTGAGAAAGTTACCCACCCAATAGTGATAAAGTTACCCACCCTAAACTAAAAGAGTTACCACCCTAGACTGATGTTGTTACCTACCTAGACTGATAGAGTTACCCACCAAAATACTGATAGAGTTAGTACTTAGTAGTGGACTTATCCACACTACTGATAGAGACCTAGTAATGATGGAGTTACCCATGAAGTTACCCATCTAATACCTATAAATTTACTCATGTGTTTATGGTATAGTTACCCACCCTGTACTGATAGAGTTATTCACCAGTACCGATGGAGTTACACCCACCATGTACTGATGGAGTTATCCTCTAAATAATAGTTACGAACACAATGCCCATCTTTTTTATGTGTAGTTTTCACTATGAAATCGACAGTTATCATCATAATACTTATACACGATAAATTTACCATCTCAAAGTGATCTGATAAATCTAAATCTCGTAAAAATCTAAAAAAACAACAAAAAAGGTTTTATTTCCACCCGAAAATTAATTGCTAATATGGTGGGTAACTTAATTATTCAAGCCTTGGTAACTTATATGTTACGGGGTGGTAACTTTCGGGCAAAAAAAAAGTTATCAGAACATATCAACATGGGATCTAGTTTCAAAGATCTCGTCGCAACTAGTCCAACGGTGCAAACAGATTTTCAATCGGATAAACGGTTTGGGCTACAAAACTTTTTGAATTTTCGAGTTTCGCATTTAATGCGGGATGACATCAGCTTTTTTGGATTTTTGTGCATGGATGCAAAAGAGGACTATTCTATCTCTCATCCCGTGCGTACAATACATGAGTTCCGTGATTAACAAAAGTTATCCTAACGCCTTACGGTTATGCCAAATATAAGGCGCCTTACACATAGTCGTTACCATATTTTTAATGGCAGGTCGATTGTGGGGACGTTAGTCATACACTGCTTAAAAAAGTTAATTAAATGTGATACATGTTGATATGCATTCGACCAGATATAGTGTTCTATAAAAGGGGGTCTAAATTAAAGAACTCATCTGGAATACAAAACGAAAAGTAATAGATCTTGAACACTTCTGTTCTTAACCAGCTATAGCATTCTCGATCTCCTGCAAGATAGCTAGCCAGCTCAGGCTGTAGTCAAGTAGGAGCTGCTAGCATTACTAAGAATACTGGCCCATGAAACGCCTCATTCTTAGTAATGCTAGCAGCTCCTACTGATGCATCATGCTCACTTGACCCTTTGTCTTGTAACACCTCTAAAACTTCCCTGCCCGACGTCCTCCTCGTCTCTGCTGTCCTGCTGCTCAACGCTGACCTAGGATTGTGCGGTTGCTTTAAGCGCATCTTCTCCTTCGGTGACTCCATCATCGACACTGGCAACTTTGCTTATGCAAGCCGCAATAATCCTGGCCCGATCATGCAGCTCCCTTATGGAATGACCTACTTCCACCACCCGACTGGCCGCGCCTCTGATGGGCGTATCATCCTCGATTTCTACGGTGAGTATATGTGCATATATACATATATGTGTTATTCCTCTGTGGCCAAGGGCGGAACCAGGGGGTGGCAAGCAGGTGCTGTGGCCCCCCTATGCATGGTTACATCAAGCAATTTTTTATGCATATAAGGCTAGATTAGTTATGATTTTGAAGAAAATTGTATGTTTAGCCCCCTCTAACAAAAGATTAGCATGTTTGGCCCCCCTTAATGCTCAATCCTGGTTCCGCCCATGTCTGTGGCCATTATCGACAATTGTTTCGTGCATGAAGGTAATATGAATTGTGTGTGCGTCATTTATGTATGTTTCAGCTAAAGCGCTGGGCTTGCCACTGCTGCCACCTAGCATGCCTCAGGCGGGGACAGGGCAGTTTTCAACCGGCGCCAACTTCGCTGTTTTTGGTTCTCTGGCGCTGTCCCCGGACTACTACACGACCAAGTATAACTTCAAAATGCCGATGCCTTGGTGCCTCGACGGTCAGTTGGATTCCTTGAAGAAGGTGCTCGCCCGGATAGCTCCGGGAAAAGGTGAGTTCATGCATGCATAACTCTCTGCATATTCTACGCAGTACGTACGTGCAACTGCAAGTGTATACATCGTCAACTGATCTTCTTATTTATGTGATCATCATCATCAGCTGCCACCAAGAGTCTCCTAAGCGAGTCCCTGGTGGTGCTGGGCGAGATCGGGGGCAACGACTACAACTTCTGGTTCTTCAATCCCAAACGCAGCCCGGACAGGCAGACCCCCCAGAGGTACATGCCCGACGTGGTTGCCCGCATAGGCGCCGGCGTCCAGGAGGTGATCAACCTCGGCGCCAAGACCATCCTCGTCCCGGGTAACTTCCCCATCGGGTAACCACACACGCTCCAAGTTCTTTTTTTGAAACAAGGCAAAAGATTTGTCATTTCATTGATTAAGAAGGAAGTTTTAGAGGTGTTACAAGACAAAGGGCCAAGAACAAACTTGACCCAAGAATAAAAAGCGTTACTCTCACGACATCAAAACACCCAAGGCCTTAGCCCCCGCCAAAGACCAAAGGAGGGCCTCCTCTTTTACTCTAGACACCCTAATTGCGTAGGAGGAGTAATGGTTCCGGAAGATGATAACATGCCGGACTCTATTGCTTGTAACCCCACCACGTCAAGGGAATACTCCTCCTACTCGGCCTACAAGTACCAATTTGAGGTTCTATCTCCAAACTTATGGTTTGGAACAATTAAGCGCCTCCCAAATGTAAGTTTTGACCGACCTCGGATCGCCTTAAACTTCGGGGATGGCCAAATAGTGGAGTGTGCCAATTATGTAGGAGTGAGCCAGAAATGACACCTCGCCTCGTGTTCATGAGGATTTGTAATGTGTTAAAGAAGTTGATTGGACTTTCCGAGCTACATGTGGAGAATTGGTCAAACTCACACATGGACATCGTGAGAAGGCGGTGGCATCTCTCCTCATGCTCACTGTGTGAGAAATATGAAATGAAAGAAATGCTAGAGTGTTCCGGAATACTTACGCCATGCCTATCATTGTTACACAAATTAAAGCAAAGGTTAGACTTTGGGTGCTAACCGGTGCGAAGCATTTGAATTGTATTATGCCACAAGAGTAGGCTTCCTTTTTGGGTTCTTTTCTACAACCTCATTTCTTATTAAAACTTCATAATTAATGAGGGTAAAACTTTTACCTCTGTTTGGAAAAAACAAAACACACACGCACCCTAATACACCCATACCCAAGTTAGTGCCACCCGTCTAGACTACGCTTCCCCTCCTCTCCTTCCAGATCCAAGTAGGGGCAGGTCTCCAGGTAGCGGTGGATTGGGCGAGAGAAGGTGGTTGATATGGAGCAATAGAAAATCATAGTTCAATACGAGGCATGATATGAGGGTTTCAAAGTTGCAATTTATGGTGCGCATAAATATGGTCGTGTGCCGAGGTGCCGGTAGCCTTCACAGTGAAAAGGACAAGACTATATGGACCATCCAACGAGGTAGAACCACTTTCATCTCCTTATGGAGTTTCATAACAATGTCCACTTGTTTGCTTTCCATTTCATATATGTTCTAAGTGTCTCCAATATCATTTTTGACATTCATTTCCCATATATCTTATAATTTCTTGTCCCGCTTTGGGTTAAACACTTAAACTATTGGTTGCTTTATTACCTTTTTTCGAAAATCATGTCAATTTTTTGTTTCCTTATGTTCTTTTCATTTGTCCTGATTAAGCTCATACTTCTATCTTTGTTTCGTAATCCCATTTGATCTCAACTCCGTCTTGACTTTATTTCAAGAAATTATATTTCTTATAGCACAACTAAATTGCTTTTGAGTTTATCTAGAGAAGAGTAAGAAAAATAAGCATATATGATACTATGCTTCTAAAACGTATATTGAATGGTTATCTTGATTTTGCTGTCGAAAATTGTGTTTATATACATCGCTAAACTTTTAAACTTGCTTTAAAATCTATTTCTGGTACACCTTATACTAATGAAAAATGTTGGCTGGGAGGGGATGGAAATCAAATTTAATTACGAAAAAGGTATATTTGTGAGGGCAGTAAGAGAAATCAAGCCGTAGTGTTAGCAGTTATCACCGTGTGCCCCTGGTTTATTGGGTGCACATTTCATAGTAGCATCCATTTGTAGAATTGTTGGAAAAATTATAGCTTCTTAATTTGGAACATTTGTAGGGTTTTCTGTGGAAGGTAGTCATTGGACCAGTTCTACGCAGTTTCTAGGGTCAACCAGCATATATGGAAATAAATATTTAATCAATATCATATCAGTATAGATATAAGCAAATATATCTTCTGAATCTAACATACATGCCCTGGTGTGACTTCATGTATAGCCTTTTGATATCTTTCATATCTCCTAGATTGTATATATTGTCAAGATTATGGGCCGGCGCCGGCAAGAAAATAGTCATAATCTATCCTTTAAATTCCCGACAAAATACATGACGAAATATATATTTGTATCTTCACGATGACACACCATTTGTGCAGTCACTAGCATTTATGCTTGTTTGGTAGAATTCGACCCTGACGATGCTATAAAGAGGGGGGGGTCAAATGTGATCATAAACAATTCATCTCCATGCACTGTGATCTCCACTGATTTGCCACCGTGCCAGGCTGCAAAAGCAGTAGTAACAGGCAGCGTTCAAATGGATCCAAAGTATCCAGCGCGCCGTTTCAGTTCGTCCATCATCCTCCTCGCCGTCGTCCTGCTGCTGCTCGGCGCTGGCACGGGGTCGTGTGCTAGTTGCTACAAGCGCATCTTCACCTTCGGCGACTCCATCATCGACACCGGCAACTTCGTGCACTCGATTGGCAAGAATCCATCCCCGATCAAGGAGCCCCCATTCGGGATGACCTTCTTCCACCACCCCACAGGCCGCATCTGTGACGGCCGCGTCCTCATTGATTTCTACGGTGAGTATGTACACCTGCATATGCATCTCATGATCTCATCTCTACCCTCCTTGTGTGTGACTCCTAGACGTTGTTGTCTGTACGACTGTACGTGTTCCAGCGGAAGCGCTCGGGCTGCCATTGATACCACCGAGCTTGCCCGACGAAAGCTCTGGACAATTCCCAGGGGGTGCCAACTTCGCTGTGTATGGTGCCACTGCGCTGCCCGCCGACTACTTCAAACATAAGTGGAACCTTACTGTGCCGGGGTCTGCCTGCCTGAGCACGCAGATCGGCTGGTTCCAGGACATGCTACACCGGTTAGCTCCCGGGGACGGTAATTAATTAACTACGTGCCCTTGCATGCCCAAAACCGTATTAGCCATATACAGGAATGCTTTTTTGAATCGGCTATGCCTATGCATGAATAAGTTATGTCTTGTTTGATCTTCCTTCCAGATGCCAAGACAGTCCTGAGCGAGTCTCTCATCGCGTTGGGCGAGATCGGTGGCAACGACTACAACTTCTGGCTCCTCAATCATCGTCCTCGTGATCTAGCCTACCAATTCATTCCAGATGTTGTCTCCCTCATAATCAACATTGCCCAGGTGCGTACATTACATAGAAATCATTCGTGCCTCCACGCAGCACAAGTGTTAGGTGGTTTAAGCTGTCGTTGCTAATTTTGATATGATTTCGAACAAACTTTGTCAAAATTTATCAAAAAATTAAATATATTCCTAGTTAAAAATACCTTTGGTTCCCACAGAAACTTTCGCATTTTGTCGTAAATTTAAACAATCGTGTATGTAACACATGAGAAATATTGACGCAGCCAATGATTGTGCATGCGCGTGTAGGTGCTCATCAATCTCGGCGCGAAGACTATCATGATCCCGGGAAACTTCCCCATCGGTTGTGTGCCAGCTTACCTGAGAGCTTACGAGACCAACAATCCTGCGGATTACGACGAGTTCCACTGCCTCAAGTGGTTCAACGAGTTCTCCATGCGGCACAACCAGGCGCTATACAGTGAGATCGGTAAGCTCAGGGCGCAGCACCCAGAGGTGAAGCTCATCTACGCTGACTACTTCGGTGCTGCCATGGAGATCTTCAAGAATCCACAAAAATTTGGTCTGTAATATGCTCAACCGGCTTTCTCCTAATCGGACCATGCATATATATGATGCGCTCATTTGCTCAATCGTTTTGCGTTGGGCATGCAGGTATTGGTGATCCTTTGGTTGCATGTTGCGGTGGCAATGGCCCGTACCACTATCGCTTCAAACTTTGCGACAAGGACGCCATTCTTTTTGGTGACCCAGCGAATTTCGCCAGCTGGGACAGTATCCATATGACTGAAAAGGCCTATAACGCTATCGCCGATGGGGTGTTGCGTGGGCCGTTCGTGAACCCTCCATTGTTGTATTCTTGTTAGAACCGCTTTTTCATGTTGTTCTACATAGCGGAGTTTCGCTATACTTTTGGTGCTCTTGTATTGCCCGTGAACTGAAGAAAAACAGTATGTTTCGAGGGGATCACCTATCCATAATACATTATCCAACTCATTATGGATTCTCCATGCGATTAGATTAATGGACTGACTATACTAATTACACAATCGCATTCACCCGAGTTGTGCGCTATGTAAATGTGCAGACATATGCACATATTGTTGAGACTATTGTGGAACACGCTTGGCCTCTACATCAAAATGGATAACAACTGTACTCATGCCTTTCTATTGGATTATTTGATGATACAAAGAGGAGTACCATGCAAGGGGGACTCTGCAAGAATATTAGATGATGATCTCAGATGAGGCTATTGATGGACAAACTAGAGGAAGAGCTCTACATCGGTTTTGGCTTGTGCGCGATGTTGCCGATGATAGCGGTGACACTTTTAAGGGTTTGGGATGTGTAGGTCTTGAGGGGTGCATTGGTTAGGGTCTCCTTTATATAGCCATCGGTGATAGGTGGCACCTTCCATCTCTCTGTTCATAAAAGGATGTCTCAACTAACCCCAAATTTGGATATATCTTATGTCTAGATATATTCAAATTTGGGGTTAGTTGAGGCATCCTTTTATGAACGGAGGGAGCACGTGAGAGTCCTAACTCATGCGATGAGCTGTTTTATTCTGCGTTTTGTGCTCCAAGGCATTCCTTTTGAACCCGTATATTGTCTTCAGGAGGAAATCCGGTAGGAATCTTATAGAGGATCTTTGATTTGTCAGTGTGGCCCACCTGACCCACATGAGGTACACAATGTCAGTTTAGGATCATGAATACCCTCTGGAAAGTCTCCGAGTAGCATGCGTAATGAGGCATGATGGATAACTCAAGACAAAAAAAAAAATTCAGGTGATGCTGGTCCCTTAGACTAGCCGCCATGTGGGCCGATTCAACTGAAAATCTTGCCAGTATTAAATCGCTAGCTCCTTGGCTGCAGTATATCGAAGCACACCAAATTGCACATGTGAAGCCCAGCCAGCAAAAAAGCTGTCATCTCTCCACCCTATTTCTTCACGCTGAAAAGGCCATGCATGCAGGAAATTACTTGTTTAGTAGAATGAGATCGAACCTCCCTTTTATTGTCAGAGAACATAATGCGATGCCTTGCACCGTGTTGAATCAGTTCAAAGATCCTTTGAAACCGTGTTTTTTACAGTGTGTCTGGTCTTAAAAACAACCCGGAAAAGTGGAAAAACGGCTTGCTGACACTTTTTCCACCGTTGATTCTTGCTCCAGCATTCGTGTGTGCAACACCCGGCACGAATCTTGGAGCACAAGGGCACGACTTGGAGGACTAATCAACCGCGGCAAACTCGAATTGGGGACTCTGTAGGCAGTAGGCTGCGATGCCCCCGCCGTTGCCGCCGCTCGGCGCGCCTTCTGCCTGTGCGCGCTCGCTGGCGGACCTCCTAGTCTCGCTCTCCGCCGCCCGCGCTCTCCCCAAGGGGCAGCAGCTCCACGGCCACCTCCTCAAGGGCGGCCACCTCCCCGCCATCGCCTCCTCCCACGCGCTGCTCGCCCACCACCTCCTCACCTTCTACGCCCGCTGCTCGCTCCCCGACCTCTCCCTCCGCGCCTTCCTCGATCTCCCCGCCCCACCCTCCGCCGCCGCGTGGTCCTCCCTCATATCCTCCTTCGCCCAGAACGGCCTCCCCGCCGCCGCATTCGACGCCTTCCGCCGCATGCTCGCGGTGGGGGTCCCAGCCACCGACCGCTCCATCCCCTCCGCCGCCAAGGCCGTCGCAGCCGCCTTAGACACATCTCGCCCCCCGCTCGCCCCGCACGCCCTCCATGGCCTCGCCTACAAGACCCCTTCGCTGGGGACGTGTTCGTTGGATCGGCGGTTCTCGACATGTATGCGAAGTGTGGGAACCTTCCTGACGCACGCCAGCTGTTCGACGAAATGCCGGAGCGGAACGTCGTCTCCTGGTCCGCGCTCATTGGCGGCTACGCGGATGCCGGGATGCACCCTGCGGCACTGTGGATCTTCCGCTCCGCGCTCGCGGAGGCTGTGCAGGTCAACGACTTCACGGTGTCGTGCATTGTCCGCGTGTGCGCCGCAGCGACGCTCTTTGAGCTTGGGGCTCAGGTGCATGCCCGGTCGATAAAAACAGCACTTGATGCATCACCCTTCGTGGGCAGCTCACTTGTTTCACTCTACTCAAAGTGTGGCCTTGTGGATTGTGCTTATCGGGTGTTTCGTGCAGCGCCTGAGAGAAACCTTGGGATCTGGAACGCAGTGCTTATTGCATCTGCACAGCATGGGCATTGCCAGGGCATTTGAGCGTTTCATGGAGATGCAGAAGGTTGGATTCCGGCCTAACTACATCACCTTCCTGTGTTTACTCACCGCATGCAGCCACGCTGGTCTTGTCGACGAGGGGAAGCGATATTGATCTCTCATGAAAGAACATAACATTGAGCCACATGCTGAACATTATGCTGCAATGGTTGACCTACTTGGTCGTGTAGGACGTATAACTGAAGCACTGAACCTTATTGAGTCAATGCCCATGGAACCACCTGACTCTGTTTGGGGCGCACTCCTCATGGCATGTCGCATGTTCAAGGATGCTGGCACTGCCGCAATTGCTGCAAAGCGGTTGTTTGAGACAGGGTCCCGCAGCTCTGGTGCACACATGCTCCTGTCAAGTACGTATGCAGCTGCAGGAAGACATGTTGATGCCGCACTTGCAAGGAAGGCAATGCGCGATGCAGGTATACGGAAAGAGACTGGGCTTAGCTGGCTTGAAGCTGCAGGGGAGGTGCACACCTTTGTATCAAATTGCAGGAGGCATCCAAGAAGTAACGATATTTATAATGTGCTGGAGAAAGTTGGTGAGAAGATGGAGGCCGCTGGTTATGTGGCAGACACTACTGCAGTGTTTAAGGATGTGGACAGGGATGAGAAGCGTGCAACGCTGGGATATCACAGCGAAAGGCTAGCAATAGGGTTAGGTCTTTTGATTGTTCCGGAAGGTGTGCCAATCCGAGTTATGAAGAACTTACGAGTGTGCGATGATTGTCACAATGCAATCAAGTATCTCAGTAAGTGTACAGGAAGAGTTGTAGTTCTCAGAGATAACCGTCGGTTCCATCGGTTTGAAGATGGGCTGTGCTCTTGTGGAGATTTCTGGTGATATATATCCTGATCTACACCATCTTCTTCATATTTTCATTCTTGGACAATTTGCTCCTTATGGATTCATCAACATGGTCTTTCATATAGAGTACTCTGTTTTGATAAACGGATCAATCTGAATACAGAAGCTGGTATGAGTCATAAAGTTGATTCTGGCCTGTGAGGTGCTGGATCCAGCTTTTGGTATGCTTGGAAACTTCTCAAGAAGTCTGATCACTTTGGATGAAACAATTCTGTGATATGGTAATTGACTACGTAATGCTACTGTATATTCAGGTTCAGCATGGCACTGGGGCTTCTGCTTTTCAATTTCCATACAGTTGGCGTGGATCCAGAAGTCTGAAGGGTAACATTTTTTGCAGTATAGTTGGAGAGCAACTCATGATATTATCTTATGGGTTCTCGCTGCATACAGTGGTGAGTATTTCTTCCACATGAGCTGATGCGCATAGGCATAGCCTCACATGAGGGATGGAACATTTAGTATAATTCCATTTTATCTGCGAGAAGATCAACAGGGGCCACCAAACACATTATGTATAATAGCTCTCTCAGCTGTTGTCATGATCAATCACAACAGGACTCAAAAAGAAAAAAAGAGTTGGCAAAGGTGCCCTTGAGGCTTTTAAACATAATCTTAAAAGAATACAGTGTATTATCTCTCTCTCCAAACTCCTTCACATCTATACAAGAATCTAGTGCTTAATAAAGTTAGCATCTGCCAATGCTTTACCTTGATCATGATTGCCTACTTCAAGCTTTGGAGGATCCAATGTATTTATGCCCGTTGTATGCCTGCTTTCTCGGTCTTGTCTGGTAATGTACAATTAGCATGGACAATTCAATCCAATGCACTGCAAGCCATCAAAGAACTACTTGTCCATTTTCAGTGTAACTGCAAACGTTTCCTCCTTTTGGATTGAATGCTGTCACCTGTATTCTGAAGCTGCTGGGCTTAGATATGCTCTTGTGATACAGGTCTTTCGACAGGACATCACTATGGTCAACCTGATGTGATGGCTCTTCTGTGCATATAGAAGAATGACTGACATATTGAAGAAGCTACCTAAAAGTTTTCCGTGAGACCAGTTTTAGTAAGCCAACGGAAAGTGATGCAGCATAATAGGGAACTTTCTGACATTATATGATATAATTGTATCTATTAGACTGCGACAATAGTGGTAATTCTAAAATGCTCTACCTTTTTGAACCAGAAACAATAAGGGAGCCCTCTATTGTATAGAGGGTTTTTAAATGCTCTATGCTCTGTTAGTCATATTTTTTGGCAATATTGAATTTATTCCTTATGGAGTGCTAAATCATGTTCTTTGTGAACTCCGATAATATAAGTAAAATTTAGTTCAATCAAGTTGAGAAATTATTAATTCGTTAATTGCATATTTGTTAACTTATGCCATTCTTAGATATTGTTATGCCTGTGTGAAATTGGTAGGCCATAAAGCCAATACTTGATAGTATGTGCTAACTACTTAATATATTATACTACCTCCAGTCCAGTTTAATTGTCGTAGAAAATGTACTGCGCTAGTACAAAGTTCTACAAAGCTGGCGACAGTTATTACGGTTCAGACGAGTACTAATTTGGAAGTGACTGGCAGATGCTGAGCTATATTTGTGGCTTTACCTTGATTTTTTAGAAAGTAGCGACCAGCAAATAAAATGGCTGCGCCAAGAAGTTCCACACTCACTCGAATTCGATTCCGCGCATTGAAAGTATCATCCATTTTTTTGTTCTAACTGGTCGTCCTTTAAGTTTTCGAAACTCTTCATGGAATTTGATCCTTTATTTAGTATAGAATAGGAGAAGAAGGGCTCCACTGCCCCAGTAATTCCCACATGTAGCTTTGAAAAGGGAGATCTGTTGTTCAGGTTCCCTACCCCACATTTAGCTTGTAAGATAAGAAAAAAACTTTTATAATGCAAAATCATTGAACCATCTAGACCTGTCTTAACCTAAAATGGAGGGAATCCCCAGTGGAATGGAGTGACCGCTAAGCTCACCTTTTTTCCACACCTAATTCTTCTGGGTTGCCATCTTCTTCACACAACAACTTTCTGGGCTGAATGCTCTCAATAACAGCGATATGATGTTGGATCCTATTATCCTACAATCTGTGATCATGCCTTTCTAAACATAAATTCAATTGCTGTATGTTCACTGTTTATTATGTATTTTTGTATATGTAGTATAGATCATGGGGGTACAGATTTTAATATCAAATATTTTGGTTAGTCAGGATCATTTGATGGATCCTTCTAATTTGGAAAATATCTTGTGAAGAATGATTGCATATACATCACTGGCACCATTAGTAAGGGTAAAATCTTGGGGAAAAGACACTGTCCATTGCTGGTCCCAAATGGTAACACCGCTCTTTTCAAGCATACAAAGGTATATGGTGTGGTGCACGTTATTTTGCCTCCCCAACTTGTTCAGGCTAGTGGCAGTCTGCATTAATAGAATGATTGATTTTCTTTTGGTCCTTATTTGATCCTTGCAAGGTTTTGAATGCTTTGAAATCCAGGATGGATGGTTGCTAAGTGAGGCGAAAGATTTGGTAGGGTGAGAATGACAGGGGAGCTCCTCTTCTACCAGTATATTGAACTGCAAGTTTAATGGAGAAACCAGCAGCCTAACAAATTTCCTATATATATGCAAGTGAAATAAGAAGTGGGCTCATACCTTGCAAGAAACGAAGCAACACGAGCAGAAGCACTTCATGTCAAATACTCAAATATGAGTTCTCTGAGAGGGTTTGGAAATATTACCAAAAGATGGAGAGAACTCAACGGTGTGAATTACTGGAAGGGCCTACTTGATCCTCTTGACATCGACCTCCGGAAGAATATCATCAACTATGGTGAGCTCTCACAGGCAGCCTACACTGGGCTGAACAGAGAGAGAAGATCAAGGTACGCTGGGTCTTGCCTCTTCAAACGCAAGGACTTCCTCAGAAGGGTGGATGTATTGAACCCTAATCTGTATGAGATTACAAAGTTCATATATGCAATGTGTACGGTTAGCTTGCCTGATGGGTTCATGACAAAGCCATTGTCAAAGGCCGCATGGAGCAAGCAGTCAAATTGGATGGGATTTGTTGCTGTGGCCACCGACGAGGGTAAAGAAGTTCTTGGGAGGCGGGATGTGGTGGTGGCATGGCGTGGGACATTACGGATGCTAGAATGGATGGATGACCTTGATATTTCCTTAGCGCCTGCTTCAGAAATAGTACGACCAGGCAGTGCTGATGACCCCCGTGTTCATGGAGGGTGGTTATCTGTCTACACGAGTACTGACCCAGGGTCTCTGTACAACAAACAGAGTGCACGATATCAGGTAATTCTTGTTATTCTTGATTCAAGCATATCAGTATATCATCAAAAGCCAATACTACAGATTATCTCATCTTTTGAAGCAAACCACTAAATTAGGATGTATAGTTGATAATAATCTTTATGCAGGTTAAAGCCCATGATCTAAATTAGTATATAGTTTATAACAGTGCATGCGCTTGATGTTTAAATTTTCTTTCATTTGACGCGAGGCAAACGAAGGAAACAAAAGATACGGACCATTGGCTTGCATATAGTTGCTCATGAATATTAACCTGCCGATTGTATAAAAGCAAGTCTTGCTTCCTGTTTTCCACCAGTGATTCGGTGGTGCTTCTGTGTTCCATCTAACTGCACTAAGGAAGTATCATGTTGTTTTCAGATGGGGGATAATTCCACTTATGATCCAGCTAGAGTTTAGCCAATTAGCCTGCATAAAGACAATCATGGCACAACAAGGCGTGCATTTTAAGACAGTCTGGGCTGCTTGGGCCATGGTATTTATTTAATAATTTTTTAACTGTTTAGTCTATGCATGCATCCTCACCTCATTAGTCATGCATATTCGACCAAAGTTTTAGGTTATACTCATTACGAGGAAATAGTCCACGACCAAACTAACAAGCTTTTTATCAGGTGTTGAATGAGATCAAAAGGTTACAAGATGTGTACAAGCAAGAGGAGACCAGCATCACGATTACAGGCCACAGCCTTGGGGCGGATCTTGCGACCATCAGTGCCACTGACATTGTCTCCAATGGCTATAACAAGAGCTGCCCGGTCTCGGCCTTCGTGTTCGGTAGCCCCAGAGTGGGCAACTCCGACTTCCAGAAATCATTTGACAGTGCAGAAGATTTGAGGTTGCTCCGTGTTCGGAACTCACCTGATGTGGTCCCAAACTGGCCAAAGCTAGGATACAGCGACGCTGGCACAGAGCTCATGATCGACACAGGGGAATCACCCTACATCAAGACCCCTGGGAACCCCTTGACATGGCATGACATGGAGTGCTACATGCATGGGGTTGCCGGGACGCAGGGGAGCAATGGAGGGTTCGAGTTGGAGGTTGATCGAGACATCGCGTTGGTAAATAAACATGAAGATGCACTGAAGAAAGAGTATTCAATTCCATCATCTTGGTGGGTGGTTCAGAACAAAGGTATGGTGAAAGGCAAGGATGGTCGGTGGCATCTGGCCGACCATGAGGATGATGACTGATTTAGCCGGCCAGTTGGTCTTTTTACCTGACGCAATCATCACTGTGGCAACCGAGCAACAAGTTGCAACTGGCAAGCTTTGTTAAATACGCTACAGAAGCGAGCTTTGCTTGGGAAATGACTCATCATGTGTTGATTGTTTGAATGAAGAAATGCATCCTGTTGTGTTGTTTTTGATGAATTGTTAATTTGTTTTCGTGAACACTAAGTTTTATTTACGCTTATCTGCTGTAATCAAGACTCATTTTTTTAGCTATGACGTTTCTACACCTATACCATGTTAAGAACTCTATATGCTCGATTTCTTCTCCATTCCAAACTTGTCGGATCTCAAAATTACCACCTCGATAGACGAATCATGGGTAATACTTAAAAGATAACACAATTGGGACAAACAAATACATAGGTTTTCACATATATCAAGTAGCCCTAGACATTACTTGTCAGTCTTGGATAAAATTTCGAACATGCACGAACTGGATGTTACAAAAATCATTTTGCCCAATATCGAAGTTACTTTAATTCTCAAGAAACAAATCTCGTAAATTACCTGCGTTGATACTAGAAATTGTTGTTTAAGTAAAGGATTACAAGATAATCGATCTTATTACATCTTTCGAAAAGTCCATCGTCATAAACTCATAATGTCTAATTTCTTGTATGAAATCTTGGGGAATGATAGAAAAACCTGCACCTCGTTCCATCTTACTGAAAGAAAAACGGCCATGCCAGCTCTGTTCCATAGTGCATGTGCATCTACAAAGTAACAAAAAATTAAGAGCCACCAAACCCACTAGGATCAGTTTTAAATAAAAAAATCCAGTAGAATATGCTGAGATTTTTATCTTAATGATCAAATAAATTACTCTCTCAGGTCAAGTTGCCTCAAGCCTCAGCCTCCCCCTTCCCTAGTCCCCAATCCCCATCACCGTCCTAGCTTTTCTCTCTCTCCTTGCACGCACAATCAATGGATAACCGGCGACCCGCACGTCCACGGGCCAAGACGCTACCGCCGGTATGATCACTTTGACAGGCCACCGTGTCCTCTCCCCAATTTTTAGGCGCCAAGGAGGGTTCCCATAACAAAGGTGATGATGTCCTTGATCCTCGCCTCAAATTGTAGCTCATTGCTTCCGTTTCCTTCATTCTTCTCGTTGTTCTAGTTGGCGTGATAGATCCAGATTTAATTCTTAATCCTGGCATTTTGATAAGATTCTCTTTCAGACAGCTTTTGAAAAAGTTGCCAACTTGAAAGGTCAGGAAAAAGGGTGATGTTAGAATGTTGGAAAGAACAACTACTATCATTTTTGAACTGCCACAAATGACATTGTCATCCCCTCTGGAAGTACAGGCATTGTTTTAGAAGATGTTCACATGGTCAAATTGCAGATGCCAATATATGAAAACCATTTTTTTACATGATCTGAAAACCAATTTTAGTTTGCCAAAACTATATATACAAGCCAATACATTCACATCATGACAAAGATGTACACTTGCACAATGTGACAATGGGCTCAACTGCTGCCCTGGATCTTCCCAAACTTGGGGCTCCCACTGTTATGATGTGTTTTGTTTTTGGTTGAGGTGGAATGGAATGGAACTGTTCCGCACCTGGGCCTGATTCTTGTGTTTGGTTTTTAGGTGGAATGGAATTAGGTGATTCCACCAAAGGGAATATACTGCCTAGATGCGGAATGTCCACGTTCCACCAAACGTTCCACCAAATTGGTGGAACGAGGTGGAACGTGTGCTCTTCTCTCGCGCTAATCGCTCCCCTCTCGTGTTAACCGCTCCCGTCCTCTTCACATCCCGACCGCCGGCGGCAGCCCCAAGGCGAGCGGCCGGAGCAAGGGCACGGCGGCGGCCCAGCTCCTGCGCTCCGGCAGGAGGCGCAGCGGTGACCCGGCGGTCGGGGCGGAGCAAGGATTTTCTTTGCTTTTTTTTTTTGAGGGGAAGGAGATTTTTGCTTAATTTGCTTAATTAAGTTTAGAGTAATAAAATCAAGTTTAGACTCTAAATAATGAACTAATTAATTGACTATTTAGCTTAATTTGTTGTCGTTCCATTCCATTCCACCTCATTCCAGTGTAATAGAACCGTGACGTTCTTCCAACAAAACACATCCTTAGTCTGTCATGTAGAATGTGGGAGGGGAAAAAAATACCTTGACATGTACGAGGTCAGCCTAACTTTGTCAGAACGAAAACGAACAGGTTGGCACGACGGAGGCACAACCCAACTGCTTAAGGCCGGCCGGACCACAGTTTTCAGTTCAGTCCGACAACAAAGGTAAGACCCTCCCGCGGCCTGGAAATGTTCTCCGGCGACATGTCCAGCCGGTGGAGGGAGCTGCACGGCAGCGACCGCTGGGACGGCCTACTCAACCCGCTCGACGTCGACCTCCGGCGCTGCCTCATCACCTACGGCGAGATGATCATGGCCACGTACGAGGCGTTCATCGCCGAGCGCCGGTCCCGAACGCCGGCATGTGCCGGTACCGGCACGCCGACTTCTTCCAGCGCGTGGAGGTGTCCCACCCGGGCTGGTACACGGTGACCCGGTACATCTACGCCACGGCCAGCGCCGACGTGCTCGGCAAGGTGCTGCTCCGGCCTCTGTGCCGGAATGGGCGCGAGAGGGAATGCAACTGGATGGGGTACGTCGCCGTGGCCACGGACGAGGGCGCGGCGGCGCTCGGGCGTCGGGACGTCGTCGTGGCGTGGCGAGGCACGCAGCGGGCACTGGAGTGGGTGGCCGATATGAAGCTCGCGTTCGCCTCGGCGGCCGGGATCCTCGGTCCGGAAGGCGCTGACGGGTCCGACCCGTCGGTTCACCGCGGGTACCTGTCGCTCTACACCTCGTCGGACCAAAGCACGAAGCTCAGCAAGCAGAGCGCCAGAATGCAGGTACGTGCGCTCTACTTCTTTCCTGAGACTCGTCAGTCCCGTGATGCAATTGATATCTCCATTGCATTTTCTTTCTTTTTGAAATGGCTAGTACCTATCTAATTTCAGTCTTCCTGATTTATGTCTCTAAAACAAGACATATATGATTGCTTCTGATCTATTAATTCAGTTCATATTCCGTGGATAAATTTTGAAATGAGACAAGTTTAACACTTACGTTTCATATCTTATTGATTTCAACCCACATTGTAAATAAAATTCACCCCTGCATCAAACAATGTGGTTTTGCCGACATGGTGGTAGCTAGCCAAACATAATTGGGATACTTTAGCAAAAAAAAAAAGATCAATATTGTGAACTTTAAATCATAAATGAGAAATCACATTTAGTAATAAAAAAGAAAATAGGAAATTTTAGGAAAATGGTGGAAGATAAAATTCATAAAAAAATATTACATTGAATTGATAATGTTACGATAATTTAGAAAATAAGTTACAAAACAGAAGAAATCATAAGTTTCCTTCTGATCTATTGATTCGGTTCAGATTTGGTTGATAAATTTCGAAATGAGATAAGTTTAACACTTGTGTTTCATACCTTATCAATTTCAACCCACATTTTAAATAAAATTCACCCCCTGTATCGAAACACTGTGGTTTTGCCGAAAGGGTGGTAGCTAAAATCAGAAAGCCAAAACAGAATTGGGATAGTTCAATAAAAAATCAATATTGTGGATTTTTAATCTTAAATTAAAATTTTAATTCAATGCTAACAAGTAAAATAGGAAATTTAAGGAAAATGGTGGAACATAAAATTTAGAAACAAAAATGTTGCATTGAATATAATAAAGATACGATAATTATAAAAATAAGTTAAAAAAGAAATGAAATCAAAGTTTTCCAAACGACAAGAGGTTTTGGAAAACTTGTAAAATATATGATTACACATGAGAATTAAAAACATTTTTACTGCCAGTAAGAATTGAAAGAAGCATTATATTTAGCCTTGACATGGATCTGTGAATATCTCAACATATATGAATGGTTGTATGAACGCAGATGCACAAAACAGTTAGAAGTTTCCAAAAAAAGTACGGGGAGATTGTTAACCACATTTTACACATTTCTTAATTTATCATGAATGTTTCCATATAGTTGTGGTTTTTTAATCTCTTGTTTTTTAAGAATACCCATGTGTTTTCCCCCTTTTTTCTTTAATTTGAGATTTCCACATCAACAAATTGTTTGGTACCTCAGTAAAAATATTCCACGTTCAGGTTATGAACTACTAGAACTGTCTATGAAATTCAGGAAAGAACACACATAGCCAACTTCAGAGGTTGTTTTACTTTAATATATTCCCTTTGTCAATAAAGAGAGGATGCTTTACTCAAATCTACATGATTACAATAGAGGATTGAGGCTTATCGATGAACAACAACGTCTAGGGTTTAACCCAATGCAAATAGTGTACCAACAATGGTAGGCTACAATGTGTTAAGAGCCAAGCATCAACTTTAAACTCTTAGTTGGGTACAAGGTGTGGCTTGTTAGTTTGGGTCTAGGTGCCCTTGTTTCAGGCTCAGATGATGTTCCCTGAGTTGGAGCGTGCGTTTTTTCTGCCGGTTTAATTTAACCGTGCAATGTATGGTTTTTGGGTCCGGTTCCCCTTATTAACTGGACCAATTCTTTCTTCTAATAATGCAATGGCAGAGCTCCTGCCGGTTACAGTCAAAAATTAATGAGATGAGGAAAATATTTTGTCGGTGATTAGAAAACAAAAAAATACAGTCAAGCGAAGCAATCTCACTCAAGAAAAAGCAATACAGTCAAGTGATACAATGTCAGTCAAGCAGCACACAGCAAAGTGCTAGTTTTATCTAGAAGCTGGAATTGGTTAGATTGCATCAACAAGTGTTCGATCTGACCAATACTTGATGCTTTGCCTCTTTTTGTTGTGAGCACTGTACTCCTCTTGCTGTTGTGAGCACTGTACTGAATCCGAAAGTTCAAGGAGGCAACAGATTGAAGATGAGGTGGTGTTAAAGCTTGAGAAAGATCGTGTAGAATGGTACAGTGGTAGGCTAATGGATGCGTCTTATTGATGCTAATGTGATTGGCTGGCTGAGTCGTAGGCTGATGGCAGTATGAATAGGTCGAGGACAGGCCTGAGAAAGATCGGAAAATAGGACGGCCTGACACGTTGACACCTGTGGTAAGGGATTGATTGATACTGAAGATGAGATGGTGTTGATTGTTGTGGAAGGGATCTCGTGGTAGTGCAGTACCAATAGCGATGCTTAAAGCAATAGATCATGGAGAGAGGCAACAGTGATATTTATAGTCGGTAAAAGTAGTTCGGAGGAATCAGCATAATTGAATTGTCAAAAAAAAATCAGCATAATTGACAAGTGATGGTCCAGTCTAAAATTGTGTAAATCTCACGAATTTTATTGTGTTTATACATCTGAAAGAAATTGTAAACCTGAAAATTTACTGAACAAATTCTCGGCCGAACAGGTATTGACGGGCGAATAGCTCCTGTGCGACGTCGTTGAGGGCAATTGTCCAGCATGCGACGACGTTGGCTGAAATAGCCCTGGTGCGACGTCTTTTAGCGTGGGAATAGCTCAGACAGGACTAACTGATAAAACGGCTGTCTGGCTCTTAACGGAGGCTGACATTAGGTTAGGACTTGGCTGGTTATGTGCTCCGACTGGTGGGATCCACTCAGTTGCCACGACACCGCACGGACCAACCCCACTCCCGCTCGATCCCCCTTGCTCGACGGGGCGCCCCCTTGTCCAGCGGCAACGATTTCTTCTCGCCAGCTGTGGAGCGAGGCGGCGCAGCTTTCTCTGGTGAGTAATTTCGCAGCCCTAGTCTCGTTCCCCTCAATTTTGGATGCGTCTGTGGCCTATATCTGTTTCCCGGCGTTTCCCGCCGATTTGAAATCAGAGAAGCGTGGAGAGGTGCGCGTGGATTGAATGAGATGGAGCCCGGAGAGAGTTCAAATCGGTAATGCGCACCCTCTTCTAGCTTATTTGAACTCGATTTGGTTTTCGTCCCCTGCACCCCTAGCTGACTGCCGCTTCCCGCCCGCCATTGACAGGGGAGATTCTGCGCCTAGCTTCGAATTTACAGTTGAATTCTTTCCTTGTAAGGCCAAGCTAGGTGATGGTAGCGTTCGAAACATTGAGAGAGACACGAGGATTATTTGGGAGGTCAAATGTACAGATATTGATCCCCAAGAACTTCAGAGCATGGAGGAGAAGGCAGTGAAGAATTTGGTGGAGAGAATTGGGGAGAGCGTTATTTGGGGTCCAGAACAAGAGGTATCACTGCTACGGTATGATGATTGCATGAACGCTTATGTCCGAATTGAGGATGGAGAAGATATGGTTGATGAAATTGATCGACAAGAAGGTTGGACAAGCAAAAAAGCAACCTTTTGGGCAGAGCTCATTGATTTGAACCAAGATTCCAGGGTTGGTTATGTGCCATCAAAGATGGCTTCACAGATGGCAGATGCTGAGTGGGCTGCAGAGAAGCAGATGTTGTTGCCAATGCTCTCTGAACTGACAGTGATATGTGAAGACACGAGGGCTGATGCAGATGCAGAACAGGGGGTACCCCAGAACAGGGATGCCATGATGCTAGGAAGGTTGTTGTTGATTGGAATGAAGTAGAATTAGCTGAACGCACAGATTTGGTCATTGAACCAATAGCTGACACTAAGATGGCCGAAATGTTTGGAATTCCAGTTGATGACAGAGATAAGGAGAAGGATGACTGTACTTTGCCTGCTGATGGTAACACAAATTCAGGCAATGAAGAAGTGGATGGAGAGTTGATGTTAGATGCTGCAGATGATGTAGATGATGCACATGCTGATGAGCTGGTGCATGTGTATGACAGAGAGAACCCTGTCATTGAGGTGGGGAAGATGTGGCCAAACATGGATGAGTTTAGGATGTGTTTCAAGACCTATGCAGTGAGACATGAGTTTGAGCCAAGACTCTGTGGACTGATCGAAAGAAATTTTATGCTAGGTGCCAAGGTTTTGATGGAGGTGCCAAACCTTGCAAGTGGTACATATCTGCTAGACGACAACCTGATGGCCATACAATCAGGGTAAATCAAATTCCACATGAGCATACATGTATGAGCAGTTCACAGCAAGTTTCAAGGATGACATCACAGCTTTGGATTACACAAAAGATTACTCCTATTTTAGCCAAGACACCAAACACTACAGCAAAGAGACTTCAAGTTGACCTGGAAAAGATGTATCCCATTGTGCTGAAATATACCACAGTGTGGAAGGCAAAACAAAGGGCAATGAAAGCATTATATGGTGATTGGGCAAATACATTTAGGATGTTGTATAGTTTTAAAGCAGAGGTGGAGAAGAGGTCACCTGGCAGTGTGGTGGAGATAGATACTGAGGTAAAAGACGATGGCAAGGTTTATTTCAGCAAATTTTTTATGTGTTTAAAGCCTTGCGTAGATGGATTTAAAGCAGGGTGTCGTCCATATTTGAGCATCGACTCATCTTTTTTGACTGGAAAATGGAATGGTCAGTTGGCAGCATGCAATGCTCTTGATGGACACAACTGGATGTTTCCTGTTGCCATTGGAATGTTTCAGTCAGAGACAGAGGCATCATGGACATGGTTCATGATGCAGTTGAAAAGAGCCCTAGGGTCAGTATCACCTTTGGCCATCCACACAGATGCATGTAAAGGGCTAGAAAATGCGGTGAAGTTTGTTTTCCCTCATGCTGAGCAGAGGGAGTGCTTTGGCCATATGTGGATGAATCTGATAAAAAAATTCAGAGGAGAAGAATTTGGGCGCATGTGGCCGGCAGCAAGAGCTTACACCTCACAGACACATTCCTATCACCTTGGTAAGATAATGGCAGCATGTAGTGAGAATGATTTTGCTTCATGGTTGAACACCTACCATTCTCTGTTATGGTATAGGTCAGGTTTTAATACTGCAATCAAGTGCGATCATATCAACAACAACTTGGCAGAAAGTTTCAACAACAGGGTGAAGGAGTTGAAAGACTTGCCTGTGCATGACATGGTGGACCAAATCAGGATCATGATCATGCGCTTGTGGGAATTGAGAAGAAGAATTGGTGATATTTTGGAAGGGGATAAGCTTCCGGCAGTGGTACAACAAGTGGTCAACAGAGCAGAAAGCTTTCACATCTATCTGTTGAGAAATCATCATTGAGGGGTGCTGAAGTTAGAGATACAAAGAGTGGCAAGAGGCATGTTGTTGACACTGATTTGCATGAATGCACCTGCCTAGAGTGGCAACACACTGGGAAACCATGTGAGCATGCCATAATTTTTTTGGCATCTAAACCCAAGTTAAATATGCACCCATATTTGCATGATTATTACTCGGTGCAAAGATTCAAGGCTGCATATGCAACTCCAATTCCAGCACTGACAGACCAATCGCAGTGGCCTGAGGTGGAAATTGAATTTTCTTTGTGTCCACCCCTCACTAAAAGGAAGGCTGGGAGGCCCAAACAGAGCAGATTCAAAGCTTGGTTTGAGAAAGGTGGGAGTAGTAAGAAAAAGAAAAAAGATAACGATGGAAAGCCAAAAAGGCCTAAAAAAGGTAACAAAAACAGATGCAAGTTGTGTGAGGAACTTGGGCATAGAATTGGTTCCACACAATGCCGTTACACTCCGGAAAGGCCAAAGTATGTTAATTTTGTTGTTTGTGTGTTGTTTTTGATTTTGCTGCTTTTTTCAGTCTAACCAAGTGATATGATTTATTTTTCAGAAGGAAGCGTGCAGAAAAAGGCCCACCTCTTGTTGTTGAACAATGCTGGCCACAGAAAAAAGCAAGACTCAGTGGCAGTAGAAAGAAGAGAAGTTTCAGTTCACAAACTGAACCTGTTCTTGATGCACTCCTGGACCTTGCTGTGCAAGCTGAACCTGTCCTGGACCTTGCTGTGCAAGCTGAAGCTGAACCTTCCTGGACCTTGCTGTGCAAGCTGAACCTGTCCTGGACCTGGCTGTGCAAGATGAACCTGTTCTGGACCTTGCTGTGGTGCAAACTGAACCAGATGTTGCTGATGTTGTCCAAAATGAACCTCTTGGCCGTGCTGTGGGTAGGCCTAGTGGTTTTGGTAAGAAAAGAAGGAGTATCAACAAGTTGCTTGCTGTACAAGTTGAGAAGGAGAAGAAACCGAGTGGTGCCCGTGGTAAGAAGAGGCAAAATAAATAGAATGATGTTGTACTATTGATTTGTTGTATTTGTTGTAATAACTATGAATGGTGTTGTTGTAATAATTTGCCACTTGGTCATTTGAATTCAAATTTGAACCAAAATTCAAACTTTTATGCCACTTGTGTTATGCTAAGCTTGGATGTTGCAATGATTTCAAACTATTATGCACTTTGTTTGATCTAAATGGTCATCAATCCGAGGCCTTTTGCTAACTCCTGAAAAATGTGTTTCAAATGAGCTCCAAAGGTAGGGTAAACGGCCCCATTTCTAAGCAAGTTTTTTTTCCACCTTGTCTAAATGAGCCAAATAAATTTCCTAGACATCTATTCTACCTATAAAGTGTCACTCCCAAGCTTGGTTTTTCAATTTCATGTTTCAAACTTGTTTAAATGTTGGTCAAACTTGGGTTTGACCGAATTTGAAATAAGCATAAAATATTCACAAAACATCAAAAAAATAAAAAACCAGTGCACATGTTCTTAGTTTGTCATGTACTAACAACTCCAATTGATAAACAAGGTCTAGATATAATTAAACAAAATATGCTTCAATGTGGTGTGAAATCTCAAATCTCAAACTATGAACTCTCATGTGTGAAGAGAGGTGGTTTGGGATTTGCAACATGAAATTTTCAAAAAACTCACAGAAGCTTCATTTTGGTGTGACTAAGAAGTATCCAAGCTTGGATTTTCAATTTCATGTTTCAAACTTGTTTAAATGTCGGTCAAACTTGGGTTTGACCGAATTTGAAATAAGCATAAAATATTCACAAAACATCAAAAAAATAAAAAACCAGTGCACATGTTCTTAGTTTGTCATGTACTAACAACTCCAATTGATAAACAAGGTCTAGATATAATTAAACAAAATATGCTTCAATGTGGTGTGAAATCTCGAATCTCAAACTATGAACTCTCATGTGTGAAGAGAGGTGGTTTGGGATTTGCAACATGAAATTTTCAAAAAACTCACAGAAGCTTCATTTTGGTGTGACTAAGAAGTATCCAAGCTTGGATTTTCAATTTCATGTTTCAAACTTGTTTAAATGTCGGTCAAACTTGGGTTTGACCGAATTTGAAATAAGCATAAAATATTCACAAAACATCAAAAAAATAAAAAACCAGTGCACATGTTCTTAGTTTGTCATGTACTAACAACTCCAATTGATAAACAAGGTCTAGATATAATTAAACAAAATATGCTTCAATGTGGTGTGAAATCTCGAATCTCAAACTATGAACTCTCATGTGTGAAGAGAGGTGGTTTGGGATTTGCAACATGAAATTTTCAAAAAACTCACAGAAGCTTCATTTTGGTGTGACTAAGAAGTATCCAAGCTTGGATTTTCAATTTCATGTTTCAAACTTGTTTAAATGTCGGTCAAACTTGGGTTTGACCGAATTTGAAATAAGCATAAAATATTCACAAATGCATATAAACCATATTTATATTTTTTTCTAGTTACTATAGTACATTACAAAACCATGTGCGCAGGTTTCTTAATTTTTTTTTTTTTGAATTAGTTATGCTTAACCCTAGTTTAGTCAACCCTCACAAAACCCCGTTGACCGAGGCGAAACCCCGCATAACCCCGCTAACCCTAGCTCCTATTTTTGGCCGTTGGATAAGCCCTACGTTGGCCGTCCGATCAAGCCTTCTAGAAGGAAACCCGCAGACTCCCGCGTTTTGGCCGTTGGCCGTTGGATCGACGCCTTCTAGAAGGAATCTAGCACAGACGGTTGCGATCGGCTCAGCCATGGCGATCCACGAGACTCGCGTTCTGCACTCTGATTGGCTGGCCTATTTTCTAATGTTTTCTTTTTTCCAACACGCATAGGGTTCGGGGGTGGGCAGTTGGGGAATGGATTGGTTGACTATGTGAGCACGAATTTGAGTCACTGGCTCGTGGTGCCCACCGTGTATTGGGTCCACATGTCATTCGCACAGTCTAGCCTTTCCATGCATGGTGGGCCGTCTTGGTGTGTGTTGTGCTACGCGCCCGTCTAGCCTCTCCATGCATGCGTGACCTAGTGGCAGCGATTCAGATGCATGCCTCCTTCCGCGTCGCACCGCAGCAATTTCGGCCGCCGATTCAGACGCACGCCTCGCTGCCACTGAGCCGTCGCACCGCAGCAATTAAACGCGTCAGACTTTGATTCAGACTAAAAAACCGAGCTCTTTTCAGACTTTGACCCGTGCACCGCAGCAATTATACACGGGAGAGTAATCGCACGACGATACACATGCCAACCCTCTTCTCTCTATATACATCTCTCTTCCTCTCCCCTCTCCACACAAGCCACAGCCAGATCCATCTCCTCTCTTCTTCCTCTCCTCTCTCGAAGCACAAAGCCACACAAGCCAGATGGAGTTCACCGGAGTCACGTACTGGCCGCCGCGCACGTACCCGGAGGAACTCTACCCCCCGGCGTGTTCGTGGAGAACAGACTCCGCGTGTGGGTGATCTCGAGGTGGAGGTCCCAGTTCGAGCTCGCCCGCGAGTTCCTCGCCTCCGGCTATCGCCACCTCAACCGCCGAACGGGCATGCGGCCCATGTTTAGCCTCGACGAAACCCGTGACAATCTCGGCAACGTCGTGATGCTCACGGCCACCTTCGCCAACTCGTTGGACGCCCGCTTCCTCCTCGGGACCGTCTGGTGGTGCGGCTGTGAGTTCATCGCATTCACGATGTACAACATTTACACCAACTACGATGCGGCCTTCCCCACCCCCCTCCATGTGCACAGGCTCCCCTACAACATCAACGACGAGAGTGAGCAAGAAGGGGCGCCCTAGCAAGATGGGTACCCGGTGAAGCTAGCTAGCCCGGAGTGAAGATGCTGCTGCAGCCCCGTTTACTTTCCATTGTCATGTCGTGTCGTGTCTCCATCTAGTTTCTAGTTATTAGTAATGAGTTATAGAGTGTGTTTTCATGAGTTGTAAGGGTGCTACTTTATGTAAGGGTGCTACTATATGTTTCGATGTATTGTTCGTGCTAATATATCTATGTTTCGTTCAAGTAATATTGCATTCGAAGAAGTACATAACAACAACAAATAATAAAGACAAATAATATTATGTGCATTCTAAGAAGTATGGGTACGCAACAAGTATATAAAAGGGGCCCATAATAAAGACACGCTACGACAAGTATATTAGAAATTTATTTGTAATGTAAATATAAGTAAAACATGTTTCTAAGAAATTTATTTTCCGAAGCAACATTTTATTTTAGTGGTTTTAGTTGAAACATTTTTAGCTAAACATGGGTGCCTCTATGCTATATAAAAAACCGTATAAAAAAAGGGACGCGGGTGGGCTGCTTTTCTAGTTGGGCCTGATTACTTTCTCACGGCCCAACATCTATTCGGCAGCCTAGAACATTTTTTTTCTCGAAACTGAACTTTGGTCACTCTGTTAACTTAGGCCACCCGTTAACTGAAGAACAAAAATTGCGTAACGAACAGACGAACTTTCCAAATTACTTCTTCGATTCATGTACATGAACTTGGCATGGCGCACAGATCGCGTCCTCTGCCGTCACAGACCGAGCTAACTGACCAACTAAACCCCCAACTAGCTAACGACGGATGAACAACAGGTAAAAGAAAAACAGAACAATGATAGAAACATAAAATCCTGCTGCCATGATATTTGCTTGCTTCTGCAAATCCACCATCTGATGCAGATGTTTCTTGATCTTCTTCAATTCCGCGTTCAGTTCGTACTCCGCAGGCAGTGCAGCATTGGCCGCATTCCTCGCAGCCGGCACGGGCACTGCTCTGTCCACTCCCGAGCTCAAATCCTCCACCCAATTTGCTGCAGCAGGCGGCGGCGGCAAATTGAACCCCAAATTGAGCAACCTAGTTGGCCTCAAATCTGAATCGAGGAGGCCCTCCAATTGAAGCCTTTCAACATAATCTTCCACCCACTCGAAATGGCCACATTTCTTGAGGATCTGAAATCAGCAACATGAACTCTAAATCTCCCCCAAATTCGATGAGCTAAAACGAGATTCGGAGAAATCAGAGCGAACGCCGGCGAAAGAACTGAGATCTAACCTTGCCATCCAGTCCCCGCTGTGTGCCCTTGCTCAAGCAAGTAACAAACTCGCGCCCACGATTTCCATTCTCGTCGCTCTTACAGATCCACCGCTTCAGAGGCTCTGGGCGTGAGCAGTCAGGGCACCTTGTCAGTGGAACTGCACCAAATCGCCGCCATGTTGAGTGCGAGGCGCCGGAGGAGGTAGACATCTCTCGTTGCCGTCGCCGGAGAAGAGGAAGATGGAAGATGGGGGAAAGGGGAAGCAATGGCACGGGCACGGGCGCGGCTCTGGTCTAGCTGCGGTGAGGTGGGTCCCGCGCTGGCCTGGATAAGTTACCGTTGGGTACCCCGCTGTTTAAAGCCCATGTCGCCCGTGGGCTATTTGTGGATGCAAAAACGGCGCACGAAAGGCATTCATGCCAACGATGTCGCTGTCCATGAATTAGCCCAAATGGTGTTTTTTTCTATTCTCACCGCCTCGCGACGGCCGAACGGCACGGCCCAACCAACTAAGGCCCAAACGCCTCACCACGGCCCAATAACACGGCCCAACGCCACGCCTTCTTATCCACCCAAAGGTGTCGTGCCCTAGCTATTTTTCCCCACACTCGCCGCTCCCACTTGCTCGCCGCCGGCGACCAATCCACCTCCAGCTGCAGATCCAGCACCGCGTAGCCACAATGTTTAGGAGGGGGGTTCAAACGCGGGCCGTGGTGGCCATTCCGGTGGCGGTAACCGCTCCGACGAGGAGCGGAAGGAGCGGCCGGAGCCGGAGCCGGAGCCGAAGCCGGAGCCTGAGCCGGACGATTTGCCGGCGGAGGAGGACGACGAAGAGTTCGTCCTTCCGGACGATTTGCCGCCGATTCCGCCGGACGGCTGCCGCGTCACGCGCGGCGGCCGCACCGGCACCTGCAGCTTCCGCGTCCTCTTCGACGCCGTGTTGCCAGCATGGAAGAGGGTGGACGACGCCGACGCCGAGCTGGCCGCTGCGGAGGAGGCGTTCAAGGCCGGCGAGGAGGGCGCCGAGCAGCGCTTTCGTGTGGCGGTGGACGCGCGGGAGGTCGCCGTGGCCGTCCTCCGCATCGTAGAGCAGGAGGACCTCGGCGTCGATCCGTAGATTGACGACACCGCCGCCGCACCATCGCCGCCAACCGAAGGGCAATTTCTTTAGTTTTTATATTTTTTTATTATTAGAAGTACTATGTAAAATGGCCGTTTGTGCCCACCCCCTAAATATGAATGAAAATGGCTTGTGTGAAACTATTTTGCTATTTTCTACCGGTCGGAAAGCTCGGGGATATGGCTCTGTTTTTGTACCAGCTGATGAGGTGGACAAGAGGTGGGTCGCGGTCGGAGATGCTCCGGTGGGTCCTTTTGCTGATGTGGACAAGTGTGGGTCCCACCAAGCTCACATAATTCCAGCCACTAACCAGTCCCTTGCGCTTAAGCCCCACTGTCGCGCGAGAGCTATTTCAGCATCGATACGGTGTCGCACGAGAGCTATTTCAACCAACGACGTCGCTGCCCATAAATTAGCATGGAAAAAAGTCGCATAGGAGCTATTCGCCCGGTATTGACAGAGATCGCAAGGCTGATGGACAAACACGTGGACGAGGACACCAGCATCACTGTCGTCGGGCACAGCCTGGGCGCCACCCTGGCCACCCTCAACGCCGTCGACATCGCCGCCAACTCCTACAACAGGTCCCCAGCCAGGAGCCCGTGCCCTGTCACGGCCGTCGTCTTCGGCAGCCCGTGCACGGGCGACCACGACTTCCGCGACATCTTCCACCGCCCCCGGACCTACGGATGCTCCGCGTCCGGAACCTGCCGGACCGCATCCCGCACTACCCGCCCGTGGGCTACGCCGACATCGGCGTGGAGATGCTGATCGACACGCGCCGCTCGCCGCTCCTCAAGCCCCACGGCAGCGAGTCACAGTCGCACGACCTGGAGTGCCACCTGCACGGCATCGCCGGGTGGCAGGGGGAGCCCGGCGAGTTCGAGCTGGTGGTCGACTGGGACATCGCGCTGGTGAACAAGTTCGATGACTGCCTTACCGACGAGCACCCGGTGCCGGTGGGCTGGAAGGTGCACCACAACAAGAACATGGTGAAGGATCCCCAAGGGAGGTGGGTCTTGGAAGATCACGATCCTGACTACGACGACGGCGATGACAGCTTGTAGGAGGCCAGGAATTAAAGAGCATGACTTGGACCTACGACGGATCTTCTGCCACTCCATGCCATGGCGTCTCTGTTGCTACCTTTTGTGGGTCGTGACAAAATGATGTTTTTTGTTTTACTTGAAAATTATGTTTGTTTTTCTTGATTTTTTATGCTGCAGATTTGGTCTTAATATGGTTAATATAAATATAAGCACTTGATTGCATTGGCCAATCATAAAGACAAATGATTCGACTTTGGACAATGTTTTCCAAGATTCCAAGGTTTTTGCTGGACAATGTTGGAAATGTATGGAACCGGGGAGGGCTCCTCCCTGAGAATCGAAAAAAGAGCTCGCCTGATTACCGGTGCATCATGCTGCCATATGTGTAACCCCGTCGCTGGCCGGTTTGCTCTGCTCTCCAGCCAGAGAGGTGGAGTATGGCCCTACCGTCGCTGGCTTTCTGGGACCTGACCAGCAAGGCAGCAACTGGGCAGCGCCTCAATGTCGTCGCTGCATCGAGTCTAAGACTCTGTCTTTGCTGCTGCTAAGTGTAAATTTTCATCAGTTTTGGCCATGTTCTGTATGCCATCGAGCGTGAAACATTTACTGAACTTCTGCCTTTGGAAACCTTCTTCCCCGCAGTATTGTACTTACAGCTATGGAAACATTTACTGAACTCGAACTCCAGCTAAAGCTCTATGAACTGTTTCATCTAAAAAGAAGCTCTATGAACTGTTCTCTTTGCTCAAACGCAGGGAATCTAACTTCCGCTGAAAACGACCCCGGACATGCCCTTCAACTTCAACCCACGGAAACGATCGAGCAATATGCCAACTGAGCGCCTGCCAATTTCGTCAAGACCCACACATTCCTGGACCTGGTCTACCCGGGCCACCATTTTGCTGAACCTCTCCATGGAAACAAACAAGATAGAAAGAGCGAGCAAAGAGCTACAGTCCACAGACAACCAATTCCCAGTGGACAACCGATCTGCATCACGCGCGATATCGGGCCGCTAAGATCGTCCTGGGGACGGGTTAAATGTGTTGTTAGTTGTTACAGCTTCTGCTCGCTCACCACCATTGGCCATGCCTGCTTGTCGACATGGAGAGGTGCAGAGGTTGTGATCGGCATTGCACGAATTTGTTCTCGCCCACAAGAAGGCAGTGTTAGTTATTCGGTTAGTTCGGCGTTTCCCAGGCATATATATGTGCCTGTATTTATGGTGGTACCCCATGGCACACAGTGCTGTCTACTTGATCCTGTCCTTGGCTCCTTGCAATCCCTCGACGGCAACCTGGCATCCATCCATCCCCAGAGCGCATGCCATCATAAATTCATTATGGAGTCTGGAGCTATTCGCAATGCCCTGTGCCGACTAGGCCTTTTAGTCCCTTCCTAGCTGGCTCCTGTTCTTCCCGTTTCGCTCTCCTCTCTCTGCTTCCTCGGCCAAGCTAGCTCACGGCTCACTTGCAGAGTGACTGATAAAATACCATGTGGCTTCCAAGAAGCCATTTCTGGCTAGCGCTCGCCGTGTCGTGTGCTCTCCTGGGCCTTGGGAACGGCGCCACCGCCGCACTCGGCTGCTACTCGCGCATCTTCAGCTTCGGCGACTCCCTCACCGACACTGGCAACTATGTACGCCTGACGGCCAAGAACCCAAGCCCCTACGGCGAGCCGCCGTATGGGACGACGTTCTTTGGCCATCCCACCGGACGGGCGAGCGACGGCCGCCTCGTCATCGACTTCATCGGTAAGCAAACTGCTCGCGTCTGCATTTTCTCTTCATCGTTTTGCTTTGCATCTCTGTTTCGTGGATTGTGCGTGCGTGACTGTGTTCTCGGTTACGTTAACCTTTTCTTTCAGAAACATCGATTACATCTAGCTAGCCGTACACTACCACCACAAATTCATAGCCAACTTTCAATATATCAGATAGATTATCTAGCAGGCAAATGAATATATAGGTTTACATGACGTATATATTTACATGATATTTCGTTTGGTCTCAGATTTTACATTTGGTTGATAGGTTTGGTTACGAAAATTAACTTTGCCTGTCGAGTTCCAGTGATCCCTCTATTTAAAAAATAAATAAAAGTATATTTATAAGTTTTAGAAAAATGTAAAAATAGTTATGGATGTAGTCAATGATGTATCCTACAAGAATGCAAAATCACAATGCAAAATTCTTTATATTATGTGCTACACAAAAAATACAAAATCTTATAAATTGAGAACATGCAGGATTTTTTTCAAAAGTATTAAATGTGAATTTTGATCTTTTTAAAATAAAGTGGCCAGTGAGCTCGGCAGGAAAAAATCTCCACTCATTTGGTTAGGCCATCGTTCAGCAAATCCCAGCATATCTTATAAGACGGACCTATAAAACCATCAAGCCCAAGGGCTATTTCATCATACATGCCAGACATTGACAACGTTAGAACCAGAGAACTGGCCATCTAAACGGAAGAGATCAATTGTGGGTACGTGCAAACAAAAAACCAGTTGAGAACCAAATCATGGCTAGAGGAGCACATCAAGCTCTCGAAGTGAAGGTGAAGCAGCTTGGTTTTTCCGTCGATGGTGCCATGGGCCCTTGAATAAACGGAATGTGATTTTTGTTCCACGTTCATCCATTATCTCTTAAGTGGAAGAGCTTTGTGCTGGCATCACCAGCCCTATTCTATTTTAACCTTGATTTTTGCTTCCACTTCAAACGATCAATAACAACAACTGTCAGAAGCTCGTCTCTCAACAATCTTCTTAAGTGCCGGCCAAGGAAGAAAAAAAACTCCCTCTCTTTGGCAGGAAACACACATAGCGCACTCGGTTCATTTCTGACATATTCAACCAAACATTGGCGCAAAAGAAGCTCCGCTCAAAAGTCACCAGCTGGTTATCCAAAACTTTTGGTTGGCATCAGCAGCCCTATTCTATTTAACATTGATCTTTGCTTCTACTTCAAACGATCAATAACAACAATTGCCAGAAGGTCGTTTTTCAACAATCTTAAGTGCCGGCCATGGAAAAAAAGCTCCTTCTCTTTGGCAAGTAACACACATTCGCACTCGGTAATTAGTCAACGGGTGGAGTACAAAGAGTTAAGGCGACATGTATCCAAGTGTAGCTAATAGCCAAGGATTTTTTTACCCAACATGTATTGCAGCGTAATATATGCATTGGTCCTCCCTCCCTCAGACTGATTTCTTCTTTTGTCACTAGTAGAATTTGGTTTGATTTATGAAACGATATGTACCTTTGGTATGGCCGTGTGCATCTTATTAGTTATACAGAGAGCGTGGCAAATGCAAATTAATTTTTTTGCTTGTACATGTTTGATGCAAGGTTTGAATAATAAAAGAACATTTCGAATTAAGAAGGTAGCACACGGCTTAATTATATGTGTGTCCTTAAACTGTGCACGTTTGCAACTAATTAATTTGTAGAAGTAGCCCCCTCACCGAAACAGTGACATTAGCTAGCAAGTACCACATCATGCCCTTCTCAACGATCGGTATCAAGATCATCCCCAGTACCCTGTAGGAAGTACAGGATCGGAGATGCTGAAGTTGACCAATCGCATGAATGTTGCAACTTGCAAGATGCTGCCACTAATGCATGGACCCGTTGCTTACCTAGACGTCCCCGATAGAAAGGACACCCAGAGACCGGATGCAAATTATTCGAATGTTTACACAACTGCCTTAATTTTCCTATGTACAATGTACTGACGATCGAGTCTTGCTTGGTGTTTATATTTATATGTATACGTTACATGCAGCGCAAGAGTTTGGGCTGGCCAATGTGACGGCCATCCAAGAGGGCACGGCTCCGGCGGACTTCCAGCACGGCGCTAACTTCGCCATCATCTCGGCGACGGCGAACAACGGGTCCTTCTTCTCCGGCAAGGGGATGAACATCAACCCCTTCTCGCTCGACACGCAGATGTTCTGGTTCAGGACCCACATGCAACAGCTCGTGCAGAATAGTAAGCATGAACTGTATTATTATTACCACGCTTTAGTTTTCAACGATCACTCGAGATAACACCCGGCCGCAACGCGTGTGGCGTTTCCCTCCCAGTTGGCGCCAACGTGCTGAGCGACGCGCTGGTGGCGCTGGGGAGATCGGGGGCAACGACTACAACTTCGCCTTCTCCAGCATGCCGCGCGACAAGGTGCGCGCCTTCGTGCCGGCGGTCGTCGACAAGCTAGCGGCGACGGTGGAGGAGCTCATCGGGATGGGCGCCAGGGCGTTCATGGTGCCCGGGAACCTGCCCTTCGGCTGCACGCCGCTCTACCTGCGGCGTTTCGCGAGCGCCAGGGCCAGGGACTACGACGCGCGCACGGGGTGCCTCGCGTGGTTCAACAAGTTCGCCGAGTACCACAACCGGGTGCTCAGCGCCAGGCTCGACCAGCTGCGGCTCGTCCACCCGGAGGTCACCATCGTCTACGCCGACTGGTACGGCGCCATGATGAGCATCTTCCAGTCCCCCGGAAGGCTAGGTACGTCGCGCGGCTCTTCCTTTTTTCTTCATCTTCTCACTTTGGCTCTTTGCGTTGTGAACTTAATTGTGATGATGCCGACATCGTACCAATAATCACCGTACGTTACGCACTAGATAGTCGTTTGTTTGGTGTACCACGCTATCTTTGGAAGCACGTACTAGTGTGGGGAAGATCGAGTACAGGGTAACACGGGCGCAAGCACACATATATAGTCAAGCAGTTGTGGCCAGACCGCCAGATAGGCAACAGCAACATGCACGTCGTGTCCTGAACTTGGGCCAACGGTTCACGTGCACTTACTTTGGTAAATATCCAGCTCACAATGAGTGCCCTTACGGCCATTATTATTTGTATATGATCTTGTACGCTTATTCGTCATGCCCGCCTTACTTATGCCCAAGAAACTTACTAGACATCTACTCGCTCCGTATCAAAATATAATACTTTCTAGACTTTTTCTGCAAACATGTATTAAGACATGGTTTAGTGCAAAACATGTCTAGATACATGTGTGCAGAAGTATAAAAAAGTCTTATATTTTGATACCGAGGGATTACTAATCATTCGTTTACCATGATTGAAATAGTGTACGTGACGAAAATTTATAAGAGAAAAACATGTTAATGCGGTTTTCTTATGAGATAATGATCCTATGTCGTCATGACAATTTTCAGTCATGTCTTCCTATTTCTTTTCTCTTAGTAATTTTCCATGCGCATTCTCAACGTCTTTCCCAGATCTTTACATATGATGTTGCAGAAATCGGTTGTGTGACATCAGGGGTATATTAATATATTGCACTTTATAAAAAAACGTATTTCTACATTTAAAAAAAACGTATTTCTAACTTTGAAATCACACAATCCAATTTTCTAGAACCAAAGGTGTGCAATTTTGAACCGAATTGTGGAAAGTACATAATTTCATATTTTAAACCTAAAACTGGAAGGAGAAAATGCAGGTTGAGTTTCATCCTTCAAAATTTGCATGCTGTGTGTAAATTTGTATACCCAAAACTACACCAAGTTAATTATTTACAAAATAGGTTTCAAGAAGTATAAGATCCCACTTGCACAAATTTTAGTACTAAATGTAAACACATTTAGTAAAAGTAATAGCCTAATGAATAAGATATACATGTAAACAATAAAACAACTGAATATACTAATAAAACAACTGAATATACTAATAAAATGTTTATCGTATACATATAAATTTTAGTCTATTGTTGTGCACTGAGCTAGAAAGCAGCGGATATGTTATTTTTTTAGAAAAGAAGATATTTTTCTTAGCTTGAAAGTAGATAATGTTGATTTTTAGGTTTTATTTGCTAATCATGTATGCCACATGATAAGATAATGTTGATTTTTGCATATAGTGCATACGACTTCCACCACTGTTTATGTCTTTGTTGGGTCGGAGAAACTTCAATGGGCCTGACCATTCGCAGTCTTGCAAGGAAGCAAACCGGAGAGACGGTCCACAACACGTAGGCCCAACTTAATGCCGAATAGCTATAGACAAAGCCCAACGACAAGTGATAATTGTCTTGTTACACCTAACATTTTTATGTTCTAAAAAAACTAACATTTTTACTGTCAAATCTACCCATGATCAGTCGCATCTTAGGGAGTGTTACCAGTTAAGAAACATCATATAAATTATCTGATCCCAATACATGCTGCCACTGCAGGAATAACAAACGCCCTACTCTCCTGTTGCGGCAACCACACCGTGGCGTGCGGCAAACCTGGATGCACTGTCTGCGACGATCCATCCACCTACGGCTCGTGGGACGGGACGCACCCGACGGAGGCGGTGTACAAGGTGATCGCCGACGGCGTGCTGCACGGGCCGCACGCATCTCCTCTCCCTCTAGCCAAGACTTGCCCTCCGAGCTGAAGAAACACTCTGCTCTGTTTGCTGATCAGTAGAAAAAGAAGAAGGAATTGTGTGAATTGTGCAGCATTATGCGTGGGATACGGTAACAAGTTCGGTTCAGAGCATAGGAGAGGTTACAGGTTTCGTGTAGAGAAGAAATGCGGTGTCCACCCCCTCTGCGTGATATACGATTATAGCACAAATTAGAATTGCACAGCCATTGATGGAAGTTCGTAATTTGTTGAGAATTTCACCAGCGCGTACGTTGCCTTCTTCCTCGATCGTCGCCACAGTATTTTCGTGAGAGCAACTGCGCGCTCCGTGATTCCTGTATGAGCATTTCGTGGTTCTGCAAGCGTGCCACAATCCACATGACCCGCGCCGCACGCCGCACGTAAATCTCCCTACCTTGGCCGCGCGTATATAGCTATAGCTCTTCTTTGCATCGAAGAACCTGATCTGATCACACCATTTCATACGGACTACATGGTGCAGCATTGACCGTGGTGCCGATCCACCAGGTTCGTCAGTCCGACTCCGACATTGCCCGCCGCTTACGGTCGCACCGCGCTCGCGCCATGCAGGATCTCGAGCAGCCGACGATGGCGTCGGAGCTGAGGGCCCTGGCGTGGACGGCGATCCTGGTCCCGGTGTGCGCGGTGTACGCGCGCTCCGCCTGCCGCCGACTCCCTCCGGGCCGCCGCCGCATCGCCGCGCTCTTCCCGACGTTCCCCGTCTTCATCTACCTGCCGTGCCTCTTCAACTCCCTCCACCTCCGCCTCTTCTCCACCTTCTTCCACACCTGGCTCGCCACCAACAAGCTCGTCCTCCTCGCGCTCGGCCTCGGCCCGCTCCACCCCTCCCTCCCCCTCCTCCCGTTCCTGCTCTGCGCCGGCCTCCCCATCAAGCTCCGCGTCGACGCCCCCACCAAGCAGTTTTCTTCTTCGCCCGTCGCCGACTTCCTCGTCCCTTGCGCCCGCAGCTTCCTCTTCCTCGCCTGCCTCGCTGTGCTCCATCCACACACCGGCTCCCTCCCGCTCTACGTCGTCCACTACCTTTACTGCGCCCAGATCTTCCTCACGCTCGACCTCGTCTTCTCCTCGGTGGGCCTCGTCGCCGCGGCCGCGCTGGGCACGGCCATGGAGCGGCAGTTCAGAGCGCCGCTCGTCGTCGCGTCGGTGAACGACTTCTGGGGCAGGCAGTGGAACCTGATGGCGGTGGACCTCCTTCGCGCGTCGGCGTACATGCCCGTGCGCGCCAGGTGGGGCCGTGACGCGGGCGTGTTCGCCGCCTTCCTCATGTCGGGCGTTCTCCACGAGCTCCTCTACTGGTACATGACGCTGGAGCGGCCCACCGGCGAGATGCTGCTCTTCTTCACGCTCCACGCCGCCTTCCACGTCGCCGAGCGCTGGGCCAGGGTGGCCGGACTGTGGCGGCCACCCAAGGCGGCGGCCTACGTTCTCGGCACCACGTTTATGGTCGTCACCATATCGGACCTCTTCTTCGGCCCCTTCATCAGGGCCGGCATAGACGTGCGCATGATGCAGGAGTCGGCCTCCGCGGTGGAGCTGGTTAGGGCCGTCGCAAAGCGCCTCATCATCCGTCCGTTTGGGCCTGCTGTCTCGAGTTAGACAGAGAGGCCACAATCGATTTTACAATCAAAATTCAGATTAATTTCCCCTAAAAAGGAAGAATGTCAGGTTAAATACATCTACGAAATTCGTTCTAACAGAATAGTTCTACAAAAGTCACAGTACATAAAACAGTATGAAGTTGTTCAAAAATACAGTATAAAGTTTTCTGAAAGAGGATAGCTCCCACCTCTGTATAGATTGATGAACACAACCATATATTTGTAAAGGCTAGACAATCGAAAAAAATGAGGCTGTATGTGCCGCCTAACATTAAACGAAGCCCACCATTACAAGTTGTGAGGGTCGAAGGTCGCACTATTGTAGTCTCGTCTTAATCCCCTTCTAGAGCACCAAATGACTATCATGCCAATTTCATCACCTCGAGGCAGTCACTGGCATAGCTACCCTTCGACCGTTTAAATATATGTAAGAGCATCTCTAGCAGATCCTTTAAAAGCGGACGTAAAAGCGGTATAAGGTAGCCTGTAAGACAGTTTTACGCTACAGTACGATGTCAGGTGGAACACCGATCCCCAGTCTAGAAGAAGGCCTCTCAATTAGATTTCAAGAAAAACCTGTCATTTTGAAATTTATCGTGGCGGTTATAGGACTTTCCTTTTCATGCTCATATTTATTGCAGTGATGTGTATATTTATATTTGTACGAAGACTTAAATTACTACACATTTAAGAAATTTGTAACTTTGTTTGTATGGACATAGTAAGCATACAAGCTCCACCTACATGTGCCGATTAACTATCAGACTAGGACCACTGAAATTTACCTTTCTATATCAAGGCCGTCTACATTGTAGGAATGTAGACCTTCAAAACTCTGTGCATATGCGTTCTTTTGTAGGAAAATACTAATCAGATCGATCAAACGCTGCCTCCACACTCCTAGGCATTATCTATTTTTCACTCTCCCATATCGTGTTCAGGAAACGTTTATCCTCCAAATCCATGTGTTCAAATGCATCGCCTCTAGCTATGTTTGATGATATCTATTCGGCCAAAAATGCATACATAGCTCAATTAATATCCCCTACATCATCCCGAAGGCAATTGCAGAATAGGCAACTTTTCAAAACAACAAAATTGCAGAATAGGCAACAGAATCATGTGGACCCACGTTTAGACCATTTGACCTTTTTGTCGGTCTAATTAAATGAGGTTTGGTTTGAAATGTCATATTTCGTCAAACAATCCCTACATCCTATATTGACCCCATACCCGACATCCTAGATTGACCCCATAGTCCTCTATGACAGCTCTATTTTACAGAGACAAGCATATATCCACCTTGACCAGCAATATGAATTTCCTTCCGGGGTTGACGCAAGAGGCTTCCTTGGCTAATATTTGGCATGCTCCTTGCCTTCAACCCTCTTGACTATGATACTTGTGTTTCGCGATCAGTGGGCTACCGTTTCAGGAGCAAGCCCAAACCCCGAGAGCCGTTTGACAAGAACTAGTTATTAAGAAGCGCGGCTTGCCTCGCGAGACAAATCTCACATTGTTCGAACCCCCGATAATCCAAGTGGTAGGTAACCTCAGACTCGTGACATTTAGGAGTCATTACAAATTAAAACAGAAAAGGAGATCATGTTTATTGATTCTCTCTCGAATGGCAACATGGGAAGTCGCACATCTTTGAAACCAAGCAACTAGAATGAGAAATGTGAAACTTTAGATTAGGGTGCATATCAAGAAAATAAGACCCCTCGTGTTAGCCCTTCCAGACCGTGGGAAATGAGAAACTTGTATGGCGGCCCAGATTCATCGACGGCGGCAACATGTCGTGGGCGTGTGAACACCGCGGCGACTGGATCTTGAGATGGTGATCACATTTGGATCCATTGATTCCCATGAAGACGGCGCATGGGATTGATGCACCTAAAATGCATCTACTTTTCCAAGCACTTTGCTTCATAATTTGCTCCAGAATCTTCCCATATTTGAATAAAACTGCTGAATCTGACGCTGTTTTTAGCAAAGTCTCTTTTCTGGTTGTTTTTGCAGGAAATTAAATCGGAGAAAAATACCACGTCAATTTTTATGGAAAAGAAGGGCATCGTGCAAAAGATGGACACGAGGAAGCGTCCGAGGGCCAAAAGAGTGGGCCCCGCGTGGGCCCACCCATCTGGGGCCTTGGGCACCGCCTCTCCTTCGGCTTTCGCGTACCCCCTCATATATACGAAAAAGTGGCTGACCTAGAAGGAGGGGATTTTTCGCGAAACAGAGCGCCGCCGCCACCACGATCTTCGTTTTCGGAGACAGATTGATCCAGAATTTCTCCCCGGAGGAGGGATCCAGAGGCCGTCTTCACCGCCATCTTCACCGCCTTCATCTCCATCGACCATGAGCTCCTTCACCATCACCATGTGTGAGTAGTCCGCTGTAGGCACATGAGGTGGATGGGGATTGGATGAGATTGATCATGTAATGATACCCGTTGTCCGAGATCTTAGTGGTTTATCTTCAGTATATTTTTTTATTGTGTTGATGCACTTATGCTATGTTTAATGCTTGCTACTAGGGCCCGAGTGGCATGATTTCAGTACTGAACTTATTTTGCCCCATCATATATTTGAGTTTGGTATTTATCTGCAAAGTGTATCACCTGCTATTATGTTGAACCTGCGAACCCTAAAAGTGACATATAGGGAAAACAAGGGGGAGATGTTTTAGTTTGAGGATTCTATGTGTTCATGAAGTGTTAATGTGTTGTTCCGGGCTATTCGAAAGGGTAGACCTTAATTACCTGTAGTTCCAAGTTGGCCCTGATGAAATGGGCAGGTAGGACAATAGATGTTGTGCAAATTCTCTTGGTTAGTACGCATAACTATTTACGGAACACATACCTACATATATCAGAGTTAGAGATAAGTCTCATTGCTATTTGTATCTTATTATATGATCAATCTTATTCATGCAACACCCCGCTATCACCTCATGCCTACGTTTCAAATCTCTGAGTTACACTTTCACTTTTCCGGTGAAAACTGGGAAACCCTTGTTTACTACTGTTGTTTTATTTTGCTTGCTTGAATCATCCTACTGCCATAACTATCACTGCTGCAAGTTTATTGATATACATGTGTGGTTGAGAGTGACGCCTCAATTGCTAAAATCTTATTGGTATTCTTGTGTTCCCCTTGAGTCGAACTATAAATTTGGGTAATACTTCCCAACGAAGATTTCAACGATCCCCTATACTTGTGGGCATCAGGGATGCCACCTCCTTGGACCATTGAGTTTTTGCTGCCAACGACATATGAGACGCCCCTCCATCTCTAGATTGGGTTCGGTCCGGCTTGACAGGTGATACACGAGGCGTCTCACGCAAACTCGTCATGCAAATATGTTGTTGGCGTCAGCATGAAGGCATCCCTTTGTCACCACATGAGGTGGATCGAAGGTGGTGCCACACTGAGTAGACTCTTGAGAGTATGTGATGTTTCTTACTTCAAACATCTCGTTCAGTGGTATCTGGCTAGCAAGATACTATCAGTGGTAAAACTATTAATAAAAATTGTGGTTTCGACAAGCACTCGGTGAAAACACAAGATTTCTGATCGGTTAATGTTAATGCGCATGTGTAGCATCCTTACTGAAAGTAGTGGCTCGAAACTCGCCTTTATGAATAAATATCATAAGATCACCATACGGTTACGCTTAGACTTGTCATCACATCAGCCCATTTTTAAAGGTTTGTCTACGAGTTATGTACTTTTCATTTGTTCCAGTCACTTGTCATAAGAATTGTGTTAAGTTCATAGAGTTCATGTCGTGTGGGAGATTGTGTTTGGATCTTTTGGTCCAAATTTATTATCTGGTTTGCCTTTCATTTAATAATAATGCATAATATGTGGTTGTATGCATTAACCGATTGGAGAAACCGAGACTAATCTTCTTCTTCTTAAAAAAAGGTTAGGATAGACGATGATGATGTCTAACTTGGTAGAAATAGATCTTTTTTCCTGAAATGGGAGCTTTGCCCCGTACTATGCACTAAAATGATGGTTATAGCTTTTGCTTAAAAAAATGTTCACACGGTATCAAGCGAGTATCATCTTATTACATCTCATGAATCACCTAAGGTGAAGATAAAAATAATCAAACAAAAGACTGAAGACGTAAGCATCTAGTGTTTTAAAATTAAGCTAGACACTCTGGCACAAGATAATCCATATGACCCGTTGGTCGGCATTGAGGAGGAAAAATCACATGTGAATCCAATATGTGGCTGTGTTGACGACTTGCAGAAAAGAGGAACTTTAACCTTGTTAAAAATAATGTCACCACAGTAATTCCAAATTGCCCAAAAAAAAAGTTGAAACACCTATACGTATCGGTGCCTTCGTTTTCTCTACTCCGTTTAACCGGTTCCTAAACATATTAAAAAAGATTAATATTAAAAGACTATTAAACGACTTGGCGATACCGTACTTGAAATTCCATTTTTTATTCCTACACTTCTGGACTCCTTTGGACGAAAGGATGTTGACCATTCTTTCCCGGTTGTCTATATATTCCATCCTTGATTCTTTCTCTTCCTTCTCCAAGGCACTACATTTCGTTCTTCAATCCTTTTTTGCTTTCGACCTGCCTTCCTCTGCACGTTCTTCGCTACTGGGAGAGCCAGTGGCATCCATACTTGCTTGCAGGCAGCTTGAGCCATCAAAACTCTTCTTCTCCTTTCAGTTGCATGCCCACACTCAAAAGTATCCGCAATGTACCGGTATCTGCAGCTCTGTGTATTGCTCGTCACCCTTCTCTCGGCCGTTGCAACTGCTGAAAAATCATGGAGGGAGATCAGCGGTAGCAACCAATGGAACGGACTCCTAGACCCCCTCGACATCGATGTCCGGCGCGCCGTCATCCGCTACGGCGAGCTGGCGCAGGCGACGTCGGACGCCTTCATCGGTGACCCGGCGTCGCCGTACGCCGGTTCCTCCCGGTACGGCCCTTCCTCCTTCTTCTACAATGTCCAGGCGTCCGACCCCGGCGCGTACCGCGTCACGAGGTTCATCTACGCGACGTCGGGCGACCGGCTGCCCGACGGGTTCATGACGAGGCCGGCGCCGGCGGGCGCGTGGAGCACGGAGTCCAACTGGATGGGATACGTCGCGGTGGCCACCGACGCCGGCGCCTCGGCGCTCGGGAGGCGGGACATCGTGGTGGCGTGGCGCGCGACGAGGCGAGCGGTGGAGTGGGTCAGCGACCTGGACTTCCTGCTAGTGCCGGCGGCCGGCGTCGTCGGGCCGGGCAGCGGCTGGTCGCAGCCGTCGGTGCACCGGGGGTTCCTGTCCGTGTACATGTCCAAGAACTCCACGTCGCGGTTCAACAAGCAGAGCGCGCGCGAGCAGGTAAATTAACCTAGTTGTGGCTTCTGGAGGCGATAATTAACCATGCATTTTAATTCTCTAATCAGTTCTGTCCTAGCTGGAGTAGTTCGGTGTTCTTCTGTAGTGCATAAATTCGTCCACACTTTTGCATGGGTCTTACAATCCTAGAACTGAAACAGTTTGGCACCGGTAGTCCGAGCTGGAGTAGTTCGCTGTTCTTCTATACTGCATAAATCAGTCCACACTTTTGCATGGGGTTTATTGTCCTAGGATTGGAATATTTCGGTAGTACTGGTAGTCCCATCCCAGCTGGAGTAGCTCGGTGGTCTTCTGTAGCGCATAAATTCGTCCACACTTGTGCATGCATGGGTCCTCGTCAAGCTTGGGACGCGTTGTGTTGTGTCATCCGAATATGTGTGATCCGTCAGACTGAAGTTAGATAACGACACTAGCAACGCAGCGCATTGAAGACGACGCAGGAGATTGCAGTGTGCAAAGCGGCACGTTTCACACTCATTCTGCTGAAGTCTAGCAAACACCGACAACCCCTTTTCTCTGAACTGCACATGGTGTTGTAAATAGGGGTTACTGGTTTCTCTAGAGTGGACAGTAGTCTAGCAGAGCAGGAGAGCAAGGGGCCCTGCTTGGAAAATCTGCATTTCATACACTGAATTCAAAGTTCAAAAGAAAACAAAAAAACTCATATGCTCCAAATTTTACACAGGTACTGGCTGAAGTAAGGAGGCTACTGGACACATACAAGAACGAGAACTGCAGCATCACCTTAACCGGCCACAGCCTCGGAGCCGCGCTGTCCACGCTCAACGCCGTCGACCTGGTCGCCAACGGATTCAACGTCCAAGGTCCGTCCAAGTCCCCCGTGCCAGTCACGGCCATCCTCTTTGGCGGCCCCCGCGTCGGCGACGAGCAGTTCAAGAAGGCCTTCGACTCCATGGCCGGCGCCGGCGCTCTAAGCCTGCTCCGCGTCCGCAACGCCCTGGACATCGTGCCCACCATCCTGCCGTCCCTGTTCTACAGCGACGTCGGCGCGGAGCTGCTCGTCGACACGCGCAAGTCGCCCTACCTCAAGAATCCGGCTGGCCCCGCACAGTGGCACAACCTCGAGTGTTACTTGCACGCCGTCGCCGGCACGCAGGGCGTCGGCGACGGCGCGGGGTTCAACCTAGAGGTCCAGCGCGACGTGGCGCTCGTGAACAAGGAGGAGGACGCGCTCAAGGACCAGTACCCCGTGCCGGCCAACTGGTGGGCGGAGAACAACAAGGGCATGGTGAAGAACGCCACTGGACACTGGGTGTTGAACGATCACGAGGAGGGCAACCTTGCCGTGTGATGATTTTTCCTTTTTTTTTGTATTTTGTGTGGCCAAGGTCGTTGATGTATTGTGTTGACAGACCTCTTATACGAAAATAATACTGCCTCTGATTCAAAATGTAGGCTCTTTGGAAATTCTACCGATGGAACTTTCCTGTATTAGAGATTCTATAAAGAAAGAATTCATAACGTTTTCCCAAGCATCAAATTATACTCTATATTTTAGACTTATTTTTTAAAACAAGGCAAAAGATTTGTCATTTTCATTAATTAAGGAGAAGTTTTTAGAATTTAGATGCCTAGGACATGACCTAGGACTTCCAAAAGGAGTTCACTCTCCCGGGATTACATTGCTTAGAAACCCACACCCTCGCCTCCTCTTTAATACGCAAAACAACCACAAAAGCCGGCGAGGGAACATGCCTAAAAATCCTAGCATTACGCTCTTTCCAAATTTCTTATGAGATTAGCATTATGATGGAGGACATCACCTTCCTAGCTACCACTAGTTTGAACCACCACTCGGTCACATTTACTTCATTTGCCCAAAAGCGCCAGAATAATTTCATTGCACCCACACCATGGTTAAGATCTCCTTCCAAACGCACGTGGTGAACCGGCATTTGTATAGCAAGTGTCTAGCCGATTCTTGCACTTGGCTGCAAAGAGGGCAATTCCAACAATTAGGCCATCCTCTCCGTTGTAGCCTATCCTCCGTCCATATTCTATTTTGGAGCACAAGCCATGCAAAAATTGCATTTTGGAGTTGCCCATGCCTTCTAAACCGTGGTGTTAAGGGTGGTGTTGACAATGCCTTCAAATTGCATTTTGTAGGCTGACTTGACGGTGTAACACCCATCACTAGTGAATTTCCAACGGATAGAATCGGAGACTCCATTGGAGAGGATCACATCGGAGAGCTCCTCCCAAAGCGTAACGAATTGTTGAATATGGGCCAAGATTTTTGTAAATGTTTAAATGTTTTAATGTGAGCCAACTGAGGATTAGGCTATTGGAAACGAGGACGTGATATACAACCGAAATATTCCTATTGGAAAGAAAAAACTGATACAACTGAGATATTCATATCGGAAATTAAGAAAAAGCTGATGCAACTTGCAGCAACTGAAATAATCTAAAAGTTGTTGACAGTTAACCCGTTAGAATAGATTGCTCATGCTTGACGTCAACCGGATCACTCCCTCCAAACTTTAGTCAGCATGGACTCGGCCCGCCTTTCCGTGTGGACTACACCGTCATGCTCACTATTGCGGTCTAGAAACCCAAATCCCAAGTAATAGGCTCTGAAACGATGACATCGGTGGCTTGCTACACGTATGAAGAGATTCTTTATTCATCCTGCTCGTTTCGGTAACTTGCGATCTGTCGCAGGTATTTTTCAGAGTTAGGGCCCGGTTGGTTTACAGGATTTTCATAGGAAAATTACAGGATTTCGTTTGCTATAGGATTTGGCACTGTAGAGCCGTTTGGAACACAGGAATCGGTCATAGGAAAAGTACAGGAAAAATTCCTTAGCAACTGGTTTCACAGGAAAATCAAAGGAAAAAAAATTAGCTCCGAGCTCTTTATTTCATTCCTGTGTTGAGGAACGAGGCAAATGCAGTGTCTTTATAATTTGGATTAAGTCGTTTAAACAAAGTGAGTAGCAGTAAAATGGCATGCTTATCCTAAGAAACCTCAGCCCCAATATTTTCTCTCTCATGCGTTCCAAACGGACTAGTGTAACACTTTCCTACGTTTTGCATTCCTCAGGTTTACACATGCATTCCTTTCCTATTCCTGTATTTTTCCCTATTCCTATGTTTTGCATTCCTGTGTTTCAAACAGGGCCTTATGAAGCGCGTTCCAGTCGCTAGCATTTTTTTAATAATACATTTTTTATTAATTTTGAGAAATATTACGCAGATTCAAATATTTGCACAAATAATACGGCCTCGGCTGCGGGGAAGCCGATAGGACCATATCGGCCGCGGCGTAGCCGATTAGTCTGTGGGCCGACGACTGCAAGCGGGAGAGGGCCCTGTCGGCCACGGCAAAGCCGACTGGACCTGGTCGGCCACTGCTGGGCCGACTGGACCTGCTCGGGCGTGGCGCAGCCGACTGGGCCTAGTCGGCTGCTGCTACACCGACAGCTGCATGGCTCCATTTTTTTTGCTAGCACAGATTTTTCACCATTTTTCTCCCGCCCGCTCCCGCCATTTCTTTCCCGCCACCGTCGCTACCACCTTTTTTTCTCCCGCCACCGTCGCTCCCGCCCTTATTTCTCCCGCCACCGCCGCTCCCGCCCTTTTTTCCCGCCATCCTTGTTCCCGCCTGTTTCCCGCCAAATCCTCTCATCTCGTCCTATAAAAGCTCCTCATCACTAAGCATTCGAGTCAATTCACTCAACCATGTCAGGATTTCATTTCGATCGAACTTTCCATCGTTCAATGTCTGAGCGCCTTTTGTGGCTTGCGGCCGACTTCAAGGTAGACAATAAGTTAGTGCCATGTGAGGAACTTATTAGATATCCACCTTATCTCGGTGAGCTTTCAGCGATGCTACGTAGGCATGGGTGGCCATCTAGAACTTGGAAGGAAATACGGACAGAACTTCTCAGGTTGCATGCTAGGTGGGAGAAGAAGAATCCAACATATAGGAGTGAATCACATTTGAGGTGGGCAGAAAGCAATCCTTCTTCATGGGTCGAGGAGAGCGAGGATGAAGATGATATCTTCATGCCGAGTGAAACGAGCAAGAGAGCTACAACGGCGGCGAAGGCCAAGGGTGCTGCATCGTCGAAGGGCAATGGTGAAGCGTCGTCGAAGGGCAAGGGTGAAGCATCGTCGAAGGGCAAGAGTGAAGCGTCGTCGAAGGGCAAGGGTGTTGCGTCATCGAAGGGCAAGAGTGCTGCTCTGGCTGACGCGGGAGGCTGCATCGACGGGAGATGACTTTGTGTAGTGTTGGTAGTACCGATGTATCTTGATTTGCATTGTATCTTAAATTTATGTTGTCAATGTAATTTGCAAGGTTTGTTTAATATAGATATAAATAAGTCTGGTCATAAATCGAAACAGAGTAGTAGCAACAAAGATATAAATAAGTCTAGTACATAGATAGATAGACAAGTGTCAACATAGATATAAATAAGTCTGGTCATAAATAGATAGACAAGTCTCAACTCATAGAGTGAAGTGTCAGCCACGACGCCTGCCATGACGCGGAGGTGGTGGGTTAGGCGTCGTCCACCCTAACCTGTGCGGTGGCCTAACGTCACGTGCCGGAATCAGGGACCCGTCATCATCATACTGTGTCTCCTGTGTGGGGTAGGGTGGAGGAGTGTTGTACATACCCATCCAAGTGTCCAGATGTGTGTATGCCTCATGGGTGTCCACACCTTCCTGATCACTCCCCCCCCCCCCACGCGGATCCAGACGACTGCTGACCGGATATAGACGGACGATATCCGTAGGCTCCTGCATAAAAGATAACATTAAAAAACATGTAAATATGTAGTCATAGCCAATTGATATGGGAAATAAAAGATAGACAAGATACTTACCCTGTGGCTGGGGTGGTGGACGAAGCACGTAGCCCGTCGTGGGACTGTGCTGCTGCCAGGACGAGCATCCAGCCTGGTCAGGAGAGGGTGGCCTGGGCGACGGCTGGGGTGTCAGACGAGGAAGCGGGTGCTGCCGGTCCTGCTGGGGCGTCGGCTGCGGCTGCTGCTGCGTGGAACGACGCGGTGGGCGCTATGATGCTTGGCGGTGATCAACGTCCGAAGTATGTGTGCACGTGATAGCCTCGAAGATACCTCGCAGCATGTCCTCTAAGCGTCGCATCCACGACTGATGCTGCTGGCGGTCCAATAATTCGCTTTCTAGCGTCTATCTCTGAAATACTTCACTGTGCCCTGAAAAATACCCTCCACAATGGCTGTAAGTGGCAAGGCCCTATTTCCTCTCAGGACAAATTTGTATGTTTCAGCGAGATTGGTAGTCATGACGCCGTACCTAGCTTCATGAGTGTCATGCAACAAAGACCACCTTTCTAGAGGCTCGTGCTCTATCCACTGTTGGAAGTTTTTTATCTGTCTCCCAACCTTTCTCCTGACACCTGGAGGGTCAAATCCTGACAAGTCACAAAGCCCAACAGGTTGGTCCTTCGCTGGTGCAGGTCCTGTTGCTGCCTGTGTAGTAACAAGTTGTGCATGTGCTGCTACTGCTGCAGTTCGTGCAACTCTCCTCTTCCTAACATGATTGTTAGTGAATTCATCAAGCTTACCACGTATATAAGTGTACTTCCATAACTGGTTCTGCTTGCAAAGTTTTTTGAATAGATTCATCAAATCCTTATCTCGGAATTGTGAGAAAAAATTGGCCCCCAGGTGGCGCATGCACCAACGACTCTACAGGTCTAGCCATGATGTTTGTTCCTTAGGCCCAAGGTTTGTGAGTGCCTTGATCGCGTTCAGTATACCAGCATGCCGGTCATGAAGGATGCACACATTCGGCTTATCTTGCACTACTGCCATTTTAAGCTGCCTGAAAACCACGTCCAACTTTCAGTGTTCTCGCTCTCCACAAAAGCAAATGCGAGTGGCACGATCTGATTGTTGCCATCCTGACCAATGGCGGTCAATATATGTCCCCTGTACTTGCCAGTAAGAAAAGTTCCATCAACACAGATCACTGGTCGACAATGACTGAAAGCTTTGATGCATACACCGAGAGAGAAGAACACACGATGCAGCACCTTGACAGTTGGGAACTCTGGCATCCAGAAGTGTTTGATGTAAACATAGGTGCCTGGATTACGAGTTTGCAATGTGTGGAGGAGCCAAACAATTGAGTCATATGAGTCTAGGAACGAACCAAATCTGATCTCAAGCGCCCTCTGCTTAGCCCTCCAAGCTTTCCCATAAGAAATTTTGTACTTAAACCTGGTAAACACCTTATGCTCAATAGCCTTCACTTCCATCGCTTTTCCCTGCACTATCTCCGAGTATAGCAACCGAGCTATAAGCGTCGACGAAATGTTACGATGATCTTGAGGGATACAGTCAATTTTACATGTGTGCTGTACTACGTCGCTCACTTTCCAGTTTATGCCGAATTGAGGGCGATAGCCATGCACCCTTCCAAGACAGTCTGCAATCTCACATTCCATTGTCAGATATTTTTTTACTTGACACCTTGGTACTGAATACCCTCCACGTCGACATTGCCCACTTAATGATTGCGTCTTGCAAATGTTGCTTGTCGGGATATAGAGCACCCACGGCAATCTGGTTCTGGTGGTATTGCCAGGCAGAATCATGACCATCGTTCACAGTCATTGACGAAGAGAAGTCATGACTCTATGACGCAGGATTAGGCACCACCTGTTCGTCATCCGACTCGTCGGAATCATCGGCATAACCACTATCACCATCTGTGTCTTCCTCTTCCATCTGGGTCTGCATATGCCCAAATTCCTCATCCGCATCTGCCTCAACACCATCGTCATCTCCTACTTCTGCCTGACTGTTCTGCCATGAATCGTAACCACCACCTCCAATATCTTCCTGACTATCATCATGTCCAGATAAATGCATCTCCTGGCTGCTCTGGCCAGGATCGTGCCCACCCTCGCCTTCAGGAGGGTTCACCTCCTTCGTAACTGGAATCAGTAAGGCGATAGGGGTAGTTCCCCTGCTTCCGCAACCTTGTAGCCAACGCATCAACTGAGAGGTCCGATCTATCGGCCTCAAATAGAAAAACACCGGTGACCTTGACTTCGTCCACAATGCATGCACACCGACGGTGTCTGTTTCCGGATTTAGCCCTAAATATCCTGCCAACCAATCTTTCAGCTGACTTATGGACCATGTTTGTGGGGAGTTCAATTCCAACTCTGACCATCGAAACTGACCTAGAACAGCTCCCAACTCAGTTATTTCAACATTACCCGGACCGTAGTAAAAAATACACTTGACTAAATTAGTCATCTCGGCAACCTAAAAATGTACCACGAAATAATCATTAAAACCGGAACAACTACATAGTATACACTTAATTATTACTACCGTGACAAATACCTAGCAATTTATACCGGATACTTAGCAATATCAATATCGCACGACAGACTAAACAATAATGCAAACCTAATTTACCTAAACCCTAATTAGCCAAAAACGGCATACCCTTGAAGCGTGCCTGGATTCAATGGAGAAGCACCACCACCACCACGGCCGAAGCAGCAGAAGCACCACCACCACGCCTTGCTCGGCCTACACCAACCTCCACCGAAACTCCACCATTGCTCCAACCAAACACCACGAAATCACACCAAAACCTCACCCATCTATACATCCAAGTTGCCCTAACTCTCTAACACCTCTAGGCTTAAGATTTGGTGGTTGGGTGTACAAATCGCCGCGGGAAGGGAGGAAATCGCCACAGGTTTTCGAAATGAACAAGAACAGAGAGAGAGGACGCGAGGAGAAAGAAGCACCCGTCGATTTATCTCAGCGACCTATCGGCTATGACGTGGCCGATTAGTGGCCACGCGTGACCCGAAAGGGCTGTCGGCCGCAGGCCTGGCCCGCTATGCCACCTGCTCGGCTTTGCCCTGGCCGATAGGGTCTAATCGGCTATGCCACGGCCGATAAGGTCCTGTCGGCTTACCCACAGCCGAGGTTGTATTATTTCTGCAAATGTTTCAATCTGCGTAATATTTTTCGAACTTAATTAAAAAATATTTTATTAAAAAAAATTAGCCCAACCGGACTACATCGCCCAAAAAAGCGCGCGTGAATTTGGTATATGCACACACAAGTTCAGTTAGGCCTAGTTTGGTATCAAAGTATTTTCTAAATATTTCAATAATACTACAGTTTCTTAAAATACCACAGTTTCAAATACTTTGATGCGTTTGGGTGTGACTAAATAGTTTAGTATTAATACTTCAATATCTATGAAAACGTGCTATTTTTGAAGTATTGGAAAAACAACTTTGCACCTGTTTTTCTAAAACTGAAGTATTGCTATGTCAGCCACTCAAATACTATGGTATTAGAATATTTCAGTTTTAGAAAATTTTGGTACCAAACTAGGTCTTAATCTCATTTGGACGAATAACAGAACTTGATGCATATTTTTGTCCACTTGCGCTATTGCAGGCCTAGTCTCCCTAGAGGTCTCAGACATCATCATCTGATCCTTTTCTTTTCCACACAAATAGATTCATAACGAAGAGAATAAAATAAAGTTTTAGACCTTGCTGCATAAGGATCCTTTTCTTTTCTTTTTCTTTTGCACATGTGTTCATCCATTACCTCTCTCGTTTCAATCTGCTGCCGTTAGCTGGCTGTCGACTTGCCGCCAGTTTCTAGCAGTCGCTTCCCAACTTCACGTTGTCGAGGGGAGCTCCTATATATCGCTTCTTAGCGGCGGTTCGAGGTCGTGCCGCCTACACGCTGCTTAGCTGGGCTCGGCCCAATTGCTTACGCGCGAATTGTTTCGCACTGGTTCGCTACCTCGTAACTGTTTCTTTTCTGAACTGTTTCGAACTTTTTTGGCTCATTTCTCTTTCATGAAGAGTTTCGATAGAAAATTGTTATCTCTCATGAAGAGTTCTCAAAAAAGAGTTCACTTTCATTTATTTATCTATTTTGAAAATTGTTTAGAATTTAAATTAGTTTCAGATTTGATCATTTTTAAAATTTGAACATTCTTCAATATTGAACATTTTTCGAATCTGAACATTTTAAAATGTGATTTTTTTTTCAAATCTGAACATTTTTATAACTTTTTTAAAAATATTCCAATTCTGAATATTTTTTGAATCTGAATATTTTTTGAGTATGGAAATTTACTGAATCTCAACATTTTTTGAATCTGAACATTTTTCAAATATTTACATTTTTCAAATATGAACTTTTTATAATTGTTGAACTTTTTGAAAAATGTTCCAGATACAATTTTTTCAAATCTAAACATTTTTTGAGTTTGAACAATTTTTTAGTCTGAACATTTTCAAAATATAATTATTTTTGAATTATGAACATTCTTGAAATCCGAATATGTTTCAAAAATCATATAAGGATAAGAAAAAGGAAAACAGAAAAGAAAATTAGAAAACATATAAAAACGAAAAAAAGAAACAGAGAAGACAAAGAAAAAACGCATGGGCCGGCCCATCAGCGTCTCCCTTGTCGGGCCTCATAAAATCAGACTCAAGCCTGGGCCGAGTCTGAAAAAGGCCGACCTGGCCCGACCACGGTTACAATCCAATTTTCCGTAAGCCCGAGCCCGGCCAGACCTGACCGTCAGGCCTAAAATTCAGGCCCGGGTCCAGCATGGCCCAGGTCATGTCAGGCCGTCCATGTCTGCCCATGGCCAGGTATAGATTAGAGCATGGAGTTGTGATATTCAGAGTTCTTTCTTTTGCTTTGAACGCAAGTCAACTAACCAAGAGTCCCACAAGCTGGTTAGATATGTTCTGTGTGATAATTTAGGCCGTTTTGATAGGTTTGTACGTAGATCCACTTGATGGTGTAAACACTCTCTGTAATCTTTGAAGCTTAAATAATGGGTTTTTTTAGGCTAAAAAAGGCTGAACCCAACCCTTGCGTGGGAGCTCTGCCCTGTATGGCTGTATCATACTCAATGTACACTGAATTTCGTGAGTCAATTAATTATCAGTTAACAGGCGGGTTAGTAACTTTATAATAGTCCTCTTAAAAAAAACTTTATTAGTCCGGGCTGATGTGTCGGAGCCTCGCACATAGTACTAGCACTCACTACTCACGCCATGGATCCTGATCGAGGTCAGTGCACCCACCGTACTGGGTACACTCCGTACATGCATCCTTGTACCATATTACGTCTGGATCGGTAATTCGGTTTGTCCTGCCGATCGAGCGATGCGTGTAGGTTTATGCTTTGCTGTCGCCGTTTTAGACTTAACCGCGTGCAGTCATATAAATTCCCTGCTTATCTCGGCACATGCTCATGCCGTGCAGCGTGTGGGTCGCTTGTTTCGTCCGAGTTCTTCACGAGCCAGAGAATCCAGTTGCCGATCGATCAGGGCGGCTGTCTCCTGCTTGCCAAAGGGGCGCCAGGTCCACATAGTTTGTAGCCATGTACTCACTCCGTTCTAAATTAGATGACTTCTATTTGTCTAAAAATGAATTTATCTATACTTTATACTTGTAACATGTCTAGATACATCTACATGTGAACAAATAGAAATCATCTAATTTGGAACGGATGGAGTAGGAGCGAGCAGTGAGCAGTCTAGGTCGAATTGCATAATGGTCTCCACACCAGACACGGACCGCGAGTGCATATCCAGTTACGATTGAGATTCAGTTATACCACATTTCATACCTAGTGATACCACATTCCATCTGATACCATGATATCACTTGTTAAAATTCAAATTAGAAGTTTCAAAAGATTCCAAAACAAATCCGTGGATGTTCACAAGATGTGTGTTTACTATTCCAGAATTTGCAGATTCAAATTCGGTATACAAGCATGGAAACAGAAAAACAAATTGCTATAAATAGTGTCATTTCGAGACTGAATGATAACCACAAGCGAAGGAGATAGACGGTTTAAACAAAAAAAATACCCGAATTCCAATCATGTATGTAGAATTACAGGAAAACTACAAACAAAACTAGTGAAAATTTGCTCGTTACGAGCAAATCCAAGATCGTTGTAGACCCAACGAATTACTAGTTCTCAACCGCGGGTGGGCTGAAATCCAATAAAAATATGTGTAACTAAAAGGAAAAAAATATTAAGTCATTTAAGTTATAAAAGAATTTCTGGACCCAAGAATTAAAAACGACAAGTTTCTCCTTACTCAGAAAAAAAAACCACTTAGAATAGGCAAACATATTATATTTGTCGAGAAATGCAAAATGATATGGATATCAGTTGGTAGAGTTCGCATACGTTAACCACTAATTAAATCACATAAATGATGGGTTATGCACCCTTCTCGTTAATGCGGCAGACGAAACTTCTTGTGCGGGATAAATACAAGGTGCCCGTTTTATTGAAAAAAGTCAAAAGGGACATTTTTAGTTTATAAAAACAGCAAAAAAATCTCACATTTAGATAGTGTCGAGATCTACAAGCATGCAAAATTTTAAATTAAAATTCGTTATATTTTGGGTTGCACAAAAAAAGACAAATCGTGGAAATTTAATTTTTTGCAACTGTGTATTGTTCACCACCAGATTCGCCCATTTAATTTGGAGTTATAAATTTTCATAATTGTGGATCTAGACTATATCTACATCTGTGATTTTTTCGTGATTTTTGGGAACACAAAAATGTCGATTTCGATTGTTTGAAAGAACGGGCACCATGTAGCCTGGACTCCATTTTAGGTTTTCGTTCTTTTAATCCTTTCCTTAATTTAAAAACACAAAATGACATTTTGTATTTTATTCTGAAAACTTTAGGGAATATAAACACACATCTTGTGAGCACCACCATTTTTTTTTGGAACTTTTGGCCATTGTAAATTTAATATTTTAAGTCATTTAAGACATGGTATCCCTAGATATTTGGCCCACAGATCGACCAGCATGTGTCAGTACATATGTACAACATGCAGTGGTGGAGCTTGACAGAAAATGCTACGGGAAAAAGACAAAATATCACTGACTACGGGAAACCACTATTTTTTTCATCACGATTTGTTCCAAAGCTTAGGGGCACCCACCCCACACCCACACAAAGTAAGGTACACAACTGAGAAAATCCGCCTGAAAACAAGACATGTGCTCACCATGGTTTAGCCCAATATGTTCGCTTACCTGGTCAGAGCATCTCCACCGCCGCCTCGGATAATGGGACCAAATATATTGGTTTGGCGCAGGTGACTATGACCTTCTGTCTAAAGTTGTGTTAGAGAGGGTTTTCATAACTGATCCGACTTCTCCGACAACGAAGAAGAAGGCGTGGTCGAAATCACGGTTGGCGCTTCGACGCCAAGTTAATCTACTTCATTTTTGGGCAAGCTCATCTTTATTCGCCGTCAAGTACTTTGACTTCAAACACAGCTGTATTATGGCAAGAGATAGCAAGGTAGAATCTCCTCCAAATCACAGATCGGTCCATAGCCCAAGTTTTAAGAACATGACCTTCCAGAACGTCTGACCTTTCGGAGATCATATTCTTAAAACTTGGGTTCCAAAAATCCATTCTCTGGAAGTTCAAGATTCTCTAACGCCCGACCTTCCAGAACGTGTGTCGGCTTCTTGCTTTGGTATTTCTAACACAAGTTGCTTGCTAATAAATCAGATTTGTGTGTATCTTGAGTCAAGAAGATGTCCTCATTTATTGTTCGAGATAAGAAAGTCTTTATCGGATCTATGCGGGGAAACTGTAAATGGAGGCCGAGCTCCATGAAACTTGGTTTTTTGAAGAAAAAAAATCAAAATCGACATTTTTTTAGTTTAAAATAATCGAAACAAAACCTTAAGTGTAGATAAGGTCGACCTTAATCGGTGTGCAAAATCTTATTGCAAGTTAGAATTTGAATTATCTTTTACGTACTTATAGATCATATTATTACCTACTTTTAGGGGTGTTTCCCCGCAATTTATTAAAAGCTGCAAAATGCTGATGTTTAACGTTTCAAAAAACGGCTCATTGGAGCCCAAACTCAAAAACACCACGCTCATATATGCGTATGTTCTACTTCAGTCTAGGAAGAAGGTGGTGTGCATGCAGGCATCGATCTTGGTTGCAAATTTCCTTTTTAAACCAAGGCAAATGCTGTATCTATTTCATAGAAGTTTGAAAAGCAGTTACAAACCTGGTCGTGCAAAAGCCTACTCACGGGACAACTGCGCTTAAACGTTTTACACCCGCGGTGGCTCATAATGTGGCATACCTCTTAGGGCCCCTTTGATTCATAGTATAGGAAAAGGAATCCTATAGGATTGGATTGGCATGACTAATTGTATCCTATGGGAAGATCAAGTTCCTTTGATTGGGTGAAGAAATTTTCCATGAGGTTGTTATTTTCTACAAAGTTTACACTACAAGATTCCTGTGAATTTTTTTTCTATTGTATTTGGTCCTATGAATCAAACAACATCTGAAGGAAAAATTCTCATAAGATTTCAATCTTACACAAATGCTATACAAATCATATGAATCAAAGGAACCCTAATAGCTGAAATTAGAGAGGAGGGCATACAGTCGAAGTTTCTAAATACTCGGGCATTCGGCTCATTCCAAACTTCCTACGCAACAAGCATGAGCAAAGACTTAAACACTCTCCGTTGCTGCCCATTGACCATTGGACGTGTCAAAATCCACCGAGCCAGTCCACTCCTTGATGCTATTCCACATGCGGAGAGAAACTTGCTTTCAAAGGAATGGCATGAACAGCTACCGGACGATCTCATTTACTCGTTGCGGCGAGTGTGGTGAAGGCCACGCACTACTACACAGAGCGCGAACCTGGTGCAGATCCCGTGGTCCTTCGTGCGGAGATCGAACCCCGTCCTGTTTTCACCGAATGAATCGCTCCCATGCGCGTGTGGTGAAGAAAGAAAGCAGCCGTGGTTCAGTCGGGGAATGCGTGCAAGCCAGGGAAGTCCTCTTGTATAGTGATCGGTAACGCCATAATAGGGAAGAAGACACAAACCATATCCGACGTGTCATGCCTTGTACATATGCTTTGCTAATTACGAGACCAGTGACGATGCGGCTATCATTGCGCGGGCCAACTCAGAACCCGTACCAACTCTGAGGTCTGAGGTATAATGGTAGAGAATGGTAGGGAAGACACGATTTTTCTTAGCCATCCACATCATTTAGATAGGTAAATTATAAGTTGTCACTAGTACAAAATACCTCTATGGTCCCAGTTCGGTTGGGTCATCAGTCCCGGTTGGCCAATCGGGACTAATGTTGGTCCCGGTTCGGCCACGAACCGGGACCAATGGGGGTCCACGTGGCCTGTTCTGCAGCGAGTGGGGGAGGACTCATTGGTCCCGGTTCGTAATGGGGCCCACGTGGCCTGTTCTCCAGCGAGTGGGGAGGACTCATTGGTCCCGGTTCGTGATACGAACCGGGACTGATGTTTTGATTTTTTTTGAATAATGATTTTGTATTTAGGGTTTAGGCTTTCTTTGTCCAGTCGCCCGGCGCCCCCATCCACCCCCTCTCACTCTCGCCGGTGCCTTCGTCATCACCCTCTTCTTCGCATCGCCGACATGCTCTCCATCTCTCACTCGCCGGCTCATCGAGGCCAAGTTTCGATATTTCAGTGCAGGTACTACTCGCCGGCTCATCTCTCACTCGCCGGCTCTCCATCTCGCACTCAATTCGATGGTACTACATACAGCAATGAAGGAACCACTATTACACATCATCGTCATGAATATATTACACACATCTCATTCGTCGTGCTTGGTCGAACATATTACAAACGGTACAACACACGAGTTTCATGCATATATACATCTCTTTTATACTCCCTTCGCATAGTATTCTCCCTTCGGATCTAGGACCTCTGCATCTAAGAATCCCGCAATTTCCTCTTGAATTGCTCGTACGCGATCTTGTGGTAGAAGACCGTCCCGCAACCGTTCGATCTAATTTAAAGAAGGGGTCAATATATATGAATGAAACTAAAACACAATTGATGGCAATAAACTAAAATTGTGAATATTGTTTACGTACTTTAAGTTGTTCTAAGTACCGGCCGCCCGTCTCTTGGGTCGTCTGGCGAATGAACTCACAAACGTAGTATCCACATAAATTATTCCCATGTTCCTGCCTCAAGCACTTTATGAGAACAGAGTTCAATCAAAATAATAATCAAGCATGATAATGGTATTGAAACTAGAATCAAAGAGATGCGCGGATCTAGCTAGTAGTACTTACATTTACTGGTTCAAATGTAAGCTTCGGCGCCCAAATACCCTAGCCTTGGCAGTGAACCGTTTCCAAGCACTGTCCGGCAAAGAAAATGAATAAAAGAGTTATTATTAATTACTTGCTACCGGGGAATGAACGGAAAATTGCCGATATAGTGTCATAATGATTGAAATTACCCTTGGAGGCATTCCTGCATGTCCGCCCACTCCTTAAAGGGGTTTACGTTTCGAGTCTATGACTTGTATTACTCATTTGTCAGGTTTAATGATTAGCAGAATAAAGTAGAAGCTGTGCACGCATAAGTCATCAATTATACACTTAACATCGAGTAAGTGAAATAGAATGTGTACAAGACAGTAACACTCACCCGTAGTTGTAAGGAAATAGTATTTCCCTTTTGGTTTCGGAAAACCTTAACGCCTTTACCAATTTATTCTCTGTGTCGATGTAATGACCTTGGAGAGTTTTTTGATGAACGAAATATGGGTCAATGAACCCAATGTCAAAGATTTGTCCTCTTTTGCATTGGAGAATCTTCATTCTGCATAATTAATATAGTGATGAGTAAGATTATACATGCAATGAACGAGCTGAGCTAGCTAGAGACTTAATTACAGAAATAATACTTACAGACAATAGGCACTGATGATAGATTTGTCGATGGCGTCTTGTTGGTATAACTGAAATAATTCACTAAATTCAATCATTGTCACGCCATCTCCATGCCCGTAATGCTCATTTTTATATCCCACGTAGATCCAGTTTCCCCCTTCCTTTGAGGCTCGCATGTAACACTTATGCAATCTTCGCATTTTTGTTAGTAGACCGTCGACTAGCTCAGGTTTGACGAGAGTATACCCGTGCCCGTATTGGTATGCTAATTCCTGGAACTCTTCTAATTGCGCTAAGTACTGAGGAATAGACATGCCTGAGCAGAGGCTGCTTCTCCGTACATTGCAACAAACTCAGGATCGACGTCGACTGCACCTGTGCTCGACCCCACTTTGAGCGGGGGCACGACTGGTTTTTTCTGTTCTCCGAGCTGGGGAACTGATTTCCCGCTTGCACTACTACTCTTCGACCGCTGCTTATTTGCCTCAGCCGACTTGCGAATAGAGCGGTCATAGTCTGGTGTCAGCCTTGGCGGGGGTTGTTCAAGGGTCTTCAGCATTTTGAAGATAGCGGCTTTTTCTTCTGGGGAGGCGGGGAACTCTGGCGCTTTCGGCTTCTTCCGGTTAGCCCACCACTCTTTATATTGGGCATTTGCGACCGCGGCATTTTCCTCCTCCGTATAGTCGTAAGGTCTCATGGGAAGATTCTTATGAGGTACTTTTGGAGGGGCGACCTTTTACGTTTCGCTGATCGGTTTCCACTCCTCATAGTACCAGCGGTGGTACGCTGAGCCTCAGTGGGCGGAGACGACTGACGCGGCAGCGGAGACGGCTGCGCTGGAGACTGGTGAGGCGGCGGAGACGGCGCCTGAGGCGGGGTGGCGAAGTGTTGCGCTGGAGACTGGTGAGGCGGCGGTGAAGATGGATTGCTACTCTGAGGATTCGCTGGCCTTGGCTGCCAGTTTGGAAGCACGATGACATGGATATATATCTCGGCTACCCTACCATGAGGGTACCTTGTGCACGGAACGACTGAGGTCCAATTACGAAGAGTCAGCTCGAGGCCCAAGACAGGGGCCCAAAGAAGATGGAGTACCCTCCAACATTTAGACATAGGCATAGTCGGTTAGGACTTTCCTTACATGTAAATCAGGTCGGTTACGAACTCCCGAGACCCAGCCCATTTAAAGGCTGGGAGGGGCGCCGATCTGGGACAAGCCATACTCAAACCACAAAAAGCCCTAGCGAGATCGACGTCTCGCCGGAGCTTCCCTGTAATCGCATAATCTCACACAATCAATACCAGACAAGCAGGAAGTAGGGTCTTTACCTCCACCCGAGGGGCCTGAACCTGGGTAAATCTTTGCCTCTGCTTGTCAGCCGACGAAACTACCAGTACTACCACGTTCTCTCCCCATAATCTCAACCCTAGGTCCTAACCATGGGATTTGATGAGTTAACCCCTCATCAATTGGCGCCGTCTGTGGGAAAGAATAGTGCTGGACTCGCGGTTTCTTCGGTTCTGGCGGAAAACGGCGACTCGCCGATCGGATCTACAAACGGCACCTCGCCGGCTGCATCAACAAACCAGAACTCGCCGACTCGGGCGGCACACGGCAACTCGCGAATCACTCGACAAACGGCAGCATGCCAGCTTCACCTGCAAAAAGCACATCAGATCCTCTGATGGATTTCGAGCCACACTCGCCAGAATTTCAGGAGACCTTCTCCGATCTCGAGTCAGGTTTGGGTTTAAACCGTTGGTTCGTTCAATTTTTTCGTCAACAAGCTTGGTGTACAGGACTTGACAGATCCACGCCAACTCGCAACTTCGTACCCGAGGCTCCATCGGTTGCGGCTCCTTTGACTACGGATCCATCAACTGCGTCCATACCATCATCGATCCTCCAAGCTTGCTCGTCTGCAACAACCATGTCGACTCGAGAGATGAACGAGCTCATCGACGAACTCCAAGGAGAGGAGGCCGCATCAGCATACCAAACAAACAATCCCGAGCTCGATCTCCTACTCAAGGATACTTTTGACTACGGGATCTCCCTCAGCGACTTCGACGAGCCCGAAACTCATATCGACAACTACGTCGACTCTGAGATCTACACCAACAACAACCTCGACTTCGAGATTCACAACAACTTCGCCGACGCCGAGATGAGCATAGATGATGAAGGCGTCGACAGTGAGTCCCGTCCACACGGACCACTCGATGGGCATATTGACTCCAACATGAGCCTTGATGACGATGTCGAGTCCATGACGGGACTCGAAAACACATACACATACCCTCGGGTGATACCCCAGCAGGTCTACGTTGCCTTCGCCGCAGAATTATCTGATGCTGCGGCCAGTCGCAGGCCTACAGAGTTCCCGTGCACAGTTACTATGCCGGATGGAGTCACAACTCTCATAATTACTGCTGAGATGGCAGCAAAAGCAGATAAAGTCATCAAGGAGTGCACAATGATACCCATGGACGCACCATGGGAGGAGATGTTGACCTTCCAGTACTTCACCTGGCAGGAAACAATTCGACTGCAGCAGATCAGGGCAACACTCGAAGAACGTAAAAAGCAAGCTAGCTTGTCAAGTGCGCGAAGAAGACAACTCTCCCTGAGCTCCACCGGGCGGGCAGATACAAGACCCAGATCAAGGCTGTCACACCTCGCGCCAAATGAGAGGGCATCACTCACCCGCAACCTAGGCAACTCTTTCATGACATACGATGAAGAGGGAGTGCCGGTACCCAAAACAGGGAGTTGTGCATAGGCTCCATAGCACAGACGGGAGTTCTTCGACCCAAGCACCCGCGTCCCTTTTGAGTGGCACCAGGAGGCGTTTCTTGATTCTGCTCGTCACAAGTCCATTCGCTTTTTCGACTTGGCCATTGGACTGTGGGTGTGCCACGGATGCATAGTTGAGCATGATATCTTGCTCTTTGCAGAAAGTTCAGAATTCTTTAGCCGTGAAGTTTGTACCGTTATCAGTGATGATACTGCTTGGCACGCCGAAGCGGTATATGATGGATTTTATGAAATTGACTGTTGTAGTGGCAGTCGAACTTGTGATAGGGACTGCTTCGATCCACTTGGTGAACTTGTCGACTGCCACCAGAAGGTGAGTATGCCCTCCATGGGAGGATTTTTTGAGTGGCCCGACCATATCGAGCCCCCATTGGGCGAAGGGCCAGGCCAATGGTATTGTCTTCAACGCCGATGCGGGTGCGTGCGGCTTTGTGGCGAATTTTTGACAGCCGATGCACCTTTTGACTATGTCCTCCGCGTCTTTGAGTGATGTGGGCCAGTAGAAGCCTGCGCGAAAGGCTTTGGCTACGAGTGATCGACTGCTGGCGTGATGCCCACAGGTACCTGCATGAATAGCATGAAGGATGGCCTGGCCATCTTCGAATGCTATGCAACGTTGGAACATACCTGATACGCTGCGCTTGTATAGTTCACCGTTGATGACGGTGTATGCTTTAGATCGTCGAGTGACGCGTCTTAACTCTGTTATGTCTTCAGGTACCTCGCCGCGGAGTATGTATGCGAGGAAAGGTTGATCCAAGTTGGCTCGATGAGGAGTACCTCGACTGGCGGGTCCTCTGTGCTAGGTGCCTTGCTCCTGGCTGTGCAGCTGATGCAGTAGATGTTCGTTTTTTCTTGATAGACATGTGCTCGATGTGCTCGAGGAAGACACCAGGTGGAACTGGTGCTTTGGTCGCGCCAATGGTGGCTAGCTTATCTGCTTCCTCGTTGCTCTCGCGTCCTATGTGCCGTAACTCGCAACCTTCAAAGCTGCCCTCCATTAGGTTGTACAGATCGCGGTAGGCGATCATGTTATCTGCGATTGCGTCACAGCCTTCATCGTTTGCTGTACCACAAGATTCGAGTCACCATAAATCATCAGTCGAGTGCACCCGAGGGCTTTGGCCATCCTCATGCCATGGATCAGGGCCTCGTAATCTGCTTCGTTATTGGATGGTAACTCGAAATCCATTTGCAGTATAGCGAAGCTTGTCGCCTTTTGGTGATATGAGGATGACACCTGCGCCTGTGCCTTCGTTCTTCTTTGAGCCATCGAAGTACATAGTCCATGAGTTGGACACATCTGGTGCTCCAGGCAGCTGAGTTTCAATCCACTCAGTATGGAAGTCAGGTAAGACTTGTGGTTTGATGGCCTTCGGGTAATCATACTTGATATCTCGTGGTCCTAGCTCGATGAACCATTTTGTGACTCGCCCAGTTGCATTGGGTTTGTGAGGATGTCCCCGATCCCTGAAGTGCTAATTACAGTGATCGGGTGCTCTGCGAAGTAATGCGTCAGCTTCCTTGAGGACATGAACACGGCATAAGCCAGCTTTTGATAATGCGGGTACCGCTGTTTTGATATGGAGAGGACTTCACTCAAGCAGTAGACTGGACGTTGTATGCTTTGGGCGTGTCCCTCCTCCCTGCGTTCGACCACCAGTACGGTGCTCACCACCCTGTTCATTGCGGAGACATATAGGTATAGTGGCTCGCGTTCTCTTGGTGCGACGAGGATTGGAGGGCTTGTGAGGACTCGCTTGAGGTCCGTGAAGGCTGCTTTGGCTTCTGGCGTCCACTCGAATTTGTCTGCTTTCTTCATCAGTCGATAGAACGGGAGTGCTTTCTCGCCCAGCTTGCTGATGAATCGACTGAGTGTTGCCACTCGACCAGCTAATTTTTGTACGTCATGGAGCTTTGAAGGCCTTTGCATCGTCAAGATGGCCTGTATTTTCTCCGGGGCCGCCTCGATTCCATTTGCCGAGACTAGATACCCCAGGAGCTATCCGGCTGGCACACCAAACGTGCACTTCTTCGGGTTGAGTTTGATGTGGAAGCGTTTGACATTTGCGAACGTCTCTCGCAAGTCATCGAGTAGTGTGTTTTCCTCCCTTGTTGTAATGACGATGTCGTCTACGTAGACTTGGACGTTTCGCCCAATTTGCTTCTTGAGGCAATCTTGCATCATGCGGTGGTAGGTTGCGCCTGCGTTTTTGAGCCCGAAAGGCATTGTTGTGTAGCAGTAGACCCCGAGTGGGGTTATGAACGCCGTTTTCTCTTCATCCTCTTCCTTTATTCTTATCTGGTGGTAACCTGAGTAAGCATCCAGGAAGGACAAGCGAGCGCACCTGGCGGTGGAGTCGACGATCTGGTCGATTCGAGGTAGTGGAAAGTGATCCTTTGGACAACATTTATTGAGTGATGTGAAGTCTACGCACATCCGAAGGATATCTGTGTTCTTCTCTCCACGAGTACGGGATTGGCCACCCATTGTGATTTCTTGATCTCTCTGATGAAACCTGCTGCGAGCAGTCTGTCGACTTCGGCTTCGACTGCGGTTCTTTACGGGCCAGATATGCGGCGCATTGTTTGCTTGACTGGTTTAGCATCTGGAAATAATTGTAGAGAGTGCTCGGCAAATTCCCTGGGAATACCTGGCATGTCGGCTGGACACCACGCAAATATATCCCAGTTCTCACGGAGGAATTCGACGAGCGCGCCTTCCTATGCGATAGGTAGACTCGACGAGACATTGACTGTCTTGGTCGGGTCAGTCGGGTGCACCTGATGCGACCTTGTGTCATTGGTGGCGTTGAATGCTCTGTCGACTGCCACCTTTTTGTGCTCCGGCATAAGTGTTCGATCGTTAGAGACCGCTAGATCAGCGAGTGTTGCTTCCATGCCGAACATCTCAGAGATTTTGCTAAACTCTCGGTCGAAAGAGTCAGACTTTTGGAAATTTCCTTTGACTGTGATTACTCCTTTTGGTCCAGGCTTTTTTAGCTGGAGGTATGCATAGTGTGGGACCGCCATGAACCGAGCAAACGTCGAGCGTCCAAGTATGGCGTGATATTGTGACTTCCAGTCGACGACCTTGAACTAATCGACTCTGTCCTGAAGTGGTTCTTGTCCCCGAACGTTACATCGAGTTGTATGGTGCCTTCTGGGTTTATTGCTTTGCCTGGGACGATACCGTGGATGGTATTTGAGGATTTTGGCAGGTTTTCGACTGACCTGTTCATTTTGCGGAGCGTATCTGTGAAGATTATGTTTATGCCGCTGCCACCATCCATGAAGACCTTGGACATGGCGTAACCTCCAATTTGGGCGTCGAGTACCAGAGCGGAGTGCCCTGGACGAACCACCGACGGTGGGTGATCCTCTCTACTGAAACTTATCGCAGTCTCGGAACCCTTCAAGAATTCAGTTACAACAGGAGGTGACATGACCACCATGTTTACTTGTCGAGTGCGAAGTTTTTGCTCCCTGTTGGAATGTCGACCACCCGAGGTACAGGTTGTATGGCACCCGCGATGTTTCCGCCTGCGTGAGGCTGCGGTGGTGGAGGTGGTGCCATCAGAATGGGCACATTATTTGGCTGAAGCACGGGCGCGGGTGCGGGTGCATTTGCGGCTGTTGCCTTTCTGAGTTGTACGTATTCATACGCTAGTTGGTCGAATTCTCTGCAGTTTCTCATCGAGTGGTTGGAGCGCAATTTTCCGTCTTCCCCTTGTACAGGTGGAATCTGCAATCAGCATCCATCTTTTCTTTGAATGATCGCTCGGATTGTGCGCCAGAACGCGACTTACGCCAGTCTTTCCTCTGCGTTGGTTGCGGTCTCGACTGTCCCGGCGATCATCTCGACTATCCCTGCGATCATCTCGACTGTCCTATTGATCTTCTGACCGTCGGTTGTTTCTGTCTTGGTCGTTGCGGGGTGTAGAGAACCCAGCCGCCATGAATTCGGGTCTGTCGTCGTCGTAGTGACGTTTTGAACGCTTGCGCCTTCGGTCGTCTCTGTACGAGTCTCTGCGGTTTCGACTACCGCTTTCATGATTGTCACGGGGTGAGGACCCGCGTGTCGTGCGTGCCATATCTTCTCCGTCTGCCCACTCAGTCGCAATCTTTAGGAGGTTAGCCACAGATGTTGGCTTTTGGCGGCCGAGTGCTTCTTTAAAGTCTCGCCTGGCGAGGCCCATGATGAAGGCATCCATGGCCATATCTTCTGAAATTACTCCGACTGAGTTGCGTATCTCAGTCCATCGTCGGATGTATGACCTCAACGTTTCGTCTGACCGTTGGACGCAAGCTCGCAGCTCTTCGAACGTTTTTGGGCGCTCACATAGAGGCTCGAAGTTTTTTATGAAGTCTGTACGGAAGTCATCCCACGAGTCGTATGTTGACGGAGGTAGAGCCTTGAGCCAGTCGCGGGATGTGCCTTCGAGCATGAGTCGTATGTATTGCATGGCTGTGGTGTTCGTGCCTCGCTGGCACGAGACAGCCAGTCTGTAGTCTTCCAGCCATCCTGAAGGTTCCTGTCGACCCGTGTATTTGGGTTGTTCAGATGTGAGTTTGAACCCTTTGGGCATCCGTGTCTCGCGGACGCGTCGATTGAAGCACGGAGCTCCGCATGAGTGGGGCTCTTGAACAGAGTACGAGTCGCTACTGTAAGATCTGCGTGATCTGCTCCTGGACCTACGCCGAAATGAGCTGCTCCTTTCCTTTGAGTGGTGACCGTGACCGCTGCGATTATGCTCTTCACGACGTGTGTCGAGTATGGCACGATCTCGACTCCCTCCTGGAGCTGTTGGAATTTGGCGTATGGCCTTTGCTGCAAAGGCGAGTGATTTGATCTGTTGGCGATGTAATTTTGCATTGGGGTCATCCGCTAGGGGGTTTGATTGCCTCTAGATATGCTGCAGCAGCAAAGAGAGCACCCACGAGTCGAAGCATACAACGAAGAAGATGCAGATGAAGCACTCGAAGATGCAGTCGACTTGCTCGAAGAAGCACGCAACACGGTGCTTGCACGCACAGCTGTCTATCAGCAAGACTTCTGCAACTATCACAGCCGTCGACTGCGTACCAGATTCTTTGAGGTTGGCGACTTGGTACTTAGACTGAAGCAAAGAAGGTGCACAAGCTCGCTTCTCTATGGAAAGGACCCTTCATCATCACCGAGGTCATTGGTGGTGGAGCATACAGACTGAAGCACGCGAAGACAGGCGAACTCTCGCACAATCCCTGGAATGTTGCGAAACTGCGCCGTTTCTATGCTTAGGTTGCTCAGTCGCACAATGTAACAGGCACATATGTCGGATGGCTGCAGGTTTCAGACGCGCACTTTTCCTTACCAGGGTACCTAAGGGGACTGGAAGGTTTTTAATGAGGTGGCCTGCAGCTTAACATTCAAAAATGGAATATAGTCAATGATTCCTCATATTTCTTCCTGCTTACTACTCGCATAACTTATCTGCATAAACTTAGCCTCACCCGAATACTCGGGGGCTGTGCTATCTGAAAGCATGAGCTTTCGCTCCTTCTTAAAACATAATAACCCAGCCGCACTCGAATACTCGGGGGCTGGGTCATAACAGTCATACATAAACGAAAAAGTTGCTCAAAATCATGAGTTGAAACTTCAAACATCGCAAAAAATTCACAGCCCCACTCGATACACTCGGGGGCTGCATACATACAAGTACACGAATGTACATTACGTACAAGTGACAAATTTACACTCGAGGGCTGTCCCCTTTATAGAAAAATCCTAATCTTCCGGTTCTTCCTTGACTGGTAGAACATGGCCCATAAGTTGAGCGTGATAACACTCAATCAGCACCTTCGCATAATCGACTATATCGTCAAGATGCGACTGCGACAAAGTCGATCCAGGCACGGGTGGACGTAGCTGCATATGTGGACGTTGACTTCGGATATATGCCATCGTTGCGTTGGCTCCATCCACAAGCTTCTGGGTGATAAAGTCTCGAATGGGACCTGCACTCCGGAAAAGCCCGAGCAGTGCATGGATTCCTTGAGGTTGCGGCCCCGTTGGGAAAAGAGTCTGTTGATTCGACTGAAGGCCAACCTGCATAACTCGATCTTGTAAAGTTGCGAGTATGCGTGTTCGATTCTTATCCAAACGAAAATGCTGACGACCCGTCGTTGGTTCGTCAGTCGCATTGCTCAACTGCTCGTCAACACGAGCCTGCTCCGCCTGGAAATATGGAACAAAACCTGCAACAAGGCACGTTGGATCAACAAAAAGGACAGACTATCAACTCTTGAGGTTAAGGCAGTCATGCTTACACTCGAGTTATCTGTTCACGATCTCCATCTCGCCAAGCACATACTCCTCCCGCTGAGTGGGCAAAGCAGGCCTCGCCCTCATCCTATCCAGCTCATTCCGGGCACTCCCCAACTCTTGCTCCAGTTTTGCGACTCGAGCCTTCATATAACGCATTACTGCGGTATCGTTTGCCACCTGGGCTCGAGGTCGAGTAGGGGCACGAGGCCACGACGAGCCAGACGAAGTAGCAGCTGCCGTGGCTGTTCCAAATATAATAAAAATCTCATGTCAGATATGAGAAATTCATCACAAAGCTCAGTCGAGTAATTGCACATAGCCTTACAGGCGAAACATAACAAGGAACCAAATCCATACAAGTGTAGCAAAAACATACGCATACTCGCTATTAACATAAAGTATAATTACACAACATAAATAAGGGTTCGGTGCCCTATCTCCGGACACAGACTCCGACCTAGTCCTACTCTCGCGAGTGGTAACCTCCGCCGCTCGGCGCTCCATAGTGGCTATGAAGATGTTGGCCAGTCGAGTGACTGGCTCGCTAACGGCCTTCAAAGACATAGGCTTCCCACCGGGCCTTCGAGGGAAGTCAGACATGGCTGCTTCGAAGTCACCCTTTATTCCATGACCCAAAATGAGCTTGAAGGTGAACTCCGAGCCGCGTACCGTTAGAGCACGAGCAAAGCTCGCCATGGTCGAGGTTCCCGGTCCAAGCACATCAGCAAAGTCATCAGCAGTCGACGGAAACTTCTTCAGTGGAAGCACGTTCTGGTGCACGGCACCTAGGGTGCTGGTAGACTTGGCAAGACCATCCTTCGCCTGGACGAAGGTAGTGCCGAGGTCACCGATAACTTGGTCGAGTGATAACTCATCACGGACCATGTCAGTGGGTGCCGGCATGCCAATCGCCTCTGCAACAAGTACCAGACAAAGCAAATATCAGTACATAATACCCAACGGTACACAGGGGACATGCAAAGAGATAGTTACTTACCTCTCACATTCTGCGCAAGGCCTGCCAGTCGCTCGGCATACTCTTTCTCGCGTACGGCGGCTGCGGCCTTGGTGGCATCCACAATTTTCTTCGACTCGCGCGTTGGGCTCCGAGTGCTTCCTCTAGCTCTTTCACTCGAGACTCAGCCGATGCCTTGTCTCCTGAATTTGATGGCAAGAAGCAGTTCACCAAGATCGACTAAACAAAAACAGAGCAAAAAGAACTTCGGGTACAGAATCAGAATATACTTACGAGTAAGTTGCTCCAAGCTAGCACGCAGATTGTCCCTCTCCTGCTCCACCTGGACAAAAGCCTTGCCTGATTCCACCAGGTTGAGGTAGTAAGGCTGCAAGCACATGAAACCAGCATAAGTTACACATAATCAGTCCTTTATGCGGACTCGACAAAAACACACTTATGTGTTCAGTCCAAGGCATAGGCTTCGCGGCCGATGTCCTGACCTCTGGATTGCAGCACTCGTAGCCTTGGCCTTTTCAATGGCAGTAGAGTGACCGTCGTTGAGCAACATCAGGAGCAATGGGGGAGAGGTTCGGATGCGCTGGAGTCAAAACATTGTCGGATGAAGGAGTCGGAGATGCACAGTCTCAGCACTACAGGTAACAGAAGACAACAACGTAAGCAAAAATATCAACCAGCAGAAACTTTAGCGCAAAAAGCTCAGAAGCAAACCTGTGCTCTTCATCCTCATCGTGTCGAGGTTATCAAAGTTTGGGCCCCCAAAAAGCAGCTCCTCACCCGATGGGGGAGGAGGAGTTGACCTCAGCGGGCTCACATCCAAAGGAGCAGCCTTGGCAAAAGGAGAGGAGCCCGAGTCTCCGTCGTCCTTCCCATCCGACTCCTTCGTTTGAGCTCGTGGAAGAAGACAAACCTTGGGCCACCCGACGACGCTTGCGAGTTGGAACCTCGCTCACATGGTCAGCCGTGGCTGGCTGTTCAGTCTGTAGTTCCCCTCCTCTTCCTCTTCAGCCTCTTCCATTCGAGATGTGGTAGCCGAAGGTAGAGGCGATTCATCCTCTCCCTTCGTTTCTACCGCTTGCACCTCTGTTTCCTCAGTTGGGCCATTTTCGGGAAGAGAAGGAAGGGTTGGCGCAGTCGAATGTCCCTGCACACATAGGAGAACATCCAAAGAGTTAAAACATGCAAAAACAAAGGGTGACAAAAGCCCGATGACAGAAAGTACATAACAACTAAACTTACTTCAAGCAAAGGGTTGTCAGCCCCATATGGAGTGACAGGGCAGTCAAGATTGCATGGATCAGTTGCCTTGATGCTGGTAATGGATCGCACGTGCGTGTCCAGCTCATTCTTCGACAACTCGTCTGGGCTCATTCGACTGGCATCATGCGCACCTTCATACTGCCACATGGGATGAGCGCGGGCGCGAAGCGGCCACACCCGCAACTTGACAAAAGTGGCAATCACGTGCACACCAGTGACATGCCCAACATCTTGCAATCTTCTCCAAAAGGGGATGCGCCTCCACTTCTTCTTCAGTCGACAAAGGATGGGCCCATGCGTTGGTCTTCTCCAAGCCTTGGCAGCCGAAAAGGCAGGGAGGCCTGCTTGCTCTGTCGAGATGTAGAACCATTTGGTCCTCCACCCTTGTGCAGAATCAACTAGCTTCAGAGCAAAATAGCGGTGTCGCCACGCACTTGGATCCCAAAGCCGCCCACGGGGTAGGTACGACCACCTCCCACATTTGGCGAATGACGAAAATCGACTTCCACAGCGGCCAACTGGGAGAAACTCCCAGAAAATATTCACAGAGCGTGATAAAACACGCAATGTGCAGAATACCATTAGGGGTGAAATCGTGGATTTGCACCCCATAGGCATACATAAGACCATGAACAAAATCGTGGAGGGGGAGCGAAAACCCTCTAGGAAGAAATTTCGCAAAACAAACTCGCTCATTGGTGCGAGGCTCGGGGAACACCTCCTTGGGTGATGGAGCGCGGACCGCTAACTGGTCCTCGGTGGCAGCAGACCCTTCTGGCGGAGCTTGACAAGGTGGGCATCCTTGATCGAGGATTTCGCCCAATCCCCGGTGCTCTTCTTCAGACCAGCGGTAGCTGCAGATGTGCTAGCCGCAGTTTTCTTTCCCTTCACTGTCGCCGCATCGGTCACGGCAGCAGCAGTCGCAGCAGAACGCTTGCTGCCCGCTCCTTTCTTCATCTTCAAAGGGAAGGTGGCGGCGACGCAAAGCTCTGGCACAAGAACAATGGAGTAGGAGCGAGAGGAAGAAGAGGCAACAGGGGCGGCACATGAGGCAAATGACTAGTAAAAAATTGTGCCAGCGCCGTTTTCCCTATTTACCACAAGGCGAAAGCAATCTTACCCGTTCAAATAAGAATCATGTGCTCCGCGAGCAATCCTACCGTACATGTGGCACACGCGGAGGGCAACCGTCACCGGCACTCCGCCCACTACGAACACAAAAAGAGGAACCATCATCACGCCTCCGTAAAAAGTGGGCCAGAGTGGTCAAATCAAGTCCAAACGGCACTGTCGTGGGTTTGTCACGTCAGATGTCATGGATGACTTCGTAGGTGTGGGATTTGCGCGAGTCAATCGTCTCTGAGCTTGGGATCGCAGGAACAAGGATGAACACAGATTTACCCAGGTTCGGCCCCTCAATGTGAGGTAAAGACCTACTCCTGCCTACCCTAGATTGGTATTGATATGATATATGTGGTGTTACAATGGAGGCGATCCGATCTGGGAACTCGCCGTAAGAGCTAGGGTTTTAGGGCTTGATAGCTTGACCATGTCTAAGTCCTACGAGTCCTCTTTATATACACAGAGGCTTGCTAGGTTACAAGAGTTCTACACGAAGCCAATTGCAAGCTTGTCAACCAAGGAAAGTTTTACCACCGACCTTCTGGAGCCTTCCTTTGGCAGGCCGCGATCCTTGATCGGCCCATCTTTTACGTGGCCCAATAATAGCGTGATCATGAAGTCGTTGTTTTGGCCTTGAATAAGTCGCGGGTTAATTATTCCCCCGACAGGCACCGTCGTTCGGTCAGCGCTGCACAATGGGCCCACCTATGTGATACGTCCCATCCATCACAACATAACGCACGCCACCGCGTGTCAGGCAGCGCAGTCATCAAAAACATCATCCCTGGCGTCATCTTAAGCGCTTTGATCGGAGATACATTCGAGTCCGTCCAACACATATCGGTCACTCGGCTGCCTTGTTTGGTTCGGGTGAGGAAGAGCAATGTTAAGGCAAAATTGGTCACTCGACCGTTCCTCCGACTGAGGCATATTACTCCCATCGGGAGCATAAAAAAAAATTCTTCGACTGGAGATGCTCACGAAAAAATGATTTTGAAATTATCCTCCATTGCAAAGCAATACAGCATAATCTCGGGGACTACTCCCATCGGGAGCACTGTCGTGCACCTGATAGAATTACGGAAAAAATTTCTTCGATTAACATATGCAGGTAAGAAGATCTGAGATTATCCTCCATTGCAAAGCAATAAAGCACAATCTCGGGGGCTACTCCCATCGGGAGCGCTGTCGCGCACCCGATAGAATAACGATAAATCATCAGTCGACAAAAGATTCGACTCAGTTCACATGCAAAATCATACTCGGAACATTCCGAGTTGCGTCCGCCGCTAATAACTCGGATGTTGCACGCATGGTGCAAAGGTAATACCTGCCGAACTTTCGAGCTTGGCTAAGGACCGTTCCAGCAACGACAATCCTTTTACTTTCCGTGTCAACAGACATGATGAAAAATCCTGACGGATGCGTTGGGTAAAATTCAAATCTATACTGCAGATCGACTCAGTAAGACCTCCGCGGCCTAGTCGAATCTAACCAGTTTGTTCTAGATTCGAGTTCGGGGACTCGAGTTTGATTGAAAGCTAGTAAGGTTTTACCCGAATGTGTAGTTAACCAGTCCCGATCCGTCGAGTGTACTGGGCCTGCTAAGCTATTATCCCTTGATCATCATAAGCAAAAACCACAGTCGATAAGATACTCGACATAGCCAACGTGTGGTATTCATACATGAATTCCAATTATAATACAAAGCATATGACGTGCACTTACGAAAGAGTCCATGCCCGATTCTTCGAGTCAGGCAAGTACTCGGGGCTACTGACATGGATATATATCTAGGGTACCTACCATGAGGGTACCTGGTGCACGTAACGACTAAGGTCCAATTACGAAGAGCCAGCTCGAGGTCCAAGACAGGAGGCTCAAAGAAGATGGAGTACCCTCCAAGATTTAGACATAGGCATAGTTGGTTAGGACTTTCCTTACATGTAAACCAAGTCGGTTACGAACTCCCGAGACCCAGCCTATTTAAAGGCTAGAGGGGCGCCGATCTGGGACAAGCCATACTCAAACCACAAAAAGCCCTAGTGAGATCAACGTCTCGCCGGAGATTCCCTCTAACCGCATAATCTCACACAATCAATACCAGACAAGCAGGAAGTAGGGTCTTTACCTCCACCCGAGGGGCCTAAACCTGGGTACATCTTTGCCTCTGCTTGTCAGCCGACGAAACTACCAGTACTACCACGTTCTCTCCCCATAATCTCATCCCTAGGTCCTAACCATGGGATTTGATGAGTTAACCCCTTGTCACACGATGAATTCCTTTGGCCATAGAATGGTCCCTTTTTTGGCTTCTCCAAGTTCAACCACCTCCCCATCTTCACCTACAGGGTGTTCCAGCTTCAGCTCCTCAAATTCTTTCATCACTTCATCCACCCGACAACAGCATAGCCATGTGGAACCGGAGAGAAATGGAAAGTTGGTTTAGGTCCAATTGGTACGGCATAGCCGACCGCCACCTTCATGGTTAAGTTAAAAACTTTCACATGTAGCTCACAAGGTGTGCTCTCCGTGATATCATCCACTGGGTAGCGACGAAGAGGAGCCATCGTCAGTGCATCATCATTACCATCCTGGAGCTCCGTGGAAACCGCGCTGCTTTTCCGATTCGATGGGCCGCCGGTACCATCGCATGCAGCTTCAACCATGTGCCGCTGAGATTGGCCGCAAGTACCTTGCTGGCTAAGTGCGTCAATTTGATCCTACTGTCGCTTTAATTTTTCTTCTGTATTACGCAGCCAGTCTGCAGCAGCGCGTGCTTCCATTGCCTCCCTTTCCTTTCTCCTCTGATGGCTTCTATCAGAAAATTTATTCCTGTCCGCGGGAATCGCAATTTTCTTGGGCTTGGAGCCTGGTACGCCTCGTGTTCGTCCGTCGTGTTCCATATTCCCAAGGCGCGTGTGAGCTCGTCATCCTCTCTATCGGGAAAGAACCGTCACTCTTCAACATCCTTTACTGCATTTCTAATGCCTTCGATGGGTAGTAGGTGCTTATCTTTGTGTGTTCTGTTATATATGCACTTCCCTTCTGTGTCCAACGTGCCCCTATGCCCGTAAAACCAATTTCTTGCCCGTTCGATCCATGTGTATGGCTCTGGAGTGATCCCTTTAGCCAGCAGGTCGGCCTCAAGTTTCTCCCACTTAGGCATGCTAAAGGCGTAGCCACCAGGCCCCATAATATGGTGGTACTTCTTTTTAGCGGCATTTGCCTTATTTTGTTCAGACTTTTTCTGAGCGTCCTCCGATTTCTTGTACGCCACAAATTCTTCCCATTCATCTTTTATCTTCTCATACCCTTTATCGAAGTCCAGAGTCTTATCTTTCTGGATAAACCGCTGTGCAATCTTTTCTTCCAGATCTTGAATTGCTCGGCCATCTTCTTAAAAGCCACTCCTTGACTTTTTGCTCTATGATTTTTTTTGCTTGGCAATCTTTTCTGCCTCATTTGGATCCTCCTCATCTGGATCCACCTCTGGCGCCGGCAGGGTGAAATTAACCATGAGCTTTTTCCAAAGTTTTTCTTTGCCTACGTCGCCGACATATCTCATTCCTCCCGCCCTTGGCTTATTCCATTCTCGAACGGTGATCGGGATGTAGTCCCTAACAATAACTCCGCATTGCTTTACAATTTATTTTGCAACATCAGGGGGAGCAATTGGTGTGCCGTCTTCAGCAACTTTTTCGATCCTGTACCTTTCATGGTCACCCAACTTTTTGGCTGGGCCTCGTTTCGTCCTTACAGAAGATTTGCTCGATCCGGAGGGCTAAAAGAAGAAAGAGCGTTAATATATGTATATAGACAGCAGAGGCTTAATTAATTAATATATATATGCACCTCGCTGGAGTTTGCAACATTTAGTGTTCCACCAGAGCCGTCGGCTTCTCCCTCGCCCCAGCCGCCGGCTTCTACCTCACCGGAGCCATCTCTTCGGTTGAGAGACTCATCTCCCTCACCGGAGTTGTTCAGAAACTGCGAGGTGACATCACCAACATCTTCCCCGCGGATCATATCCTCGATGATGTTTTCCTGATTTTCGTCTCGTTCCATAGTTTCTGCAAATTAAGAATAATGCACAAAACTTTAGTTGGGCAACAGTATTAACATTTTATAATACAGACACTTAAATCATTTTCTTTTATCAAAGGCAGAAACAACATTTTTACTAAATATTACATAGAGAGTTATGTTCATCAAACAATCACCACACTACCCAACCAAGCATCACAACAATAATCCTAAATCCTACAGAAGGCTACTGGGATACACAAGGCAAAACAATTGGATTCGACTTAATTTAATTAACCATTATGTATATATGATTATTATGGCAGAAACTTGTCACACAAGTTTTAATGCACAACTCAAGTTATGTTTGTCACAAAATTATGCTAATTTAGGGACAACTAACATTTATTGTTTATGATCCAACAAAATTGGTCTAGGTCCATTTGGGTACTTATTTATTCCACTATAATTATGATACTATAGAAAAGGATACATCACTATTTTATTTTCTATTTTGCCTCTGTTGTTCTAATAATTCTACAAAAATAGGGATAGCTAAAAATTTAAATTACTAAGCTAACAAAATTGACCTCAAGTCATTTGGAGTTCTAGAGCATCAGAAACAAACAATACTAGAATATAAACCTTCTGTACTGTTTGAATTATCACTCACTGTATAATGATCTAAACAAGATGAAACCAATATGGTTGGATTAGCAATTTCATAAGCTATTCAGAGAATTTTGGTTTGATTTATTTGGACTTATAAATCTCAAGTTATGAATTTTGTAACATGCCTACATGTTTGAAAGTTTCTACTAATTCATAAATTCGGAAGAGGAGGGAAAAAAATAAATGGGCTGAGAAGGTTCCCAGCCCACTGGGCCTGGCCCAGATTTATTTTTTTTCCACGCGTGAAAATGATTAAAACGCTGACGGGCGCGCGACAGTTTCCGGCGGCGCCGCCGTGGCTAGAGACGGTGGCGAAGGCGCAGTGGCTCACCTAGGGGCCCTGGAGGTGCGGTGGACGGCGGAGGCGAGTGCGGTGGACGACGGAGCGTCGGCTGCGAGTCCCCCGACGTGCACGGGCGCGCGTGGAGGCCGGCGTACGCGCGGGCTCCTCTCCCTCTCTGCAGCACGGGCGGCTGGCGTGTGGGCGACGCGGCGCGGGCGTCGAGGGCGCCGCGGACGTCGGGGGCGGCGGCGTGGGGTGGCGCGGGCGTCGGGCAGCCTGACGGCATGGTTTTTGCTCCGGCGTCCGCGCGAGTCCTTAGTCAATTTTGGGATGGATTGGGGAAGGAGAAGGGCATGCAGTTATAAACCAGGACTCATTGGTCCCAGTTCATGCCACGAACCGGGACCAATGCCTTATTGGTCCCGGTTCGTGGGAGGAACCGGGACCAATGCCATGGCAATTTAATGCCAGATTTGCCTCGCGCGTCCATGGACCTTTAGTCCCGGTTCTTCGTATAAACCGGGACCAATGAGTCCTTTTTCAAATTTATTTCAAACTTTTCAGTTCTGAATGTTGTTCCCGCCTTTTTTTTCTTATTAAGGTGTTTGAATATGAATTTCAAATGGTTTTTTAAATGATAATTCATTTTGACAAATATTTATTGCATAATTTTGAATCAGAAAAAACTTTCAACATGAAAAGTGTTTAAATTTGAATAAATAATCCAAAACCCTTTTCTGTTTTCTAAAATAATTATTCTAACTATTAACCATTTTGCTATTTTCAATTAAAAATGCATTAACAAATATTTATTGCATAATTTTGAATCTGAAAAGACTTTCAACATGAAAAGTGTTTAAATTTGAATAAATAATCCAAAACCATTTTTTGTTTTCTAAAATAATTATTCTAACTATTAACCATTTTGCTATATTCAATTAAAAATGCATTAACAATTATTTATTGCATAATTTTGAATCTGAAAAGACTTTCAACATGAAAAGTGTTTAAATTTGAATAAATAATCCAAAACATTTTCTGTTTTCTAAAATAATTATTCTAACTATTAACCATTTTGCTATTTTCAATTAAAATGCATTAACAAATATTTATTGCATAATTTTGAATCTGAAAAGACTTTCAACATGAAAGGTGTTTAAATTTGAACAAATATTTATTGCGCTTGTGAGCCGTTCGATCAGCGGTGTGTGTTAAATGATGAAGATTCTCCATGGCTACGGCTCAGAAGAAAACAGAAAACAGAAACAATAAATGTATTAAACCTTTATGTAAGGAGCATGTGTAAGAAGCTTCAATCAGCATCAGTTTTACCAACACAATCTCTGCATTCTCCAAGATATTTAGCACTTCCAAGTGATAGAACAAAACATACGGTTTCCCCTGCATACAGCCCGACGGTGGCTCATGAATGCCCGCATATCAAATGCACCGTCGGACGTATGCAGGGAATCCGAATGTTTTGTTTACGAACTGAACTACAATGAGTACAGAGTGGATGCCAAACTTGTCTGAGAGGTGGGCTATATATAGGGTCACTGTATTCTGAAAACTCTAAACACTGAAGAGAACAAAACACACGGTTTCCCCTGCATACAGCCCAACGGTGGCTCGTGAGTGCCCGCATATCAAGTGCACCGTTGGACGTATGCAGGGAATCTGAATGCTTCGTATACCAAAATGAACTACAATGAGTAGACACTGAGTGCTGAACATGTCCGGGAGGGGGGCTATTTATAGGGTCCATGTGCTTCTTTAGTCCCGGTTGTCCGTGTGCTTCTTTAGTCCCGGTTGGTAACACCAACCGGGTCATGTGGCTCATGAAGTGGTCGTGATAGTGCTGATCCAACATCTCACAATCCATCAAAAGAAACACACCCCTGATCCAACGTCTCACAAGCGCTTGAAAGAAACACACAATCCATGTGCTTCTTTAGTCCCGGTTGGTAACACCAACCAGGACTAAAGGCGGGCTTTGCGGTCACGACTCGTGTCAGTCACGTGTCCTCCCCCAGCGCTGCCCTAGCCATGTGTCCTCCCCTAGCGCTGCCCTGGAGGTCTTTATATATTGTCGCCGACGGGGTAAACCCTAATCCACCATTCCTAGCAACGAACGCATCGTCTCCACGAGATGGATCCGCCACGCCCGCCGCAGCGCCTTCTGGATGAGGTCGAGCGTGCTCGGCAGAGCGTGCTTGGGCGCTACCGCGGGAGCCTATCCCGTCGTATGCCCACGAGCCCGGCGTGGAGAGGAATGCCCTGCTACCGGCCTCCTGCTACGGTGCCAGAGGAGGTGCGGAGGATGTACGAGCGCGCGTGGTCCGACGTCCCTGACCCCGACGAGGATGCGTACGCCACAGGGGTGGCGTGGGGATCCATGGCCATACCTCCACCAGTCGCCGCTGCCCCTCCCGACGAGTAGGATGACGACGACGACGACTTCAGCTGGAGCGACCATGGGGAAGAGCGTGGCGGGCCGCAGATGCAGGAGGCCCTTGACGCCTCCTTCCAGTCCGTCCACGACGACCGTGTACAGCGAGCCAGAACTGTCTGCCAGCTCAAGGCGAAGGAGGCTTCTGAGCTGGATTGGGCGCTGAAAGACTCATCCTCCATGGATCTTGCCCTCCGCCGCAAACGTGCGCGTGAGAACCGGGCGGCCGCGAATAGGGCTGGCTCCTCCCGCCGTTCCTCCTAATCGTACGGCCTCCGAGCCAGCAAGTCTGTTTATGTAGAATAATGTTGGTGATGTGTAATAATGTATTAAACCTTTTATGTAATGCATTCTATGGAATGTATTAAACCTTTATGTAAGGAGCATGTGTAATAATAATGAATGTGTATTTCCAATGTGTATTGTCAATAAGCTTCAAATCAGCTGCAGTTTTACCAACACTGTGGCCAGTTAAGACGATCTCTGGATATGAACTGACTCTCAATTGGCAGTTGTTGATTCATAAGAGAGAGGTAGTATTGCAATTCACTGTGGCCAGTTAAGATTATTCCCTCTCCATGTGTATCATACTTAGTAAGAGGTAGTATTGCAATTCACCGTGGCCAGTTAAGATTACTCCCTCTCCGTGTGTATCATACTTAGGAAGAGGTAGTATTGCATTAGCAAAAAAACAGAAATGGCAAAATTGTTAATAGTTTGTAGAGTTAGAATAATTGTTTTATAAAACAGAAAATGGATTTTGAATACTTATTCAAATTCAAGCACTTTTCATGTTGATAGTTTAGTGAGATTCAAAAATATGCAAAAATGTTAGTTAATCCATATTTTAATTGAAAATGACAAAATTGTTAATAGTTGTAGAGTTAGAATAATCATTTTATAAAACAGAAAATGGATTTGGAATGCTCGGGAACCATGCATTACATATGGTCACTTGTTTTCTAAAAGGTTTAATACAGTACTACACATCACATAAAGGTTTAATACATTACATTGATTTACATAAAAGCCATGAACCCTTCTTCGCGTATGTCCCTTGCCTATGATCGCTTCAGCCGTAACCATGGAGCATCTTCATTATTTAACGGGATGCTTGGGTCATTTTCACTGTGAAGGGCGGAATTTCATCAAACTTATTATAATCTGCTGACATGTCTGTCTTGTCCTCGACTCCCACGATGTTTCTTTTCCCTGAAAGAACTATGTGACGCTTTGGCTCATCGTCTGATGTATTCGTTTGCTTTTTTTTTCTTTTTTTCGGTCTGGAGGACATGTCCTTCACATAGAAAACCTGAGCCACATCATTGGCTAGGACGAATGGTTCTCTTGTAACAACCAAGATTCTTGAGATCCACTGTTGTCATTCCGTACAGCTGGTCTACCTTTACCCTTCTCCATTCATGTTGACCCAACTGCACCGAAACAAAGGGACCTTAAAAGTAGGTCCATAGTCAAGTTCCCATATCTCCTCTATGTAACCATAGTATGTGTCCTTTTGCCCATTCTCGTCTGTTGCATCAAAGCGGACACCACTGTTTTGGTTGGTGCTCTTTTTATCTTGGGCGATCGTGTAAAATGTATTCCCATTTATCTCGTACCCTTGGAAATTCAATACAGTCGAAGATGGTGACGCGGCCAACAAGTAGAGCTGATCTCCGACAGTGGTGTCATTCATGAGCTGTAATCGCAACCAACTGCCGAAAGTCTCCATGTGTTTTTCTTTAATCCAGGAGTCAGCCTTCCCCGGGTTCTTGGAGCGTACATAATTCTTGTGTTCCTCGATATACGGAGCCACGAAGGTGGAACTTTGTAGAACTGTGTAGTGTGCTTGAGTGAAAGAATGCCCGTCCCTACATATCATTGCTTTCTTTCCTAGCGTGCCTTTTCCACTCAGTCTCCCCTCATGCCGCGATTCAGGAACACCAATCGGCTTAAGGTCAGGAATAAAGTCAACACAGAACTCAATGACCTCTCTGTTCCATAGCCCTTTGAGATGCTTCCTTCTGGCCTAGCACGGTTATGAACATATTTCTTCAAGACTCCCATGAACCTCTCGAAGGGGAACATATTGTGTAGAAATACAGGACCGAGAATGGCAATCTCGTCGACTAGGTGAACCAGGAGATGCGTCATAATATTGAAGAATGATGGGGGGAACACCAACTCAAAACTAACAAGACATTGGACCACATTCTCTGTACTTTGCAGACTTTCTTGATCGATTACCTTCTGAGATATTGCATTGAGGAATGCACATAGCTTCACAATGGGTACTCGAACATTTTCCGGTAGAAGCCCCCTCAATGCAACCGGAAGCAACTGCGTCATAATCACGTGGCAATCATGAGACTTCAGGTTCTGGAATTTTTTCTCTGCCATATTTATTATTCCCTTTATATTTGACGAGAAGCCAGCCGGGACCTTGATACTGCTCAGGCATTCAAAAAAGATTTCCTTCTCTGCTTTGGTAAGAGCGTAGCTGCTTAAGTATTGACGCCCTTTATCCGTCTGCTTGTTGTATGGGTCTTTCATACGTTGCTGGTCCTCCCGTGCTTCTGGTGTATCTTTTGTCTTCCCATACACGCCCAGGAAGCCTAGCAGGTTCACGCAAAGATTCTTCGTCACGTGCATCACGTCGATTGAAGACCGGACCTCTAGGACTTTCCAATAGGGTAGCTCCCAAAATATAGATTTCTTCTTCCACATGGGCGCGTGTCCGGTAGCGACGTCTTTCGGAACAGATTGACCGCCAGGACCCTTTCCAAAGATTACTTCTATGTCCTTGACCATACCAAATATAGCATCACCATCAGGGAGGTTAGGCTTCTTCCGGCGATCTGCCTCACCGTTGAAATGCTTGCCTTTCTTTCTTACGGTATGATTGTTCGGAAGAAATTGACGACACCCCAGGTACACAACCTTCTTACTTTTTCCAAATATGTACCTTTAGTCTTATCTAAACAGTGCGTGCATGCATTGTATCCCTTGTTTGACTGTCCTGAAATGTTACTAAGAGCAGGCCAATCATTGATGGTTACGAACAGCAACGCTCGTAGGTCAAATTCCTGTTGTTTGTGCTCATCCCACACACGTACACCTGGTTCGGCCCACAACTGCAAAAGTTCATCAACTAATGGCCTTAGGTACACATCAATGTCGTTGCCGGGTTGCTTCGGGCCTTGGATGAGCACTGGCATCATAATGAACTTCCGCTTCATGCACAACCAAGGAGGAAGGTTGTAGATACATAGAGTCACGGGCCAGGTGCTGTGACTGCAGCTCTGCTCCCCAAAAGGATTCATGCCGTCTGTACTTAGACCAAACCATAAGTTCCTTGCGTCACCTGCAAAGTCCGAGAACTCTCTCTCGATTTTTCTCCACTGCGACCCATCGGCGGGGTGTCTCAACTTCCCGTCTTTCTTACGCTCTTCTTTGTGCCATCGCAACAACCTGGCATGCTCTTTGTTTCTGAACAGACGTTTCAACCGTGGTATTATAGGAGCATACCACATAACCTTAGCAGGAACCCTCTTCCTGGGGGGCTCGTCATCGCCCTCAACATCACCAGGGTCATCTTGTCTGATCTTGTACCGCAGTGCATTGCATACCGGGCATTTATCCATATTCTCGTACTCCTCACCGCGGTACAGGATGCAGTCATTAATGCATGCATGTATCTTCTGCACATCTAATCCTAGAGGGCAGATAGCCTTCTTTGCTTCGTATGTAGTCTCGGGCAATTCGTTATCCTTTGGAAGCTTCGGCTTCATTATTTTCAGTAACTTCTCAAATCCCTTGTCAGATAAACCAGTCTCTGCCTTCCATTTCAGCAGTTCCAGTGTGGTACCGAGCTTTGTGCTGCCATCTTCGCAATTTGGGTACAACAACTTTTTGTGATCCTCTAGCATGGCCTCCAACTTTAGCTTCTCCTTTTCTGTATCGCATTCTCGCTTTGCATCAGAAATGACCCGACCAAGACCATCAGCGGGCTCATCTGATGCCCGTTGTTCACCTCCTTCTTCTTCATTGTCTTCCATTGCAGTATCACCGTATTCTTCAGGGAACATAGGATAGTTGTCATCATCCTCTTCTTCTTCATTGTCTTCCATCCTAACCCCTCTTTCTCCGTGCTTGGTCCAACAATTATAGCTGGGCATGAAACCTCTCGAAGCACGTGGCTTGAATGGTTTTCGAGTTAGAGTACTCCCTGACGTTCCGACAGTCAACACATGGACAAGGCATAAAATTATCCACTTTGTTTGCCTCAGCCACATCGATAAATTTATGCAGGCCTGCAATAAAATCGGAACTGCGTCGTTCGCCGTACATCCATCGCATCCGTGCATCCATCTGCATCATATAATTAAGTTTATCAAATACCATTACAATAACATCTTGAATAGTGAAATGACCACCGTACATCGACACATGCAATATTTTTGTATCAATTACAGATGAAAAGGATAAGGTTGCTAACCTCGGTCGAGGAGGAAAGAGAGAGGAGAAAGCTTAAGTGTGGCTCGGGCACCTCATATCATTTTGTGTGAACTTAACTGTGGCTCGGCATTTCATCGAACACCTCTAGTGCATAGCAAATGAAAACAAACTAGCACCCACCTCTCACACCTCCTAGCGGGAAAAAAAGAGAGGAGAAAAACTGGCTGGGAGGGGTATATATAGGCAGGGGAGGGGTATTAGTTCCGGTTCATGGTATGAACCGGGACTAATGCTCTGTGACGAGCCACGTGTCCGGCGCGGGAGCTTTAGTCCCGGTTCATGCCACGAACCGGGACTAATGCCCCCAACCGAACCGGGATCAATGGTCCACGGGCCCCTGGCAGCTCGAACCGGGACCAATGCCTGGCTTTGGGGGCTCCAGACGAAAGACCGTTTTTCTACTAGTGTGTACAATGCATTATCTCTTATTGTCATCCCTACCAATTAATGAGAATTAATTTCTTATTGTCATCCCTAGCAGTTAATGAGAATTAATTATATTTTAGTAGAAAATTATATTTTTAAGGTAAGACAAATGGTATAATGGTGAAATTAGCCTTCTCTTACTTCGTAAGAGATCATTCTTAGCTAAGAGAAGGCAACCTCTCATTTCTTCATTCTCTCTCCTCCAACTAGACAAATATCCTACGTGTCAACGCTAAGAGAAACCTGACGTCACCCATTGTACATGCCCTGAGCTGCTAGTATTACGAAGGAGAGCAAAGAGCATCTCCAGCAAAACCATAAACATTAACAATTTAATATATCCCTTAAAATTGTTTTACACTAATGAGTTGGCCGTGGCAAAACAGATCTCGTAACATTTTGCGTAAAACCGAATATCCCACGTCTTCATCCTCTCATTTTCCTCGTGCCTAACCCTGCTCGCTCCCTACACCATCGGCTGCTCCGCCGCACTACTGCCTCGGCCCCGCTTGTGATTCCATGCCGGCCCATCCACTATTCCTCAGCCACCAGTTCCGTCTTTGATTCATAACAGCAAGCTCTGTGAAGTCGCTAGCCTCTCCAATCAACAAAACCAGCACCGAGCTGCTCGAAGATGATGTACCCCTTGGCGATGCGGATGGAGAATGTGAGATCGCTGACGCAGCGAAGGTCGCCGCCGCGCAGGGTCGACGGAGATCCGCGTCTTCTGCCTCTCTACGCCGCCTCTGGCTGTTACTACTCGGCATAGCAAACAATGGTGGCCGTCGGAGCGGTTCCATGTTGAATTTGGAGCGACGGCGGCGGTGGGCATGGCCGGAATCAATCTCGGCCGGTAGTAGTGGCGGTGAGGACCAGAGACACTGAAGTTGAAAGTAACTTCCCGCCAACCGTTTTATGGGTTAAGGGAAATTTTCCCTGAAACTTTAGATACAAAGGATTGAAGCTCATTTTAAGGATACGTCTGGAAAAATAAAAGGGCCAACCCAGTTTACGGATTTGAAAAGAGATTTTTTCAATTAAAATCGCAAAATTGCGAATATTTTATTGTTTTGCCTGCTTTAAGAAGTCTGATAGAGATGCTGTAGATCTTTTTTTTTTTCTTTTTTGCGAAAGAGATGCTCTAGACATTGGGTGCTCGCATAGCATGGATACCTCTGAAGTATACAGTATGCCAACTGCTGTTCGTTCTACCTAACGACACAAATTACTTCAGGCCAGTACTAGTTTCCCATGTGGATGGTACGCTAAATATTGTCCGATTGAGGTACCACAATACAGCATCGGAGATTCATACATGGTTTAATGTGATAATTTCACCATATTGCACCTGCGACCTGTTACATGGCATACTTTTACACCTACGACCTGTTACACGGCATACTTTTAGTTGAGCACATCGCCCAAAAAATGAGCCAGCAAAAAAGGAGGCGAAATTCTGTTTGGAGAATGGCTAGATAAAGTTTTTACCAAACCTTTAGCAGGTTAATTTCCTATCGAAATCAAGTCTCGAGAGGAACATAACAAGTTTGAAGACCTTTCCAAACTGATTGGAGAATCCATGGTGTGACTAGCGCTGAATCGACTGATAATTACCTTCACTCAATCTCAGTTGTTACTCATGTATAACTCTCCATTCTAACATGAACCATGATGTTATCTAACGGCTCACGACATTTTTCTTATCATGTGACCCATGTAAAAGTGAAAAAATCTCAGTAATCCATGTGTAATTCATAGGCTAGCACGAATTACGACGCAATCCAACGATCTGAGAGTCAACTGGAAATTGAGTTATTTCTCAGCTGAGAATTAGCTAAACCGGATTAATAAAATGTTGTGTGACCAAAGTTGAAATGTCCTAACCTTAGCTTTGATAAATATTCAAATATCATGTGGCTCTCGTTCATGCCCTCTCTCCCCCTTGATTTTGAGAGTTGCCTCTCCCTGTAGGGCTTGTCTCCCCTTTCTTTCGGACAACCTCATGGGTTGGCCTATGGATATCGAAGTCCGGTTCATCTCTATGAATAGCAGAGTTGTACATAGGTCTAGCGTTTGGTACATGGTTGCCTTAATGGCGTGTGGCGTGATGTCGGTCTGGTGCTTCCTCCTAGCGCTCGCGGGCGGCACTTAGTGGCCGCATGTTCCTCCACCTGGTGGTGTCGGGGTGTGTATATGGCAACAACGCCCCCCTCGTCGGTCACTCAAATCTAAAAGTTTGTATCCGCGCTCTTCTTTTCCTCTAGGCGTTGTCGGGGTCCTGAGATGGAGGATAAGATAAATCAAGGTCCCAATCATGTCGATTGGGAAGGGGATTCTTACTCAACTGATTTTTGTTGTAGCTATGGTGCACATTGTGGCCTACGTCCACCCTCCGAGGACTGACAACGAGTGTCGTTCTCTAGTCTACCTCTTACCAGCCCTACTAGTCAGATGACGACGACTTGTTAATCTCCTCGTATGTTCAAGATGGCTTGAAGGCAGCATTACTGTCTCAAGTAGTTTCATCCCCAACAACATTGATGCTTGTATCTATGATGTAGTTGTTGATTGGAGCTAATCGCAATTTAAGTTTTTCTCATCATTCGCGTTTTGCTAAATTCAGGACTGCGTTGTATTTTTTAGTTTTTGCATGTGTTGTACTATGAAACTTTGTTGTGTCTAATGCTCCTTCTAGACAATTCCCTTGTTAATTAAGACGATTTAGATGATAATCAAGTTAGTGCTAGTTATGTCATAAACCACCGGATTTACATTCCGGTTCGCGCAACTATGAGTTGCAAATTGATTTGCAACTGAGGTTTTTTCAGATGCAACTAGATTATTGGATTTTTTTCATGATTCATGCTAGACATGAGTTGTAACTGAAATTTGATAACGTCGCAAAATTATGCTAATTGAGGTGAACAAGGTAGGAATGTCCGAATGAACACATTGCTGTCATAGTAAAAACAGATGAATGGGAACACTCGATTAGGACTACGTACCGTGCAGAGATATGTCACCGTGAACAGAGCAGTGCGCACATAGTTTGTGAGGGCATCTCTAGCCGTTCAGCCCCTCCAGGCGCAAAAAGGGCGCTAATTCGGCCTGCGTGGGGGGGGGGGGGGGGGGGTCAACGACGCTATTCGCCGCGCTGGGAGATGCCGATTCCCAGCCGTGGATTTTTGCCTAATTTCATATACAAAAAATGCACAAACATTATTTTGTCCACATAGTTTAACATACGAATCCACGCACAAATAATTTAACAATGCAAGCAAATAGAACAAATCAAATTAGGCATTGCCATGGTCTTTGCGCCTCCATAAGTGCTCCACCAGATCATTCTGCAGTTGTGTATCCATTAGTGGGTCTCGAATCTCCTGGCGCATAGCGAGGAAGGCTGCCCATGTTGCTGGCACCTGGTGATCTACATATGCAAGAGGACCCTGTCGGTAATATGGCTCAGTGTCAGCCACCGGATCATTCCGCTCACTCTCAATGATCATGTTATGCAAGATCACACAACAGTTCATGACCTCCCACCTATTAGCTTTCGACCAAGTCAGAGCTGGGTACCGGATAACAGCGAATCGAGACTGCAGCGGCCAAATGCCCTCTCAACATCCTTCCTGCAAACCTCCTGGTTCTGAGAAAATCAAACTTTCGCGCTTCCTAGCACAGGGTTAGAGATAGTCTTCGCAAATATTGACCACTTTGGGTAGATGCCATCTGTAAGGTAGTAGCCCATTGTGTACTGGTGCCCATTAATCTCGTAGTTCACCGGGGGAGCATGACCTTCAACAAGCTTGCCGAAGACATTCGAGCACTGCAGAACATTGATATCATTGTGAGTTCCTGGCATGCCAAAGAAGGCATGCCAAATCCATAGATCCTCTGTAGCCACAGTCTCAAGAATCACACTGCAAGCTCCTTTGTGGACTTTGTACTTCCTTTGCCAAGCAAATGGACAGTTCTTTCATGCCCAATGCATGCAGTCGATGCTTTCAAACATTTCAGGAAAGCCTCTTGCTTCATTCGTGGCCAGAATCCGAGCAGTGTCTTCGGCATTGGGTGATCGCAAGTACGTTGGCCCAAACACTGTAACCACTGCCCGGTAGAACTTGTTCAAAATGCACTTCTAAATTGAGGTAAAGCCTACTGTGCCGGTGCAATACTTCTTGCATTTGAAGTAGGTGTCGAACTCCCGGATTGCATTCATAATATCGAGAAAGAGTTTGCATTTCATCCTGAACCGGCGCCAAAACACCGTCTCGTCCTGCAGGAGATCATCAGCGAAGTAGTCGGAGTAGAGGATGCAGTAGCCTTCGTAACACTGCATCGGCTTGCTCTTGCGGCGACCGAGCGCCAAGCCACCATGCAGCGGCCTCGGCTTCCTCTTACAGCAGTTCGGCGAGCAGCTCCTCGTCATCGGAGTCCATGGTTGGGCGGACAAAACGCCGAACGCCTTGCGGGTGAGGTGGGCGCGTTTCGCCCCAAGAGTCTTCCTTGCGGCTAGATCACGGCGGAGGGGAGTGGACGGCGCCGGCGGCATGGAGGGGGTGAGATGGTGGTCTTCCTATCTGCTTGTGTGCGGCGGAGGGGGAGGGATGGTGCCGGCGACGACATGGCGGCGACGAGACTGGATAGAGTAAAAGGGCGAGTTGGGGTGGGAAAAATGCACTGTCTCGCCGACAGTGTTGGTCCACGCGTGTTTTCCCTATTGTCAGCTCCCCAGGCGGAACCCAGTGGGCTGAGTTTGGCCTAGGTGCGCCGACACTATTTTTAGCCGAAACGGCGCTATTTGGGCTCCTAGGAGGCCGGCCGGAAAATATTTCGACGCTATTTAGGTCAAACGGCGCTATGTGATCTCCTGGGGCGCTGTGGGACGGCTGGCATGAAGGATTGCTACCTGAAATACTCCAGGGTTCTTGCTCCACGTCCCAGGGCCCAGGCCAGTCCTCCCCTCCTCCCTCCCTTACTCGGTCCCTACCGCCATCGTCATCAGCCGGTGAGCTGCTGGCCTTGGTGTCTCGCTCGCTCACTTCCCCGCCACCCGCTTTCCAACCCAAGGTCGGACCGTTCCTGGGAAACCGCGCCCGCTCTTTTCGCTTAAACCCCAATACAAGCGACAACGGAGAGAGCAGCAGCAAGCACGCTGAACTGAAACACCCGGTGCCCGCCAGGCCGCCACGGGTGACGGGCCACGGCGCAATCCTAATCCGCCCGTAAGTCATGGTGGCCGGGCGTGTCAAGGCCGCCATGGGCTTCCACAGCAGTCCAGGGCGCCCAAATCGCCGGCGCCTTTCGCGGAGGAGCATACGCAGACGCCGGCCAGGCTTCCGCCGTCGTCCTCGCCCGCGTCGGCCGGCTCGGCGTCGAAGGCGTCGGCGTTCGCGCGCTCATTGGGCGCTTACTTCCCGCGCTCGGCGTCGGCGCAGGTGCAGCCCGCGCGCGCGCCTCCAGAAGTCGCCGGGCTGCTCCGCGCTATCGAGCAGCTCCAGGAGAGGGAGTCGCGCCTCCGCGTGAAGTTGCTGGAGCACAAGATACTCAAGGAGACCGTTGCTATCGTCCCCTTCTTGGAGGCCGAGCTCGCGGCCAAGAGCAGTGAGCTCGAAAGATACAGGGAGTCCGCGGTCCGGCTTGAGTCTGAGAACATGCGGCTCTGCGCGGAGCTCGATGCCGCCGTTCTCGAGGTTACGAGCAGGAAGCAGAGGATTGCTCAGATGGAGAAGGAAATGGCGGACCTGAGGAAGCAACAAGAAGCGCTCGCGGCGGACGCTGACGACTGCTGCTCGTCGTCGGCTTCGAATACCGCGAGCTCCAGTGCCGCGGCGAATACCGCGGGTTTAGCTCAACTGAGAGCTGAGCAGCCGTCCGCTCCGAGACACCCGCCACCACCTTCTTACTTCTGCGCCTCGCTGCACGCCTCACCCGCGAGCTCTTCGTCATCCTCGCCGTCTTCTTCCACGTCGTGCTCAACGACGAATTCCGGCTCCTCGTCGTCAGACACATCGCCCGTACCAAGAACCCGTGTGCCAGAGCTCTCGAAGTTGCCGCCGATACCTCCGCCACCGCCACCACGTCCTCCGCTGATGCCGGCGTCCAGCCTGAGCGTGAACTCCACGCACTCCAGCTCGCTCGGCGTGAGCGGAAGTGCGGGCGCCCCGCCTCCTCCGCCTCCGCCCCCACCGTCTAGGAGGGCGTTCAGAGCATGTTCGCCGGCGAAATCCGAACGTTCATGCGTGAGGCGCGTGCCCGAAGTGGTCGAGTTCTACCACTCACTAATGCGGAGGGAGTCCAAAAGGGACGGAGGGAGCGGTGGCGACCCAGCGAACGGTGGCGGCGCGGCGGCAACTAGGGACATGATCGGCGAAATCGAGAACCGATCAGCTCACCTCCTCGCGGTACGTTTTTTTCTCTGAAATTGATTGTTTTTTCTCTGAATTGCATAGCTGAATTAAGGGAGAACTAAGCTGGAACATTCAAGGAAACGTTTAGCAGCCTACTGCAACCTCTTTCTGCATCCCAACTGAAATACTGCTCGTGCCATGAGCGCATGAACAGCTACCGGTGAACAACTGAAGAATGCTTCATTAGGAAGTTGCGTAACATTAGTCTAGCAATGGGGTACAGGTGATTTTTGGTTGGTACAGCCGTACATGCTTATTATAGCAAAGACTCCAGCTTTGAGTGATTAATTTGGATAGAGACATGATAGTTCTTGGTGAGCCTGCAAACTGCCAAGTGCCACATTGCAAGACGTAAAACAAAACCATTACGGCTTTCCTCCTCCTTATACGAAATTGGATTTCCTGTTTCTGTTTTCGTAAAAGAGCGAGAGGTGCTTTACAGTGCTTCAAACTTAAAATTTTATCGAGTTTCTTAGCATAATTAAATCGCATCATGGACAATACTTCTATAGAAGACAGAAGCAGAAACAGCTGCACGGAATTCTTTACAGGGTCGATCGGATCAAGCATCGAAATACACTGAATAAACTATGACATTTAAGTGCGGTACGGTAGACGCATGTGCGAAATACGGCCGCCGATTAATCCGAGAATTACTCCGATCTCGTCCGGAAGTTCGTTTAGCCGTTGGAGTTACTCCTACTACGGGTTACTACGCCGCGGCTCGAAAATTCATAAGGAAACCGTGTGGTACTGTACTTGTGTGCACTGCAGATCCGATCGGACGTGGAGAGGCAGGGCGACTTGATCCGGTTCCTGATCAAGGAGGTGGAGGCCGCGGCGTTCGCGGGCATCGAGGACGTGGTCACCTTCGTCAAGTGGCTCGACGACGAGCTCTCCCGCCTGGTACGAACCTATCCGCACCACCAAGAAGAACGGGCAGCTCAGGTGTTCGTCGATCGATCGGCCAGTGACGTGATAATAACAAGTAACGTGCGTGCAGGTGGACGAGCGGGCGGTGCTGAAGCACTTCGAGTGGCCGGAGCAGAAGGCGGACGCGCTCCGGGAGGCGGCGTTCGGCTACTGCGACCTCAAGAAGCTGGAGAGCGAGGCCTCGTCGTTCCGCGACGACGCCCGGCAGCCCTGCGCCACTGCGCTCAAGAAGATGCAGGCCCTCTTTGAGAAGTAAGCTAACGCACTGAACCAATGCTATTAAGCACGTCAGTTCGACTCTTCTCATGTGGCGGCCAACGACGGCGGCGGCGTGCAGGTTGGAGCACGGCGTGTATAACCTCGCCCGCGTCCGCGACGGCGCCGCGAGCAGGTACAGCCGATTCCAGATCCCCTCGGAGTGGATGCAGGACGCCGGGATCGTCAGCCAGGTAATGTAAATAATCCACTTGCCTCGGCGGTGTTTCTGTCGGCGTTACACGGGGCCGGCCCGCTCGACGGCGTGCACGTGAGCCTGCGAGGCAAACGATCTCGTGAGCATGCTTCGTTCTTTCTGTATCAAGTGTACAGCTAAAGAACAAGCCAATGACGCCCGTGTCGTTCTGCGTAGCTTAGGTACGCCTCGCCAGGCACGATCGATCCGTGTGGATCTACGCGGCGGTCCCAGTTGAGTGCTGGCCTGCTGGGAGCTGTTCTCAGCCATTCTCTGAAGACCAGTACAGTTACATACTACAGTAGAGTATCGTTTTGTTCTGTTGCTGCGTTCTTCAGCAGGGTGTGGAGCCACTGCTAGACGAGTCCCTCCAGGGAACTAGCTGGAATTCTTCTGCAAACCCCAAGAATCAATTTTTAGCCTGAATTTCTTGGGTACTGTGTGATCAGAAATCTACAGCGTGATCTCGGCATTTACACAGGGAATGATGGGGATAAAAGCAGCTACGACATTTCCCAGTCCAAGCGATGTCAAAATGTACTGTGTGGTGGTTTATTCTTGGCATAGTATCAGCAAAGCAGCTGACCGATGTGAAAATGCAACTCTAGTCGATCTACCACATCCAATTCACCCAAAATCCATAGGAAAGAAACACATCCAGCCAGCCAGCCCGACCTCTTCCTTTTCCTTCCTTTGAGAAAAAATTTCTGCAGTTACTCCGTTTCATATCAACCACAAATTGTCTGGAAACATTAACATGTTCCATGCCTGCTTTAAAATGCAATTTGCATTTGGAATATATGATACACATCCACTGACCGGTTTTCCCCAATTTTATGATCGAGCTTGTTCCATTTGTATGATAAGATTTAGAACTACAAGAGTTATTCCTATGGACTAATTTGCATGCGGTTTCAAAAGACTTTTTCCATGGAATTGTTTCTGTGAAAACTATGAACGTCACTTTACCTTTCAAGACAGTTCATGCGTATTTTCCTTCTTGCAGTACAACCAAATAACTTCTACTGCATGAACAGGACATCTGTTCTTGCATATGAGGCTAGGCCAATAGTCTTCCAAAAAATGGACTCATTGAAAGAAAGTTTACATTTTCTTCAGTATTACGCAACATATTGGATATCTTTTCATAGGAAGAAGACAAATAATATAGAAATTTCAGTTATGCCTTTGTGGTAGTATAGCTGCTAAGGATTGTTGCGTAAACATAGTTTAACAGAGGAAGGAAATGAGATGCGGATGCAACTAGTTCTAGATTTCATTCTAGGGTGGAACGAATAATCTCTTATTTTGTCCACAGCACTCTATTGTATTTCTAAATCTAGTAATTTTAGCACTTTGTGGACATGTTATGTCCCTTGTTCTGGCCATTTGTTTGGAAACACCTATAAGTTTGATGGTTGCTAATGATAGATTTAATGTACAGATAAAATTTCAATCAGTGAAGTTGGCCAGGAAATACCTCGAACGGGTTTCCTCCGAGCTTGAAGCCACGAAAGTCGGCCCAGACGAAGAGGAGTTGATGCTTCAAGGAGTACGATTCGCCTTTAGAGTGCACCAGGTAGGTTATATAGGATTCTTCACATCATAAGACATAGTAAGCATCTACTTAAAAGGAATTTGTAAATGTTGTTTTGCGCAGTTTGCAAGTGGTTTTGACGTGGACACGATGGGCGCATTCCAAGAGCTCAAAGAGAAGGCGTCTATGTGCCATTTTCAGCAGCAAAAGCAGAATCGACATCTGCGACAGCAAAGACTTGTCGCCAGGACCTGAGCATCTCCTTATGTTATGATAAACCATACGGCATCTTTTGTTGTGATGTACTACCATCTCGTGGTCACCATAGTATGATTAGTTGATTGTTTTTCGTTGAAAAGCTCTCTAGATTTCTTTCCTCAGAACAATCCTTTCTTTTCTTTCCAGTTGAAATCTGTGTACAATGTTTCATGTTACACTTCCCTAATCTCTGTAGGGTTATGAGCATTTTGGTTGTAGTGTCACGTGATGCGAAATTTTTCGTAGCTGTCTCTGTGCAAAAATGGTGTCAGACGAAGCTTACCGTGTGTGAATTTAAGTTATATGTCGTGATCGCGCTCATACATGCACGGTACTGTTAATAATATAAGGGCTGAAATTTGTGTGGCCGATATGAGATTTCAGATTTCCTTATAAATTTCAAAGTCTCATGTGGCGAGAGCTGGAGGTGCAAATTTTAGTCTCACATTGGTAGTTGAACAAGAGTGAGACCACATTATATAGTTAAGTTTCGCTAGCATGCAAACAATGCCAATAAGTTATTTAGGGTTCCGAGCTACACACATGTTGAGGGGATGAATTCAATCACGGGGTTTGAGTGGGTGTTGTTGGTGGAGATGGCGATGGAGATGCTCCTCTCCACGTTGCGAGGGTGACGACGGAGGAGGAGATGTGGCCGGAGGCGATTCCAGCAGCGCCCCCCTCCAAGTTTTTTCCAGCGGTTCCCTGCACATGCTCTGTTTCCTTCTATGTGTCCAAACCAAGGTTCTTGTTACCGGTCGAAATACCGCGGTAACCGGCCTGTTACCGGAAATCTCGGCCCCCTCGGAAAATGAGTTTACCGGGCATAAAACCTCGGGATATTTGAATTTGGGCTGAATTCACCCTCTCAAAACTTCAGTTGACTTTTTCGATGTTTTAAATTTGAATTTCAAATTCTGTCCGAGAATCTCGTCCGGTAACCGGCCGGTAATTTCCGGTAACCACGGTTGCTGGAAATCCTGGCCCCCTCCAAGAAAAAAATCAAACCGGTACCCAAAACCTCGTTCCTAACACCGCTTATCCTCGCAAAGGTATACATAGGGGAGGGACAAGAGGTGGTAGGTGAAAAGCGACAGATCTAACCTTGTGAGGAAACTTCAGCATAAAATGAACTATTTTTGAAAATATTTTCAAAACTAAACATAATGGTGAAAAGCGAAGAAACTAACCTTGTTAGTAAACTTCAGCACAATTTTTTTTAGAAAAGGAGGCAAAGCCCCAGCCTCTGCATCGATTGATGCATACAGCCTTTATTGATTTTATTTGAGTTCAAGTCTTACAAACGATTACATCATGGATCACACAGGGTCGATATATGAATCAACCATCTAAACAGGCAAGATAACATAGCATGTCTAATCATCAACATGTTATCCTAAGATCAAAACGCCAGCTGCACTGGGTGTATAAGTCCTGCGCTACCGCAAGAAGTCGGTTGCACCCAATATCCACAACGACCCGCTTGTCCGTTGCTTGTAGGTAGGACCACGTACGAATCGAATGAATAGCCATCGGAATTACCTGCATAAAAGAGGAGGGACTTGCATTGTTAAAAATAATGCTATTGCGTATGTTCCAAATGGCCCAGATTAAAGCACAAGAACCCACTCGAATTTGTGCTTTCTCATTTTTGTCTACCCCTCTAAGCCAACTACCAAATAAGTTGGGGATACTTTTTGGAGGTAATACGGCCAACACAAACGACATTTATGCCTGGTAGAAATATTCTAGAAGGGGTGCTTATTCTCCATGAAACTATTCACGAGCTTCATAGGAAGAAATTGGATGGTGTACTATTAAAGCTAGATTTTGAGAAAGCATATGATAAGGTAAAATGGCCCTTCTTACAGCAAGTGTTGAGAATGAAGGGTTTTGAGCCAAAATGGTGCCGATGGGTAAATGATTTTGTCACTAAGGGTAGTGTAGGTATAAAGGTAAATGATGATATAGGTCATTGTTTCCAAACTAGAAAAGGATTAAGACAGGGAGACCCGCTATCTCCGATTTTGTTTAATATTGTCGCTGACATGTTGGCCATAATAATAGCCAGAGCTAAAGAGGATGGTCAGGTAGAAGGTCTTATACCACATCTAGTCGATGGAGGTGTTTCTATTCTACAATATGCGGATGACACAATCCTTTTTATGTCTCATAATGTTGAAAAGGCACTAAATATGAAACTCATCTTATGTATGTTTGAACAATTATCAGGATTGAAAATCAACTTCCATAAGAGTGAACTCTTCTGTTTTGGGCAAGCTAAAAACTTTGAGGACGAGTATAAAAATCTATTTGGGTGTGACGCAGGTTCTTTCCCCTTTAGATATCTCGGAATCCCCATTCACTTCAGAAAGCTGAAAAATGGGGAATGGAAATTAGTTGAAGATCGTTTCGAAAAAAAAATTAGCTAGTTGGGCTGGGAAGCTTTTATCATATGGTGGCAGACTAATTTTGATAAATGCGGTCCTAACAAGTTTGCCTATGTCTATGCTATCTTTCTTTGAAATACCCAAAGGGGTACGAAAGAGAATGGATTTTTTTCGATCTAGATTTTTTTGGCAAAGTGATGGGCATAAGAAAAAGTATAGACTTACTAAGTGGAACATTATTTGTAGGCCGAAAGAGCAGGGAGGTCTTGGGGTCGAAGTTTTAGAAGCAAAAAACAAAAGCCTTTTGTGTAAATGGTTCTCAAAAATCCTAACAGAGGATGGGGTTTGGCACGAACTGATTACAAACAAATACTTGCAATCTAAAGCACTTTCTCAAGTGAAGGTGAAACCTTTCGATTCACCATTTTGGAAGGGACTAATAAAAGTTAAAAATGAGTTCTTTAAACGTGGTTCTTTCATTATAGGTAACGGGGAAAGTACCCGGTTTTGGGAGGATACTTGGCTAGGGGATAAGCCCCTTTCTTGTCAATATCCGACTTTGTTTAACATTGTACAAAGGAAAGAGACGTCGGTAGCTTCGGTGATATCCCACGCACCTCCTCTAAATTTAGTATTTAGAAGAACTCTAACGGGTGAGAGGAGGCACCGGTGGCTGCACTTAGTAAGTAGACTAATGGACGTACAACTTTCTGACTCGTCGGACGTGTTCAAATGGGGGTTAAGTACCTCTGGAAAATTTACGGTTAAATCGTTATATCTAGATTACTTGAGTGGTCATGCTAGATATCTCCACAAATATATTTGGAAATTAAAAATACCACTGAAAATAAGGATATTCATGTGGTTTGTGCATCGGAGAGTCATTCTCGCTAAAGATAACCTGCTGAAACGCAATTGGAATGGATGTAAAAAATGTTGTTTTTGTGATCAAGATGAAACAATTCAACATCTTTTTATAGACTGTCCTTTGGCTAAGATGGTATGGCGTATTGTATTCATGGCTTTCAACTTCAGCACAAATTAAAACATTTTTTAAACTAAACCAAAATGGTAGCGCCTATCGCTCTACACCATAGCGCCATGAAGTGGCGCGCTATGCCCTTGCCAAAGCAGCAACACCAGGTTCATTCTCGTCGCAAAAATCCTATGTCAGCAAGGGTAGCCCTAAAATAAAGGGTGATATGCTCTTGAGGCTAGTGTCCTTGTACGGAGCACTATGCCCTAAAATAAGGAATTTTGAACTCCTATAACGTTGGATCTTAAATCCAAAGATGTTACTCCCTCCGATCCAAAAAAAACTGTTTCAACTTATACATTGAGTTATAGGTGTTATGGAGTTTTTCTTGCGACACTAATACGGATCAGAGGGAGTATTAAATATATACATATAATAAAATACTAATTTTTAGGAGCAAATCCACATAGATAAATACCACATATGTAAGAAAAAACAACCTAATTGAGTATGGCGAGTTTAGTTAGGTTAGTACAAGTCATACAAGGCTTGCTAAAAAATAGATTTACATAGTTAATTTTGTGCATGGAATTTTATTTCACAAATTTCCATGAGCGTTTGTATACGGAAGATGTTGCGTCCATTACATGCGAGCATACCAAATAATCAAATCGTGAATATATATAATCAATATAAATTTTATTTAGTAGGCAATTGCAATTAGCTCGATTCCATTTCAATACCAACTGGAGAATATATATATATATATATATATATATATATATATATATATATATATATATATATATATATATGTCGTCAACTTATATCAGACCATAATAACTCGTAAGACACATTTGACCATGAAATACCACAATAAAGAATCTTACTAACAATTCAGTTTATGTTGTGGAAGTTTCTATAGGTATATATATGCTTAAAAACTCATATACTAAAGTTAGTATATTCTTTGTACCATATAATTTTGTGATGTCTAACATAAATATGTATAATAATATATATTTATGCAATTATTAAAAATAAACTTTAATAAGAAAATAATGTTACAAAATTCAGCTTTCTAATATAACACGGTGCACTTACATTTTTCGTCGATACACATTATGACTTTACACAAACGAAACTTATTACTATATTTATTATGTGGTTAGCTATGTCAAATATGTAATAGGAAAGATATACTTGAGAAGACGGTAGCATGCTATCTAGGAGTTTGAATTATAAAAGTTTAGTATAAAAATAGAATTTACGGACCCTAGAATTTGTTCAGTTCACTGATGGTCATAATTATGTTTGGACTGGCCCTATTCGAAGGCGGTGAACCACCATCCAATTGAGATAGTAACGTTGTCACTGAGGACTACCACCTCGAACACAGGTCCTTGTGATCGACTCTAGGACATGAGGAAATAACGGACCATAGGAAATAATCTAGAGTCCTCATGCTCTAGAGTCCTTGTCAATGACGGACCATGGGAAATAATCTTGAACTACAAGGAAAAGACGCGCGTTGCCGCGTCAGTTCTAATACAACTGATAATAGATAAACAAACAATTTGGTTAGTGAAACATTTCTGGAAAATAGTAGAAATAATGGAGAAAATATTACCACTGGCTCACTCTTTTGTAACACAATCACTCAGTCATTCTCACATAAACAGAGAAATAAAGAAGGGAACACTTATGTTAGTCCTAACAAGTTAAGGAGTACACCACTAAATAGAGAGAACATGACCCCACGTAAAAAGCTTAAATTCTGCATATACTCAGTTGAGAGTGGATTCGCTACCCATGGTGATGCATACGCACCCCCATCTAACTTCGATTCAAGCCATATAACCACATTGTTTAGCTTGGTTTCATAGTAGAATGTGGAATTCTGATGTACAAAAGTGGTTTCGGAATTTCGAAAAAAAATATTTTTTCATCCAAGTCAACTTTAGTTTGACTTTTCGTCCAAAAAGTCAACATGTCGTTGACTTTGATGAAAAAAAATATTTTTTGAAAATCTGAAACCACTTTTGTACACCAGAATTCCACGTTCTACTAGGAAAGCAAGCTCAAAATGGGTTTATACGGCTTAAATCGACATTTGACAGGGGGTGCATACGCATCACCATGGGTAGTGAATCATTTTTGTACTCAGTTAGATGATCAGGATACGAACACAATTATGAAATGTCATGAAAGTTAAATTGTGTACATGGTTGTATGAAAATTTTAACAAAAAAGAATTTGAACAAAGTTCTTACAATTTTTAGACAATAACGATATGATGAAGATTGCACACTCGAGAGATAGATTAGCCAAGAATTTGATTAGCCATCGAGGTCCTAAAATCAAGTAGACTTTTCTGACATATTTATCCTAAAATCAGTAATAGTTAGCAAAATTATGTCATGTCATACTTAAATCAATTGCATCGAGTTAAGTCGGGGACGTAGGTGCCCTGTAGTCCCGGGGGCTTGACAGAGCCAGATGTGTGTGTGGAGAGACGGACAAAATTTGCGTTGGAATAATTGTTTTGGTAGAATACGACTTGAGAAAGTGGAGGGCGAGAAGAAACGGTATAGCGTGGCACAGGTTGCGCACCGCTATGGTGGGTGCTGGCAGCATAGGAAGGATAAGAGTTGTCGGAAAGTGCCAATAGCTCCGAACTCGCCATGTCTCCTTTAAAAAAAATCAAAACTACATGTGTAGGTTTTAATATTTTTGAAATAAAGAATACAATTACGTGTACGTAATGTATGCACTCTAAAAGTTTTGTAAACAATATATTTTGTATTTTGGGCTAAACAAAAAGAGAAATTTTCAGAGGGAAATGGGGCTATTTTTCTCTTTTCCACAAACACATTTTTATTTTTGTGTAGCTGGGAACATCATTTTTTCACCGGAAGTTTGGCAAATACGCACAAAACATGTGTATATATCCAACATATTAATTTAAACTAAATCAAAACTACATGTCTAGGTTTTTATATTTTTGAAATAAAGAATACAACTACGTGTACGTAATATATGTACTATAAAAGTTTTGTAAACAATATATTTTGTATGGATACGACTAAATATCAGGCGCCTGTTGGTTAACATAACCATACGCACGGGATAAGAGATAGAATAGTCCTCTGTGCATGCATGTACAAAAATCTAAAAAAGCTTATGTCATCCCGCATTAAATGCCAAACTCGAAAATTCAAAAAGTTTTGTAGCTCAAACCGTTTATCCATTTTAAAATCCGTTTTCACTGTTGGACTAGTCGCGACGAGATCTTCAAAACTAGATCCCATGTCGATATGTTCCGACGGCTTTTTTTTTACCCAAAAGTTACCCACCCGTAACATATAATTTACCCAGGGTTGAATATGTAAGTTACCCACCGATTAACGATTAGTTTTCGGGTTGAAATAGAACCATTTTTTGTTGTTCTTTTAGATTTTTACAAGTTTTCAAGTTATATCACCTAGTTTTTATAAGTGAATATCACTTTGATATGGTAAATTTATCGTGCATAAGTATTAGGATGATAACTGTCAATTTCATAGTGATAACTACATCATGAAAAAGATGGGCATTGTGTTCATAGCTATTATCTAGAGGACATGGTAACTACATCGATTTCATGGTGGATAATATCATGAACACATGAATAATTTCATAAGTACTGGGTGGGTAACTCAATCAGTATTGGGTGGGTAACATTGATTTCGTGATGGATAACTTTATCAGTACTAGGTAGGTAACTATTACCGATAGATTAGGGTAACAACATTGATTTCGGGTGGATTACTATATCATGAACACATGGTTAACTCCAGCAGTATTGGGTGGGTAACTTTATCAGTGATATGTTGATAACTTTATCAGCACAAAGTGGGTAACTCCACCAGTTCTGGGTGGGTAACTCCATTAGTACTAGGTGGGTAACTATTGCCGAGATAGGGTAAGTACATCGATTTCATGGTACGTGGATAACTGCATCATGAATACATGAGTAACTTTAGTAGTAATTGGCGGGTAACTTAATCAGTATTGGGTGGGTAACTATTACCGAGAGAGTAGTGTAACTATATCGCTTTCGTGGAGGATAATTGCATCATGAACATATGAGTAACTTCATAATTAACTTCACAATTACTGGGTGGGTAACTCCAGCACTACTGGGTGGGTAACTATTGCCGATAGTAGGATAATTACATCGATTGCTAGATAAGTGCATCATGAACACATGGCTAACTTCATTAGTACTGGGTAGATAATTCTATGGTGGGTAACTATTACTGAGAGAGTGGAGTAACTACATCGATTTTGTCATGGATAATTATATTTTAAACATATGGGTAATTCCATCAGTATTAGGTAGGTAACTATATAAGTACTTAGGTAATCATTACCGAAAGAGTAGGGTACGGCAAATCTCTCATCTAGTGAGGACGCATAAAGCTATAACGGCAAATTGGGCTCGTGTAGGTCATCGCAATAACACACAGTTCGCAAAATGTATATCTAACAACAACTAATAGTACCAACTGGTGCAACAGCAGCGGTGCTGGTGAGTGGTTCTTCATGGACACTCTCGTGGAAGCACCCGGTACAACCCTTTGTAGCACACTGATAGCAACACGAATTGGCCCGACGGGAGCTCTGACTCCTACGCCGTCTCCACCTCCCGAAATACGAGGAAAGCATGTCGCGAATTAAGTTCACACATCCTCACCCACAACCTCGCAATCATGTGCTCACAACCGTCGTCTCCCAAGCACCGCGGTCGCTAGCGCTGAGCTCTAGCTTCGCCCTCACGAAATCACCAGTCGGCCATGACTCTCCCGGCAACCACGCGCGCAACCCGCCATCCCAGTCCCACCATGTTTGACCAACAAGAACTTATCTATGTCGTTGTTGTCGCTCGATGTGGTGGGAAGGAGAAGAGATGTTTTTGAGTGAAAAAAAGAGAAAGAAATGCAGCCACTTGCGGCGATATTGGGGGGACCATAGTTTCAAAAACCGGCCAGACAAGTTGTTGGTTCAATGTTTACTGGACCGACGCCGGTTCAAATGGTTCAGCGACTAGACTAGCCATTAAAGAAATTAACTATTTTTAGTAAAAAGAACAGAAAATGAAACGGCCAAATAGGTGAACCTTCCGTTAGAACGCATCGAATGGTGATGGACTAGATGGATAGCCCGGCCTAGGCAATCAAGTCCACCTGCGTGCGACTAGGGTTCGAACCCCATAGTGCGCAAATTATTTTCACGCACGTGACGCGTAGAAATCGCCGGGGCGAAGGAGCGTACAGATTTGATAACCAGCAGGCGCCTGCTGGTTAGCTTTAGCGATTTTGTATTTTGTACAAGAAAAGAGAAATTCTGAGAGGGAAATGGAGCTATTTTCTTTTTCACATACATATTTTCGTTTTTGTGTAGATGGGAATACCAATTTTTTCACCGGAAATTTTGCAGATACGTACAAGACATGTGTATATATCCAACATTTTTTAACTCGGTTTTTATATTTGAGAGTTGTGAACTATAAAAAGAGAGATGTGTGGGCTCCACCATGGGTTGTTTCACACTTAAGTTTAATATTGGGAGAGTTATGTCTATAAAGTGAGGGGTGAGTGGGGTCCACCTGATGTGGTGTCAATACTCTATTGGAGGGCATGTGGAGCACGGAGAATGTAAGGATTCTAGGGAGCTTAGTATTCTTAAAAGATACTAGGAGTCTTTGGTAGGGCGACCATGTCTCATTGCCGTGTTTACTCCTGATAATTGTTATTTTTATCACCATGATCGACCGCTGTGATCAACTATCTCCTTATCTTAAGATGATTTGGCTCTTTTTATTCACCCTGTGAAAATGTTTTTACAGATATCCATTGAAAATCAATGCATTCGGGGCCACCTTAATTCGTCTCATCAATCTGGTTAAAAGTGGGATCAACCTCCATCCACAGTGGATTGAAGGATTTTGAACGATTCTTGCAAATCTTCCACCGTAATAATTCCTCCTCCCAATTATAAGGGTTTTGTTTTTTTGGATTTTTGGGTGCTTTCCATGGAAATAAGTTGGGCAGACAAAACAAATGGTTCGACTTTGCAGTATGCTTCTGATGTCTTACTGTCGTCTGTGGAGAGCTGACATGCGATCCCTGGTTGATCGCATCGCAAACAAATTGCCAACGTGAAAGGCAGGTTAATTTCTCAAAGTGGTCGTATCATCCTAGTGCAGGCTTGCATCATTTCGATGGCAAGATAATCTTGTAATGGCCTTTGCCACCACGGCTGCTAAATGACACCGATAAAATTAGTCGAGGTTTATTTTTGGAGCGGTTCAGAGTGTATGAAGAGTGGGCAATGTGTAGTGACTTAGTCGAATGTTTGTACCAAGTGGATATTAGTGGTCTGAGTATCCATAATTTTAAAACTCTGAATGAGGATCTTCGCTCTAATGGCTTTGCGCGGCACGGACTTCCTATCCACTCAAATACAAGCCGTGAATGGAAGACGGTATGTAGTGATAGTCTAGTATGAGTAGCACCCAAGTTCGACCGGACTCACCCTATTGCTGCTTGTGGCACCCCTGCTACGTGTTGTACCAAATTCTCTCCATCCTTGTTAGAATATTGGGCCCATTAGTGGGCAGCCCATATAAGCAATTCTGGAAATCTTAAATTGGCCCATGTGCATGGCAGAAATTTAGAGGTGCATGTACGTGACTAAAGTTTAGTCTCATACTGCTAGCTTAGAGAGAGCTGCACCACTTTATATAGTGGAGTGTTCTATCACTCGGTGTGCTGGCTGAGAATAGAAGGCTCTCTCGTGCGCACTCCTCCTCCTCCTCCGCCGCCGTCCGTCACGACACGCCGCGGGTTGCGGGAATGAGCCGAGCCGATGCTTATATTTTTGCAGTTCAGGAAAAACGAGTCGTGTTAGCGTACGTGTACAGCTTAGCCAATTCGGATCGCTACCGGATCGTGGGCTGCTGTAACTGACTCAAACGTGTGCGACGTGGCCGGCCCACGTTGTACCCTTTAGGGTTTTCGAACCGCACTATATATTGTCATGCACTACCGTGCGCCGTCACACACCGAACCAATCTAGGTTTTGCCAATCTCGCACCTTGCGCCGCCACCGTAGTCTACTCCATCCCGTGCGCCGGCGTGCACCGGCGAACGGGACAGCAGGTCTCCGGAACCACTTTCCTTGTGATCCTGTACGGGAGAGGGCGAATAAGGTTTTTGGGAAGCGCTCGCGCGACTGCTTTCAAGTTCTTCATCACGGCTCGACTTCCTGGACGATCTCCGGGTCCGCGGGCGACTCGTCTCCAACGTCGTCTTCTTCGAGCTGCTACTGCCGTCGCTGCTCCAACGGTGCTTCATCTGCAACTGTTCGGTACACGCTGCATAAACCGAACTGTTTTACTATGGATATGTTGGCGTATGTGTTGCTGCTGTTCATGTTAATTAGTACATCTAGTATGTTTGTGTTTAACATGTTAGTAGTTGCGGTTGTCATGTTTAATATTCTGGAATTAATCATGGAAATTATGCCTAATAATCCAACAATCCAAAAACCTTATATGTGTTATAGGCAATTTCCTGAGTTAAACATGGGACATCTATCGATGCGCTGAGCCGGACAAGTTTGCCGGTGTGGACTTTAAGAGATGGCAGTACAAGACCACACTGTGGTTGCGATCTCTGAAAGTGTTCGAGGCTAGTGAGGGTTTACCTGAAGGAACTATATCTGAGAGGATCAGAACAAGTTCAAGGAAACCAATACTGCCTTTGTGGGACTCGTTCTGAGTGCTCTTAGCAACAAGCTGTTTGATGTGTACATGCACATTACAGATGCCAAAGAGCTCTGGGAGGCACTGAACGCTAAGTTCGGTGTAGCAGATGCTGGCAGTGAACTGTACATCATGGAGAGCTTCCATGACTTCAGGATGGCTAACAACCGTTCTGTAGTCGAACAGGCTCATGAGATACAGTGCATTGCTAAGGAGCTTGAGCACGCTAAGTGTGCCTTACCTGACAAGTTTGTGGCTGGATGCATTATTGCAAAGTTGCCCTCTTCATGGAGGAACTTCGCCACAACTCTCAAACACAAGAGACAGGAGATATCGGTTGAAAACCTGATAGCGTCTCTTGATGTTGAGGAGAAGGCTCGGGCTAAGGACACTGCTGAGAAGGTGAAGGTCAGTCTAGCGCCAATATGGTGCAGAAGAACTTTCACCATGGCAAGACAAGGCAAAGAGCAAGCCTTCCTTCAACATGCCTACCAAGACTACTTCTTTCAAGAAGAAGAAGAAGATGCTGAACAAATCTGAGCTAAAGTGCTACACTTGTGGAGAGCCGGACACTTCTCTGTGGACTGCCCAGATCGTGCAGACAAGAAAGGGAAGAAGCATGTCAACGTCGTGACCGCTAGCAATGCTGATGGGTACGGTAATTTACCATTGTGCTTTCAGTATTTCAATCTCCATGTTGGTGGATTGATACGGGTGCTAATGTTCATGTGTGCTGACATCTCTATGTTCACTTCTTATCAGGTCGCAGATTCAAGCGTCTTAATGGGGAATGGATCACATGCTTCTGTTCGTGGTGTTGGCACGGTAGATCTGAAGTTTACTTCGGGGAAGATCGTGCAGCTGAGGAACGTGCAGCATGTCCCTACTATGAACAAGAATCTCGTTAGCGGCTCCCTTCTATGCAGAGATGGGTTTAAATTAGTCTTGGAGTCCAATAAAGTAGTTGTGTCAAAGTTTGGACAATTTATTGGTAAAGGGTATGAGTGCGGAGGCTTGTTCCGCTTTTCATTATCGGATTTTTGTAATAAGTCAGTAAACCATATTTGTGGCAGTGTGGATTCGGATGCTAATGTGTGGCACTCTCGTTTATGTCATGTTAATTTTGGTTTAATGAGTAGACTTTCCAGCTTGAGTTTAATTCCTACTTTCACCATTGCCAAAGGTTCTAAGTGCCATAGCTGTGTGCAATCTAAGCAACCTCGAAAGCCTCACAAGGCAGCCGAGGAGAGAAACTTGGCACCTCTAGAACTCGTACATTCGGATCTATGTGAGATGAATGGCGTGTTGACAAAAGGTGATAAGAATATTTCATGACTTTAATCGATGATGCTACTAGGTTCTGTTATGTATATTGTTGCACACTAAAGATGAGCTAGACTACTTTAAAATCTATAAAGCTGAAGTAGAAAATCAATTAGAGAGAAAGATCAAACGTCTTAGGTCAGATCGTGGTGGCGAGTATTTCTCCAATATTTGATGAATTCTGTGAGGAACATGGTATTATTCATGAGAGGACGCCTCCCTATTCTCCCCAATCAAACGGGGTTGCGAGAGGAAAAACCGCACGCTGACCGACTTGGTGAACCATGTTGGACACTGCTGGTTTATCTAAGGCATGGTGGGGGGAGGCTTTATTGACTTCGTGTCATGTCCTGAATAGAGTTCCAACAAGGATAAAAGAAGACCCTTACGAGGAGTGGTCTGGGAAAACCATCACTTTCTTATTTTCGTACTTGGGGATGTTTGGCGAAAGTCAATGTTCCAATTCCTAAGAAACGTAAACTTGGACCGAAGACAGTGGATTGTGTCTTTCTAGGCTATGCTCATCGGAGCATTTGCTATAGATTTTTAGTGGTTAAATCTGAGATACCTGATATGCATGTTGATACTATTTTGGAATCTCGTGATGCAACATTTTTGAGAACATATTTCCTATGAAGGATATGCATAGCATTGCTAGAATTTCTTCTGAGATATTGTTGAACCTAGTACATCTGTTGATCATTCTGAACAACCACTTGTTGAGGAAGTCCTTGAGAAGGATGACAATGAATCAGCTCCCAAGAGGAGCAAGAGACAGAGGACTGAAAAATCCTTTGGTGATGATTTCATTGTGTACCTTGTGGACAATACTCCCACGTCCATTGCAGAGGCATTTGCATCTCCTGATGCTGATGACTGGAAAGAAGCTGTCCATAATGAGATGGACTCGATTCTTTCTAATGGAACTTGGGAATTATCTGAAGACCCTACGGCTGCAAACCGTGGGTTGTAAGTGGGTGTTCAAGAAGAAGCTAAGGCCTGATGGTACTATTGAGAAGTACAAGGCAGGCTTGTGGCCAAGGGCTACACCCAGCGCGAAGGCGAAGATTACTTTGACACCTATTCACCTGTTGCTCGACTCACCACCATTCGTGTACTACTTTCCCTGGCTGCCTCCTATCTCTTCGTTCATCAAATGGACGTAAAGACAGCTTTCCTTAACGGAGAGTTGGAAGAGGAAATTATATGGATCAGCCTGATGGGTTTGTAGTAAAAGGTGAAGAGAGAAAGGTGTGCAAATTGTTAAAATCTTTGTATGGGCTGAAGCAAGCACCTAAGCAATGGCATGAGAAGTTTGACAGAACTTTAACTTCTGCAGGCTTTGCCATTAATGAGGCTGATAGGTGTGTATATTATCGCCATGGTGGGGGCGATAGTGTTATATTATGCTTGTATGTTGATGACATACTGATTTTCGGTACAAGCATGATAGTGATAAATGAGGTCAAGTTTTCTGTCAAAGAGCTTTGATATGAAAGATCTGGGACAAGCTGATGTGATCCTGAACATTAAGTGATTAGGGATGAGAGTGGGATTACGTTAACGCAATCACACTATGTTGAGAAGGTCTTGAGCCGCTTTGGTTATATAGACAGCAAGCCTTCTCCAACACCCTATGATCCCAGTGTGACACTCAGAAAGAACAAAAGGAAACGAGAGATCAATTAAGATATTCTCAAGTGATCGGTTCACTCATGTACCTTGCGAGCGCGACAGACCTGACATCTCTTTTGCTGTGAGCAAGTTGAGCAGGTTCATGTCTAACCCGGGTATTGATCATTGGCATGCACTTGAAAGGGTCATGCGCTATCTGAACGGTACAATGAGTTATGGGATTCACTATTCAGGGCACCCTGCGGTGCTTGAGGGATACTGTGATGCGAACTGGATCTCAGATGTTGATGAGCTCTACGCCACAAGTGGATATGCATTTATTCTTGGAGGTGGCGCAGTGTCATGGAGGTCTTGCAAACAGACCATTTTGACGAGGTCAACCATGGAAGCAGAACTTACTGCTTTAGATACAGCTTCTGTTGAGGCAGAATGGCTGCGTGAGCTCTTGATGGACTTGCCGGTGGTTGAGAAACCATTACCGGCCATCCTTATGAACTGTGACAACCAAACGGTTATCATGAAAGTGAACAGTGCTAAGGATAATGCGAAGTCATCAAGACACGTTAAAAGACGCTTGAAGTCTGTCAGGAAAATGAGAAACTCCGGAGTAATGACTGTTAGTTATATTCAAACTGACAAAAACCTGGCAGATCCCTTTACAAGGGACTATCACGTAATGTGATAGATAGTGCATCGAGAGAGATGGGGTTGAGACCCGTGAGCGTTACACCATAGTGGTAACCCAACCTATGTGATCGGAGATCCCGTGAATTAGGACCTGGGAAGAACAAGCTAGTGGTTTAACAGAGGAGAGTTTTTTTTAACCCTCTCGTGAAGATGCATAACTCTCACATTCTGTAAGGCAGGTTGGCAATATGCCTTAATGTGTTTCTGTTGGCTATTCGTAGCAAAGGTGCTATCCTACAGAGCGACCTTGAAAGAACACACCTATATGAGTCCGACTGTTAAACGTCGCAGTCTATGAGATTTGGGTGATCTCTAGTAAACTCATGAAGAGACCAGGGAGTATGACGCATATGCTCCACCCGCGGGGTAGGCTACTGGCAGCCACGTACTGGTTATGACTTTGAGTGAAGTCTATTGGCACCAAACTTGCAATTCAAGGTTCGTCCATTGTTCAAGTTGCTGGTAGATGTAGCTTGAAGCTCTAGGCGGAAGTTCAACTTAACAGTCTCTGCTGAAACACTGGTATATAAACAAGAAACGAGGTTTGGCAAAATCTCTAAATGGGAATTTGAGATCTGGTGGGGGATTGTTAGAATATTGGGCCCATTAGTGGGCAGCCCATATAAGCAATTCTGAAATCTCAAATTGGCCCATGTGCATGGCAGAATTTTGGAGGTGCATGTACGTGACTAAAGTTTAGTCCCATACTGCTAGCTTAGAGAGAGCTGCACCACTTTATATAGTGGAGTGTTCTATCACTTGGTGTGCTGCTGAGAATAGAAGGCTCTCTCGTGCGCACTCCTCCTCCTCCTCCTCCGCCGCCGTCCGTCACGACACGCCGCGGGTTGCGGGAATGAGCCGAGCCGATGCTTATATTTTTGCAGTTCAGGAAAAACGAGTCGTGTTAGCGTACGTGTACAGCTTAGCCAATTCGGATCGCTACCGGATCGTGGGCTGCTGTAACCGACTCAAACGTGTGCGACGTGGCCGGCCCACGTTGTACCCGTTAGGGTTTTCCGAACCGCACTATATATTGCCTGCACTGCGTGCGCCGTCACACACCGAACCAATCTAGGTTTTGCCAATCTCGCCTTGCGCCGCCACCGTAGTCTACTCCATCCCGTGCGCCGGCGTGCACCGGCGAACGGGACAGCAGGTCTCCGGAACCACTGTCCTTGTGATCCTGTACGGGAGAGGGCGAATAAGGTTTTTGGGAAGCGCTCTGCGCGACTGCTTTCAAGTTCTTCATCACGGCTCGACTTCCTGGATGATCTCCGGGTCCGCGGGCGACTCGTCTCCAGCGTCGTCTTCTTCGAGCTGCTACTGTCGTCGCTGCTCCAACGGCTGCTTCATCTGCAACTGTTCGGTACGCGCTGCATAAACCGAATGTTTTACTATGGATATGTTGGCATATGTGTTGCTGTTGTTCATGTTAATTAGTACATCTAGTATGTTTGTGTTTAACATGTTAGTAGTTGCGGTTGTCATGTTTAATATTCTGGAATTAATCATGGAAATTATGCCTAGTAATCCAACAATCCTTAATATATAGACAAGCATTGCGAGTTCTCGAAAAAGATAAAGTTTAAACCTACATGAAGCTGTTTCTCGAGGTTATTGCCCATGGTTGTCTGACAGGTTTCAATTTCGCCAGACCTTTGGTACCGTAAGACCGTCCAGATCGAAATGTGTGAGGAATACCCAAACATATTCTCCGTTTGATTGATCACCTTGGTTTTGAACCCCAATTGATGAATCGCCACAGTACAACAACCAAAAGTTACTACTCCCTCCATCCCAAAATATAAGGCACGCTATTTTTGTGCTGGTTTTCGGTGTTCAACTTTGACCATTAATTAATAATAAATTATGTAGACCTAGAATGTATAAATGGTACCATTGGATTCGCCTTGCAAAATTTTGTTATTTCATATATTTTTATAATAATTTTATGATCATATTATAAGTACAAATTATGGTCAAAGTTGGACGTCGTTGACCAGCGAAATTAAAGGACGCCTTGTGTTTTGATATGGAGGGAGTATATAAAGAAAGAACAGCTGCAAGCAAATCGGTGCTTGACAAACAATGGAGTGAGACACACACGTCCCCCATTTCCTTTTTCCTATGCAGTGAGAGACGCGTAGAGTATCTGGTTCCAGGTGTCGGGCAGGCCGGCGAGGCACCAGTGGCTGCAGTCGTTGCCCGGGTGGCCGCCGCTGTATGCGGACGGTGCGCGTCCCTCCGGAGCTGCGACAACAGCGTGATGTCGAGCAGGAACACCGGCTTGGACATGGCGCCGAGCGCGCTCCTCACCGCGCCCTGCGCCGGGAGCTGCCCGCTGGCGTAGGCCGGCCCCGCGATCGGCTGCGTCTGCTGCGCGCAGCTACTGGATCTCTCCCCCCACTCTGCTCCACTGCGAAGTGTATTCAGTGTTAATTTATTAAGAGCGGAGCAATAGTTTTTTTTTAGCAGCAGAACAAGAGTTGGGCTGGGCGGCTTTTGATCGTACTTGTAATGGGTTGGGGAGATGCCCTGGAAGTAGACCTTGGTCTTGGAGGTGTCCACGTTGGAGTCGACCCATCTGGCCCATGTCGACATCCCCTTGGAGAATGCCGTGAGCCTGTCCATGTCCTTCATCACCTGCGCGCCATCTTGCACATAGTCCCATCTGGATAATAATAAACACGGAGTCAAATTCCATGTGCTTAATTTTGTAAGGAAAATCGCAGGACAGCAGTCTTACGGCTGGTCTTTGCCGGTGTGTGTCCACCAGTGCCAAGTGTTGAAGATGAGCATGTCTGCACCGAGCCAGGGGTCGCCGGAGATGGAGTCGAGCTTGAGCACCGGCCGATGGACTCCTTGACGATGTCCACCAGGTAGGTGCTCGGTAGTAGGCCACCGACAGCCCGTAGTCCTGCAAAGAGACGACGACAAGCGCATGTTAGTTGATTATCAATGCGTTTCGATCGGCACCAACTTTCTGGTGGATCGCCGGAGTACTGTACGCCACAAGTACGTACGGGTTCTTCGCCATGCATGGTCTGATACTAGAGCATCTGATGAACATGCACAACGTTCCAAATCTGTCGGCGCACATACGCGGACGCGGCCATAAAACCGGCAGATACTCTAATAATATCGCCGCTTGTCTGCGTCCGCGGCAACCTGTGCGTCTCCTCACTGTCCCAATTGAATTCTTTGATGGGGATGTCATGGCCGCCGCCCACAGTGATTCTGCGATGGCCAGATAAGACTAAACACCGGGCATAGCCCCCCGAGCTCCCTAGCCGCTCTAGACAAATTGTTCAAAGTGTAAACTATTCCCTCCGTTCAGAAAAGGATGTTACAAAAATGAACTATAGATAGACCATTTTTGTGACATCTTTTTCCGAACGAAGGGAGTATACTACAAAGCGCATATGGTTGTAGCACTCCTGCGTTATTCATCGCTGTAATCTTTTCTTTTGGCCGGAAATCATTGGTTGGCACCCACAAAGTATACTTGATTATTCGACCCGGAAAAATAGTCTGAACTTGATTCTTTGCCTTCGGGTAGTTGCCGAGAGCCATGCAAAGGGCAACCAAAAAGCAACTAACGAAAATGCTAGTTTGAGCTTATTGCTAACTGTAGCTACGCGTATACATCTAAGAAAAACAGTACGACGACGACACAGGAAACGAGTGGTTGAGTTGTCCACATCATCTGCGCTAGCACCTTATGGAGATCTTTAACGCATTTGGCAATTTGTACGATCAAATCGCTGTAACTGTTTCTCGGGGAAGAAACGGGGTTTGACTCTGGTTCAGTGGATCGTCACGGGATGATACAACCAATCAGCAAACCACCAAAATGAAGAAGTAGAAGAAGGCAGTGGTAGTGTGGTACATTGGCGGGATAGTGACAGACACATGATGCTCCTCCGTGCTGTCGCCCATGGCTCCCGCCCCTAACACCTCCACGAGGGCCAGCCCACGATGCGATTTCTACCATCACCAACTCGCGCGCACATGAGCGAGCGAGCAAGACGATCTAGGTGCGAGACTGCGAGTGCATCGATCCGTGCAAGCAAGGGAATGGGCTAGTGGGATCGGGCTACGTTGGAGGAGCTGATTCTATCTGCGTGCGGGAGACAAACATGCCGGTCCACCGGTGGTGCCCGAAAGCCGGCGGCCGGGACACCAAAAGGCCAGCACAAAGCAAGTCCCTTTTCGAAAGCCTATGCAGCGGTGGATAATCTATTCTTACGCCCTCGTCGTTAAGAAACTAGTGTAATTAGCAAACCAGTTTGGCTGATTCATACCTCCACAACTTATCACTACGACAACCAGAATGTTGTAATGTGCATCACCAAATTATAAAAGAAAAGAAGTGCACAACAGTACTGGTACTTTTTTCTCTGCTGAATGCTGATGCAATGGAAGGAAGGAATGGCTAGTGTCTAGTGAGGAGTGACATCAAAACTGGGCTGGAATCTACGGACCTGGAACGTGACGGTGGAGACGGGGTTGCCCCTGCCGTGGGTGGTCCTGGAGGCCGGCGCGGCCGCGTGCAGCATGCACACCAGCGACTCCCACTGGTTCAGGCTGATGGAGTCCCCAACGAACAGTATCTTCTTCCCCCTCCATTTGCTCAGCAACTCTTGCCCATTGAACCTGGCCATGGCGGCGAATACGTTATGAACAAACTCGCTATGAACGACAGCCTTTCTGAACGAGATTGCTGGATCCATGACTCGCTGATGAATACCTCGGAGCTCGCAGGAGGTGGGGCGCCACCGGTACTTGAGGTAGCCCTTGTCGGGGCGGCCGTACCTCTGGCAGTCGAACTCCGGCTCCACGAAGGGGCACCCCGCCGCGTCGTACATCGGCAGCGTCTCGTCGTACACCCAGCTGCCCTGGAACATGTTGCACGACGCCATCCCGCTGCTGGCGTGGCTCCGGCCTCCCTGGCCCGGCCTGTGCTGCTGCCTCGTGCTGCCATGCCGCGGCTTCGACGGCTTGTGCCGGACTGCCAGGGTGGCCGTGCTATCTGCGGCGGTGGCGGCTGCCTGCAGAGAGCATGCGAAGGCGACGAGGAGGAAGAGGCGTAGCTTGTGCTGCCGCCGGTCGGGCGCCATTGCTCGGCGCTACGGACTGACGAACTTGGGGACAGCGGGGCAGTGTGAGCTAGGAGATGCTACCTAGCCACTGAACTTTATAAGCAGCTGGACGAGTTTTACCCACTTTTATCTGGTCAGCTTTTATGGGTGATATCTCCGTCTAGATTTTATGGGCTGGCACCACGGCACAGAGCTTTTCTGTCAGGACGATGATGCTCTGTTAGTCAGACATGGTGGCACCGGGCGGACGGGGATTCCACGGCCCTCCATCTTACAGCAACGGTCCATGTCTACTGTACAACGGTGTATCTCTCCAAGATATCTCTACTGTTAAGGAAGATTCGGTAGTTATTATTGGGTTTATCTCCTCCTAAGATAGGTAAAAAACAAATCTTGTTTTCCAAACAAAATCTAACTTAAGATTGATATAAGATCACGTGTAATCAATTCTATACATATACCCAAAAAGGATACATGTATATTAGATTTAGTTTTTCTACTACTAACAAATATGCTTGGACGTTGTTACAAGTTTATTTTTTCTAGAATATAGTTAGGATACGGAGAATTTCACTACTGCTAATCAATTTTTATTTGATGCGACAAATCTTTCTTATTCAGGCCACGACCATTGTCAAGAATTAAGATCCGTTTAATGCTCAATTCTCAGTCAGATGACATCAGGCACGTTAGGTTGTTCCTAGTTGACGACCAAGTCGGGCGTTAATACGCTCCGCCTGGGGTGGCTTATGGGCCGGCCCAATAGGTGCATCTGTTTTTTCTTTTCGTTTTCTAGCAGTTCCTTTTTTTCTTTCTCATTTTTTCTTGTTTCTTTTTCGTTTTTCTTTTTTGGTAGTTTCTTTTTTCTTTCTTGTTTGCTGTTTTATTTTTAGATATATTTTAAATTTTCATTTTTTGAAAAAAAGTTAAAATTTTAAAAATGCTCAGATTTGAAATTGTTCATATTTGAAAAATCTTCGGATATGAAAATTGTTCAAATCTGAATAATGTTCAGATTTGAAAATTGTTCATGTTTCAAAAAATCGTTCAAAAATAATTTCCATTCATAGAATTTTTTTGTTCACTTTTTAAACATCGCTCAAAAATAATTTCCGTTCATAGACTTTTTTCTGTTCATTTTTAAAATCGTTCAAAATCGATTTCGTTCATCGGCATTTTCTGTTCACTTTCAAAATCGTTCAAAAATAGTTTCCGTTTACCGTCATTTTCTGTTCATTTTTAAAATCGTTCAAAAATAATTTTCGTTCACCGACTTTTTTTGCTCACTTTTAAAATCGTTCAAAAATAGTTTACATATATTTTAAAAAATGTTCATATTTCAAAAATGTTCAGATTTAAAAAAATCATATTGAAAATTGTTCATATTTGAAAAATGATCATTTTCAAAAATTGTTCATATTTTAAAAAATGTTTAGATTTCAAAAATAATTCATATTTAAAAAATTTCAAGTTTGAAAAAATTCTTTTTCTAAAATTGTTCAGATTTAAAATTTTCCATATTTTGAAAAATGTCCGTATTTTCAAAAATGTTCAGATTTGAACAAAAATACATATTTAATTTTTTAGAATGGTTTTGTTGTTCTTATTTTTCATCATTATTTGTTACTGTAAGAACAGAAAAGAAAACAAGTAAAAAAACATAAAAGAAAAAAAGGGAGGAGGACAAAGCGAGTTGGTGGGCCGGCCCATAGGCTCCTCCCTGCGGGCTCTGTCCGGGTTAGAGAGTAGGCGCTCCCGCCAAGTTATGTACGTGAAATATTTCATATAGTTTTGCCTATAGCATATGGGCTGTTTTGGGCCTCAGTGAATGCATTTTAACTTGTAGATGTAGCGATGATATGCATAATATTTATATACATTTTTAGCCACATTTGATGATTTGAATCCCTCTTATCAACTTTTGCCCTCAATTCAAAGTGATTTCAGTAACAATTAGCCAATTCATGTCAAAAAGGATACTTTACACCTCTCCATTGTCTTCTTGCAGAAAAGTGCGAAAAGGCACTCTAATTACTCATCTCCATGACGTGTTGAGTGAAAGTGCATCTTCCCTAGATGATGTTTTGGAGTTAGTGATAACACAATTATGTATCTAACGATGTATTTTCAGCTTCCAGGAATTATCGTTATAAGCGTCATTGAATAGAGCTTGCAAATTGTTCCTAGCAGTTTTCTGCTCCAGGCAGCGGTAGTACCGCTAGGCACGGCGGTAGTACCGCTGCGCAGTTCTTCCTCGCAGCCTCAGCTAGCTACCGCTGGAGGTACCGCCGTTTTTTGGGTTCTGTTTCTTCCAGCGGTAGCTCCAGCGGTACTGAAGCGGTTGTGCCGCCAGGTGCAGCGGTGGTACCGCTGCGTGTTTTTCGTTCGTCAGAAGTGAGCTGCCAAGGATCCAGCTACCGCTGCGGTACCGCCCGAGGTACCGCCGTTTTCCACCTGCTGTTTCGTCGAGCGGTAGCTGCAGCGGTACCGCAGCGGCAGTACCGCTGGGCAGCGGTGGTACCGCTGCCTCCAGCGGTAGTACCGCCATGAAGACGAGCGCGCGTCCTAGCAGTTAGCCGTTTGAACTGAAGACGAAGGAAGGCAGCGGTAGGCAGCGGTACTACCGCTGCCCCCAGCGGTAGTACCGCCGCGGGAATCTGGGCTGTGCAACGGCCACTTTTGGAGGATGCTTTATAAAGGGGTCTTCTTCTTCCTTGAGGACTAAGCTTCGAGCACTCTCTCTCTCCTCCATAATTTGAAGCTTCAACCTACTAGATCTCCCACTCTAACCACTCAAACGTCTTGATACTTTGTGGAGTGAAGGAGGAGGTCTAGATCTACATCTTCACCGAAGGAATTTCAAATCCCCCCATACTCTCCGTGTGGAACTTGCATCTTGGGTTGCTTATAACCCTAGGTGCCTTTGTGAGTCTCGGAGGAAGTCCGAGGCATTGTTGGGAGGCTCCAACTCATTGTGGAGTTCCTCAACCTTTGTGTACCGGCTTGGTCAACGCCATCAAGGTGACCTCATAGTGGATGAGCCAAACCACCACGGGTAAAGCTCACGGAGAATAGAGTGAGCACATCCGTGCTATTGGAGCGCCTAGGTGGCTCCACACTCCTCCAACGTAGACGTACTTCCCTTGGGAAGGAACTACGGGAAACATCTCCGTGTCTCCACTTTGCGGTTATTTCTATCCTTTACTTGTTGCTTCCGTTACGTTCTTTACCTTGCTTGTATCACATAGGTTGCTATCACCTAGTGCACATCTAGTCAACCTTGTTATACTTTGCTCAAGCCCTCATTAATCGAAAAAGAATTAAAATTTGGTAGTCGGCTAATCACCCCCCCTCTAGTTGACATATCGATCTTTCAATTGGTATCAGAGCCTCGGCTCTTATCTAAGGCTTCACCGCCTAAGAGAATATGTCGGACAACATGGACCCAACCGCGTCGGTAACTAATGAACGCCTTGGTGAGGTTGTTAGTGATCTCAAGAGTAAGATGTCTAATCTCAATACCGAGATTACTACCAACCTCAACCTAAGCATGAAGGAATCAATGCGGGAGATGTTCAAGGAGTTTCTAGGGAAACCAGAACCTAAGATTGATTTACCCCCCGTGAAAAAGGAGTCGGAGAAGGTAGATGTTCTTCCTTCTTCGGTCCTAGTCAATGTGGATGGAAAGGCAAAAGCCAATCCCGAAACAACGAATGCCGCGGAGGGTAGCTCAATCCCAAGGAAGCCGGGGGTGTATGGAAGTGTCCCTCCGGGACAAGTGTATAACTCAATCCACAAACACGTCTCTCCGCCACACATCACCAATATGGGCGCACCTCCTAAGCTTGATCCAAAAGACTTTCCTAATTGGCAATATGCTATGCGATCACACATGTCTAGTTGTTGTGTTTTCTTAATTGACATTCTAGAGCAAGGCTTCTATCCTCAAGACCCACTCAACATGACGTCAACGGAGAAGGCCACTCATCAACTCAACGCCACCGCCATGCACATGATTCAAACGGCCGCCGGCTGATGACCCAAAAGTATAGGGGATCGCAACAGTCTTCGAGGGAAGTAAAACCCAAATTATTGATTCGACACAAGGGGAGCCAAAGAATACTTGAGAGCCTTAACAGCGGAGTTGTCAATCCAGCTGCACCTGTGAATAGTCTTGCTCGACACAGATTATCAGTAGCAATAGTTTTATAGCAGTAGTAGCGGTGAAATAATAGCAGCAGTAAATAGAGACAGCAGTAGTGACTGCAGTAAACAGTAGGATTAAAACACTGTAGGCATAGGGATGGATGAACGGGCGCTGCATGGATAAGATAGCTCATATAATAATCAAGACATAGGCATTGCAGATAATAATGATAAAGCATCCAAGTACTAAGTAAACATAGGCATGTGTTCCGTATATAGTCGTACGTGCTCGCAATGAGAAACTTGTACAACATCTTCTGTCCTACCAGCCGGTGGCAGCCGGGCCTCTAGGGAATCTACTGGTAATTAAGGTACTCCTTTTAATAAAGTACCGGAGCAAAGCATTAACACGCCGTGAACACATGTGATCCTCACATCGCAGCCATTCCCCTCGGTTGTCCCAATTATTGTCACTTTGGGACCTCGGGTTCTGGATAACAATATGTGTATACAACTTGCAGGTATGATCAATAAACAGTGCATATCATTATGAAACAATAACATGTTCAGATCTGAAATCATGGCACTCGGGCCCTAGTGACAAGCATTAAGCTCAACAAGTTGCAACAACATCAATAAGTACTAACAATGGATACTAGGCACCATGCCCTAATGATCTTATAACTTATTACATGAACAATCTCATCCAATCCCTACCATCCCCCTCAGCCTACAGCAGGGAATTACTCACACATGGATGGGGGAAACATGGATGGTCGATGGAGAAGCGTCGGTGATGATGATGGCGATGATCTCCTCCAATTCCCCGTCCCGGCGGAGTGCCAGAACAGAGTTTCTGGTCCCCGAAATAGGTTTCGCGATGGCGGCGGCGTACGGTGATGTTTCTGGATGAAGTGGACGACCCCCTCGCGTTTTAGGTCAGAGAGGGTTATGTAGTCGAAAGGGGGCTCGGGGAGGTGTCCGAGTCGCCCTCCTCATAGGCTGGCGCGGCAGGCCCCTTGGCCGCGCCACCTGGTGGTTTGGGCCACTCGTGGCCCATCTCCGCCTCCCCTTCCGGCTCCGTGAGTCTTCTGGTAAAATAGGAGGTTTGCGATCTTTTCTGGTGTTTTTCCCGAAAGTTGACTTTCTGCACAAAAACAAGACACCAAGGCAATTCTGCTGAAAACAGCGTTAGTCCGCATTAGTTGTATTCAAAACACACAAGTTAGAGGTAAAACAATAGCAAAAGTGTTCGGGAAAGTAGATACGTTTTGGACGTATCAACTCCCCCCAAGCTTAGCTTATTGCTTGTCCTCAAGCAATTCAGTTAACAACTGAGTGCGATAAAAGACTTTCACGAACACATTTGCTTCATATGATGCATATATTCTCACTATATGAACAAATGCTTAGGCAATTCAAGATGAGGCAAATGCAAATAATGTCACTCAATAGGCATGTAAACTATGAAAAGATACCAACATACTAATAGCGACAAACATGAAACATATTAATTCACAAGATTGTAATGCTCATAATTGGATATGATAAGATGGTATCTCGCTTGCCCATTTTTGTACAGCAAAACATAAATGCCCAGGCACCTCTGAAGTTCATGGGAAGACTAGAATCAAAGATATCAAAGATAAAAGCATCAAAGTTATATCACCGTTAACCACATTCTGGGACAAACACATTACACTAAGAACGACAACTATGCTCTCGAGAAAGTGCTCAAAGAAAGGATGGTGACTCAACATGAAAGTAAAAGATTGGCCCTTCGCAGAGGGAAGCAGGGATTATCATGTGCTAGAGCTTTTTATTTTTTAAACAGGAGCAAAATTGTTTTGGGAAGTGTTTGTTGTTGTCAACGAATGGTAGTGGGTACTCTAACCCCCTTGTCAACCAGACTTTCAAGAGCGGCTCCCATGAAAGATGTTATTTCTACCAGCAAGGTAGATCATCCCTCTTCTCTTTTGTTTACACATGTATTTTAGTTTCATTATGGGTGACACTCCCCCCAACCTTTGCTTGCACAAGCCATGGCTAACCGAATCCTCGGGTGCCTTTCAACATTCACATACCATGGAGGAGTGTCTATTTGCAAATTAAGTTGCTTACTGATAAATCAGGGCAAAACATGTGAAGAGAATTATTGATGAAAGTTATAATTAATTGGGACTGGGCACCCCACTGCCAGCTCTTTTTGCAAAATTATTGGATAAGTGGATGTATATGCCACTAGTCCATTGGTGAAAGTCTGAATGACAAGATTGAAAGATAAAACACCACATACTTCCTCAGGAGCTATAAAACATTGACACAAATTGAGAAGTACTTTGAAGGTTTTAAAGGTAGCACATGAAAATTTACTTGAATGGTTCGAAATGCCATGCATAGGTATTTATGGTGGACACTTTGGAATAACTTGTTTTTCATGGTTTTGGAAGCACGAGCAGCATTCCCGCTCAGTACAAGTGAAGGCTAGCAATAGACTGAGAAGCGACAATCAAGAGAGCAATAACCGTCATAATCATGCTTGCGACAAAATGAAATTAATTGAGGCATAAAAGTGATACAAGAACTCTGAGTCAAAATAAATCATCAAGGCTTAATTGACTTTTGTTTTTCAGTCATATGCATGCATGAGCATGTGCCAAGTCAATTCGAATGAATTATTCAGAGGAGGATACCACAATGTCATACCCTCTATGAATAGAACAATGCAAGCAAACATCAACATAACATGCTACCACTATTAATAAATTGGGACCGATCATGAGAGAACAAGAACTACTAAGCATCCACTAAATGACATATTCCTCACATGAACCAACTAAGCATGCTCACATAGATGAGTATATGTACAAAAATGAAAACAAATAGAGTTCATACCAACCTCTCACCCCAACTCGAGTTGTTGTAGATCATCCTTATTGCTTTTTCACTTGTGTTGCTTCGAATGATGAGAATGAAAACCAAGCTCCTTCGGAGTCACGGATGGCTGTCCAACTCTGAAAACTGTGGGGACCCCAGATTAGGTATCCGAGATACCCGTTATGTTTCCTGCAACAATCCCATGATCAGTCTGGTGTTGCACATAACTCGAATTGGTATCACAGAACACCCATAAATACCGAATAAATTTACTTACTTGATTGAAGCCATAACTTCATCAGGTACTCGCAGCGGAAATCACCAAACAACGTGGAGCCCAAGTCACTTGCCCACCCTACAGGCAGCTGACTGGGAAGCGCCCTAGTTCGCATTGACGTTATTGAAGTCTTCTTCTTTGAACTGTTCATCTTCAGAATCTGGCTAAGACAATAGCCAGGGACGAAACCAATATGAGTACATTTGAATGTACTCGCAAACTACCCCCGAAATGAGCATGCACTACTCTTTTTGTTGTTTAAATAAAACTTCGTTTGCTTTGAAAACTCTATATCGTTATTGAAAAGAGAAGGATATACTTTTGTTTAATAAAACTTTGTTTTGAAATCTCCATATCTTTATTGGAAAAGGAAAGAAGGCTTTTAGAAATTTCCCATAAATCTGTTTTTGTAAGAAGTCTCGTTTAACACTTTTTCCCAAAAATATCTCTGTTGAACTAGGTAAGAAGTCTCTTTTATAAACATTTTCCCGGAAAATCCCCATTTGGTTTATTTCTCCAAAACTCCTCCTTTTTCCGACCATAACCCTTCATGGTCACTCAATCCCAACAACCTCATGCCGGCCCGTTGGCATAGTTGCATAAAACATTTTCCACTTTCAAATCACAAAACTCTTCACTTCCCGACCATAGCCCGTCATGGTCAATCATTCTCCAGCAACCTCATACCAGCCCGTCGGTAGAGTTGCAGATACAACACATCTCCATTTTATTTTCAAATCTCAAAACATTTCCAAAACTTGCACATGGTCAGAGGACAGCCTCCCAACTGTCCATATCCGAGGACTCGGCTATTCGAATAGTTTTACCCTCTGCAGAGGTAGCACGCTTTTCCCACACCCATCCGGTAACTCATCGTGTCAGCCACGTCCCGCCATACAAGGTGTATGCGAAGTAGAGTCACCAACCATAGCCTGTCCTTTGCTCATGCTAGTATAGGACCCTACCGCTACGAAACATTCCATCAACACTTAACCCAGCCCGTCGGAATCTAAGTGTGAGGACTCGTAGTTCTGCCCGGCGATTTATGGTGGAACCTTCAATCCTCTTTCTCCAATACACTCATACCAACTCTGTTGGCAGATTTCACTTAAGAGGACCCAGGTCAGGGGGTAGGTCACCAAACCATCCCCTCATGGAACGAGGTCATCCTCGTTGTAGAGGCATCCCATACTAATATGAGCAAACTATATGACTACGCCCTTTTCCCATATGTGGGTAAATGTGGTCGCACAGGTTATTGGCTGGTCGTCATAGTACAAAGACACAATGTGCATTTTTCATAAACATCTCCATTCACCATTTCTCCATTTCCACACCAACATCTCGGTATTCCACAACCACACGAGTATTTTCAAAGGAGTTTGGAGTAAACAATACTTCTTTCCCTCCTATAGTTTGAAAAAAAAGAATTTCCATCTAATATCTCCGTAGAGGTGTCAAAATAGTAAACTTGTATTTTGAAAACAAAAGGGTTTTCAAATTCGTAACTTTAGTGGCAACCACCACATAAATAACATATGCTCTTTATAAGTAAAACATGTAAACCAAAATAGATGTATATAGATGCAAGCTCAGAGAATAGCTTGCCTGATTTCAGCAGGACGTTCCTGGACTTCTCCTCATTGATCAAAGAAATAAACTCTCATCCTTCTCCGATAAATCCTTTCCAAATACCACCCCGGTAGCGTTTATCTCTAGCGTCGCAACATGAAAATAAAACAACACTCAATAAGCAAACCAAACCCCAAGTGGTATACAAACAAGGAACAAACCACAAGTATCAAACTAATCACTCAAGCCACAAACATAGCACTAGTTTAATCAAGCAACGAACTAAATCTATATTTACCAGGGCATTATACTCACAGGAGTATAACACCAAACACATGCTAAAAACATAGAGCACCAAGACATCCTCAAATAGAGGTAAATAACAACCACTTTCCTCTGATCAGGAAATACTTCAGACAAAAGTTAAACTACCAATTAATCTTGGTAATTCCAAAATTACTCACCAAGTTAAGGTGGATACACTAACAAGATATTTAAGCTAGTACCCAACTTAAGTCCATCAAGTTCATCAAGCCATGCAAACATATTACCCATACCAATTGCCTAACAAATTCCACTAACAGTACTAACATATTATAACATGATAAACAACAATAACATGCAAACAACAGTACCACAACAATCATTAACCAGCAAGGCACACACATTAATCACACACAATATTCTCATATTAAAATAAATAGGCATAGCAATTCCTAATTACTAGAGGGAAAGTTATATAGGGAATAAAACCCTAACAAACCCATGACTCACAAATAGTTCTCCTAATATGCTAATAAAATAAGGAAACATGTCACAATAGTGGATTACCACCCTGCACATGCTAGGAAACATTTTTATAACAATAAAGTTATAACACAACAATTAATAAAAGGCCTAATAAAAATAGGCAGAAAAGGTCTAAACCTTATAATTAGCACCACAGTCAATCAATGACTCCTAAATTCAAACCAATTTAGGGATATGTTCTTCTATACATATAGAAGACAATCCAAGTGGATTTACTCCAAAATTCACCTCCTAAAAATCTACAAAAATCACCAAAGTGCTACTAGTGTGTTTACAAGAATGAATACAGCTTTTGTTTTAGACTTCATTTGGATACAAGACCAACAGATCTGGAAAGGTATCACCTCAGGCTATCCATAGCATTTTAGTTTGCAATATTTGGATTTGTAAAACTCTAGCTATTGCATATTTAGTGAAAAAGATACTTTTTGCAAGATTTAATCTACACACCAATTGAAAGCACATTTTGTCAATCAGCCAGTGCTGCATTATTAAGAAAACACGTAGGAACTATACAAAATTTAAATCACTCAAATTTCCATCACAGATCTACCACAAACAAATTAAATCTACACTGCCATTTAAACAGGAAAGCAAAACAGGAAATATATCTACTAAAAAAAAGAACACGGGCCAGAACTGGCCGTGCGGCGCAGCAACCGGCCCATCCTGCGGCCCATGTGCAAAACGAAGGGGTACGCAGGTCGTCGTCCTCCTCTCTTTCTGCAGAACTGGAGCGGGAGCTCGGCCATGGTGCTCGAGCACGGGCTCCTCACCTAGGGGACGCTGTCAACGGCGGAGAGGGTCGAGGACGACGGCGATCGGTTGCGGAGGTTCGGGGAAGGTAAGGGAGGCAGAAGTTCATCTCGGTGAGCTCGCAGTGGACGGCGTGGTCGAGGTTGCCCGCGACGGACTCGAGACGGCGACGGCGGCTCCGTGGTCCTAAAAATAAACGGCGATGTCCGTGAGATAGAGCAGGAGAAGGGGAACTCGGGGGTGCAAGAATGGCGGCGAATGGTGGACTATACCGCTCGCGAGCTTGAAGAAAAGGGGGCGGCCGAGCGGAAGGAGATGCGGACGCCCAGCTCGAGTCGCGACTTCCCGCGTCGATTCCCTGGATGAGGATGTAGAGGAGGACACGGCGAAGCTTCTGCGCTGCTCGGCCTGGCGCGGGGAGGCACAGAACGGTGGCGATGCGTCGGCGACGGCACGGCTAGGGTTCGGAGCTCGGAAGGGAGAGAGAGCAGGGCGAGGGAGCGAGAGCTGGAGAGCAGAGCAGAGGAGCGGGGGTGGTGCTCTTCTTATCCTCTTCGCAGAGGAGAGGAGAGGCGCAGGAGAGGGGGGGTCCGGGCGGGCAACGCACGGGAGGACGACAACGGCGACGCGCACGGGCTGCTACAGAAGACGATGACGCTTTTGCCGATAACCCCCTGGACTTCTTTTTCTTTTACATTTAAGTCCTTTTCTGTTTTGTTTTAAAACCAGTAGTGTTTTAGGGAATTGTTTGGGGTATTTAAACATTTTACAAAAATCTGAGAAAATTCATGTAGCCTCCCATATACATGTAGAAGCTACACAAAAATTGGCTTTTGAAAATAAAATGTTTTGAACCATTTTTGTTCATAGGATTTAAATAAATGATTTTTGGTAAAACTAAATTACCATTTCTTTAATATTTTAAAACAAGTGATAAAATATTGTTTTGAACTTTTGGAACTTTCTTGACAATTATGGTAACTTCAATTAAGTTATATTTTCATGGAGAAAGTATTGGTTTGAAAGAAACAGAGAAATAGGGAGGAATAATTTATTAAGATCATTTATTTATCATGATCTTAATTTCCTTTTGTTAAATACTTTGAGAGTTTTGTTTAAAATTGAAAAGTATGTTTACTTGAGGAGGGAGTGAGATGGGGTTGAAATGATTATTATTTCTCTCATTCCTAGAATAAGGAAATATAATTGTTTTCATAAAATAGAGGAATAGAGATATAGGGAAATTAAATAAGATCATTTCCCTTAATTTAGGATTTCAATTAGGTGTAAATACTTCTAGAGGGTTTGTTTTTATTCAAGTCAAATGCCAAATTTGTTGTCAAGTGTGTCTTATTCTAGTATTAAGCACAACTGAGGAATTACCCTCACAAGCAACAAACACAACAATATCAACATCACACTTATGACCACACCAATCAAACCACATGAATTAATCACACCACCATTTACATAATTAACAATACTATCTTATAAATATGATCACACTTAATTATGACAAGATGATGTTTAAAACTATCTCAACTCTACCTTGATACTTTTGGAAAGGGTTTTGAGCAAGGCAAAATATGTGGGGTAATATATTTCCCACTTGTGTTCTTTTTTTTAAAAGGGAAGTGATAATCAAAGTTTAAAAAAAATGGGAGTTGCATACAAATGCAAAATATCAAGTTTAAAAGATAGATAGGAGATAGCATATAGATCTCCATATTTTTGGGAACACATAGCTTTGGAAATACCTTTACTTTCTCAAATAGTGGGTATTAGTTTTGGTTGTTGCTAAACCAAATATCATTGAAATGGAGTTGGCTAAAATAAGAATGGAAAAAGATACATGGAATCTTTTCTTGTCATGACATGATCACCAAAGTTAAATATATTTTTATATTGGTTGGGGTCTTATATTTACTAGTCAAACAACTTAAACAACAAGTCACACTAGGTTCAACATAGCAATGGGATGGAAAACACAATCATCAGTAAAATACTTCAAAAAGTTTTTGTTGGTTCTGAATTTTGGTCTTGTAAAACTAAGTTTTTCTTGGTTCCTAAATTTGGGATGTGACAGCTCTTCCCCCCTTAAAATAAATCTCGTCCTCGAGATTTGCCCGGTGGTAACAGGGGAGTACGAGGGCACGGGTTTTGGGCTGACTATACTTCCGAGGTCGATGCTTCTTAGTGAGGTCGGCAAGTGAGGTCTTGACAAATTGACGTTGCGAGGCTTTCTTTGTCGATAATCTTCTGTGTTGAGTTCAGCTCCTCGATGATGGGTTTGACTTAATGATCGACGCTGAGGGAGAGTCCTGGTTGGCTGTTTCCAGACACTACAAGACTGGGGCGTAAGGGACGAATTATTAACATTTTCTTGCATACCTATTGCGGGTCTTCCCCCCTTAAAAAGGGATTTTTAAACGGTCCTGCAGAAGGTTGCATCTGGGGTTGACTTGAAGGCATCGTCCTTCTTGGGTAGCTTGATGATCTTTGTCTTGGGTGTCATTCCTCGGTGCTTGGAGTTGGTGCAGATATCACTTCCTGATATTGTCGCCTTACTAGGGTCGCAGATGGGGACGCGTTGTTCTCAGGATGCGTCAAGTCTGAGCACTCGACTCTCTCCAGTTTCTAGTTAGTAGAGGGATGCTATAAACTTCTAAGGGTGTCTGAACTTGCTTGGTGGTTGATGTTGCCAACAGCAGGTGCTTCCGTTGTTTGATTCTTCCTAGTGACTTTCGATAGATCTTCTTCACGCTTTTCTTCCTTCGGCTTGGCGGGAAAAAAGGCTGGTCCTGAATGGTTTCTTTGGTTCTGGGTCTTCACGAAGTTTCGCAGGTGTCTTCACAAGTAAGTTAGAGTGCACCAGAATAGTTAGGGTTTCCGGGAAAACTTTCTGGTTGAGGGGCTTAAGTTAGTTGTCAAGGGAGTAGGGGTGCTATACTCTGAACATCAAACTTTTTATACCTAAAATCCAAAACAACCAACTTTACACAGGCCTCTAATTCTCGAATCTTCAAAATACCATTCCAACATCTCTGGTAAGGTCACAAATATCAACTAGTTAACTGAATCATGACTTTTCCCAAGCTAAAATTATTAATCCGCCATCATCTTCTTCGGGCATAAACTCTTTATCATAATATAGTTCAATCTATCGATACCCATCAAACCTTTAAGGCATAATCTTCCCATTACCTTCTATCACAAAAATCGTAGTGGTCCACCAAGTATTTCCTGATTAATTTATTCACCAGATAGGCATATCTCATAATCAAAGATAAATGATCTTTCTAAGAATAATCCAAACAGAGCGTGACAAGCTCTGAAAACTACTTTCACCTAGAATGTCTGGCTACTAGACCAAGTCATATTGATTTCTAGAATTCGATAAACATTCACTTATCCTCCACCAATTATTTCTTGTATCCAACAATCTACTCATTTGCTAACTCATCTTTGACCACTTCTTATAAATCCATAAGCGTTTAGTACAAGGTCACTTGCGCTAGGAATCCCCCTAAACGTTCCAACACTGGAGTATTCTTCTTAATTTACTTGCTTCCAACCAATCCAACATCATTTTATCAGCAAGTGCTTCCTAAAAATCCAATAACTTTCACCTTTATTTCTAAACCTTAAATCAAGGGTCACGTCTTCTAGTTCCAGATAACCACCAATGGTTGGGGTCCACAACTGGTTAGCCCCAGAGTATTAATCAAATATATCATCTGTCCAAACCCAATTAATATATCGATCCACTCCAAGTTTTCACTCCTATTCTAAACCGCAAATGTTTGACATTACCAACATTATCCAACAAATTTTGATTTCATCATGATCCTTTTGAGTAACAAACTCATAGTTCAACACTCTTATATCCTCCTAAAGTCTCCTTTGTACCAACTAGTCTTGAGTCGTCCTATGGCACTTATTCCCTTGGTCTAGAAAAAGCAGTTAGTATTTTTGCAAAATTTGGTTAGATGAGAGATCTAAAGTTAGATAAATTATGTTAGTTATGTTAGTTTTCATATTCTTTTGTTAGTCCGACGGGACACGACTAGTGTCATCTACCGTCGGGTCTTGAATCTTCATCTTTCTCGATGGCTTGATGTGGTTGTACAAAACGACGAATGAAGACCGCTATCAGTCTTGCAGAAGGTCGCAAAGTCTTGGGGTAGAGAGTATTCCATACCTTGCTTCTCTTACTAGGAGGAAATTTTCTGAAGGGTTTTTCTAAGTCGAACTTTTGAGAGGGTACAAAAAGTACATCTATGGCCAACACGGCAAAAAGGTTTTTGCAAACAGTCTAAAATAAAGCAACAGATAAAAGTGTGGTTACTTTGGGTTCCCGACAAGACGGGTTTTGTGAAACACACAAGGAAAACAACACACATGAATGCCACACACAAGCAAGATCAATCAAGGCACTTTTAGCACCAACAGGCGTTTAATACCGTGGAAAATGGGTTTTGCTCAAGTAAAACGAGCTTATCCTATTGATCCTATGGGTCTTTGTATCTCGAGGATTTTCTTCACCTTGTCCAAGTGGGAAACTTTGGCGGTGAAATTACTGCGATTTCGGAAGGTTGCACGGATCATCGGTCTTCGCATATAAATCGCCTTGCTGTTGAATCCTTCGGGTTGCTAAGTACCCAGGTCTGGTTTGGGGTGTCGTCAAGTATGTAAGTTTGAATGGAGGTAAGACAACAGATGGAAACTTTTGACAAACCTTTAGACAAGAGATAAGGTTTAGAATAATTCGAGAAGGTGAAAAGAGTGGAAGCTACACTTAGGCTTCCTTAGATACAAGTAATTTTTAGTAGTACTATTTTTCTTTCCAAAATAATTCTCTCATATGGGCCTTGGTGAAACAGGGCTGTTGAAATCTTCATTTTATCGCCTTAGTCTTCAGCTGGAATACTTGGGATTGTCGAGGTAGTAACTGAGTGGAATTGTCGATATTGAATTGAGGTCTTCGAGGTTTCTTGCTTTATTGATACTGACGATCTTGGTATTTGCAGATCAATCACCTTGATGCTGAATGTTGAATATTTGAGATGGAAGCTTTTTCTTGTAGGTGCTAGCTAATCAGGTCTCACTTGGGTTCATCGTCAAGTATTTTGAACGGGTAAGAGAGAGTAGAGAAATCCTTGGAAAATCTTAAAATAGAGGGATGAGACTCAGAAATATTTGAGAAGATACGAAGAGTGGAAGTTATTTTTGGACTTCCTTGGAAAATATATTTTTGGTATTAATAGATTTTTAATCAAATATTTCTTTACTAACTAACGTCCATGCTAACTAAGGTCTGTTACAGTCAGGATGGCTCTGATACCAAGTCTGTGGGGACCCCAGATTAGGTATCCGAGATACCCGTTATGTTTCCTGCAACAATCCCATGATCAGTCTGGTGTTGCACATAACTCGAATTGGTATCACAGAACACCCATAAATACCGAATAAATTTACTTACTTGATTGAAGCCATAACTTCATCAGGTACTCGCAGCGGAAATCACCAAACAATGTGGAGCCCAAGTCACTTGCCCACCCTACAGGCAGCTGACTGGGAAGCACCCTAGTTCGCATTGACGTTATTGAAGTCTTCTTCTTTGAACTGTTCATCTTCAGAATCTGGCTAAGACAATAGCCAGGGACGAAACCAATATGAGTACATTTGAATGTACTCGCAAACTACCCCCGAAATGAGCATGCACTACTCTTTTTGTTGTTTAAATAAAACTTCATTTGCTTTGAAAACTCTATATCCTTGTTGAAAAGAGAAGGATATACTTTTGTTTAATAAAACTTTGTTTTGAAATCTCCATATCTTTATTGGAAAAGGAAAGAAGGCTTTTAGAAATTTCCCATAAATCTGTTTTTGTAAGAAGTCTCGTTTAACACTTTTTCCCAAAAATATCTCTGTTGAACTAGGTAAGAAGTCTCTTTTATAAACATTTTCCCGGAAAATCCCCATTTGGTTTATTTCTCCAAAACTCCTCCTTTTTCCGACCATAACCCTTCATGGTCACTCAATCCCAACAACCTCATGCCGGCCCGTTGGCATAGTTGCATAAAACATTTTCCACTTTCAAATCACAAAACTCTTCACTTCCCGACCATAGCCCGTCATGGTCAATCATTCTCCAGCAACCTCATACCAGCCCGTCGGTAGAGTTGCAGATACAACACATCTCCATTTTATTTTCAAATCTCAAAACATTTCCAAAACTTGCACATGGTCAGAGGACAGCCTCCCAACTGTCCATATCCGAGGACCGGCTATTCGAATAGTTTTACCCTCTGCAGAGGTAGCACGCTTTTCCCACACCCATCCAGTAACTCATCGTGTCAGCCACGTCCCGCCATACAAGGTGTATGCGAAGTTGAGTCACCGACCATAGCCTGTCCTTTGCTCATGCTAGTATAGGACCCTACCGCTACGAAACATTCCATCAACACTTAACCCAGCCCGTCGGAATCTAAGTGTGAGGACTCGTAGTTCTGCCCGGCGATTTATGGTGGAACCTTCAATCCTCTTTCTCTAATACACTCATACCAACTCTGTTGGCAGACTTCACTTAAGAGGACCCAGGTCAGGGGGTAGGTCACCAAACCATCCCCTCGTGGAACGAGGTCATCCTCGTTGTTGAGGCATCCCATACTAATATGAGCAAACTATATGACTACGCCCTTTTCCCATATGTGGGTAAATGTGGTCGCACAGGTTATTGGCTGGTCGTCATAGTACAAAGACACAATGTGTATTTTTCACAAACATCTCCATTCACCATTTCTCCATTTCCACACCGACATCTCGGTATTCCACAACCACACGAGTATTTTCAAAGGAGTTTGGAGTAAACAATACTTCTTTCCCTCCTATAGTTTGAAAAAAAGAATTTCCATCTAATATCTCCGTAGAGGTGTCAAAATAGTATACTTGTATTTTGAAAACAAAAGGGTTTTCAAATTCGTAACTTTAGTGGCAACCACCACATAAATAACATATGCTCTTTATAAGTAAAACATGTAAACCAAAATAGATGTATATAGATGCAAGCTCAGAGAATAGCTTGCCTGATTTCAGCAGGACGTTCCTGGACTTCTCCTCATTGATCAAAGAAATAAACTCTCATCCTTCTCCGATAAATCCTTTCCAAATACCACCCCGGTAGCGTTTATCTCTAGCGTCGCAACATGAAAATAAAACAACACTCAATAAGCAAACCAAACCCTAAGTGGTATACAAACAAGGAACAAACCACAAGTATCAAACTAATCACTCAAGCCACAAACATAGCACTAGTTTAATCAAGCAACGAACTAAATCTATATTTACCAGGGCATTATACTCACAGGAGTATAACACCAAACACATGCTAAAAACATAGAGCACCAAGACATCCTCAAATAGAGGTAAATAACAACCACTTTCCTCTGATTAGGAAATACTTCAGACAAAAGTTAAACTACCAATTAATCTTGGTAATTCCAAAATATCTCACCAAGTTAAGGTGGATACACTAACAAGATATTTAAGCTAGTACCCAACTTAAGTCCATCAAGTTCATCAAGCCATGCAAACATATTACCCATACCAATTGCCTAACAAATTCCACTAACAGTACTAACATATTATAACATGATAAACAACAATAACATGCAAACAACAGTACCACAACAATCATTAACCAGCAAGGCACACACATTAATCACACACAATATTCTCATATTAAAATAAATAGGCATAGCAATTCCTAATTACTAGAGGGAAAGTTATGTGGGGAATAAAACCCTAACAAACCCATGACTCACAAATAGTTCTCCTAATATGCTAATAAAATAAGGAAACATGTCACAATAGTGGATTACCACCCTGCACATGCTAGGAAATATTTTTATAACAATAAAGTTATAACACAACAATTAATAAAAGGCCTAATAAAAATAGGCAGAAAAGGTCTAAACCTTATAATTAGCACCACCGTCAATCAATGACTCCTAAATTCAAACCAATTTAGGGATATGTTCTTCTATACATATAGAAGACAATCCAAGTGGATTTACTCCAAAATTCACCTCCTAAAAATCTACAAAAATCACCAAAGTGCTACTGGTGTGTTTACAAGAATGAATACAACTTTTGTTTTAGACTTCATTTGGATACAAGACCAACAGATCTGGAAAGGTATCACCTCAGGCTATCCATAGCATTTTAGTTTGCAATATTTGGATTTGTAAAACTCTAGCTATTGCATATTTAGTGAAAAAGATACTTTTTGCAAGATTTAATCTACACACCAATTGAAAGCACATTTTGTCAATCAGCCAGTGCTGCATGATTAAGAAAACACGTAGGAACTCTACAAAATTTAAATCACTCAAATTTCCATCACAGATCTACCACAAACAAATTAAATCTACACTGCCATTTAAACAGGAAAGCAAAACAGGAAATATATCTACTAAAAAAAAGAACACGGGCCAGAACTGGCCGTGCGGTGCAGCAACCGGCCCATCCTGCGGCCCATGTGCAAAACGAAGGGGTACGCAGGTCGTCGTCCTCCTCTCTTTCTGCAGAACTGGAGCGGGAGCTCGGCCATGGTGCTCGAGCACGGGCTCCTCACCTAGGGGACGTTGTCGACGGCGGAGAGGGTCGAGGACGGCGGCGATCGGTTGCGGAGGTTCGGGGAAGGTAAGGGAGGCAGAAGTTCATCTCGGTGAGCTCGCAGTGGACGGCGCGGTCGAGGTCGCCCGCGACGGACTCGAGACGGCGACGGCGGCTCCGTGGTCCTAAAAATAAACGACGATGTCCGTGAGATAGAGCAGGAGAAGGGGAACTCGGGGGTGCAAGAATGGCGGCGAATGGTGGACTATACCGCTCGCGAGCTTGAAGAAAAGGGGGCGGCCGGAGCGGAAGGAGATGCGGACGCCCAACTCGAGTCGCGACTTCCCGCGTCGATTCCCTGGATGAGGATGTAGAGGAGGACACGGCGAAGCTTCTGCGCTGCTCGGCCCGCGGGGAGGCACAGAACGGTGGCGATGCGTCGGCGATGGCACGGCTAGGGTTCGGAGCTCGGAAGGGAGAGAGAGCAGGGCGAGGGAGCGAGAGCTGGAGAGCAGAGCAGAGGAGCGGGGGTGGTGCTCTTCTTATCCTCTTCGCAGAGGAGAGGAGAGGCGCAGGAGAGGGGGGGTCCGGGCGGGCGACGCACGGGAGGACGACAACGGCGACGCGCACGGGCTGCTACAGAAGACGATGACGCTTTTGCCGATAACCCCCTGGACTTCTTTTTCTTTTACATTTAAGTCCTTTTCTGTTTTGTTTTAAAACCAGTAGCGTTTTAGGGAATTGTTTGGGGTATTTAAACATTTTACAAAAATCTGAGAAAATTCATGTAGCCTCCCATATACATGTAGAAGCTACACAAAAATTGGGTTTTGAAAATAAAATGTTTTGAACCATTTTTGTTCATAGGATTTAAATAAATGATTTTTGGTAAAACTAAATTACCATTTCTTTAATATTTTAAAACAAGTGATAAAATATTGTTTTGAACTTTTGGAACTTTCTTGACAATTATGGTAACTTCAATTAAGTTATATTTTCATGGAGAAAGTATTGGTTTGAAAGAAACAGAGAAATAGGGAGGAATAATTTATTAAGATCATTTATTTATCATGATCTTAATTTCCTTTTGTTAAATACTTTGAGAGTTTTGTTTAAAATTGAAAAGTATGTTTACTTGAGGAGGGAGTGAGATGGGGTTGAAATGATTATTATTTCCTCTCATTCCTAGAATAAGGAAATATAATTGTTTTCATAAAATAGAGGAATAGAGATATAGGGAAATTAAATAAGATCATTTCCCTTAATTTAGGATTTCAATTAGGTGTGAATACTTCTAGAGGGTTTGTTTTTATTCAAGTCACATACCAAATTTGTTGTCAAGTGTGTCTTATTCTAGTATTAAGCACAACTGAGGAATTACCCTCACAAGCAACAAACACAACAATATCAACATCACACTTATGACCACACCAATCAAACCACATGAATTAATCACACCACCATTTACATAATTAACAATACTATCTTATAAATATGATCACACTTAATTATGACAAGATGATGTTTAAAACTATCTCAACTCCACCTTGATACTTTTGGAAAGGGTTTTGAGCAAGGCAAAATATGTGGGTAATATATTTCCCACTTGTGTTCTTTTTTTTAAAAGGGAAGTGATAATCAAAGTTTAAAAAAAATGGGAGTTGCATACAAATGCAAAATATCAAGTTTAAAAGATAGATAGGAGATAGCATATAGATCTCCATATTTTTGGGAACACATAGCTTTGTAAATACCTTTACTTTCTCAAATAGTGGGTATTAGTTTTGGTTGTTGCTAAACAAATATCATTGAAATGGAGTTGGCTAAAATAAGAATGGAAAAGATACATGGAATCTTTTTCTTGTCATGACATGATCACCAAAGTTAAATATATTTTTATATTGGTTGGGGTCTTATATTTACTAGTCAAACAACTTAAACAACAAGTCACACTAGGTTCAACATAGCAATGGGATGGAAAACACAATCATCAGTAAAATACTTCAAAAAGTTTTTGTTGGTTCTGAATTTTGGTCTTGTAAAACTAAGTTTTTCTTGGTTCCTAAATTTGGGATGTGACAAAAACACTATACAAAACCAAAAAGAAACAACAAATATTTTTGGGTTTTCGAGTTTTTGAAACAAGAGCAAAAAGAAACAAACAATAAAGCAAAATATTTTTAGATTTTTGAATAACAAACCGAATTTTAAAACTAAGCAAACTAATACTGAAACTTAAAGAAACAAATGAAGAGAAACAACAGAAATATTTTTGGTCTTTTTGTGTTTTGGAATGCAGCAATAAAAGGTAAACAATTAAAAAGAAAGAAAGAAAGAAAACTGCAACATGGATATACAAAGTATCGACAAGATATGATATGTAAATGAGTGAGATGTCGATATACCTCCCCCCAAGCTTAGGCTTTTGGCCTAAGTGGAGGCTAATAATAACGCGGGTAGGAACTCCAAGCCGGCGGGTCATACTGGGCGTGCTCAACATCCGGCTCCGCTGAGGAAGATGAGGCAGAGGGTCCAGCATCCCCAGGATAGGGGCGCGAGCCCCCAGTCCCGGAAAACTGAGTGGAGTCCTCGTCCGCCCATTCTCCATCATCCTCTGTGTGCAGGGCATGTTCCCTCAAGTATGCATCGAATTCATCCTCGGTGACTGACCAAACATTCCTGAAACCAAGATCAAACAAACGTGGTGCAGGCAAAGCGACTATTCGCTCAGATTTAACCATTTTCCACCTCACCTTCTTGGCAAAAGGCACCTCATAAGATAGATTATTCAAAGTAGACCAACTAGTAACAAAGCCATGCCTCCCCATGGAAGCAAAATCGAGCCTCTCTAAAGAAAGCTGCAAATCATTAGGGAGAGCTACTACACCATGCATAGCTAATAAACGAGAAGCAATGAGTCCTCCACAAAATCCACCTTTCTCGCGATTGGCAGCAATGCGAAAAGCTATCAAGGCACCCAAATTATAACTCTTATCATGTTGCAAGGCTGCTGCTAGGAAAGCTAAATCAGGAATGGATAATTTATTTGCAGTCTTCCTAGCAAGTACACACCTCGTGATGAAGTAAGCAAAATATCGAATGCATGGAAATTGAATACTTCGAATTTTACCACTTTCATCTGAGTAGGTTCTTCCTTGACATATTACCTCGTATAGGTCCGTCAAATGCTTGGGTTGCCCATGTATCTTCCCTCGTGATCCCCATTGCGGCACCCTAATTGCTGCACAAAAAGCATCAAAAGGCAAGTGGACACTTTTGTTGTAAATTTTATAGTGAACCATAGGGTTAGGTGAAGACCAATCAAATCTAAAGTCCTGCACCACAGACACAGTTAGCTTTGCATATTGGTAGGGTTCTCCCTCTACAAAATCACTCAATCCTGTATTAGAGACAAGAGTACGAAAATCACGCAAGATCCCCGAACTTCTCATGAATTCCAAGCATGGATAGCAGGATGGAAACACTCCTTCTTCACGATGGATCCCCATGACCTCAGGAACCACCAATTCATATTGATTTAGTTGGTGTTCATTTCCCTCCATCCTCTGAAATTTTTGACACATATCATAAAAATTATCTTTGAAGCATACAAATGAGGGGAACTACTATATGGACTTGCTAGAGGACTAAACATGCATCAAAACTGATTATATCAACATAGAACAAGCATGCATACTCACTTAACAAGTCACCTACAGCAGCAAAATACTCAAGGTATACTTTACTAAACAAAATTCTACTTGGATACATGGAGGAGTCACATACCTGAGAGCAATTGCCCCAAATCTCAGCAGCTGAGATGGGCTGAACAAAGAGATCGAAATCGCGAGGAAGAACAGCAAAAACTCGAGTGTGAGAGAGAAAAACGAGCTGAGTGATGCAAGAGGAAGAAGTGGTAGGTGGGGGAACTGTGGAGGGCCAAGGGTGCCCCACCTCAGTGGCTGGCGCGGCCAAGGGGCAGCCGCGCCACCATGTGGTTTGACCCCATGGTGGGTCCCCTTGGTCAGCACCAGGCACTCCCACGATGCTCTTTGAAAAATAGGACCAATGGTATAATTTTTACAGAGTTTTGAAAACTTTCAATTTGCATGAAATCTGGATATTTAAATTAATAAAACTTGGGCAGAAAAATTATTTTTAAAATTCAAAACAACTAAACTTTTGCAACCTAATTATCACTACAGGAGGTAAAACAAAGTTGAAGAAAGAAATGCTGTTTAGCTCTTTCATGTATGCAAATACATTTGATAACAAGGTTGATCAAGTCTTGGCACCAAATAAATTTACATGACACAAATGATTTAAACATCATGAAACACTCATGTTACCTTGTATTGTATTGATATGGATCCAATCATAATGTTTTGATATCCTTCTTGATGATCATATATAGGGCAATCAATACTTCCCACTTTGATAGTTTTAAAATTGGAGATGGTATTGACTCCATAAATCTTGTCAACTTTCTTGGGGAAATAAACAGTATGTTCTTTATCATTAACATTGAAAGTTACTTTTCCTTTATTGCAATCAATAACAGCACCTGCAGTATTTAGAAAAGGTCTTCCAAGAATAATAGACATATTATCATCTTCAGGCATTTCAAGAACAACAAAATCAGTCAAAATTAAACAATTGTTAGCCACTTGAACAGGGACATCCTCACAAATGCCAACAGGAACAGCAGTAGATTTATCAGCCATTTGCAAAGATATATCAGTAGGTATCAATTTATCAAGATAGAGTCTCTTATAGAGAGAAAAAGGCATAACACTAACTCCTGCTCCCAAATCACATAAAGCAGTTCTAACATAATTATTCTTGATGGAGCAAGGGATGGTTGGTATACCTGGATCTCCAAGCTTCTTAGGAACCTTGCCATTGAAAGAATAATTAGCAAGCATAGTAGAAATTTCCTCATTAGGAATTTTCCTCTTGTTAGAAACAATATCTTTCATATACTTTGAGTAAGGAGGCAATTTAATAGCATCAGTCAAAGGAATTTGCAAGAACAAGGGTTTCATCCATTCACAAAATTTATTATAATGTTCTTCTTCCTTTGATTTTAGTTTCTTAGTTGGAAAAGGCATTTGCTTTTGAACCCAAGGTTCCCTTTCATTACCATGTTTCTTAGCAATGAAGTCTTCCTTAGTGTACTTTGTGTTTTTAGTATGCTTTTCAGGTTCCTTTTCACTAACTTCTTTATCAAGAGCATCATTTTTATCCTTATCACTATCAAGTTCATTACCACTTTCAGTTTCAGCATCAGAGATAGATATACTATTAGGATCATTAACAGTTTCAGAGGATTCTACAACATTTTTATGTTTCTTCTTCTTCTTTTTCTTAGAAGGAGAAACTGGATTTTCAGCTAGTTGAGAATCTTGTTCAATTCTTTTAGGATGTCCCTCAGGATATAAAGGATCCTGAGTATGAGCTCCACTTCTAGTGCTAACATAGACAGGTTTTAATTTTTCTTTAGAAGCATTGGCTAACATGTCTTGTTGCACTTTAGTGAGTTGATCAATTTGAGTTTGAACCATATGGAAATGTTTAATAAGCATCTTAACATCATTGGAGGTTCTCTCCACAATATCATGCAACTTACTAATAGCTTGAGAGTTTTCATGCAAATGATTCTCTACTCTCATATTAAAATTATCTTGCTTAATAACATAATTATCAAATTCATCTAAGCATTGATCAGGTGGTTTAGAGTAGGGAATATCTCCTTCATCGAACCTGTGGAGAGAGTGAACCTCAATTATGGATGGATGAGGAATTGGCTTACACAAATCTTCAATAGGTGGAAGGTTCTTCACATCTTCAGATTTAATACCCTTCTCAATGAGAGTCTTCTTGGCCTCCCTCATTGTTTCATCATTCAATTCAATCATACCTCCCCTCTTCTTTGATATTGGTGTCGGTGTAGGTGTGGGGGTCGGCGCAGGTAGAGTCCAATCATCATAATTCTGGCTGATTTTAGCCAATAATTCTTCAGCTTCTTCAGGGGTTCTTTTCCTGAAAACACAACTAGCACAACTATCCAGATATGCTCTAGATTCAATAGTTAGTCCACTGTAAAATATATCAAGTAGATCATGCTTTTCCAAATCATGTCCAGGCCGAGCTCTGATAAGAGAGCAAAACCTTGTCCATGCCTCTGGAAGTTTCTCTTCATCTTCCTGGTCAAAGTTATAAATTCTCTGCAAAGCATCATGTTGAGCACTAGCAGGGAAATATTTCTGAAAGAAAACATTAAGCAAACCAGTAGGACTAGTAATAGAACCAGGAGACAAGTTGTTATACCAAGCTTTAGCATCATCTTTTAATGAGAAAGGAAAAATCTTAGCAACAAAATAGCTACGCTTCTTAATATCATCAGAAAATAAGCCACTCAAAGTAGAGAGCTCATTCATGTGCTCTACAGCACTTTCACTCTTAGTGCCACAAAAAGGAGTTTTCTCAACAATAGATATATGAGATAAATCAAGAGAAAAATCATAATCCTTATCTTTAATGTTTATAGGAGAAGTGGCAAACTTAGGATCAGGTGACAACTTGTATTTAACAGCATGTTGTGCAAGAAAATTTCTAATATTACTTGCACCAGTAGTAGCATTACATTTATCAATAAAATCATCATCAAGTTCCACATAAGTTTCATCAGGATCATCATCACAAGTATAATCCCTTAACTCAGGTGAATAAACAGGAGTAGTAGGACTTCCATTAGGTGTTCTAGTATTTTCAAGTTGTTTAGACTAGCAATAGCAGCATCTAAAAGTGGACCTAATGAAATACTCTCATCAATCACAGTAGAAGCATCATCAATATTATCAGAGGCAATTTCAGATTCAGCAGTAGTACCAACACGTGAAGATTGTGGTGGTGTAACAAGTTGACTCAATACAGATGGTGAGTCAAGAGCAGCAGAGGTACTAAGTGTCGTACCTTTTCTTGTAGTGGATGGCAATACACGGACCCTCTCATCACGAGCTTTACCCATGATGAATAAATTTCAGCGAGCAATATAGATCACAAGTGAACTCACAAATAAAGCTATGCTCCCCGGCAACGGCGCCAGAAAATAGTCTTGATGACCCACAAGTATAGGGGATCGCAACAGTCTTCGAGGGAAGTAAAACCCAATTTATTGATTCGACACAAGGGGAGCCAAAGAATACTTGAGAGCCTTAACAGCGGAGTTGTCAATTCAGCTGCACCTGTGAATAGTCTTGCTCGACACAGATTATCAGTAGCAACAGTTTTATAGCAGTAGTAGCGGTGAAATAAGTAAATAGAGACAGCAGTAGTGATTGCAGTAAACAGTAGGATTAAAACACTGTAGGCATAGGGATGGATGAACGGGCGCTGCATGGATAAGATAGCTCATATAATAATCAAGACATAGGCATTGCAGATAATAATGATAAAGCATCCAAGTACTAAGTAAACATAGGCATGTGTTCCGTATATAGTCGTACGTGCTCGCAATGAGAAACTTGTACAACATCTTCTGTCCTACCAGCCGGTGGCAGCCGGGCCTCAAGGGAATCTACTGGTAATTAAGGTACTCCTTTTAATAAAGTACCGGAGCAAAGCATTAACACGCCGTGAACACATGTGATCCTCACATCGCAGCCATTCCCCTCGGCTGTCCCAATTATTGTCACTTTGGGACCTCGGGTTCCGGACAACAATATGTGTATACAACTTGCAGGTATGATCAATAAACAGTGCATATCATTATGAAACAATAACATGTTCAGATCTGAAATCATGGCACTCGGGCCCTAGTGACAAGCATTAAGCTCAACAAGTTGCAACAACATCAATAAGTACTAACAACGGATACTAGGCACCATGCCCTAATGATCTTATAACTTATTACATGAACAATCTCATCCAATCCCTACCATCCCCCTCAGCCTACAGCAGGGAATTACTCACACATGGATGGGGGAAACATGGATGGTCGATGGAGAAGCGTCGGTGATGATGATGGCGATGATCTCCTCCAATTCCCCGTCCCGGCGGAGTGCCAGAACGGAGTTTCTGGTCCCCGAAATAGGTTTCGCGATGGCGGCGGCGTACGGTGATGTTTCTGGATGAAGTGGACGACCCCCTCGCATTTTAGGTCAGAGAGGGTTAAGTAGTCGAAAGGGGGCTCGGGGAGGTGTCCGAGTCGCCCTCCTCATAGGCTGGCGTGGGCCCCTTGGCCGCCACCTGTGGTTTGGGCCACTCGTGGCCCATCTCCGCCTCCCCTTCTGGCTCCGTGAGTCTTCTGGTAAAATAGGAGGTTTGCGATCTTTTCTGGTGTTTTTCCCGAAAGTTGACTTTCTGCACAAAAACAAGACACCAGGCAATTCTGCTGAAAACAGTGTTAGTCCGCATTAGTTGTATTCAAAACACACAAGTTAGAGGTAAAACAATAGCAAAAGTGTTCAGGAAAGTAGATACGTTTTGGACGTATCACCGGCCCAACTTATACCACTCATATCCGGATGTGCAAGATGGCAAAGCAATGTTGGGATAAACTCCATAACTTGTTCTTGGGGAATGAAAGCATTCAACTTTCCAAGTATGAAGCGGTTCAAGACGAAGTCGATGAGTTCGTGATGAATGAGGATGAGACACCCGAAGATCTCTATCGAAGGCTCACCGCTCTTTCCATCACCTTGAATGATTTTGGCTTCGAGAAGTTTGAAGACAATTGGATCAAGCGCAAGTTTCTCAAGGCAATCACTCCCTCAAATCAAGGCTTGGCTCAAACCATTCGATCAAGACCGGACTTCTCGACACTTGATTCCAACACCGTGCTCAACGAGTTTGTATCCATTGGAATGGTGGTCAAGAGCTCCATTCATGCTCATGCTCGGCAAAGAGGACTTGCGGGACATCTCTGAATGTTGCTTTGAAGTCCACGGCCATCACTAGTGAAGAAGAGTATGAACATGGAGTTGAAGAGGAGGATACGGAGGACACCAAGCAAGACTATTATGAGCACATGGCCCTTTTGGGGCAACCGTTCCAAGAGATCTTCATCAAGACCTTTTGCTAAGAAGAACTTCGTTGCAAGACCAAGAGGAGACCGTCCAAAGACTTGCTATAATTGTAGTAATCTCAATCACTACATTGCCGATGTCCTTGGGAGAATCGAGAGGACCACAATGGCAAGCTTGTGAGAAAAGACAAGTCCAAGGGCAACGGCAACAAGAACTACGTGAAGAAGAGGGTTCCAATGCCTTGTGTGTTCAAGATAGAAAAGTTTTGGAAGAATACATGTCCGGTGATGAAGATGAAGATGAAGATGAAGTTGGAGCTACCGCTCGCATTGCCATAGCTACACCTTCCTCTACACCGTCATCCCTATTTGAATCCCCCAATGAAATGAGTCCATTCCCTACACATGTCTCATGGCAAAAGCCACCTCGGTAACTCCTTCTCCAAACCTATTGCCTCTACACCTCCTTCCTTATTGGATTGTGTAGAGAATGTTGTGAAGGAGCCCCAAAGTCCAAATGAGGTGGACTTGTGGCTAGCTAATCTTAAGGAGAAGATAAAGTGAATGTTGATGCTCTTTTGGAGCAACTTGAGGAAACTAACTCTCTTGTAGATCAAAAGGAGGAGATCATTTCGGGCATGGCAAACCGTGAGGTTGACTATGCTAATGAGATAGCGGATTTCTCTATCGCTCTTGAAAAGAGCAAACTCGTAGAAGGTCTCTTGAGGAGGCCCTATCTAATTCCGAGGAATCCTATGCTATTGACATGTCTAGAGTTAAAAAGGATCATGAACATGCTCTTGCTACTTCTAAAGTCTATAAGAATGAGAAGCTTGAGCTAGGCATTGAACATGCTAGACTTGAGAAGGAAAACAAGAGACTTGATGAGGAACTCAAAACCCTCAAAGAGTCTTTTGCCAAACTTGAGAAGTCTCATGATCAATTCCTAGGTCAACAAGTGAAAGAAGTTATTGCATCCACATCAAATGAAATTGTTGCTAAATCTATTATTTGTTGTGAGCATGCTAATCTTGTTGAAGAGAATGCTAAGTTGAAATCTCAACTTGAGAAGGGCATTTTGGCTTGTGCCCAAGGAGAAAAGAATCTCAATGACCTTTTGAGCAATCAAAAGGATCAAATTGGAAAAGAAGGACTTGGTTTCTCTACCAAGTCAAAGAAGAAGAACAACAAGAAGAAGAAGCCTTCTCCCTCTTCAAAAGCTATTATCTTTGTGAAGGAGGGGGAGTTGGCTAAAGAGAAGGAGACCAACACCGTTGTGGGTTGAGGTCACAAGGGACCTTCCTACCCATAATGACTTTGCCGGCAAATATAACCCATCTTATGTTCTTATGAAATCTAAGATGGTCATGTTTATGCTAAATATGTTGGCACTTCTTATGGTGATGATTATCATTGGACTATTTGGGTTCCAAAGACCCTTGTGACTAACAAGAAAGGACCCATCGAAAAATGGGTACCTAAATCGAAGACTTGATTCCTTGTAGGGTGTGGCGTCCGGTGCGGGTCGATGGACGGTGGATAGTGGCGCATCCCAACACATGACCGGACGCATTGACTTGGTGGATGATATTGAACCTCCTCTACCTCAATATTCACGAGTCAAAATTGGTGACAACCGCGAGCTTAAGGTATTGGGACGAGGCAAGGTCGTTGTTGCTAGAGAGTCTCTATCAAGAATGTACTTGTCGTTGAGTCCCTTGGCTACAACTTACTCTCCGTCTATCAACTTACTAAAAGTGGTTATGGGTGTTACTTTGATGACGAGAGTGTGATCATCACCGTGAAGGGATCTCTTAAAGTAGTCTTTGTTGGACATGTCGAGTACGGCATGTATGTGCTTGATTTCTCGAAAGAGAGCATGTCGGCCGCGACTTGTCTAATGGCTAAAGTTGATGTGGGTTGGCTTTGGCATCGCCGACTAGCCCACACCAATATGAGAACACTCCATGATCTTCAAAGTGGTGATCACATTCTTGGACTAACCGATATTAAGTTTTCCAAAGATCGTGTGTGTAGATCATGCGTTCTAGGAAAGCAACATGGAGAAGCCCATCCCAAAGACGAAGATTACCACCGACAAGATTCTTGAGCTCATTCATTTGGACCTATTTGGTCCATTATCTTATGATAGTCTTGGTGGGAAGAAGTATTGCTTGGTGATTGTTGATGACTATTCAAGATACACATGGGTCTATTTCTTCAAGAAGAAGAGTGAGACTCAACAAAGAGTCATTGACTTCATCAACATGGCTCAACGCCAATATCAAGAGAAGATCATGACAATTCGAAGTGACAATGGGTCCGAATTCAAGAACTATACCGTGGAGGGGTTTCTTAGTGAAGAGGGATTGCTCATCAATATTCCACTCCATACACCCCTCAACAAAATGGTGTTGCGGAGAGGAAGAACCGGACTCTTATGGATGCGGCTAGGACCATGATTGCGGAGTATGCTTCTCCGTTCAACTTTTGGGCCGAAGCCATCTCCACCGCTTGTCATGCAACAAATCGGTTATATCTCCGCAAGCTATTGAACAAGACCCCATATGAGATTCTTCTTGGGAAGAAACCGGATCTTTCTTATTTTCGTGTCTTTGGATGCAAGTGCTTCATTCGCAAGAAAGGTAACCGGTTATCTAAGTTTGAGACTAGATCTATAGAGGGCATCTTTGTTGGTTACTCCACAAACTCTCACGGCTATAGAGTCTACAACAAGACCACCGGTCAAGTTGAAGAATCTAGTGACGTGAAGTTTGATGAGGATAATGGCTCCCAAGTGGGGCAAGTTGATCCTAATGTTGTAGGTGATGTACCTATGGAGCTCGCTCTAAGAAGGATGGCAATTGGGGACATTCGTCCCATTGAAGAGGATCCTCCTCAAGTTCAAGATCCTCCTCGAGCTCCTCCTCAAGTCATACCATCACCAACTCAAGATCCTCCCCGTAACCAAGAACAAACTCCGAGCCCTCAAACAAGTGAGCAAGGTCAAGAACAAGATCAACCTAGTGGTTCCTCTCCACAACTTGATGTTCAAGACCAAGCTCTAGATGGTGCACACGACAATGATCAAGAACAAGATCAATGGTCCACATCAAGATCAAGCTCAAGATCAAAACAATGCACATGACTCCGATGATGAAGGAAATGATCAAGTCATCTCTCAAGAAACTTCGGAGGAGACCAAGAAGAGAAGAGAATTGCGAAGAGAGCAAAAATTAACTCGCTTAGAGCATACATTGGACAAAGTTCTTGGAGGTGTCCAAAGCAAGGTCGTCACAAGAAAACAATTGGCAAGCTTTAGCACCAACCATGCTTTTGTGTCCTTCATCGAGCCCAAGAAGGTGTATGAAGCTCTTGAAGATCATGATTGGATTGATGCCATGCATGAAGAACTCAATAACTTCAAGCGCAACAAGGTGTGGAAGTTGGTGCCAAGGCCAAATGGGTGCAAGAACGTCATCGGCACCAAGTGGGTCTTCAAGAACAAGCAAGATTCGAACGGCATTGTCATTCGAAACAAGGCAAGATTGGTGGCACAAGGCTACTCTCAAGTCGAAGGTGTTGACTTCGGTGAAACCTATGCCCCCGTTGCTCGTCTTGAATCTATTCGCATCTTGCTTGCATATGCATCTCATCATAACTTTAAATTGCAACAAATGGATGTTAAAAGTGCTTTCCTTAATGGTCCTATTAATGAGTTGGTATATGTTAAGCAACCTCCCGGGTTTGAGGATCCCAACCATCCGGACCATGTTTACAAGCTCGACAAGGCGCTCTATGGCCTTAAACAAGCCCCACGTGCGTGGTATGAGCACCTTCGAGAGTTTCTTGTAGACCGTGGATTCCAAGTTGGTGTTATTGACCCCACCCTCTTTACCAAGAAGGTGGGTGGCAATCTTTTCATATGCCAACTCTATGTAGATGACATCATTTTTGGTTCTACTAACAATGCTTTCAATGATGAGTTTGCAAAGCTAATGACAAGCAAATTTGAGATGTCCATGATGGGGGAGTTGAAGTACTTCCTAGGATTTGAAGTGAAGCAATATAGGGAAGGTACCTTCATCAATCAAGCCAAATATACCCAAGACATGCTCAAGAGGTTCACGATGATGGAGCTCAAACCTTACAAGACACCCATGTCCACCTCCGTCGACCTCCACACCGACACCGAGGGTAACGATGTCGATCAAAAACTCTATCGCTCGATGATTGGTTCTTTGCTTTATCTTTGTGCATCTAGACCGGATATTATGTTTAGTGTGGGTAAGTGTGCAAGGTATCAAGCGGCTCCCAAAGAGAGCCACTTAGTGGCGGTTAAGCGCATCTTTCGATATTTGCTTCATACCCCAAACTTTGGTCTTTGGTATCCCAAGGGTTCAAGCTTTCATCTTATGGGTACTCGGATGCGGATTATGCCGGAGAGAAGAAGGATAGGAAGTCTACATCCGGGAGTTGTCAATTTCTTGGCCGCTCCTTGGTGTGTTGGTCTTCCAAGAAGCAAAATTGTGTTGCTCTCTCCACCACCGAAGCCGAGTACATCTCCGCCGCAAGTTGTTGTGCTCAACTCTTATGGATGGTGCAAACTATGAAGGATTATGGTATTAACTTCACAAGGTGCCCCTCTTTGCGACAATGAGAGTGCTATCAAGATCGCCCACAACCCCGTGCAACATGCCAAGACGAAGCATATTGAAGTTCGTCATCATTTCATCCGGGAGCATGTGGAGAGGGGCAACATTGACCTTTCTTTTGTAGGAACCAAGGATCAACTTGCGGATATATTCACAAGGCCCTTGATGAACCAAGATTTCGAGAGTTGAGGAATGAACTAAATGTCATTGATGCGAGCAACTTTGCTTGACCGCCTTGCACAAGTACCCATAGTAGACATCGTAACTAGTTTAGATGCATGCATGGACATAGGGGGAGTGTAGCTCAACTCATGAGTCAACACTACTTCTATTATGCGCACATAGACAATTCGTGCTTCATTTGGTCACTCCGGTGACAAATTGTGCTTAAACGATGAGTATTGGCCTTGAACCCAAGATATATCTTCGCGGTTTTGGGTTGATAATTGCTCATACATGGTGGCCTAGGCCACCGCCCTCCTCCTTATGAGGAGTTGGTTTTATTTGGATCTTATTTGGTGTTTTAGATTCCTTTTGGGAGAGAACTCAAGCTTGGTCTTCTTGTTTGGTTTTTGCAAACTTGAGTTTCTTCTTTCCTCAGCTACTTGTCTATCCCAAGCCACACTCTTTCTTAAAACAGCCATCTCTCTCTAAAAATGCCTTTTTCATGCTCTTGGTTGTTTGGATGGTCGGAAACGGCGGTCAAATCGGCTTCGGGCTCATTTTTGAGCCCTAGCTGATTTTGCCCCAGGCGCCGGTACTACCGGTCACCCTGGCGGTACTACCGCTGCGCGTGCTTCACAGCACTGTGCAGCGCGGTATCGCCCGGTGCCTGTTTTTACCGAGACCGGTACTACCGCTGGATCGAGCGGTAGTACCGCTCGCGGAGATTGGACAGGATAAGGGTCGGGGTCAACTCGTTTTTTAGGGTTCTCCCTCATTCGTTTCTTCCCCACTCCTTTCTCCTCCAACCTCCGCCGGGAAGGAGCTCTCCCTGGCTTGGATCTTTCCTCCACGCGGGACGCCTCCTGCACCTCTCCTCCTCCTCGATCCTGCCATGAGTTCCGGTATGCCCTATCCCTCTCTCTCATCTAGTTGATGGATAGAGATGAAATTAGTGGTGTTCCTCTTGGATTCGTGGTAGATTGAGTAGGTAGAGTGTGTATTTGTGGATCTAGAACCTTGATATCATTTGTTGCGAAATTTGTGGCTAGTTTGAAAGTTCCTCTTCCTAGATTTAGAGGAGTAACCCTAGATAATGTTAGTGCTTTTTAAGCCATATATTACCTCTTGTTACATCTCCAACACTAGATTTGGCACTCTCCCTCTAGTTTTAATTTCATACAATTTTGTAGACATGTGCTCTTTTTCTCCAAAATAATGAAATGGTGCATTCTTACCTATATGCTTGCCCCTCCCATGCTATTCACAGGTAGTGCGTCTCGTGGTCACACCAAGACTGTGGGGCAAGAAACAAGGACCGAGGGTGATGAGGTTCAAGATGAGATTGATGGGGTTCCCGTGACTCGCCGGAGGTTTCCCCTCGGAGAAGACCTTGCCCAAGAGGACCAAGACTGCTAGTCAATGTCGGACAAGGATTTTGCGGTAAAGCGGGCTGTCAATTGCTATGTGATTGAGAGGATGGATCAAGTTCCCTCCATTCGGGGCAACAATCCTTTCTTTCACAACAAGTTCCAAGAACAATGCTACATGAGATCTTGTTGAAGAAGCCGGTGGAGAACTATGTGGAGCAACACTTCATCAATATGGATCACATGAGGGACAAGATTGATTACTTTGGAGAAGCTCTTGATTTGCGAAGAGTTTGGGCTTTACCCATGATGGAGTTGGAACAAGATTTTGATGAGAAGCTTGTGGCTCAGTTTCTAGCCACCGTTCACTTTGGAATGAGACGGAGCGCACCATCACATGGATGACAAAGGAGAAGAAGTTTGAAGAGAAGTGGTCCGCAATTGCTCAGATGCTTGGTTATGAGGAGTTTGGTTCCGTCCTCTACGAGGACTTTGATGATACTCACTTCCGTGAACATCATACGGGGGTGCAGGCTGCAGAAGTTGAGAAGCTTTGCCTTTATATGACCCGGAGAGCGCTGAGAAGTGGAAGGTTGGCAAGTCAAAGGGACTCTTTCCCACTTGGGACATCATGCACAGGATTTATCGCGAGACCATCAACCCAAAGGTGGGCAACATTGATGAAATTCATGGGTATCTCAAGAATCTCATGCTCCTCACAAGGGAGATGCAAGGCAAGGGAAGAAGTTGGATGTCATGGATTTCATTTGGCATGAACTTTGGGAGGTCATTATCAAGAAGAAGAACATCGCTTTTGCTCCTCTCATCATGCGTATCATCATTTGGAAGTGGGTTGAGGAGAACGATGTTGCGGAGCTTGGGATGCGGAGGATTGGATTCCCCACAAGAGTAAGCGGCTCCTTGTCAAGCTCCATCCGAAGAAGAAGAGCAAAGAAGTTGTGGATGAAGCCGGTCCCTCTCACACTAAGAAGGAAGGGCCTTTCCTTTGGATGGCTACTTCTATGAAGAAGCTCTTCAAGCTGACCAAGAAAGTTGAGAGGAACCAATATGATGTCTATGAGGATACGATGAAGGCTCGCCAAGCTGAAATTGCTCACCGTCGTGCTCAAGGAGAGCAAGTGCAGTCCGGTTCGGAGAAGAACATCACTCCATGGGAGGAGTGGCAAGCTCAGGACAGTGCAGGGCAGGTGATCACTTGGGCAGATTATGAAGAAGATGAAGTCACCTCCAGCAGCCTCCGTTCGGTTTCGAGTGACCCATGGGGCGTTAGCATCGGTCTTTCCCTTTTTTGTGTCTCGATGCCAAAGGGGGAGAGATATCTAGTAGCTCGTACGGGGTTTCGCAAGGGTTGTGTGTCACAAGCTTGTTCTTTCGTCGTATTGTTTCTCTATGCTTGTGAACACCTTTATTTTCAGTTGTGGATCTCTCCATGTGGTGTAAGACATGTGAACCTTAATTGCTTAGCCTTTGTTATGTCTATGTTCTTGTCTTCTTTTTGGTGCAAGCTCTTTATCTTATATTATTTGCAAAGTTTGCAAAAGATAGGGGGAGCATTGATCCTAGGTTGTGTGCGTTTGTGCATTCAAAAGCATTTCATGAATAATGCACATGTCTAGGGGGAGCTCCGTCTATCTTTTACAAATCTTTTGCCTTGCGATAATTGTGTTGTCATCTAACGCAAAAAGGGGGAGATTGAAAGTGCATCTTCCCTAGATGATGTTTTGGTGTTAGTGATAACACAATTATGAATGTAACGATGTATTTTCAGCTTCCAGGAATTATCGTTATAAGCGTCATCGAATAGAGCTTGCAAATTGTTCCTAGCATTTTTTGCTCCAGGAAGCGGTAGTACCGCCAGGCACGGCGGTAGTACCGCTGCGCAGTTCTTCCTCGCAGCCTCAGCCAGCTACCGCTGGAGGTACCGCCGTTTTTCGGGTTCTGTTTCTTCCAGCGGTAGCTCCAGCGGTACTGAAGCGGTGGTGCCGCCAGGTGCAGCGGTGGTACCGCTGCGTGTTTTTCGTTCGTCGGAAGTGAGCTGCCAAGGACCCAGCTACCGCTGCGGTACCGCCCGAGGTACCGCCGTTTTCCACCTTCTGTTTCGTCGAGCGGTAGCTGCAGCGGTACCGCAGCGGCAGTACCGCTGGGCAGCGGTGGTACCGCTGCCTCCAGCGGTTGTACCGCCATGAAGACGAGCGCGCGTCCCAGCAGTTAGCCGTTTGAACTGAAGACGAAGGAAGGCAGTGGTACTACCGCTGCCCCCAGCGGTAGTACCGCCGCGGGAATCTGGGCTGTGCAACGGCCACTTTTGGAGGAGGCTTTATAAAGGGGTCTTCTTCCTCCTTGAGGACTAAGCTTCGAGCACTCTCTCTCTCCTCCATTATTTGAAGCTTTAACCTACTAGATCTCCCACTCCAACCACTCAAACGTCTTGATACTTTGTGGAGTGAAGGAGGAGGTCTAGATCTACATCTTCACCGAAGGAATTTAAAATCCCCCCACACTCTCCGTGTGGAACTTGCATCTTGGGTTGCTTGTAACCCTAGATGCCTTTGTGAGTCTCGGAGGAAGTCCGAGGCATTGTTGGGAGGCTCCAACTCATTGTGGAGTTCCTCAACCTTTGTGTACCGGCTTGGTCAACGCCATCAAGGTGACCTCATAGTGGATGAGCCAAACCCCCACGGGTAAAGCTCACGGAGAATAGAGTGAGCACATCCGTGCTATTGGAGCGCCTAGGTGGCTCCACACTCCTCCAACGTAGACATACTTCCCTTGGGAAGGAACTACGGGAAACATCTCCGTGTCTCCACTTTGCGGTTATTTCTATCCTTTACTTGTTGCTTCCGCTTCTTTGCTTCTGTTCGACCAAGTTGCGATCAAGAACAAGATCATCATCAACAAACCAAGAAGACCTTAAATCCTTCCATTTGCTGCTGCTCGAACTGCTAAGTTACTCTTGTAATTCGTGAATTCATCAGAGTTTCAGTGTTGCCTGCAACCTGTTCGTTGAATTGTTCAGTCTAGTAGTCCTTTTGTTGCCTGTTATAACTAAGTACTTGTGTCGATCTATGTATGTTAAGGTATATTGTGATGTTTGTTACTCAGATCATCTATGTGTGTTTGTTTGTTTCCTCTCTGAACCTCCTTTTGCTTGCTGTTTGATGTGTTGTTTTGTTAAGTTTCCGTCGGATACACTAAGACAAAAGAACAGAAACATTTACTTTAAACATTTGTTAAGTTCTTACTTTTAAGAAATCAACTCACTTTCATAGATCTAGCTGTAAACAAACGCAAGAACTTGTAGTTTAATCCCTGAGTTCGAACACGACATACCTATACTTTCACCTACATCAACCGATACAATAGGTACATATAAAGGGCTAATCAACCAAATTTTGTAGCACGTGATTTAATTAATACTACTACTTCCAATGATTATTTTCCTGTAAACACCTAAAAATCTACTAGTAGCAACAAATATTAAACTAATTTAGTTTATGTACTGTGACCCTTGCAACTTTAGAACGAATTGCGACGCAAATTCAACATTTAAAGAGCATTTTTCTTCCATGCGACCCTACTTGTAACTAAAAAATTCTCACCTACAACCCATTTGCAACCGGAAAACTCGGTTTTGACTTGAGTTGCAACTAAATAAATCACAGTTGCAACCCACTTGCAACCGAATAAAGTTCAGTTGCAGCCTGACTTGCAATTAAAAAATACCTTAGTTATAACCCACTTGCAACTGAAAGAAATATTCTAAGTTGCTGTTGCAATTGGAAAGATCCCAGTTGGACCCCACTTACAACTGGAAAAACTCAGTTGCAACCCGACATGCAACTTAAAACCTCAGTTAGAACCCCACTTGCAACTGAAAAAAACTCAGTTGCGACCCGACTTGTAACTGAAAAATCCTCAGTTATAACCCCACTTGCAACTAAAAAAACTATGATGTAGTTGTAACCACACTTGCAACTGACAATTTCAGTTGCGATCCCACTTGTAACCGAAAAAACTCAATTACAACCCGACTTGCAACTAAACAAATCTGAGTTGTAACCCCACTTACAACCAAAAAAATTCAGTTGCAACCCGGCTTGCAACTGAAAAAATTCTCAGGTATAACCCTACTTGTAACAGAAAAAAAATTCAAATTAAAGTTGCAACCGCACTTACAACTGAATTTAAAAAAAAATCGCACCCCATGCATTTACAGCTAAAAAGAGAAAACTATATGCTGACAATCTTAATCATATAGCACATGGTATGTGACTAAGTAATAAAATCGGGGGGAAAAATGCAAGACTTATATAGTTGGTCTAAAAAAAATATTAAGATAACTGAAGAAAGGAAAAAGTATACAAATAATATGATACAAAAATGAAATAAAAAATAGAAAAACATGCACCACTTATAAAGGAGGCGTGTACAATGTAAAGAAACAGGCCTTTGTACATGGAAGAGGAAAGCCTACACACATGAACAAAAGTACTAAAAAATGACTCAATTAGGTACAGAGTGTTTGCATTAGGAGTTGCAAACGGCAACATATTGCACGGATCTTAGCATACAAATCCGACGGCTAGCAAAATGACTGATAATTAAGCTAATTCTCTTAATTCTCAGCCGCAAGAATTATGGTCGAATGTATATTTTCTCATCCAGGCATGTCCACATACACACCCAATCAAAACCAAAAAAATTAGCGCACTTGCTGTGCCGCCCCTTCCCACCACCCCTGAGACGTGGAATCTCGCAGTCCTAACGCAGCGGAACGAGACGACGAAGGCGCAACGACAGCTCCTCAAGAATGTCGTCGACAACTTCCAAGCATGGAACGGCCCTTCCGGAACAAGCGTGACACCCTGCTGGCAAGGTACGATGACACGTTAAGACCGTCGCGGCACAACGCCAGCGGGCGGCATTTCTGATGGGAGGCGACTGGCCACACGATGGACAACCCCGTTGAGCCTGCTCGTGAGCATGCCGCAAGCGGAGCGTCGTCCCCTTGCGGCTGCTTCCACCAGTGTGGCGAGGCGGTAGCAAGGCAAACGCCTGCCACCGGGTCAAGGAGGAGCGCCGCTCCCTACCTCGCCAGGGAGGTGGTGGCGATGTCGTCATCCGCAACACGCAGGATCGCCGCTCGCGACGAGATGGCCAAATGTTAAATAAATTTTGGACAAGTTTGCGTCACATTTTTTGTGTTTTGAATTGAGGATGCTGATGTGGTTAGGAAACGATGCTCTGTCTTAAGGGTGGGTGTGTGGGTGGGAGTCAGGATGTAAATGGTCAGTCCGCTGGGCGATGCAGCTGCAGCCGCTCCCGCCACATACCAGTTAAGGCCCCGTTCTTTTCGGCTTCGGCTTGTGCATAAGCCACTTTGGCTTGAGCTATCCAGAAAAACAGCAGTGAAAATAAGCTCATGAGAAACTGCAGTCCAGTTCTTTTCAGCTTCCGGGTTTCCAGCTTATTATCTGAGTTGTAGTATGAAAAGTCTATGATGCCCCTAACAACCTAATATTGAGTTGTTAATTGTTCTTTGGCGCAAATTGAAAACAATTACTCACTACAGAGTATCATGAAGAATATCCATTAATTATCAGGAATATCATACTACTGAAATAAGAAATTTACAACACTGCATCCGTGGATCTCCCATCGTTGAACTTGCTCGTGGAGGCTGCAGCAAATCGGCCGCAGCGGACGGAGCAGGGCGGCGGGTTGGCCGGTGGATGGCCTCAGGGGACGGAGCAGGGCGGCGGGGGCTCGATCTCGAGATGAGGTGGGCCACAGCGGGAGGAGAAAGGCGGCGGGGCCTCGAGCTCGAGGTGGGCGGCCGTGGGAGGAGCAGGGAGGGGCGACGGTTGAGGCGGCAGGCTCCTGGCGGCGGCGCAGGGAGGGGCGACGGTGGAGGCTGGAGGCGGAGCGCCCGAGCCGGAGCTCCGGTGGATGGCCGCCGCTGCAAGGACTCGAGCTGGGCCGATAAGATGGGGACGCGGCGACGAGGTAGGTCGGGAGTGGTCAGGCGGCGTCGGCGGCGAGGGCGGGGGCGGCGACGTCCGGCGAGGGCGGGGCAGGCGCGGGGGCGGCGGCGGCCGGCGGCGGGCAGCTGAGGAACCTGTCCCTCGGGAGAGATAAGAAAAAGAAAGAGAAAGGAGAGAGAAAATAAAGAAAGGAAAATGACCGGTTCGATGGTCGCGCGGTGGCAGTTTGCTGTAAATACGGTGTGTAACAGGGCAAGCCAGAAAAACGATTCGCTCCACTAGCGGGAAGCTGCGGGCTGCTGCGGGAAGTTGGGTACCCCCAGCTTATTCCCACCGTAAAGGGATCGATGAAGCCGGTTGTCCAGTTAAGCGGCTTAAAATCGAGTTCTTTTGGACTTTGGCTTATTTTCACCCTGCTGAGAAGGTCCAAAAGAACTGGGCCTAAATGGTATTTGCGGCAGGCGGCAGCCACCTAAGCTTTCTAGCGGCCGTGTGCGGTTAAATGGCGCCGCGACGCCGCTTCGCGCTCCCTCGATCGTCCTTGCATGGCTGATACTGGTACTGCTTCGTTGCGAATCTAGTTGGAACAGTGACGATGAATTGTTCCATGTACGTACACAGACATACATTGCTCAATGGATTTTTTTTTTCATGGTGCTCAATGGATTGTACGCATAAATACATTACTGAATATATTGATATGTACACAGACTCCTGCGCTCCTCCCCTACCAGGCTGCCATACACATTCCAATGCATGAAATTCTCAGACATGCAACCAAAAAACATCCACGTGTAAATCCTGAACAATATATTTTCAATAATCCATCAGGTATATAACAGTACCAAAAAAAATTTAATAATCGAAAGCAGGAATAACACATGATGCTAGCTGCTGGCTCTGTTTTGTAGCATCTCCCCAGTACAGAATATTCAGAAGTATTCATGAATAGTATATTCAGAAGATGAAATATAGGCATTCGACTCATCCCTCGCGTCGTCCGTTATCGGGCGACTCGGGGGAACCAATCGCCCCGGCCGCCGGCCACCCTCCCGTCCCTCCCGCTCCCCCGCCGCCGCCGGAGGAGGTCGTCCGACGGCGGACGGCGGCGGCGGGAAGTTCCTGACCGTTTTTTCTTCAAAAATAAGGCCCGCAGGCATCACCGTGCCCATCGGTTTCAATCTGATCTGGATCGCCGGCCGGCGGCCTTCAGTGTCCGAGCGCAGGAACAGGGCATGCATGGATCAAGCCAGCTCGTCCGCCTCCATGTGCATGAAGCACGGCATGCAGCCACAGATACAAATCGTTCGTGGCTTGCTGCCTTGCGTTCAGCTTCAGATCGGAAGACAGGAAGGCCTCCATCAGCCGGAAGACCACGATGCAGAAAAGCGGTGGCCAGATCGTGAGACCGCCGATGCAAGCCGTCAGATCATCGGAACACCAGCGGCCACTGGCGGATGGGGTCTGGTATGGCGGTCCTTAGTTCTTATTCGCGGCGAGATGATGATCTACCGGATATTAGTCCCCATCGATCTGGCTGGACGGTCGTGTTTCGGAAGGCTCCGCCGGCGAACTCCACTGGGCGACTCATGCCTGGAGATTGCTGGATCGGATGGTATTCGATCGTGCGCACCCGTGTTTTCTCTGACCGTTTGGTTTCAGAGGGAGCGCTTCGAAACTCTGCTGGTTGTTAATATCATGGAGCACGATTTCTCGTTCCATGGTGCTGGCGGAGAATGACATGAAAGGCGAGATCTGAGGACTGGTAATGGTGGTTCGAATCTTTCTGGCGATGAGGAATTGGTTTGGTGTTTCATGACTTGGAGCAGCGGCATGTAAGTGGGGGCGACAACATACGTGAAGTCCAAAATCCAACCTTTTAGGGTGAAAATCCAAAGTCTGACCTTAATTGGTTGTACCTGACAGTGGTTTTGTTGAAGATATTGTTTTGAGAGCGAGGACTATCTTCAGGGTGAAAACCCAAGGTCTAGCCTTAATAGGTTGTGCCTGGCACTATTCTTGTTGAAGTCGTTGCTTTTGAAGAATTGGACATCAGGTGTTGTTTTGGTGGTGGTTGTGCGGTTGCTGCAAGGACCGTAACTCTGTAGCGGGACTTTTCTTTTTATTTCTTCTTCCTTTTGTCTTTCAGCTGTGTGCATCCGTAATGGCTCTGGTTATTGCGTTGTTGCAGAGGCGGGTGTAATTTGTATCTCCGCGATATTAATATACACTCTTTATCTAAAAAAAATAGGCATTCGACTACTCCAATACGGAAGAAACAAGTCTTCATTTCATCCGGTCCTAACTGTTGATTTACTTGACTGTGAGGTGCAGCTTCAAAAGTCCTGAAACCAATTGTTTGAACAATTGTTACATCAACGCTTCCCAGTCTAGTTTCAGAAAATGCACCGGGAACAATTAGGAAGAATTATGTACATATTTGTTAATATTAGAACATGTCTGTCTTGCATTTACCTGCAGAGGTACTTAGTGACTGTATATTCCAGTAGAAACAGGCAGAGATAATCTACACTTTGTCAGATTGCAACAAAACAGTTGCTGCTACCTGGGTTAAAACAAGTCAAAGATCAAACATTAGTGATCCTTCATGTAAGGGCGTGCGTAGCTACTTCTCCAACAAATACATCAGAACTGGGACTAATATTCTACAAACAAGACACTTGGCATAACAGGCATACAAATTGCAAGTTACAGAACAACAATTTGATTTTATGAGGAGAATACAAACAAGACGAAGACAAAGGGACTCACTTCAGAGATCATTGGTCTCCACAATATCGGCAAGTGAATTGTAATGCTTCAGCCAGTCTTGTAGGCAGATTAAGGCTTCAACAGTTTTGCTATCCAACCTACTTCTGTAATCACTAATAACACGTGATCCGGTGCTAAAAGCCGACTCTGATGGTACAACTGAGGCTGGTACAGCAAGAATGTCCCGAGCTATTCGAGAAAGGACAGGGTACTTCGAAAAATGGATGCTCCACCACTGAAGAATATCGAAGTCATCTTTGCGTGGGAATGTTTCCTCTTGCAAATACCTATCAAGCTCATTGGTAGGCTGGCTCTTCTTCTTGCTCAAATGTTTGTCCCAATCAGCTAGAGGGTTATTATCTTCCATAACGAACTCATCAAAGTTTTCTCCATGTGTTGACTCATTCGGTGACATTTGTGAGGAGTATTCCTTGAAGAGGCTGTCAAGGGCTGATTTTACCTTAACCAAATGATCTCCAACATCGGAGCTGTAGGCTTGCTCTAGTCGGAACTCGATGAATCCATACTTGAAGCGAGGATCAAAAATCACAGGAATAGAGTTTGCCACATAAGATTCTGTCCAATACTTGTTAAACTTCTCTTGCATTGCTTTAACCATTGATTGGATAACTTGATCCTTTCTTGATGCCTCTTTCTCCAACAAAACCTTCACATTCCATACTTCATGAAAGTACAAATTTGATGTAGGATAAGAAGATCCAGAGACTACTTGTGTGGCTGTGTAGAAAACTTTCAGCATGGAACAGACGATTCCAAATCTTTTCCACTCTTCGGAGGAGGGATAAAACTTGTAGTTGTTGTCCTCTTTACCTAAAGTGTGAAATGCTTTACGAAATGGGATTGCGGACTCCAACATGAGGTAGGTAGAGTTCCAGCGTGTGGACACATCAACTGAAGGGAGTTTGCAAGAAATTCCAACCCGTGCAACTACTTATATTGAATAAGGGATTTAAACTCTTAACGAAGTCCTGAAATCCACTATATTCAACAATTGAGAAGGGCATCTCGTCCAGAATTATCATTCTTGCAAGTAGTTTTCTACTTACTTTCTGATCAAATTCCCAGTTCTTAAGCACAGATGCACCAGGAGATGACACCGAAGACTTCAATTTCTGGACAGTAAGGTGCAGATCTGACCTGATTCCACAAGTGCCTACGCACACTGCTTGTGCCCAGTTCTCGCCCAGCTGGAAGATACTCGTTGCAATGCTTGCATTGAGCTTCCACACGTTTTCCACCATCATAACGAGGAATGAAATCCTTCCAAACAGCAGAAGTCAACCTACGAATTTTGTGGCCTAGTAATGGCAATAGATAGAATTTGTAAGTACATTATGACTTAGATATAAAAAACAATTGCTCAAGTTGTAAGAGGAGTTGTAAGTCAGCTCACCACGTGAATGAACTGTTTTTGAGGTTGTAGGAGATGGTGAGCTTGACATAGATGGTGACCTCGACTTGGCCCTTTTCTCCGAAGGGGAATTTCCAGTCCTCACGGATGATGATCTCCCTCTTTTTGACCCAACTCGAGACAACAACACATTGACCCCAGGTGAGCTTGCCAAAGGTAACCTTGCCAAAGGGGACTCTCTTGCCTAGACAAGAAAAGAAGGACAATTCAGAACATGTTAATTTGAAGTATGGTAACTAAAAGATGGAGGATGTGAGAGGGTCCCACTTGTATTTTCGCAGACTTATTCCTCCTCTCCTCTAGCTCTTTCTTTTTTGCCTCCACCTCCAACTTTCTCTTCTTATTGTCTCCTTCTTCTGCTTCATATCCTCTTGCTTCTGCCTCTTATCCTCTTTCTTTCTTTCTAGATCTGCACTCAAACAATGGCAATTACAAATCAGGAGAAAACAAATAAATAGCATACCAAAATATAGAGGAAAATGGACTCACTTATGCTGCTCATCGATTGCATCCCACACCTGCTGCTCCTCGTCGAGGTGGGGGAAGAAGAAGGCGTGACGCTAATTTTGCTATGCGGGACCAGCAAACGCCGCTGCCACTTACAACCTGAGGTGGGGGTCGGCTGGCAGCAGATTCGATTGGCCCAAAGGCGATGCGAATCGGCGGACCAGCACCACTGCAGGTTGCTCGTCGGACCTTGACAAATCTGATTTCTGCAGGTCACTGGATTATGGAAAATGCCGATAGCTCCATGCACCAAGAGCTCAAATGTTCAAGGCCTGATTAAACAGAGACGACAAAATACTTTTTCGCGAATGTATGATCTGACTGTATCACGTCCATCTCGCTGTAGAGTAATCGAGTAGCAATAGCAAATTTGTCAATCATGTGAATATCCTATTGTCGCCCTTGCAATCCTACCGATAAATGCCCACGCACCCAGCTCCAGCAACCTCCTCTGTTTCCGCACGACGCCTCTCTCTCACGGTCTCACCCTAGTCCTCGCAACACAAATGGCGGCGGCGACTTCCTCCCTCGCCTTGTCCCACCCCAAAACCCTAAACCCCGCCCCCAAAACCCCAGCCCTCGGTTCCGTATCCTTCCCCGCCACTCAGCCCCCATGCTACCTCGCCGCCTCCGCCGGGCGCCGCGGCGCTGTGTCCGCCAAGGTCGCGGCGCCGTCGGTGGTCGGCACCGCCATGCCGTCGCTCGACTTCGAGACCTCTGTGTTCAAGAAGGAGAAGGTGTCCTTGGCCGGCCATGAAGAGGTCCGATTTGTACCCCCGTGCTGTCTTCTCCGTGGTCCTTTGGTGACTAATCTGTGAAAGAAACAGATACAGTTTGTGATGTTTGTGAGTGTTTTGGTTGCAGTTTATTGTGAGGGGTGGGAGGGATCTTTTCCCGCTGCTGCCAGAGGCGTTCAAGGGGATCAAGCAGATTGGCGTGCTTGGATGGGGCTCTCAGGTTAAAAACGATGCAATCCTACTTTTCGATTTGAGTGTGTATTTTGACATCTGTGTCGATGTCCGGTTATAGTATATTGTGTGAGACCTCTCTTATGTTAAGTGGTTGTATCCTATAACGGTGGTCAAGCATTCGTAACGGCACGGTTTTTATCTTTGTATGAACAATCACAGAGTGATTATTTGGTTTGCCCGTTGGTTGGATAGTGCTTGTGTTAATTGTTACATATAATAAGGATTTAGGGTGCGTTGACACTTCTATATGTGGTGCGAGATTCAATGGAGCATCTCTGCTTAAATGAAAGTACTGATATCTCTACTAAGTGGATGCTTATGGTGATGTGTTTGAATAGCATTCTCCCCATTTACTTCAAAGATCTTCTCTGTAACTTGTTTTCAGGGAAAAAAAACTTCTATTGCCCGTTCAGGTTATAACAGTGTCTATGCTATTTTCACAGGGTCCAGCACAAGCTCAGAATTTGAGAGACTCACTTGCTGAGGCTAAGTTGGACATTGTTGTTAAGGTTAGCTCATGCTTGCGCTTGGCACCATTCATATCTTGGCACTGTTACATAAGCTCAAATTTCCGAATTGTTATGTAAAACCTCTGAATCTTAACTCTACTTTCTGAGTTTCTGTAATGTGGCCTTATGGGCATTTTTTATCCTTTATTCTCGAGAGATATATTTGTTTATTTTTTTTCAATGATTCTGTTAGCAGAACAGCAGTGACATCTGACACTAACATCCCGCTTGTTGATTTCAGATTGGTCTTCGGAAAGGTTCCAAATCTTTCCAGGAAGCCCGTGCAGCTGGTTTCACTGAAGAAACTGGGACCTTGGGAGATATATGGGAGACTGTCTCGAGCAGTGACCTTCTTTTGTTGTTGATATCAGATTCTGCCCAGGTTTGCTTCTTTTTTATTCACTCCCACATATTGGATACATGCTATGATCGGTCCCTGTGTGTTGCTGTATCCGTGTACATTTCTAAGTATTTTTTCGAATGGTATATTTTTTAGATCATATTGATTCTACTCTATTGAAGATTTATGCCTGCAATCACATACTGAAATAGTGCATGTATATTCTCTTTCACATACTTTTAGAGTAGTACCTTTGTCGTGTGAGAAAAGTACATTTCTAGCCCCTCAACTTCTCAGGCTTATCACTTTTGGTCCTACAACTACATAACTATCAACTTAACCCCTCAATTGGCGAAGCCAAACACTTTTGGTTCCTCTCCCAACTCGAAACGGTTTCGTCCATGACCATGGTGTCGTTTTGACCAAAGCTGACACATGCTGGTCCAAATTGCCCTCCAATTTTGCCACCTCACATTCTTCTCCCCCCTCATCATCCATCTCTTCTCCGTACTGGGAATTCTGTCTAACTTTCCGCATGCGTGATCTCCACTCGTCTTTGATGATGGCCAGCTGGTGGCGTGGTGAGCGTGGGCACGTTGACCCAACCATAGCCGACCTCAAGCACACCCAACCGGAGCATGTTGACCCACTTCCGTCAGACGTGTAGCTCCCACGGGTCGCCCGGAGTAGCCAGTTTGAGGATGGTTGCACACCAGGAAGGCGTGGTCTAGACATTTGGACGCTCCTCCGTGCCACGCCATTGATGCGCGGCGTCGCCATCACGACTGTCTTGCTCCACGACACGCAGACCAACGAGTATGGCACCGTCTCCAACTCTGACCTTGGAGGATTCATCTCTGCTCCGTCAGACCTCGTCATCTGCACCACTGGCGGTGGGCCGCCAGCACCGATCCTCTGTGCCGTGGCCCTGCTGTCTCCTATATCCACTGTGCGCAGGCAGGACAGACACTTGGAGGCGCGATTCTTTAGCCTGTATGACGGCAAGGCGGACACCATGACACAGTTGTCTCCAGTGTGGAGGTTCATTCCCCTCCACCCGGCCATGCTCCTTTGTCCGCCCCATTCTTGACCCACTCGGGAACGTCGTGAGCTTGGTATTGCTTCGCCACTGCCGCTGAAGATGGCGCGTCTATGAAGTTTTGGTCACTAAACAACGTAATCAACGAGGAGGGACCAAAAGTTACTGGTTTTGTCAGTTGGGGGTCTAGTTTTTAAAGTTGAGCCCTTGAGGGTCTAAATTGTCTGGTTTTGTAATTCAGGGACCATCGTGATTAAACCGGGTAGTCGAGGGACAAAAGACGTACTTTCCTCTTTTCCTGATAATGTTCAGAATAGTAGAATATATCTTTATATTGCCCATCATGTTCAGCATGACCATTTTCTCTTGCAATTGCCCTTCTTGCTATTTATAGATCACAGTTGTGTTTCTTTCTCAGTGTTGATATGCACATCTGATTTTTTTTGTTAGGTTTTTGTTTGAGCAAGTTTTTGTTCTTCCTGTTTTACTTCATATACACAAGAATGCTGGAAATTGATTTTTTTAATACTTTGTGCAGGCAGATAACTATGAGAAAATCTTCTCACACATGAAGCCCAACAGTATTCTTGGTTTGTCACACGGATTTCTCCTTGGACATTTGCAATCAGTTGGCCTTGATTTCCCAAAAAACATCAGTGTGATCGCTGTATGTCCCAAGGGAATGGGCCCATCAGTTAGAAGACTTTATGTTCAGGGTAAAGAGATCAATGGTGCTGGTATCAACGCTAGCGTTGCTGTTCACCAGGTATGTTATAAGTCGGTATTTGCCTGTACGTTTTACTATTCAACTTGATTAATTTCATTTCAATGAACACACATCCCTTTTCTTGGTTCCTTTTCTTCAATTATAGATGTGTTAATAACTGTTCTGTTCTTTTTTTATAGGATGTTGATGGAAGGGCTACAGATGTTGCTCTAGGGTGGTCAATTGCTCTAGGTTCACCTTTCACATTTGCTACGACTCTAGAGCAGGAGTACCGGAGTGATATCTTTGGCGAGCGAGGTCACCTACTTTCCTATCTGCCCCAGTAAATTTTTTCGCCGTGAGTCATTGACGAATAATCTACTACATAGGTATTTTGCTTGGTGCTGTTCATGGCATTGTGGAGGCTCTTTTCAGAAGATACACAGAACAAGGAATGGATGAGGACTTGGCATATAAGAACACTGTAGAGTGCATCACTGGAATCGTCTCAAAAACTATTTCAAAGAAGGTATGCAGAGTTTTATTTTCAATATATATCCATCTCCTTTGGACTGTACTTAACAGTACTTTATATGGTACCAGGGGATGCTTGAAGTTTACAACTCTTTAACAGAAGAAGGAAAGAAGCAGTTTAACGAGGCATATAGCGCAGCTTATTACCCAAGCATGGATATACTGTATGAGTGCTATGAAGATGTTTCTTCTGGAAGTGAAATTAGAAGTGTTGTGCTTGCTGGGAGGAGATTTTATGTAAGCTCTTCCATACACTGGTTAAATGTGAATTAAACTCTTATTTATTTGTCCATGAATGTCCCCAAAATATATTGAGGCATATCCTGTGTTTATACTTTGTAGGAAAAGGAAGGCCTTCCTGCTTTCCCCATGGGCAACATTGATCAAACACGTATGTGGAAGGTGGGTGAAAGGGTGCGTTCAACCCGGCCTCAGGGTGATCTTGGCCCGTTACATCCATTCACTGCTGGATCGTTTGTTGCACTAATGATGGCTCAGGTAGGATTCTTTTAGTTAATATGAGATTTCAGATGTACATTGTTTGACAAATATTCATTCATTTATTTTGTTTTACACCAATATAGATCGAGGTCCTCAGAAAGAAGGGCCACTCGTACTCAGAGATCATCAACGAGAGTGTGATCGAGGCTGTCGACTCCCTAAACCCATTCATGCATGCTAGCGGGGTGGCGTTCATGGTTGACAACTGCTCCACTACAGCTCGCTTAGGGTCAAGGAAGTGGGCTCCGCGCTTTGACTATGTCTTGACCCAACAAGCTTTTGTGGCTGTCGACAAGAAAACACCAATTAATCAAGATCTTATCAGCAATTTTATGTCTGACCCTGTTCATGGTGCCATTGAAGTGTGTGCTCAGCTGAGGCCCACCGTTGATATCTCAGTGACTGCTGATGCTGATTTTGTGCGCCCGGAACTCCGACAGTCTGCCTAAAGTTTGTGTTGATCGCTGGGACATCCAAGTTTAGCCGTTTGAGTTCAGTGTAGCCGTTTGTATGCTAAATGTATTGTTATAAGCTGAAGAAGTTAACACTTAAAATGTAGGACTGCTGTGGTTTTGTTGTCACTGGACTAGTGTTTTGCATGAATAAAAGTAGCGGTTTGTTACATTTTCCTGCTAGTGCTGGAACTTCCATTTTGTTTTTCTTTAGCTATAAATATCTAAAACTCAGTTGACTTCTGAAAATCCTTCGTTCTAGCAGCAGTTTCATTTGTTCACTACTTCTGCATTCATTTTCTTTTAAACCTGTTCCCCAAGCAGTGAACCTTTCTGCTGATGAATTTCTCCACTAACACTGTTCCACGACGCCTTGGGTTCCCAGGCAGGCCCTGTATACTGACCAATGGAGTTGAAATGGACCTATAATTAGCACTGGCACTTTGCCTTTGCCGGCTGCGGACTCCACAAAGCAAATCTCCAAGTTGCAACACACAGAAGTAGACAACACCATCTTGCCCGTTGCCATGATCATCACGTCGAACCTCCTCGTGCTAAACTCCTAAAACCTATCGGTGAATTCGAGGATGCAATCTCTGACATGACTCATTTGGCCATGCCTGCTTCACCAGCATCTATAAATCTCCAATAGATGCAGTACAACCTCAAACACAATCAAACCACAAGCATACACAAGCGAGGCCAGCTAACGAAATAAGCAGCTAGGTAGCCATGGCTGAGAGGGAGGGAGCTGTGGTGAAGAAGGGACACGAGGAGGGCCTGAAGATGGCCACGTCGCTGCTGGAGGAGTTCGGGCTTCCCCTGGGCCTCCTACCGTTAGCTGAAGTCATCGAGGTGGGCTTCGTGCGCGCCACCGGCTACATGTGGATCGCGCAGAAGAAGCAGGTGGAGCACAGGTTCAAGCTGGTGAGCAAGCAGGTGAGCTACGACGTGGAGATCACCGGGTACGTCAAGGCCAAGTGCATCAAGAAGCTCAAGGGCGTCAAGGCCAAGGAGCTCATGCTGTGGCCGCCGGTCAACGAGATCACCGTCGACGACCTGCCCACCGGCAAGATCGTCTTCAAGAGCCTCGCCGGCGTAACCAAGACCTTCCCCGTTGAGGCCTTCGCCGCCGGCCAGTAGGCGCGCGTGGACACCGCCGGCAGCATTTCCACATAAATACCGCGGGTTGGCTCTGCGTACGTTAAAGATTACTGCTTAATTGGCGCCGTATATGGGCTGCTGATACATCACAAATCATACAGTAGCGTCTGCTGAGGGAGATGCATTCATTTTATTTCGCGAGTTTGTTGTTTTCAAGGTTATTAAGATCAACTTTGTACTATCGTTGCAAGTGTTGATCAGTGTGCGTTGTACTCCGTACTTTTTAACCGTGCTTATATACGGGTTGGGGGACTTCTGCTTTTCGTTGTATGTGTGCTCGCTCGCGGATTTTGTTCTGCATGATGACAGTTTCCCTCCAAAATGCACACGACGAGCTTGCCTCGGGTGCTTTCGCAGGCGTAAGACTTGCCAACTGCGACAACTGCAATCAACAAAGTTCGCCGATGACCTTGGACTCGTTCCCTCCGCTACAGTGTTTAGGGGCGATTTCTTGGACCTCCTGCTCTGTCCATGTGAGCACCCGAATTTTTGAATAATTAATTAATCTGAGAAAATTAAGTTTTATCTTAATTATGTTGTTGTGCTAGTTTTAAAATAAACTGGATTTGGATATCTGTATGCATGAAAAGTAAATAGAGGAGTTGATCTGATTGCTTGTGTACGTTCTTCAACTAGTAATAGTTTTGCTTGTCGTTGGAGCTAGCTAGAGTACTTTGATGCTTTTGGATCGAGCTGCTTTGTACGTGCATGCATAGATGATCTTACCATGCATACGTGAGAGAATACGTCAGCCAAGGTCAACGTGGCTTGATACTAGAGGAAGGTAGGACGCCTGGGCAGCAGTTGGTCGGCCAGGTCCTACGTGGAACTTTGCATGGCAGTGAGCCAGTGAACGTTTGACAGGTAGCAGGTCAGCTCTCTTCCGTAGCAGCGAAGGACCGCATGGTTTAGATATTTCGCTGGTTAAGCGGTGCAACGGTGAGATATTTCCTTGCCGTCGTCCAATAAATAGGGCAGCTTCCGCTGATCAGAGATCGATCAGTCGATCCGAGTGAGGCAAAGAAAGTTAGAAAGTTAGAGAAAGAGAAGAGAGAACCACGGCAAGACGCTGCCAAAATAAATACAGAGAGAGAGTCAGGGAGGAGAGCTAGAGGGCGATGCTGGTGCGGCGACGCTGGTTTGACGGCGATGGCGGCGTTGAGAGCGTCAAGCTCTCTGGCTTGAGATAGCACACCGACGAGTGGGAGAGTCCGGTGCACATCTTTGCTGCTGGTGCTCTTTTGGCTACGGTGCCGGAGTAGGAGTTCGTTCACCGATCGGAGCTGTCGATCCTATACCTAGTAGCTGGAGTATTTGAGTGCTACAGCATAGTTTAACCGAGGCAAGCTATTTCTACATCTCTCGTATATTTTGTAGAATATGCTTTGATTGAATATGCGTGATACCCAGAGTGGTACGAGCTTTGAGTTGATATACGGGGCTAATGTGCTGGTGTCGTTACGGTGATGGATCCGTAGGAGCCACCGGTACGAGCCGGACTTAGCACGTAGTTGACATGGAAATGAAACAAGAGTTTTATAAAGTAAACTTGGTGCTACGAAGGTGATCGTATTGTACCGGTCGCAGTACAGGTATGGGACTGTCTGAGTTCTCCGTGAGGGGCGGCCCTTGAATGGAAAGTGTCGGTGATGGATCCGTAGGAGCGACCGACATCGAGTAGGTCAGGGTGTCCGGTGTCTGAGCGGGTAAAAGGGCTCTGCTCGTTCTGGAGCCTGTGTGGCTCTGGGCGGGGCTGTTGATGTCGGAGTACCCCTCTTAAGAGTGTAAAAGCGTGGATATTCACCCCTGTGATTCCCGGGTAGGGAAACTCACTTTCATGTGTGGCACCATGTTTTTTTTAATATGCTTAATTACTTAACCACACAAATGATTTACTCGTATTTCGAAAACCTAGTGTATTTTACAAATTATATGAAAGTGTATGAATTGTTTGCTGAGTACGACTTGTTTGTACTCACCCTTGCTGCTTTTGTTTTTGTATGTATCAGAGTTCGCAGCGGAAGCCGTCGTATCCGAGGAGTAGGCTGGACCAGTTGGGTGGGAAACGACTAGAGAACCATTTTATCCTTGTAAATGTAATAATCATGTAAATATGAATAAATGAGCTGTTTTGATCCACTGTGCTGGTTAAATCCTGCTTTTCTAGCCTTGCGCGTGTATAGACTTTCGTGTCTATATGCGTGCGGCGGCTGTCATTCTACCGGGCCGGGTCTCGGGGCGTGACAGTTAAAGTGGTATCAGAGCTCGAGGTTAGGTTACGCGGGACACTAATGGGTAGAACGGTAGTTTAGTTTTCGATCGACAAACCTTGTTTGATGTTTGTTGTTTGCGACAAACATTTGCTGCATGTTTCCTGCACTAATGTTCATGCGTGTTTTCTTGTGCTAGCATTAAGTTTTACCTGTTAGATTTTTTAGTTGATTGCATGGTAATCTTTTCTTTTGATTAGATAAAATCTTGCATGTTTGTTTAAATTTGTTGTGATGTTTTTGTGTTGAATTTCGGGGACGAAATTCTTATAAGGTGGGGAGGATGTGAGCACCCGAATTTTTGAATAATTAATTAATCTGAGAAAATTAAGTTTTATCTTAATTATGTTGTTGTGCTAGTTTTAAAATAAACTGGATTTGGATATCTGTATGCATGAAAAGTAAATAGAGGAGTTGATCTGATTGCTTGTGTACGTTCTTCAACTAGTAATAGTTTTGCTTGTCGTTGGAGCTAGCTAGAGTACTTTGATGCTTTTGGATCGAGCTGCTTTGTACGTGCATGCATAGATGATCTTACCATGCATACGTGAGAGAATACGTCAGCCAAGGTCAACGTGGCTTGATACTAGAGGAAGGTAGGACGCCTGGGCAGCAGTTGGTCGGCCAGGTCCTACGTGGAACTTTGCATGGCAGTGAGCCAGTGAACGTTTGACAGGTAGCAGGTCAGCTCTCTTCCGTAGCAGCGAAGGACCGCATGGTTTAGATATTTCGCTGGTTAAGCGGTGCAACGGTGAGATATTTCCTTGCCGTCGTCCAATAAATAGGGCAGCTTCCGCTGATCAGAGATCGATCAGTCGATCCGAGTGAGGCAAAGAAAGTTAGAAAGTTAGAGAAAGAGAAGAGAGAACCACGGCAAGACGCTGCCAAAATAAATACAGAGAGAGAGTCAGGGAGGAGAGCTAGAGGGCGATGCTGGTGCGGCGACGCTGGTTTGACGGCGATGGCGGCGTTGAGAGCGTCAAGCTCTCTGGCTTGAGATAGCACACCGACGAGTGGGAGAGTCCGGTGCACATCTTTGCTGCTGGTGCTCTTTTGGCTACGGTGCCGGAGTAGGAGTTCGTTCACCGATCGGAGCTGTCGATCCTATACCTAGTAGCTGGAGTATTTGAGTGCTACAGCATAGTTTAACCGAGGCAAGCTATTTCTACATCTCTCGTATATTTTGTAGAATATGCTTTGATTGAATATGCGTGATACCCAGAGTGGTACGAGCTTTGAGTTGATATACGGGGCTAATGTGCTGGTGTCGTTACGGTGATGGATCCGTAGGAGCCACCGGTACGAGCCGGACTTAGCACGTAGTTGACATGGAAATGAAACAAGAGTTTTATAAAGTAAACTTGGTGCTACGAAGGTGATCGTATTGTACCGGTCGCAGTACAGGTATGGGACTGTCTGAGTTCTCCGTGAGGGGCGGCCCTTGAATGGAAAGTGTCGGTGATGGATCCGTAGGAGCGACCGACATCGAGTAGGTCAGGGTGTCCGGTGTCTGAGCGGGTAAAAGGGCTCTGCTCGTTCTGGAGCCTGTGTGGCTCTGGGCGGGGCTGTTGATGTCGGAGTACCCCTCTTAAGAGTGTAAAAGCGTGGATATTCACCCCTGTGATTCCCGGGTAGGGAAACTCACTTTCATGTGTGGCACCATGTTTTTTTTAATATGCTTAATTACTTAACCACACAAATGATTTACTCGTATTTCGAAAACCTAGTGTATTTTACAAATTATATGAAAGTGTATGAATTGTTTGCTGAGTACGACTTGTTTGTACTCACCCTTGCTGCTTTTGTTTTTGTATGTATCAGAGTTCGCAGCGGAAGCCGTCGTATCCGAGGAGTAGGCTGGACCAGTTGGGTGGGAAACGACTAGAGAACCATTTTATCCTTGTAAATGTAATAATCATGTAAATATGAATAAATGAGCTGTTTTGATCCACTGTGCTGGTTAAATCCTGCTTTTCTAGCCTTGCGCGTGTATAGACTTTCGTGTCTATATGCGTGCGGCGGCTGTCATTCTACCGGGCCGGGTCTCGGGGCGTGACAGTCCACCTCGCCGGCGGCGACTCGCTGGTCCCCCTGCCCTCCGTCGGCCGCTTCGGCGGCGGGAGGGTGGGGGAACCCCGGATCTCGCTGTGTATATAGTGTAGGATCGAGTAGGGTGCTCCCCGGCGGCGTTTTGGAGGCAGTGGCGCCGGCGGTTGGAGTTTTGCTGCTGTCTGCTTCCTCTCCGGTGTCGGCGCTCCCTGGAGTCTCGGCATCAAGCAGGCGGCGTCGTCGTGCCCGCGGGCCTCTAGGCTCGCCGTGTGCGGTTTGTTCCCCTCCGGATCCGGTGGCGGCGGATCCGGTTGACTTTCTCTGTGCAGGTGGTGGTGAGGCAAGCGGAGCGGCCGATGAAGTTGGGTGGAGGCTCTGCGTCTGCGGGGTTCGAGGTTCGACGGCTTCCCGTCCGCTGGGGAGATCCTCCGTTCCAAGGTCTGGGAGGATTTGGCGGCGGCGCGTCATCGGCATGTCTACTTCGCCGGCGGCTTCGACGCAAGAGGACTTGGTTGTAATTTCTTTCTTCGTGGAGGTCCTGTTTGCCTACTTGCTGTAATCACCGTTTGTACTCTCGCAAAAAAAAAAACAAAGTTCGCCGATCGATGGATTGACATGGACCCATCCGTTCAGAAAAAAAAGACATGAACCCATATTGGGCTGCTGGCTCACCAGTTTCGCTGCGGGGAATCGTGGGCCTACGATGAGGCTGAAGGCCAAGGCCTTCTTTCTTCTTTGATTCGTAGATTTCATGTAGTAATAGGGATATGAATTAGACAGGAATGCAAGTGCAAAACTGAGATTACATGGATGTTTCCCTTAGCTGCCTCGTTCCTTGCAAAGGAGTGGAAAAAGAGGTCCAACTGAATTGTTTATTTCCTCTATTTGATGTAGGAATTTATTTGCAAAGGAAAATTTTGTTCAACTTTCATTCCTGTGAATCAAATTCTCCTACAGAATAAATTCGTATAGGAAAACGAATCCTACACTTTTCCTATACAAATCATGTGAATCAAAGGAGACCTAAGTTCGTACGGAGAGCGCCCGATCATCCCTATTTGGAGCCGTGCGATTGAGACCCTTGCAGTCACCGCCACTCCACGCCGCCCCTCCGAGTCCCCGCCGCTTCCATTGGTCGTTTGGCGCCGCCACCAATTTCTCCCTCTCGCCCGCCCGCAAGGTTTGCCGATAAGCCATTTTCTTTGTTGTTTATTCATTGCATAGCTAAATTGTTTATTGACTATTATTCAATAGGCTATGGATAGCAACGATGATATTACGTTTCACCAAATGATGAAAGACGAGGCCAACATTGATGATGATGATGACGATGATGAAGAGAATCGGCTCGTTCTCATCGTTCTTATGGCTGCATTGGTAAGATGGCTCACTTTCCGAATACATAACTTTTGGATATAAATCTAGGGTTAAAGTTCTAGGCCTCGGTAAGATGGCCATTTCTAGATTCATCGCTTGTGAAGTCCAATATGAGCCGCATTAGCCACTCTTCGATGATCGAACATTACTGTGGACATGCCCAATGCTTCTCTATTTTCATATCTGGGATCATTGACAAATGTCGTTGAAGTAGACATACGAATCTACTCGCCGCATATCTAAGACACCACATCTGCCCCCTCCCGAGCTTATTTCAGTCGTGACATAGTGATTGTACCCAAATTGTGTTGCTCGGTTAGGGTATCTTTGGAAATTTCATAGAATTTGTGTAGGATTCCAATTATTAATACAACCTCCGATCCATATTAATGGGCTCAACTTTATCTAGATATCTAGTTAAGTGTTTAGACTAGATGCATCCGTATCTAGACAATGTTGAGACCATTAATATGGATCGGAGGGAGTATGTTTTTTGCATCAAAAGAATGGTGCTACCCAAATTACTATGGATTAAATTTCCATGCCTCAATCTCATAGGAATTTAAACATTCACTCCAACATTTTTTAAGACTCAAGTGCGTAGGATCAGTACACTTCTTATGTGTTTTTTCCTGTCTTTTTATCCAAATATATTATGATCCTATGTTTTTCCTTTCTTTTTCAACCTTATCATGCAGTCATGGCGGTGGGTATGATCCTACCTGCTACCTAGTCGTGCGCCACCAACCCTAGCAGTAAACATGTGGCTGTGGTGCGCGAGCCTTTACCTCGAGAGAACTGAACCGCCTGTACGTAGGCCTTTATCCTCCTATAGGCTCCTCCTAGTAGCTCGTAAGTATTGGGCTATTGCCACCCTCATGTCGTACAGTAGGTAGCAGCAGTTACTTCCGGCCAGCCACTCGTACATATGCCAGGTTCCGGAACGTACTAACAGGCGTTGGAACGTACTAACAGGCGTTGAAACTTGAGACCTACTACTAGATGAGCTGGCGCCTCCCACATCAGTCACAGGCTATCAGTCATCAGTGCGATCCATCCATACGCAGACGCACAGTCACACGCTCGCACCGCCACCGCACGGCCAGAGGCCAGTTAGGCGCGTTTACTCGTTCCTCTCGTACCCTCGGCATGGAGCTGCAACTTGCCGATGGAATCCGATACGAGGTGCTCACTTTCGTTTCAATCGAAAATTTCAGTAAAGGAACTTCTTTTGCTCACTCTTTCCGTGACTACCGACCAAAAATTCGGGTCAATAGTTACCTGATCCATCAAAGGAATGGAAAGGGATAAATGAAAAAGGGGAGAAAAAAGCGAGAGGTGGGAGGAACCAAGGCCAAGCCATGGAGATGATGAAACAAATCCTTTTTCAAAATTGACTTTAAACAGAACCAATGCACCCATTTCGATCTGTGTGTGTGCAGAAACAGAGCACGGTTACCGACGACGGGGACGAGAGCTAGACGAGGATCATCTGAAACAGCAGGTCGTTCCAGATATCAATGGGGCCAGGCAGGCACCAGTGGATGCAGTCGTTGACGAGCTGCACCTTCTCGTTGGGCCAGTGCCCGTACCGGCTCGGATGCCCGTCCGGCCGCATCAGCATCGCCGCCGTGGCGTCCATGAGCATCATCCTCACCCCCTTCGCTCGCGCCGCCTTCTCCGCCGCCCGGTACTCCTCCATCTGCGCCGTGTAGAACTGCAGGTCCCGCCCGTCCATGGCCGTCTGGTTGCTCCGGAGCGGCTCCGTCCGCTTGCAGTTCCCGCCCTGGTCCCACGTCCCGTTCTCGAAGTGCGACATGGGCGACAGCATCCGCACGATCACCCGCCCCTTCACCTTGCCCTCCAGGGCGTTGATCGCCTGCAGCGACACGCGCCAGGCCTTGCGCTGCGAGTAGTACAGCGTCAGGTCGGGCACGCCGTACTGCCGGCTGCAGAAGCTGCACCCGATGAGCCGCCGCTTCTCGTAGAAGAGCGACGGGCGGGAGAACCAGTTGGCGGCGGAGATGAGGACGTAGTCGAACCGGGGCACCTGCGACACCCACTTCTCGTCGGGCTCGTCCAGGTACAGGCTGTAGTGGCCCGTGTGCGCCGCGTCGTCGTGGTCGGGCTCCCGCGCCCGCACCAGGAACGGCGACCAGAACATGCTGATGGTGAAGTTGTACGCCCTGTAGTAGTACACCTTGTTCTGGTCCAGCGGGTTCGGCGAGATGTCCTTGGGATACGCCACCTGCGAGAGCAAAATCCTTTCTTGGTCAGGATCACCATGGCAGAAACCTCAACACAGATCCAATCAAGTCTTTTCTTTTTTATGCAGAATTGACATCGACGATTGGAAAGTAAAGTGTACCTGCGCGAGGAGGCAGAGCAGCGACTGCATATGGTTGCGAGCCAGCGAATCCCCGACGAAAGCCAGCGACTTGTGGCGGGCGAACTGCAGGAACTGGACGGGGTCGAAGCGCGGCAGCTCGCACCCCGACGGCCTCCACCGCCACTTGAGGAAGCCGAGGTCAGGCCGGCCGTACTTGAGGCAGTTCTGGTGCTCCTGGATCATGCCGCACGTCTTGTGGTTGTAGTAGGGCGCCTCCGCGTCGGGCACCCACTCGCCGCGGAAGATGTCGCAGTACTTCATCACGCTCACCACCGGCGCGGAGGAGGCCAGCTTGGTGGTGCGCGGCACCCCGACGCCGACCAGCCCGAAGTACTGGGCGTTGGTGAGCAGGATGAGGATGGCCAGCGCCGAGAAGTACACCGGCACCGGGCCGAACAGCAGCTTCACCAGGAAATGGAGCTTCTTCATCGCGTCTCGCTCTATCTATCTAGCTATTATCTACCACCGAACTTCCTTACTGTAGCTATAACTCGCAGCAATTCCTCATGAGCAAGACCATTGATGATGGCAAGCCAGCTTGGTGCTGTACTCCACTCCACAGACGCTAAGCGAAGAAGAAGCAAGCGCGCACGAGGAAAGGGAATGATGATATGGCCCCTTTTTTTCTGCCTTTGCCGGGCACTGTCTGTTTGCATGCCTTGCCTCTTCTTGGAGCCGGTGGACAGGACACGCAGAGGACAGTAGGTGCGCGGTTCATTTCAATACTTGACTAGTGGGATCTCAAAAGGGACATGTCTGTCTTTTTCAGTTTTTTATTGCGCCTACTTATGTCCTCGCACCGCATATTCGCGTGACCGATGTTGGCCCGCGTGCCATGTGCTAATCGAGATGTAAAGAAAACCAGGGAAAGGGTACATCTTTAGGAGTGTAGATTTCTGGAACCCGTTATTTCGAAAATTCGAAAATGACATTTTTGAATTTTCAAAAACCGTGAAAAAATCACGGATGTAAATAATATCGAGACCTACAATCGTACCAAATTCTCTATATAAAAAGAACAAAGAAAAATCGGGGAAATTTTCAAAAATCTGAAATTGTGTGTTGTTCACCACCCAGATCCACTGATTTGTTTTTTTTATACAGACCAAAATATAATGAATTTTAAGGTAAAATTTTGCACGCTTGTAGATCTCAACAGTATATACATCTGTGATTTTTTTCGCGATTTTTGGAAACTCAAAAATATCATTTTTGAATTTTCAAAATAACAAGCTCCATGTAGCTGAGACTCTATTATAGGTTTTCGACATTTTAGACCTTAAAACCGTATAGGTTGCACAGAATCAAGGCCTTTTGATTCAAAGGAAACTCATAGGATTCTTAAATAATTTTATCCTATCGAATTTTTTTTCTCATTTAATTCATAAGATTAGTTTCTATTGAAATTTTTTCATAGAAATCTTTGTACTACGTCCCATAGAATTTCTAACATTCACTCCAACCTCCTTTACCAATTATTTTATCATCAAACACAAAGAACTATTCTTATAAGATTCAACTAGACATGACATTTCAATCCTATGGGTTTCCTATTCCTCACTTGTCCTATCATATGAATAAAACGAGTGTCAAATCTTGAAGTTCAAATCCCTCCCGTTCGAATATTGAACTTTTAAATCCCGGTCTAAATCGAAGGCTGAACCTGCTTGGCGCACCGGGAAAAGAACAAACTAGCCGAGATTACAGGCTACTGTCACTGACAGTGGTACCGAGATGTCATATTCATCTCTTCCCCAAGTTTTTTTATTCACTCCAAATCGGTCTTGATTACGACAAATGACCAATTTTTTCTTCACCTTTTTCCTACCCTGCAAACAAACGCAGTCTTATCCCGAAGAAACGAATATGATGGAAAATTGTAGGACAGATGAAAATCGTCTTAGTTCCTCTGTCCACCCCACCCGCAGCCGATGACTGATCCTGGGCGGATACGCCTCCTCACTGACCTACTCCGTCGAGGGCTACCTCAAACAGCCACCATCCACCATGTCCTACTCGCAGCCGCCCCAATATGCCGGGTACCCCCGCACCTTAATACAAACCAATGCATGCAGATGATAAAAAGAAATGTCGTTAGCGAGATGAAACCGAGAAGGGGATCCATTCGGGAATCACTGTGAGAGACTAGGAAAGAAGATGTGTATGAGATGTGGGCCCTTATTCTCAGTGAGAGTAGCAATTTAGAATTACTATTTTTGTGTGGAAGCATGTCCTAAGATTTAGTTTAGACCAAGATTTAACAGTTCAGGGTTGGAATAACTAATCACAATGGAAAGTATCATATAGTAGTATCATAGATATGATACTAGTGTATATTACTAATTATACAATGGGTAGTAACATATGTGTGGTATCATATAAGGGAAATACCAGAAAGCGTAGCTGCGCTATTCTGTCGACTCGAGCGCTCATCCTCTTCCTCCGAACGAACGAGCGTCACGAGCGCGTCAAGAAAAAAAAGGAGCAGCCTGACCCTGTCGTCCGCTACCTCCCTCCTGACACAACTTCCTCCAGAGCAGATCACGCCGCCGCCAAGGTGCTCTTGCCGCCGGCCACGCCTCGTTCCCCTCGCCGCCGGCCACACTTTGTTCCCTGAGCTCGCGAAGCTCCCGTGCTAGATCTTCAACCTTCCGCTACGCCCACCGATCTGGCCGTCCGCGGCGCGCACGGCCTCCACGCCCACCAATTTCGACCGTCATCAGCGCACACTGTGACCACACAGACTGATTTCGGCCGGCCGTGGCACACACGGCCGCCACACTTCCTCCTCCCCTGCAGGACTTAACCAGAGTGTCCTCCCCACTGTTTTCGTCCTTGCCGGCGTTGCCACATCGAGGCTGCACTCGCGAGCAGGCCGTTGGTGTACCGTGTACTCTGTTAGTGGGGATGCCGCAGTGGAGGGAGGAGGAGGACGCGAGCTCGCGTTTGCTGGGCTAATTTTTTTTATAATACATTTTTTACTAAATTAGACAAATAATACCCATTAAAAAAAATCAGAAATAATACGGCCTCGGCCCAGGCTGGGCCGATTAGTACATGTCGGCCCAGACCTGGCCGATTAGTACTAATCGGCCCAGGCCTGACCGATACCCTGATTAGTAGCTTATCGGCCAGGCCTGGGCCGAAAGGTACTAATCGGCCAGGCCTGGGCCGACAGGTACTAATCGGCCCAGTCTGGGCCGAGGCCGTATTATTTCTGAAATTTTGTGATTTTGCGTAATATTTTTCGAATTTAATTAAAAAACGTATTATTAAAAAAAAATTAGCGTTTGCCGAGAGGTATGTCCAGTCCAGCTCCAGCAGCAGCCACGAATTGCCGCGGTCCGCCGGTCCCTCCCATTTAAGCTAGTGCTTATACGTCTCCCCGAGCTTCCTCCCGTGTGAGCAAGTCCACGCCCACCCTTCGCTCATCCGGTCAGTCGAGCTGCCGTGCTCCTCCAGTGGCCTGGCCTAGGTGTCCATGTACGAGCTCCACCATATGCTACTAGTCCACGTACTGCTCCTATACGGCTAACTCAAAGGCCTAATCCTTTTTTCCTTTTGAATTTTGCTTGCTCAGTTGCTCGTGTTGTAGTTCTGCAGAGATGCGCGTGACTCAAGAGTTGCTTCGTGGCTCATAAAAGTTGCTTCGTCGTCCATAAATATTGCTCACTCGCCTACAAAACTTGTTTCAGTGTCCACAAAACTTATTTCGGCGCCCACAAATGTTGTTTCGGCGCCCACAAAGGTTGTTTGTTGGCGTTCACAAAATTTGTTTTGGCGCTTACAAAAGTTGCTTCCTTCCTCACAAAAGTTGCTTCGGCGCCCACAAATTTTGCTTCCTTCCTACAAAACTTGTTTTGCCGCCCACAAATGTTGCTTTTGCCGCCCACAAATGTTGCTTCGGCGCCCACAAAAAATTTAGAAGCAAATTTTATTCGCGACGAAACAACTGTGGTGAGCTAAGAAACAATTTTGGTGTGCTAGGAAGCAACTTTATACGTGACGCCCACAAAAGTTGTTTCGGCGCCCACAAAAAAAATTAGAAGCAACTTTTATTCCCGACGAAGCAACTGTGGTGAGCTAAGAAGCAAGTTTGGTGTGCTACGAATCAACTTTATACGTGGCGCCCACAAAATTTGTTTTGGCGCCCACAAAAAATTTAGAAGCAACTTTTGTTCCCGACGAAACAACTGTGGTGAGCTAAGAAGCAACTTTGGTGAGCTACGAATCAACTTTATACGTGGCGCCCACAAAAGTTGTTTCGGCGCCCACAAAACTTGCTTCATCGTCCACTGATGTTGCTTCATCACCCACAAAAGTTGTTTCAATGCCCACAAATGTTGCATCGTCACGCACAAAAGTTATTTCGTCACACACAAAACTTGCTTCGACGCCCACAGATGTTACTTCCTCGCCCATAAAAGTTGATTCAACGCCCACAAAAATTGCTTCGGCGCTCACTAATGTTGCTTCGTCGCCCACAAAAGTTGTTTCGACCCCACAACTGTTGTTTCGGCGCCCATAAATGTTGCTTTTGTCGCCCACAAATGTTGCTTCGGCGTCCACAAAAGTTGCTTCGACACTCGCAAATGTTGTTTCGGCGACCACAAAAGTTGCTTCTGCACCCACATATGTTGCTTTTGTCGCCCACAAATGTTGTTTCGGCGCCCATAAAAAGTTAGCAACTACAATGCCCTAACGAAGGCGACTCGTTAGTATTACTAACGCCGTTCTGAATCTAATTTCTTCGCCACGTATAAAGTTTCTTCGTAGCACACCAAAGTTGCTTATTAGCTCACCACAGTTGCTTCGTCGCGAATAAAAGTTGCTTCTAAATTTTGTCATCAAAACATATACAAATGGGATCTAGTTTTAAATATTTTACCGCAAGGGTTCTAAAACTGAAAACGGATCTTAATTATGATACTCCACTCAAAAGTTATATCATTTTGAAAAGAAAAGCGAGGTGTAACTAATACAAAACATACAAGAATGGATCCATGTGAGGGCCAAATCATTCCAAAAAAAAGTGGGCGATGGATCCACCCATCCGGCACGCGTGCGCTGCCTAGACCTGTCCTACATATAATATTGAATTTGTTAGGTTGTAGACTCATTTTGCATTGGAATCCGTTGTGTTACGGTATCTACCTATGATATCACTATAAGTTCTTTCTTCATTAATTACAGTGACATGTCATTTTATTGGCAACATGGCATTCATGATACCACCACCTATTGATACTTTCGTCGTGGCTAGTCTAATTTCGACTTTAGGTTTCACGTGTCCGACGTCTACGAGTTTAAAATTGGCTTTTCCGAAAACCGAGTTGTCCTGGACTATGGACTGGCAGATTGGGTCGTACTGTACGTGCATCATGCTGGTGCGCCCAGGCCTATGCAGATCTGAAGTGAATTCGTCGATAGTCTATGCTATCCTTTTGGTTTTTACTGTAAAAGAGTCGACCAATGGAACCAAAACATCTGAGATAAACAGACAAAACAAAAGGATTTGGTATCGGTATCCGTTCAGTGCACGGCGATCCACAAGAACCGGTCTGTTTGTTTTACGGGACTCCTCACCGGTAGAATATTGAGAACTAGCCACTGTAGTAATTCCCGGTGCTAGCAGTTCCACGAAAAATTTACATTGGGGCCGGATGCGTCTGGTCGGGCTAGCTACCAAACACAAGTAGTAGTAGCACGGTAATGGCGCTTGGCCGGCCGTCCTGGCAATGGCATGAGATGAGGTCGAGGTCAGGTAGCCATCGCATAGGCAAACATCGCTGTCCGCCATGAATGATGATATCTAAACCGGGAAGTGGCTCAGCACAGCACGAGATGCGTGTTATCCCGGAGGCTGGCTTGCATGCCATCACCGCTGAAGCAAGCAGAAGCATGCAACCGAACTGATCCGAGAACGAAACCGTCCACACAAACACATATGGTCAGCCCGTGCGAGAGCAACTCCGGCGAACCGAGGCTGCACCGCCCGAAACGCCATTGCTCTCCAAAGATAAGATACACTCGCGCCATCAAGAGCGGCGACTGTGCAAGGAGACACGACCGCGTGGTGTCGATTGCCCAGGACAGCTGGCCTCTGCAGCTTCATGGGACCGCATGCATGCCTGCGCTCGGCCACTCGCCCGATCTCCCGGCCGGCCGGCGAGGGCAGGACGGGCAATTCAGCTGGTAGGGCCGGCGACTTACCCCCTCGCCGCACATGGCCACGACTCAAGTGTGAGCGAGGTCCGGTGTAGAACATGATGGGGACGATGCGTAGCCCTAGATCCAGCATCATCTTGTCTTCTTCCTCGGGCTCACCGTGCCCAGATGGCGATGGCCATGATAACCCGACAAAGCATAGCACATGACATGATAGAGAAAAGAAAAAAAGGTAAAACCGCGGGACTGAGATCATTTGTATCTAACAGACAACAGCAGTCAACGCCCATATGACCAGGCCCTTCGTCACGCGCGCAAGGAAACGAGACGCGGGAAGGGAAACTCTCCAGGGCGGCTGTTCCCGGCAGAGCTCTGCCGCCGGCGCCGCCGTGGGAAAGGGAGTCGTGCGAGCCAGACGAAGCATACAGGATTGCTCTAGAACTTCCTTCCTTTCTACGAGACTGCTACTCTCTTTTCCCGCTGATTAGTTCATCTGTATGACTTCATCATCCCGGCCTATGGGGTTTAATTTACCTCCGATTAGTTATGCTCCCTCGTCTCTGCTTGCCTGAATAAATTGTACCCCAAATCATTGATGCGCTCGTCGGTACGGCTGGCAAAGACGCCCACTTTGTTGAGGAGGCGGAGGGGGTCATCGGAGGAGGCAGAGGAGGTCATCGGATGTGGGCAAGTCAGAAGAGCATCACGGCGGCCGTCATTCGAGTAGCGGCGGCACCCCGTTGAATTCGTCGTACTTCCTCGAGTGCGCCAACGCTATGCCTCGGCCTAGGTTCTCCCCGACCCCAGGTTTTCCTCCGAGTTCGGGGTACAATCATACAATGACAATTAGTCCTCGCCGTCGTCTCCTCGAACTAGAGCTTGAGGCGTACCGAGAATGACGCAAGGTGGGCGGCCTTGATGGAGAAGATTGACATCAAACTCGATCTTAAGAAGAAAAAAGTCGTCATGAATAGAAGGAAGGAGGATTTGTGGTGAGACTTTGATTATGGGTGAGATTTATGTCTTGTTTCATTTTAAATTGAAAAAAGACTATTGGAAGAGCCTATTGACGCTTTGAGTAGGGCAGAGACGCCCCCAATAGACCGTAGCTAACTCGCTCGCCTACCAAAAATGAGTGAGTGCGGACGGCTCCAATAATTTACATCCGACACTTCTATCGTACACTGTTTAGACACCACGAGTGGAGAGGCTCTACCCCGGTTACCCAAAAAAAAAACAATGCTGAGGTAAAATGGATGGGCAAAACAGTAAAAAAATAGTAAGCTGGGCCATGGGGTCCTTGAATTTGGATGGTTGGGCCGCAAATCGCCAATCCTAACACAGCTGCCTGCACCGGCAGCGTCGTAAATTTCCGAGCTGCTACTGCATGCCATTGTTCACCACATGGAGCACTACTATGCCTGATATGGGTAGTCAGTGCCACCGCCCGCTGCTAAAAGCAAATCGATTGATAGTTTAATTTGCTTATTTTCAAAGTTTGAACTTGGCTTTGGTTGCTGCCTTCGTTTAAAATGGCTCGATGCTGCTTCAGAGTTCAGAGTACTGTCGAGTGTCGACTGCCACTTGATCACGTAGACACGTGAGAGCAGCATCGAACAATCATGGGTAGCTCTGTTCTTACTGCTGGTAAAAATTATTCGGGCATGTTCTCGATTCGTACGTGCATCAGCAGTTTAGCGCTTAGCGGTACTGCAGTGTCGCCTTGTGCAGCGCACCGACACCATCTAGGTTACCAACGCAACGCAAGGGATATATAACTGCATGGTAATCTAGCAATTTCTGCTGGAAACTGAATTACAGGAACGGGCAAGTACCGGTGGCATGCAGCAGCGGACTAGCACCGTTGCATGATTGGGGTTTTGCGCTGATTGCCGTGATCGGTGGCCTGAATTTGCACGGATTGAGCGCATGAACGCGGCGGTCCGCCCCAAGCCAAGTAGTGTAGCTGGTGATGGAGATATGGATATAAAAAGTCATATCCTCTAACGTTGTTTAGTTGAGCCGTTGCTGTTTTCATGTTCTTCGCCACTCACTATCCCGGCTAATCTGCCGGACTTCCGTAAGTTGTCTAAAATGGTGGATAAGCCAAATGTTTGCTTTACCATTTAAAACAGTACTGTTTTCGTTTTAAATGGAAGATGTCACCAATCCTAAGTGTGTCATGGAGTCTTATCTATAGTGGGGCAAGAGTGATATGCGGCACGCAAGCTAGGCGTGACCGGACAGGAGTGACAGTGGACGTAGCAACGGAAATCTGTAACGGGTGGTACGTCCAGATGAACACACTATCTGGACCATCCTTCTCCCTCGTGATCTCCACCGCCCGCCGTATTCTCTATGGTATTCATGCGGTATATCTGTGCTGTGTCAGGTCATGGTCCCACTGTGTCCAGAGATATTATGTACCGCACCACCGTTATTGCGTGAACGGAACAAGATTTGATTCTATTTCATGTACCGCGACAAAGCGTCCTGGACCGACGGCTGTGCTTGGAATTTCGAATTTTGAAAGTACTGACACCCAATGTGAATACACGCAACCGTTGCAACCACCCACCTCACACCAGTGTGCTTGCAGTCCAAGTATTATCATACACGGCCACCCCGATCGTTTGCAGCAGGTCAAACTGATCTTCAAGGTTTGTTCCAGCAATGGAAAACAGTGCACGGCGTGTCAAAAAAAAATTAAGCCCCTCCACGATACCTATCAGCCTAAGAACATACCACCATATGGTGAATAATACCACCACACGAAAACAGGCAAAATTTCAGTTAAGTCCCAGGCACATAATTTCAGTTATCTCTAGAACATAGTGCAGTTCAACAGATCACATACCACTTCTTTGTTCATCAGACTGAGTGCTTGGCGAGCGTGCACACGCTATAGTTTATCCTCCGATGCATGACGTCGTATCTGCAGATCCCGCCGAGCAAGCAAAAGCCGCCGAGAGCTCCATCGCGACGTCATCCTCCACGTCTAGTGAATCGAGAGCCGAAGCACCAACAATCGTCGCCTCTGACCTCTTCTTCCCCAACACCAACCGCGGCTGGGAGAGGGCACTAGCTAGGACAGCGGAGGGCGATGCTGAGGCGGCGACGGTGGACGCTCGCACCACCGCCGTGGGCAACAGGGGGGATCCCGGCGGGAGGCGGATCTAGGTTCGCGTGCCTCGGTGGGCTCGATGCGATGCCGTCAGGAGAGGATGACCTCTCCGGGGATCACGTCGCCATTAGATCGGCACTGGATGCCTTGGAGGACGATACTCCGCCGCGCCCTGAGTCGCCGGCGGATCGGCGCACTTCCTTCCCTGATGAGGATCGACTGCAACAGTTTTGGGAAGCCGCCGGCTACCCGTCGCCGTCGTGCCGTTCTTGGGAGCGGCGATCGGCAGATGGGTCTGGTAAGTGCACTAACGGTTCTGTTCTGTGCAGAGAGGCGGAACAATCGACGGAGAAGGTGGATGATGCGATGGTGGTGGAGCCAGCGGTTCGGCGGCGACGGTGGCGGAGCGGGACGGTCTCTTCGCCGTCCGGCCTGCGCCTGTCTAGGTCGCCGCCACAGATGGGAGCGTGGCGTGGGCCTCTCCCTCCTCGACGGATCTCGCCGCCGCTGGTCCTCGGCTTCCTTGTGGCCAAGGCGTTCGAGGCCAGGGTTGGCTCACCGCCGGAGGAGCGGGCGTCGTCCTCGACGCCGGGTGCGGAGGTGCGGGACGATCCGAAGCATGCGGAGGCGGTGGATCGGGAACTTCGCGTTCCAATTCAAAATTCGGGTGAACTGCCAGGTGGAGCCACTCCGCATGTGGATGATCTCGACCGTCCGTGCGTGCAGAGCCATCCTCGTCGTTGGTTCAAGGCGCTCTGGGAACGCGCTCGGTCTCCCTCGACCCATGCCCTAAGTGTGGCGCCGGACTATGTCGTGATCAGATCAACACCGCCGCCTTCCCCGACACCTACCTCGTCATCTCCTCGAGCACCTCCGGTTCCGCCGCCGGGAAGCACGTTTCCGCGATCGTTTGCGGCGGTAACCGCTTCGCAACCGCCGCCCTCCATGGCCGGGGCACCTCCGCGGCCGCCCGCGGGCGGGGGATCACGGGGCGTTCCTCTGCGTCCTCCCGTCGTGCCCTCCCAGCAGCAGCAGCAGCAGCCGACACCGGGACATCCGCTGCACTTCCCGGCGCCGGCCTTCATCCAACAACCGTCGCTCGCCCCAGCATCATCTGTGGGGGTTGGTCATGGAGCGACCTCGCTCCCGGGAGGGGTGCCCGCCCAGGTGCCCATGCTGAACTTCGTGCCGCCGACCGGTGCCGCTCCGCTGTGCCCTCTCTAGCAACGCTCGAGGCAGTATGGTCCGCCGGTCTGTCTCCCAATGTTTCCGCAGCAATTTCAGTCGGCTCCCATGCAGGGGCTGGGGTTCCCCGTGTTCCAACTGCAGGTCCCTCAAGCAACGCCGACGACGAATCAGAGTGCTCCTTGCCCCAAACGCAAGAAGAAGAAGACCCCGCTGCCGGGACAACAGCCGCAGCAGTACCCCATGCAGCCGTACGTGCCACCGGTGGCGCGGCAAACTCAGTTCGTTAGGCAGTATGGGCAGATGCAGCAGTCGTCTTTCCCTCCGCCGCCCAATTTTCAAGGGCAGCCGATGTTTTCACAAGGCCTTAGTTCAGCGGTGGTCGATAATTCTTTGGGATAGTTTTCTGGTGGGGTGGATACCGGGGCACCCTCGGTTGATGCTCCACAAAAGCAACAGCAAGCTGGGACAGGTTCGGGAGGGAAATCTAAATCTAAAAAGGTTTGCTGGATGTGCGCAGTGGATTCCCACTCATCTAAGGAGTGCAAAGCTCAACACTACTGTCTTGTGTGTGACAATACCAAGCACCCAACCATGAGATGTCCGACACTCAAGCTGCCGAAGCCTTCTGCATTTACCTCAGGTTATGGTACCGATGAGACGATGTTTGTGCAGCTGCCGGATGGTGTCTATAAGCCCCACCTTGCACCGACGAGCTCTCCTACCGCGTTGGTCACAGTTGTGGGTGATCGGTCCCGGCGGCAGCTATCGAGAGCTTGGTGTCTATGTGTCCCTCGAGCTCTCAGTGGACATGGGAGGCACTCCCTCATGGGACAGATGCTTTCTTGATTGGGTTACCATCAGATGAAGATCTCCAAAGGGTGGTTGGTTTGGTGATGAACATCCCTTCTTACAAGGCCCAGGCAACATTCTCGGTTTGGAAGTCCCAGGACATTACCCCGACTAGGGTGATGGAGAAGGTTTGGGTGCATGTGAAAGGTGTGCCGTATCCAGTGAGACATTTCCTTGGTTTCTGGGCTATTGGGTCTCTCATCGGGATGACTCTTGATGTTGATCTTGCCACTTAACGAAGTGCGGTATTGTTCGCATTCTTGTGGGATGCTAAATCCACAGGCGCTTGAGAAGAGTACGAATGTCAATGGGCCATACATCGGTTCAGCTTGTGTGGTTAAGCTAAGAGAGTATGAGTTCTTTTTCCCCGTGAGGCTGCGGATTTCGTCCCGGACTCCAACTTCGTCCCCTATTTTTGGAGGCGTAAAGGAGATGATGCTGATGAGGAGGAAGGTAATGACAAGGGCATGGATGGTTCCTCGGGGTCGGATGGCACGCATAACACGCAAAATACTAGTATGGATGTTGATGCAAGCACAACGACAGAGGAAACTCACATGGCAAGACGGTTGCCTCGGATGTCCAGACTACCTCTCTTCAGCTATGGCGATTACTCCTTATAATCCCAACCCGCGTACTCCTAGAGGGATCAAATTGTGGGAAGATCCGTAGATCATCACCGTGTTTGATTCAACAGCCGCTGCACTGTTTTGAGTTGTCAAAGGAGAAGCAATAGAAAATCTGCACCACCTCGGGTTGATGGGCTGTCCCCTTTGGATGGCCGGGTGGCGTACCTCCTGGAGCTAGAGGGTGGACGAGAAGGTGGGCCGGCGGCCTCGCTGCAGTCGGCCGTGGTTCGCCTCCAGCGGGACATGAGCGCACCCAGAGCAGGCCGCTCATGACGCCTCTATCCGCCACTCATGGGCCGGTAGCCGAGGCTGCAGCAGAGATGTTGTTGGGCAGGGGGAGGCTGCTACCCGACACTGCCTCCCCTGGGCCTCCAGCTCGGCACCCCGGGTGGCACAACAGCTGGGCTGGTCATGGACTCTTCCTCGACGCTGTCCTCGCCGGCCCAGCCTGCGACGCCACTGGATGACATGGTGGACGGGTCAGTTTCTTCGTCACCAACGCTGACCCCGTCCACTCGCCACGTGGGATCCACCTCCGACATGGTTGGCTCTGTCTCGCCTTGCACTCCACCTCCTACTGTGACACCACGTCGTAGCGGGAGGTTTGGGTCGGCGATGGATGGAGCCAACGTCACGGATGAAGATTCCATGGTGAAGGCTATGCGACGCAAGGCTGAGCTTAACCTCGACTCGCATGGTACGGACAATGCTTCTAAGTCTTTTCTTTCTTTTTCGCCTTCAGCTATTTCATCAAAGCTTGCCAAAGTAGGGGTTAAGCTAGGACATGATAGCTCTCAAATTTCAGTTCGACTCGTGTCTTGAGACATATGGAATTTGACCGTCTAACGGTTATTCCTAAAGTCTCGACTAGTCTAAGCGCCACCTATCTAGATGAAGAGGAAGCGAATGCCACATCAGATGGTCAGCTTCTCTCTCATCTAGTTGGTGAAGTGTCGGAAGTTGGTTTGGATGTCGACACCCTCTCTATGAGTTAAAGGCGTCATGTCGAAAATCTAAATCTTCTTCTAACAAGAAGCCTCGGAAAAGGTCCAAATTATCCAAATCCCCCATAGTTTCCCAATGAATGCATGTTTGCAAATAGCAGAGGTCTTGGTGACTTGGCTAAATACTTGCACTTCGCTGATTCTGTTCGGGATTACAATTTGGATTTTTTGGGTATTTCTGAGACTGGCAGGCGTGAGTTCTCGCAAAGTACTCTCAACCGACTCTCCGGGGGTATAGACTTTGCTTGGTACTCTCCCGCCTCGTGGACGTTCTGGGGTATATTACTCGGAGTAAGGACTGAGACTATGGAAGTGTTAGCGGTTACGGATGGCGAGTTTCACATCAAACTACATATCCGTAACAAAGCCGACAATTTCATATGGAGTCTTGTTACCGTGTATGGACCTGCCCAGGAGGAGCCAAAGGCCGCTTTTCTTATGGAAATGGTTAACCTAGTAAAAGATAACCCGCATCCCATGATTGGGGGGATTTCAACATGCTAAGGTTTCCATTTGAGAAAAGCAAAGGCCGCTTTGACAACCACTCCACTTTTGTTCAACGCAGTCATTGACAGCTTGAGCTTGAGAGAGGTTTCAATGGTTGGAAGACAATTTACATGGGCAAATAGTCTACCAGAACCCACATACGAAAAACTAGACCGGGTACTTATGGATACGGATTGGGAATTGAAATTTCCCATGGTATCGGTACGGGCTCTAGAACGTATTGAGGCTCTGTCAGACCATGCTCCCATTCTATTGACTACCGGATTGCCGAGACCACCGTGTAATCGCCGATTCAAGTTTGAACTTGGATGGCTACATCGGGAAGGCTTCCAGGAGATGGTCAAAAGGATTTGGGAAAGACCTGTTACTGGGACAACGCCAATCCAGAGGTGGAATAACAAAATACGTGCTCTACGCAACTACCTCATTGGATGGCTCGTCACACAACGGGTTTACTTAAAAAAGAAAAGCAACGACTTTCATCAATTATTGATGACCTCGAAGCCTTGGCAGAAATGCGTCCGTTATCCGTGCAAGAGATTGAGTTAAAAAATCAATCGAACGCAAAGATAGCTGGATTACTGCGCGAGGAGGAGCTTAAGTGGTATCAGCGATCCAAAGCCCAATTTATTCTGGAAGGGACGCAAATACGAGATATTTCCATAGTGTTGCCAACGGCAGACACAGGAAGAAACATATTTTCTCCCTTGTACAGGAGGAGGGAACGATTGAAGGCCATGAGCAACTAAAGTCGTATATTACTAAGTATTATAAAAGTCTGTTTGGAGCTCCGGAGGAAGACCATTTTTCCTTGGATGAGACCCAAACAGCAGATATCCCCCAGGTTTCTCATGAGGAGAATAGCATTCTCACTGCACCTTACTCTGAGGAAGAAGTGAGAAAGGCTATTTTCCAAATGGAACACAACAAAGCCCCTGGTCCCGATGGCTTCCCGGCTGAATTCTATCAGAACTTTTGGGATGTCATCAAGCCAGACCTTCTCCAATTGTTCTGCTGCCTCCATAGTGGACAATTAGAGCTGTTCGCCTGAATTTTGGTGAAATTATTTTATTACCTAAGATTAATGAGGCAGAAAGGATTCAACAATTCAGACCCATTTGCCTTCTTAATGTTAGTTTTAAAATATTTACCAAGGTTGCTTCAATAAGGCTGAATACGTGGCTGATCATGTGGTTCGTCCTTCTCAGACAGCTTTTATGCAAGGACGTAACATCCTGGATGGGGTGGTTACCCTTCATGAAACGGTCCACGAGATGCACCGCAAAAAGTTGAATGGGGTGATTCTAAAACTTGATTTTGAGAAAGCTTATGATAAGGTCAAATGGTCCTTTCTCCAACAGACTCTCAGAATGAAAGGTTTTTTCGATGAGTGGCGAGCTTTAATCCATAGTTTCATTTCGGGAGGAAGTGTCGCCATTAAAGTCAATGATGACACAGGCAGATACTTCCAAACCAAAAAGGGACTTAGACAAGGTGATCCTTTGTCGCCAATGCTATTTAATATAGTGGCGGATATGCTTGCTATTTTGATTGAACATGCGAAGGCTGACGGCCAAATTGAAGGAGTCATCCCTCATCTTGTGGATGGCGGTTTGTCTATACTTCAATATGCCGATGATACAATTCTCTTTATGGATCATGACATCGAAAAAGCTAAAAACCTGAAGTTAATTCTATCAGCGTTTGAGCATTTGTCGGGGTTAAAGATAAATTTCCATAAGAGCGAGTTGTTTTGTTTTGGCGAGGCTCAAAATGATGTTTCTCAGTATGCCGAGCTTTTTGGCTGTGCGCAGGGACAATTTCCTATTAAGTATTTGAATTCCGATACACTATCGGAGACTCACAAATGCTGAATGGAAACTGGTCGAGAACGTTTACAGGCCAGATTACACAGCTGGAAAGGGAAATTATTATCCTTAGGGGGGAGATTAGTTCTCATAAATTCAGTACTAAGTAATATGGTACTATATATGATATCTTTCTTCCAATTGCCAAAAGGAGTCTTAAAAAGATTGGATTATTTCGATCAAATTCTTTTGGCAAGGGGATAGTGAGAAGAGAAAGTACCGCTTGACTAAGTAGTGTGGTTTGCCGACCTAAAGACCAAGGACTCGGGATTCATGACCTTGAGGTCAAGAATAGGGCACTCCTTGGCAAGTGGCTTTTTAAGCTACTATCGAGGACGGGGTTTGGCAGACCCACCTAAGAAGAAAGTATGTGGGTTCAAAAGCGCTATCACAGGTTTATTGGAAGCCGGGTGATTCTCACTTTTGGGCTGGCCTCATGACCACCAAAAAGTACTTTTTTCCACATGGGTCTTTCTCCATCCAGATGGATCCAAAATTAGGTTCTGGGAGGATAAATGGCTGGGTAATGCCACTCTTCGTGAACAATTTCTGGCACTGTACAACATTGTGCGACACAAAAGCGATACACTCGCCAAGGTGTTGGAATCTTTCCCACCGAATGTGTCGTTCAGAAGAAGTCTGTTTGGTCCTAGACAAGCATCTTGGAATGTCTTGCTACAACGTCTTTGAAAGGATCGAGTAGGTTGACTAGATGGGGGTGAATAGGCAACTACTAATTTGCGTTTTCTTTTAAACAAATTGGGGAATTGCTCAAATATAAGTTCTGTAGATATGCAACTAGGTGAACAATCCTATATGAAGAGCAATGAACAAGCTAGCAAGATATTCTAAACAAGTTAAGCTAGCAATACAAGTAAATCACTACAAGAAATATGCTAACTTATGACCTTTTGATAGTGACCCTGAAAATATTGGTCATAGATCTATGACCATTTTGTATCATTTGGTCACTTGCCGTTTTGAAGGGTCTAAACCCAAAAATATAACGACCAAATCTGTCTGAAAGGTCATAATCGTCTTACATGAATTGGTCATAATGCAAATAACATTAATTTAATATATTTTTTCTACCCGATTACGACCAATTTAAATGGTTATTCGTATTAGTTGACAGCCAACTCAGCAGTCTCGCCTACGTGTCACTGCTTAGGTGTCATTTTTGCTTATGTGTCATTGCTTATGTGTCATTTTCGCTTACGTGTCAATACTCAGCCATCTCACTGACAGGTGGGACCCGCCATGTGACTTGTCATGTGCGACCCACCGTGTGACCTGTGGGACCCGCCATGTGGGACCCACCCAGCTGCCATGTGGGACCCGCCTGGTCGGACCCACCGTGTGACCTGTCATGTGGGACCCATCCTGCTGCCATGTGGGACCAGTGGGACCCGCCATGTGACTTGTCATGTGGGACCCACCGTGGAACCCGCCATGTGGGACCCACCGTGGGACCCGCCATGTGGGACCCACCGTGTGACCTGTGGGACCCACCATGTGGGACCCACCCTGCTGCCATGTGGGACCCACCCGTGTGACCTGTGGGACCCGCCATGTGGGACCCACCCTGCTACCATGTGGAACCCGCCTGGTCGGACCCACCGAGGAGGGCAAACGAGACTGACATGTGGGACCCGCGCCACGTAGGACTCAGGAGCTCCGTCCGTGAAAATCAGCAAAAACGGGACCTCTTCCCAGGAATCGAACCCGCGACCTCTTCCCAGGGCACTTGCGACTTCTACCACCAGGCCACGATACCGGCCATGTTGTTTGGGCGCACTCGGCGGTTTTAAGCACACATTGAGCGCTGGGCCTGGGCCTCGGTGGGCAGAGGCCTTTTTTTCTTTTAACTTTTTCACTTCGGGGGGGTGTTCCGAGCGGGCTGGTATGGTGAGTAGAATGGGCCGGTCGGCCTGGTTCGGCCGCACTGCTGGGCTGGGCCGGCTCGGGCTCGGCTGTTTTTTTTCTATTTCTTTTCTGTTTTCTTATACAACTTTTGATTTTGAACTCCAATTTCAACCAAATAAATTTTGTAAATTTTGTAAATATCTGTCATTATAGAATATTAGGGAAAAAATTAGTCAAAATAGAATACAAAATACTCCTAAACTTATAAATTGCTTTATATAGGGTGTTAAAGAATTTGAAATAAAATTTTGGGATTATTCGTTTAAATTCAAATGCAAGATTAAAAAATGCAGGGTTTTAAAATTATGACATGATGAAATTCAAACATTCAATGTTAAAATTTAGGTTTTAAAATTATGCCATGATTTGTTTTGAGTGTCTTGTGCCGATTTCAAAAGACGGTCAAAACGACGGACATGACCTACTTTTTGAAAAATATTGACACAAAACCATTTTAATAGGTGAAAACGGCAAGCATGACCATTCTAAGTTAGAATGGAATCTTACAAAAATCTTACGAAGCTCATTTCTGAGAACACTTTATTAAGAAAATTTTCGTATTCCAAGTTTATTATTTTTTATGGATACTTGGACACATATAATGACACAACGTGAAGGTTTTCCATTTGTTTGATTTTTTCTGAATTTTGTATGCCAATTTCAAAATACGGTCAAAACGGCGGATATTTTGATGTATCCATGATAAAATGGATACTTGTGAATCTAAAAATGAAATTTAGAAAAAATAACGGGCAAGCTGTGTGGCAGTTGCAGTTCAAAATCTAGACGTTTCCAGCTGAATTGACAGGAAGCCGTTTAAATGGCCGGAAATAGGCAGGGAGCTCGGAAATACATGCCTTTTAGTGATTGTACATGAAATGATGTCTACTTTGTGAAAACAATTTATCGGTGCCATTTTGGATGACTTTCTCGGTACCCGCTTCACAAAAAAATGCTATTTTAAGCACTTGAAAAATGAAAAGTGTGTTTTTTTGTGAAACATGTCAAAATCTTTATTCGGCAACATTGCTTGCCATCCCACAATGAACACATGTGCCAATTTGGGACTCATTTGGACAAACTATGTCATGAATGTGGCCAAAACATTGCTCCTGAGGTCTTGAAAGCTATGAATGTTCGTTCGTGATAGCAAGTTTCTGAGAACACTTTTCCAGTAAAACTTCCGCAACGCAAGTTTATAATTTTTTGTGGTAACTAGGTCACATATGATGACGCTACGCGAAGGTTTTCCATTATTTTGATTTTTTTTGAATTTCGTGTGCTCATTTGAAAATCTAGTCGAATTCGTGGCCGCAACCGTTCGTGTCTAGTGTTTGAATCATGTGGATATTTTGATGTATCTATGTTGAAATGGATACTTGTGAATCTAAAAATGAAATTTAGGAAAAATAACGGGCAAGCTATTTGGCAGCTGCAGTTCAAAATCTAGCCGTTTCCTACTGAATCGACAGGAAGCCGTTTAAATGGCCGGAAATAGGCAGGGAGCTCAGAAATGCATGCCTTTCGGTGATTGTACATGAAATGATGTCTACTATGTGAATATAATATATCGGTGCCATTTTGGACGACTTTCTCGGTAGGCGCTTCACAAAAAACGCTATTTTAAGCACTTAGAAAATGAAAAGTGGATTTTTTAATGGAACATATCGAAATCGCTGGTCGGCAACATTGCTTCTCATGCCACAATGAACACATGTGCCAAATTTGGGCACATTTCGACAAACTATGTCATGAGTGTGTCCAAAACATTGCTCCTTCATCTTGAAAGCTATGAATGCTCGTTCGTGATAGTAAGTTTCTGACACACTTTTCCAGTAAAACTTCCGCAATGCAAAGTTTATAATTTTTTGTGGTAACTAGGTCACATATGATGACGCTACGCGAAGGTTTTCCATTATTTTGATTATTTTTGAATTTCGTGTGCTCATTTGAAAATCTAGTCGAATTCGTGGTCGCGACCGTTCATGTCTAGTGTTTGAATCATGTGGCTATTTTGATGTATCTATGATGAAATGATTAGTTGTGAACCTAGAAATGAAATTCCTGAAAAATAACGGGCAAGATATATAGCACCTGTAGTTCAAATTTGACCCACTTCCAGCTGTATCGACAGGAAGCCGTTTAAATGGCCGGAAATAGGCAGAGAGCTCGGAAATGCATGCTTTTTGGTGATTGTACATGAAATGATGTATAATTTGTGAAGAATATGTATCGGTGCCATTTTGGACGACTTTCTCGGTACCCGCTTCACAGAAAATGCTATTTTGAGCACTTGAAAAATGAAAAGTGGGTTTTTTTGTGAAACATGTCGAAATCATTGTTCGGCAACATTGCTTGCCATCTCACAATGAATACATGTGCCAAATTTGGGCACATTTCGACAAACTATGTCACGAATGTGGCCAAAACATTGCTCATTTGTCTTGAAAGCTATGAATGTTCGTTCGTGATAGCAAGTTTCTGAGAACACTTTTCCAGTAAAACTTCCGCAATGCAAGTTTATAATTTTTTGTGGTAACTAGGTCACATATGATGACGCTGCGCGAAGGTTTTCCATTATTTTGATTTTTTTTGAATTTCGTGTGCCCATTTGAAAATCTAGTCGAATTCGTGGCCGTGACCGTTCGTGTCTAGTGTTTGAATCATGTGGATATTTTGATGTATCTATGATGAAATGGATACTTTTAAACCTAGAAATGAAATTTAGGAAAAATAACGGGCAAGCTGTGTGGCAGCTGCAGTTCAAAAGCTAGCCGTTTCCAGCTGAATCGACAGGAAGCCGTTTAAATGGCCGAAAATAGGCAGAGTGCTCAGAAATGCATGCTTTTTGGTGATTGTACATGAAATGATGTATAATTTGTGAAGAATATGTATCGGTGCCATTTTGGACGACTTTCTCGGTACCCGCTTCACAAAAAATGCTATTTTGAGCACTTGAAAATGAAAAGTGGTTTTTTTTGTGAAACATGTCGAAATCATTGTTCGGCAACATTGCTTGCCATCCCACAATGAACACATGTGCCAAATTTGGGCACATTTCGACAAACTATGTCACGAATGTGGCCAAAACATTGCTCATTTGTCTTGAAAGCTATGAGTGTTCGTTCGTGATAGCAAGTTTCTGAGAACACTTTTCCAGTAAAATTTCCGCAACGCAAGTTTATATTTTTTTTGTGGTAACTAGGCCACATATGATGATGCTACGTGAAGGTTTTCCATTATTTTGATTTTTTTTTGAATTTTGTATGCTCGTTTGAAAATCTAGTCGAAGTCTCGGTCGTGACCGTTCGTGTGTAGTGATTGAATCATGCAAAGATTTTTGTGTATCTCTGATGAAATGGCTAGTTGTGAACCTAGAAATGAAATTCCTAAAAAATAACGGCCAAGCTAGATAGCATCTGTAGTTCAAATTTGACCCGCTTCCAGCTGACTCGACAGAAATTTGTCTTTTTGACGAGAGGTGGATGAAAACCTTTTGAGACACAACATTTTGATATTTGTAGATACAATGCGGTCTAGTATTTTCAGAAAATGCATTGCTCCAATTTTGTAACATATATTTGGTAGGTGCTTTACAAAACAACCCATTTTTTGCATTCGGAAAATGAAAAATGATTTTTTTGTGAAAAAATAAAAACTTTCTTCGCCAACATTGTTCATGGTTCCAAAACAATTGCCGTATTTGTGTTTAAATTGTGGTCTAATATTTTTAACAAATGGTGTCATAGAATTTTGTCAAAATGTAAGCCTCAAAACTTACTTATTTCAGCCAAAAAAGGATATTTTTTAGTATAATGATTCTGCCGAACTGGGCCCTAACTGGCCAGCCTCTGATCTCCTACTAGGCTTTAGGCCCGTTGGACAGGTGCTGGGGCGCCGGATGTCGTCCGATGCCGATCGAACCGCCGGGATCACGCGCGGCCGGTATATAACCAGGGCGTCGCCTCCGCTCCGTGGCAAACCCTAGCCGCTATCCCTCCCACCCAGCGCATCGCGTTCGCTCTACCCCTCCCTCACGGCGCCACCACCAAACAACCGCATCCTCTCCTTCGCCACCGATCTGATGCCATCGAGTCGACGCCAGATCCACATCCCACCTTCGGCATCTTCTTCTCCCTCTCTCCACCCATCGTGCTCTCGCAGAATCCGATCGATCCATGGCCGACAACGCCGGATCGGCCGCCGCCGCCGAGGAGGAGGAAGCCGGCGCCCAGGTCGCCTCTATCGTGCGGCTCGAGGAGGTCGCTGTCACCACAGGCGAGGAGGACGAGGAGCCTCTCGTCGACATGTAAGCCCCGCCTTCTCCTCCTAGGCGCTCATTCTGTTTCGGCTCGATCTGGTGCCGATTTTACCGGGATGGTTTGTGTATGAAGGCGAAGCTATACATGATCGACAAGGATGGGAACCAGTGGAAGGAGAGGGGCCCGGGCACCGTCAAGCTTCTCAAGCACAGCGAGAATGGCAAGGTCCGCCTCGTTATGCCCTTAAGACTTGCGCTAATCACCTAGGTTTGTAGCTCCTTCCTCCGATTTTTCTTTTCCATATAGGAGATCTCTTTCGGTCGCTCGGTTGCTTGGAGGAGATTCATGCTAGGACCTAACAATTGTGGCTTTTATGGTCTCTGTGCGTGTGTGCAGTTATCTCGACCACCAAGATGTAGGAGCACGCTGGCAGCGACAAGTCCTGTGTCTGGCATGCGGCAGACTTTGCTGATGGAGAACTCATGTTGGAGATGTGTGCCATCTGGTTTGGCTCCGTGGACAGTGAGTTCTCAGCTCTTTCTCCATGGTGCTCATGTTGCAATTATACTATCCACTATACCAGTGTCTCTACATAGTCCCATATTTGCACAAAGTGTCCTTTGACTCGCATTTAGTTCACATTCATGCCCTGTTCTATTTATGTGCACAATACAAGCACGAGATGGACAAGATAATTAGGAAAAGTAAAGCTCTGTCACATTGTTAAGATTGAAAACTGCACACTAGTGATATTAATGCCACCTTTTAAGGAGTGATGTTGGTTAGTGGCCTTCTCATGCATAACTATGACATATTAGTTAAGCAAGTTGCAGAAGTGGAACAAAATGAGAAGTTAAGCAACACTGCTGTGGAGCTGCGCTACCTATGCTGCTTCCTGTCAATGCATATTAGTTGATAAGTTTATGGTCTGCTTCAGATGTAATCTCGTTTATATCCTATCTTACTATGGATACATGAGCATATGCTTGTAGATTCATGTATTTGATTATGATAGTTTTTTTTTGTTCTTTGCAGGTCCTAACTTGCATGGTCTGTTAGGAGGCAGTCCAGTACCACCGCCGGTTACAACTTACATGGCCGTGGACTGGGAGGAGAACACTCTGTATGACTACTTGCTTACAGCCCCCTCCGGTGTGCTCCTCATGCCCCCTTCGAGTACTCCTACTTTCTCCATGGAGCTGTGGCGATTCGTTTGTTGTAATTGTTCAATTTTTGTCCTAGTCTAGCACTGGATGATAATGTATCTTTCATGTTGTACATGGTTCAGGAACTATGCCAACCTGCATCTTGTCCTACTAGTGATAGTATAATAATTTGACAATACATACACATTTCCTGTTTTTGTTATTAAGCCTTGAATAGCTAGTGAATATTACTCTTATGGTCACCCTGACTATATATTTGGAGTCTGATGTAAATGACCATTATGTAAGTGACAATGGTCACTGTAAATTCTAGTTAGTAAAGAACATATTGCTGCCTAATTCTAGCTGGTTGGTAGTCTACTTGGTCTAATTTGGTAAATCCTGATATTGCCAGGTGATTTATCTATTGTTATTTGTCAGAAAACATTCAGTTAAGCAAAGCATGCTAGTTTTCTCATATTCCATTATAGTGGTTACATAGTTTGACTTGTATTCAGTTTATGTGTGCATGTCTTTGTGAACCTTGTTTCTCTTTACTTGGATGTTTTTTACTGCAAATCAAATGCATAGCTTCAGTCAGTAATGTTGGAATGTACTGCAACAGGTACCCGCACAAGAATGTCCGCTGCTGAGGTTGATCCATCCATGATGTACCCCAAGTTCATTGTTCATTTCCTGCTTGTGTAGTGTACTGAGCTCAGTGTATCCGACTAAGATCAATGCTCTCTTTAACGTTGTTAAGTTTCAATTTGCAGGAGGGCAATGTTGCAAATTCAAGTACAAGTCAGGAGTTTGTTGCTGCTATCTCAGATGGTCAATAGATATCTTTTCTATAACCTCCTCCTCATGTTAGAAGATAGATGATCTTTTCTGTAACATATGCAAGACGCATGTTTGTATTTGTCTGTTCTGTAAGCGACTGTGCTTTTATTTTGGAGCTATTATTTCATAAAATTCCTTGTATATTCTCTTTTCTGAATGAAATATTTGGTTTTATACTGTCGAAATGGAGAAAATTGAAACCTGTCATGTTATAAAATTTGCTAGTGCAGTTACGAGTGGTTGAAATCAAAATTCTGGACCGTTAAAAGTCAGAGGCCCAAACAAGAAATGGGTTGTAAGAAGGCTGAGGCCCAAAAAATTGACACTAATAAATGGATATAAAAAAGGCCATGGCCCAGAAAATTAAAAGGCCAAACTGTTGGGCTGGGCCCATATAGTAATCTGCGAAAAAAGTATGTTAAATGGGCCGTGTTATTGGGCCTGGCCCATTTAGATGGCTGAACTGGGCTGGGCTGATTCTGATTTACGACCATTCCATTTGGTCACAATTTTGCCACGTCAGCTCGGTCACGTTCGATCTGACTGGACTTGCCACGTCAGCTCAGCCACGTTGGATCTGACATGGATTGGCCAGATTGGTAGTGACCAAAACAATTGGTCATAGAATTTGTGACCTTTGGTTTTGGTCACAATTGTCTATGACCAATCCCCAAAAAAGGTCGCAAACTGTCATTAGTGACGCTCATCTTTTGACCAATCATTTTTTTGTCACAAAAAGGTCACAAATGACAGTTCATGACCATTTCTGTGACCAATATTGAGGGTCACAAGTTAGCATATTTCTTGTAGTGAAAGGAAGGTTAAGAGATAACCACACGGTGACGCGGAGATGATTCCCGAAGTTCACTTCCCAATGGAAGCTACGTCTTCGTTGGAGCGGTGCGGGGTCACAAGTGAGCCCCGAATAGCCTTGATATGGCACACCGTATCTCCCTCGTGTTATCCTCCAATGAGGAGTTCCACGAGTCACTATATGATGCCCTTGAGGTCGGCAACAAACCTTTACAAGGATGAGCCACACTCCACAACCGAATTGGAGGCTCTCACCGAATTCTCACGGCTCCCAAAGCCACAAGAATCACAAGGCCGGGGCACGACTCCACAACTCAATTGGAGGCTCCCGGCTAGTCCCCGTGACTCCCAAAGCCACAAGAACGACCAATGACCGTCTAGGCCGGTTCTAATGAACCCAAGAGTAACAAGTTCCTCAAAAGGAATGGATGGGGAAATCAAATCGCTTTGGTGGAAGTGTAGATCTAGGTCAACTCTCCCAAGTCCTAGAAGGATAAGATGTTTGAGTGGGTAGGGAGAGAGATCTAGGAGTTTCAAGCTTTCAACAATGGTGGGCAAGATATTTCTGGTCGTGGTAATGTTCTCAAGGTAGGAGAAGGCCCTTATATAGTGCTCCACTAATTCTAGCCGTTGCAGACAGGTGAGTCGGATATTCCGATTCAAGTGTGCATCGGATAATCCGACACCACCGGATAATCCGAATCAACCAGAATCGGATAATCCAGAAAACTTCAGTACGTCGGTTGCTTGTAGTCCTTAGCAGAATTCGAGCAATCCTTGACGATCGAATAATCCGAATCAACCAGAATCGGATATTCCGGAAAACTTCAGTACGCCAGAAAACTGGTTGCTTTAAGGTCCTTAGCCGAATTCGAGCAATCCTTGACGATCGGATAATCCGAATCAACCAGAATCAGATATTTCGAAAAACTTCAGTACGCCAGAAAACTAGTTGCTTTAAGGTCCTTTGCCGAATTCGAGCAATCCTTGAGAATCAGATATTCCGATTCAGCCTAGATCGGATAATCCGATTCCCTTTCTTCAGCAACAATACAAGCTCTTTTCAGCTCCCTTTTTGGATTTGATGCAATGATGTTTTAATCACCTAAAACCTGCATCACTTGATTCACATATTAAATCATCACTAGTGTTGTTACCTAACACACAAAACACAAGGGATTAAGAAATGTCCTTTCAATCTCCCCATTTTTGGTGTTAGATGACAACACTAGGATTTAAAAGGAAAGCATAATTATATATTACTTAGTTTCCTGAGCTTAAGACATGAGAAGCTCCCCCTGAATGTGTGCATATAATTAAATTGCATTGGAATAGATGCAACACATATAGGTAGAGAGCACCTCCAAATAGTAAGGAAACTAGATACAAGATTTCATGAGAGACATATCAATATAGGTTGAGCTTTGAGAGAGAACTATACCTTGTGCACAATAGAGTAGAGATAAACCATAGCACAAAGATACACCTCATAACCATATAAGAAATCCATATGTCTCACAATTTAAGCAGAAAGGTTCACACACATAAGTTCCACATAAAAAAACACAACATGAATAAGTTTGACATAAATGGACACAAGCGCAATAAGAATGGTAAAAGCATATGCGTGTGCCCGAACCCGTGCAAATCCCACACGGAGACCTAGTAGAACTACTTCTCCCCCTTTGGCATTGAAACGCCAAAAAGGGAAAAGAGCGATGCTACATTCCTAGTAAATCACTCCGACTCAGAGGCATTGTCAGCATCATCATCACTGTCCTCAGCATCATCGTCTTCTGCATACTCATAAGTAGGGGCACGAGTGTAGGATGGCTGGGAAGGGCCTGCAGAAGCTGTCTCTAGGAGATGAGTGTCAAGCTGAGCCCAAGGAAACTGAGCGCCCTCGTTCCACTTATCATAAGAAAGAGGATCAGTCGCTGGGGGTCTTCTGGAAGGCGAGGGAGCCGCTTGAGAATGTTCTCCTTCCTAAGATAAGTCTCATATTGTCCCCTCCGGATGTCTGCATTCATACACAGGATGTTCCGCTGGAACCAGTTTAGTTTCTTGATCTGCGGTGCAAAGGAAGGAACCTGAGCCTGACTGGGGATGCCACGACGTGCATCACCCATGAAGGAACCTCTGGCAGGAGGAGCAGCAGCAGATGGAATGACCTCCTTTCTTTTCTGATAGACCTTCTTGTAAGGATGAGGCTGCATAGTATACCTGGTGAAGTTGTGGAGTGTCCTTGATGAGCATCATGATGTAAGGGGCATAAGGAATAGTGAGCCCACTGACCATAGAGTCAAACAACTCACGAAAAATGAAATGCATCACATCCACTTTAAAATCATCGTCAGGGTCTTCATTCTCAACAATCCTTTTAGCAAGGCAAAGCAGGTTGGCAAGTGGAGCGACAATATTGTCATTATTACCTCCGCTGGGAGCAATAGTTGAGCGAAAGATGCGCACAAGCTGATCATAGAGGGGCAGGAGTGTGGCGCCCCGACCCGACTACTATACAGTGATGCTGTGTCACCGGTTATCCGATACAACCAGCCACAACTATCAATGCATAATAGAGAGATCAAGACTGGTGGAACAACTGGCACATCACAGACTCTACGACACAAATCATATAGTTCAACTCTTATAATAGAGAAAGATAGCAAATGACAACCAGATGTCACAGACCCAACATTACAACAAGCGGAAGCAAATTAAGTTGTTCTAAACAACAGGATCCAAATATGGCCTAAGAGGCCTACAGATAAACATCCAGCGCCAGCTGTTCCGGGATGTCCCAAGCTGCCACCTGGGAACCCCAGACTACGTGTCGACGTCCACAAAGAACCCACCTTCGAGGTCGGTGAAGTCGTCCTCTGAAACAAAACAAACGACGTTGAGTTCGACGAACTCGCAAGATTATATATATAGCCTTAGCTCGATGAGGCTTTCAAGGTTTTATGTCTGTTTGCATAAAGCTGATTTTGTTTATAAAAACATAACTCAATGACATCGACTATTCAGAGTATTTGTAAAAGGGGTAAGAAGTAACTCTTTCTTCTGATCACCTGTCTCATCATCAACCATCATCAACCACTGTACCTGTTCTACCAAGGCACCTCCCCGAATCACCCTCGAGGAAGTCAACCTTACATTCTTGAGTATTACCTTTAGTACTCAGTTTTTAATCATTCCGTTCAAGTTATTCTATGGTCTTACCTTCACTTCCCAAGTTCGTCCATAACCGCGGACACGGCTTTTCGAAAAGATTTACCCTGCAGGGGTGAACAATGTTTGCCATGCGTACCGTCCGGCCCATTACCTGTACATTAGCTCTCTTCCTTGGAAAGCCAGCTGGGTGGGAGCGGTGTCGACTTCTCCCTCGTTAAGGACTAACCCAGGATCATCAGTGAGGACGGAGCAGCGAATGCCTACAACACCCTGCCCCGTGGCCACTCATTTTCCTAAACACCACCATCCTCATCCCAGTTCATACCACCATCATCACGCACGCGCAAATGGAAGCTCAAACTAGAGGACCCTGGCTAGTCCCGCCTGAGTTATTTAGTCTATGAGGGTTCCTGCAATTGCATAGGCCTCACGCATGGTTGCACGCTCAGTCTTGGTTCAAGAGGTAAAGAACTCGCACCTAGGCGACGAGAACGAGACAATGCACCACAACCACAGTGGCCTCTCATCCCCACCTTTAAGCATTTTATTACCTGTCACCACAATTCTCCACCATCATCTGAACATCTCAACACCTGTTTCCAACATGACATAACCATCGAACGCATAAACATTTAACTAAGCATGGCTAAGCATCAATATAGCATAGTTAAGTAGCTCAGGTCAACAACACAATCCTATGGTTAATAGGAGGGAAACAGTTAATGGCAGCAGAATCTTAATGCAACTATAGGATACTCTAATCCAATAAAATTGACATTTGAAACCGCATGCAATATTATAGTGGAGAAAATATTTGCGGAAAATAGGATAAGACATGCTCAGAGTGGGATTACGCTTGCCTTGTGGATACGGCTGGTAATACGGATCGTCACGATACGGTGGTGGCACTTCAACTCCTTGATCTACCGATGCACAAACAACACCGGGAAGGAACAATAAATAACACAAACATAATAGGTGCAATGCCCAAACATGATGACATGACAATTTAAGGTGTTAAACCTTTTATAAGCTTTCTAGCAATTTTAAATGGGGTGCAAGAATGATTACTTCAACCAGAATAGGAAAACACCCCATATTTAGCTTAGTGATCCTAATATTACTAAAAGTACATCATTTTAATTGTGATCAGATATGCATGATGATGATGAGTCTAGGTAGTTCATGTTTTTCTGAGCATTTTGGTATCTTGCACACGATTTTCTGATTAACCAAATAAAAGTTATTCCCGTTATAACTCCACTTTATTTTATGTGCCTTTAGGAGTATTTATAACCCAGTACAAATATTTACCCAATTAGAAAGAAAAGGAAAAGAGACAGGATAAATTTCTATGCTGCAACATTTCAGAAATTCCGATTATTTCTAAACCGGATTATCCGATGACTGGAAATATGAAACTTTTGTTACCAAGGAAAATCGGAAATTCTGATTTTGGCACACTCGGAAAATCCGATGTCCACAGATGGGCCGAATTTTGCCTAAGGACTGAGAATGAAAATGTACTGGAGAGACTCAGAATATCCGAGCGTGTAGTACTCGGATTATCCGATCAACCCACACGGAGGCGAGCTTCAGCGGCGGTTCTCCACGGCTACGGCGGCTTGACGAGCAAGACGGGGAGGGAGAGGATGGAGGTGTCTGTCGTGGTTTAGATAACACGGCAGATGCTACTTTGGGGTAGCTTGAGTTTTTGGGTAAGGCGACACTGGCGTCTGGGAGATTGTTCAGCATTGCAGGGGACACAGGTTTACCCAGGTTCGGCCTCTCCATTGGAGATAAAGACCTACTTCCTGCTATCTTATTATTAATCTTGGTCTCGATCTCGATAACCCGGCTACGACAACAGAGCCGGATCTCGATCTAGGTTACAAAGCTTGTGTGTCTCTCGATGGTTCTCTCGCCTAAAGCTTGGGGATTATGAAAGTCTTACTAGCTATGGCTCAGGGGCCGGTTTATATAGATACCGGGCCCTCTGACCGCGAACACAATAGAGCCGGGCTCTACCCGAACTCCCGAGTCCTATCCTAACTCCTTTATTCTTCGTGCACTCCAAGTCTTGAACCGCCTCTCGAACCGCCTCTTGTGCCTTCCAGAATATCACCTTCCTTAGCCGGATCACCGCCGAGATGCCGGCCCAGAAACATAACCCGGCCCGTGCTGAAGGCTAACTGGCCTGACCGGGCCTCCTTCCTGGCGGGTCACGTTTCCCTCTTCATGGGCCTACCGGGTTATTATCCCTCCATCAGTAGCCCCCAGGTTAACCAGGTAACCAGGTTGCCATGCTTTGCTTCCAACTTTGTGTCGCTTCCTTGATCAATGCTGGTACCCTGGCTTGCCGGGTTAACCACCTGAAATACAAAAATAACAAATACATATAATGCACTACTTTATCCTTCTGCTTAACTGGGCCAACTCTTCTTGGCGGGTCATACCGTAACCCGGCTTTCTCATACTAGGTCAGATGTCTCCGGGTCTCTCACCCAACACTTAGCGAAAATCTCAACTCAACTGGGCCACTTGCTAGTCATAACTGGAGTCAAAGAATATTCCTTTTGTCCTGTCTGTTTGTCGCTGGCTTCCCGGAGAAGACGCTTATCTTATCCGCTCACTTTTACCGCAATACCCCTAGGGTTTTCACCGTGGCTATAAATATCTGGCCACGACCCCCGGAGTAATTTCCCCATTCTCACGTTCATCCCCTACCTCACGCTTGCGTCACTGCCACCGCAGTCGCCGGAACTCCGATCTCCAATCACGCCCTTTGATCCGTTCAATCTCCAAGGTAACCTCGATTCTTACTTTTATCCATTCCGCGCATCCGATTCCAACCTTTATTTCTTCTAGATTGGCTCCGTATTTCATTATTCACATCCGCATCTAAAGCTAGGGTTCATAACGCCATTGTTGCGCTCTGTCCTCCAGAGCTGAAATCCATGACGAAGGAGAAGATAAAATCTGGAGGGCCCCGTGCGGCCAAAAAGCTCGCAAAGAAACCCTCTGGTACTGCTGCTGGTGCATCTGGATCCGCGGCTCCCGCAGCCGCTCCAGTGAACTGGACGAGGTCCAGCGCTACAAAAACGACCCTCCAATCCTTCGTGAACCGGGGCGAACTCCCGGCTCAGAACGAGATCCAGTGGCGCGCACCTGGGGAGGAGACCCGGCCCACACCAGAAAAAGGTGAGGTCGTTGTGCTCTTAGATCATGTGACCCGGGGTCTCCGCCCCCCGGGTTCCCTCTTTTTCCGCCAAGTCTTTAAATACTACGGGCTCACTCCCATGGATGTGGCGCCCAATTCCATTTTGAACATTAGCAACTACGTCGTTTTCTGTGAGGATTATCTCCAAATACCTCCGTCTCTCGAATTTTTCCTTGAAATCTTCTATTGCAACCCATCTCGAAAAAATCAACCTCTTGGTCCGTACGGGGGCGTGTCTATTCAACGCCGCAAAGAATGCACTTTCCCGGCTCTTGCTTTGGCCAGCCACCCTAAGGGGTGGCAGAACACTTACTTCTACTGCAAGGATACCTCTCCTGAGGCTGATGAGGCCAAATTCCCGGCCTTCAGAAATTCCCTCTTGTGTACAATTCAAAGATGAACAGCTATGCTAGCCCGGAGAAGCGGGAAGCACTTGAACATCCACTGCCGGGCCAGAGCCCTACTAGCCCACGGCCTTCGTGGAACTGATCTGGTGAAATGCTGGGTTGGTTGGTTCATCCAACCTCTCAGCATCAGGACCCGGCTCTTCCATGAATACACAGAAGAGACCACTGACGACATGCGTTACTCAGAATTCACACTGTTAGAGGATCAGATCGTGAAGAACGCCAAGAGGCTCCTTGGCGAAAAGAAGACTGATATTGCTATGAACGGGCTCGCCCCTTTCAGCACCAAGAACAAACCTCCTACGGTACAACTTGTCATCCACTCACTTCTTTAACTGTAACCCGGTATTTCTTGCAAACTATCTTACTGATACCTTCTTTTTGTCAGGACTCCAAATGGTGGAGTGCAGATTACACCCCTACATCCTCTGCTGAAGAGGACACAGAAAGTGACGACCAAGAAGAAGAAGAAGAAGAAGGTGAGCCAGACTCCATAGGCCGGCTCTTCCTCGAGCTGATTAACAACGAAGTCCCCAAAAAGGACACTTCTACTGATAACCCGGCTCTTCTCATTCCAGGCCCCAATGACCCGGCTCCGGACGTATTGCCGGGTCCACAAACTGCTGCACCCACTCCTCAAAAGAGGACCCGAGCTGCAATTGCAAAGGTGCCATTTTCTCGTTTCTCAACTTGCATGATGAACTCATCTCAAACTCAAACACCAACACAGGAAAAGGAACTTGAGAAAGAAGCTGAAGCCAACAAGAAACCGCGGACCCGGTCTCTGCAAGCCATGTCACTGAGCACAGGTATCCCTCCATGTTCTTTATCAAGCTGGGCCAAATCGATCCAGAAGACGCCCAGCAAAAAGTATCCTTTGGCTGGCAAAATCCGGGTCCTAAACGTTCTCGTGTATCAGATTCTTCCTCGGACGCGGCTAGCACGCCCGAGGATTTCCTCATCAATACCGGGTTAGGATTACTCTCCTTTCTTTTCATTTTTCAACACTTTAATCTTTTCTGTAACTAAATTCACCTCTTTTCGCTTCAGTGCCAAAGCTATTGTGGAGGAAGACCCGGAATCTTCTCCAACCGCATCTCCTCCACCTGCCAGAACTGAACCCTCTCCAATGGAAGTACAAGTTGAGGAGCGGGTCAAAAAGAAGAATCTGGCGCCGAAAACGTGGTAACCTCACCACCAAGTCCGCCAGTTGCTCCAAAACCAAGCCCAGACGCGCAATCACCCGGGCATGGGTCTGGAACCAAAGAAGTTGACCCAGAAGTCCAGATCACCGGGTCTAAGCAAGGCCCGGCTCCTGGCGTGTCCACTGCTATTGCCAAGGTCACAGCACCAGAAATCAAGGTGGATCCCTCTGCAAAGGGCAAGGACCCGGTTGCTTCTTTGGATCTGGCGACTCTGAACTCCATGTCCACACCGGCTCTGTGCGAGGAATACTTTTCTCGCCTTGCTCATCATAAGAACTTGGAGACTGAGCTTGTCTCTCTGCTTCAGAAACGGTACCAGGTGTGCTTTTAACTTTACTTACCTTCTTACTTCTTGCATAACCATACTCTGCCTAGCCCCCAAGCTCCAAATTTATCACTTGTTGAAAAACTTGGTGCTTGAAACGCCAACATCCTTTACAAAAACTTTTCAACACTGTAGCCCCCAAGTGCCGGGTTAGCTGTCCACAGCAACCTGGGACTAATCACTTGAACAATTTTAAAATTTCACCCGTGTAGCCCCCAAGCACCGGGTTAGCACGCTTGCGGCAACCTGGGGCTTTACTTGTCTGTTGCAAACTTTTGAAACTTTGTAGCCCCCAAGTTCCAGGCTAATAATTCCTTAGTAACTTGAGGCTAAACTGTGCACTTTTTTTTTAACAGGAACATGTGAACCAAGCCGATGAAGAAGTGGCCCGGCTACAAGGAGCCTTAAAAGCTGAGACTGAGACCCGGGCTGAAGGGGCAAACAAACTTCAAGCCCTGGAAGAAAAAATAACTGCCTTGACTCAGGAGAACTCAGACTTGAAGCGGGACATGCAAGAGCATGAAGAAAACTTTCAAGAGCAGCTGACCAGCCTCCAACAGAAATTGAATACAGCTACCAGCGAGCTGACCCGCCTGAAGAAGATGATTACTGCCATGGTTGCCTCCCTTGTTGGTAAGCACAATACTCTCAAAACCCGGTAAATTTTTCGTCTGTTCCAAGCTCGGCATGTAAACTATGCCTGACACTGGTTTCCCTTTTGCAGGTGCACGTGATGGCAACATCCGCAAGACCGCAACTGAGAAAATCAAATGCATGTATACACTGGTCCGCCAATTATACTTTGGGAGTTGCGAGGTCATCAAAGCTGCAAGAAACTGGGAAAACCCGCCCAGCACTTACACTGAAGTGCTGGGCCATTTGTCCACAATGCCTGGCTGGATTCACCTGCTGAAGAAATCTGCATGCAGGGCCGGGGCCATGCGCAGCCTAGCTTTGGCTAAAGCTTACTATCCCCAACTTGACCCGGCTCCTCTGGCATCGGGTTTTCCTGAGTACAATGCAGATGGCACTCCTTTTGACAGGAAGACCTACAGCCGGGTTATGAAGCAGACCCGGTTCGTGGCTACCCAAATTGCCAACAATCTGAAGCTTAACACCATCCAGTATGGCTACAACGAGGCGAATAAAGAAATTGTGGACGACGAGCCTCAACGCATCGACCTGCTACAGAGCTACAAGGAATCTGTTGCTGGTGATAAAACTGCTCCAAGTACTTCCGCTGCGCCAAGCTCCTCAACTCCCACTGTGCCACCTCCAGCGCGTGCACCAGTGGAAGATGAAGATGAACATTACTTCCAGTCCCTTCAACTTGTCACCTGGCGCACTGATGGAGCCCCCAAGACCCGGGAAGCAGAAGCAGAGACGGCCAAGGATGACTCGACAAGCGCCAAAGACACCCCAGCTACAACTCCTTCCACTAACCCGGCTCCAGAAGCCGGCTCTTAACTTATGCAGATGCTGTGTCTCTGCTAGAAAACTTATATCATTCGGCCCTTGGGGCACTTTATTGTAATAACTTAGCTATTCTGATACCATGCCTGTGATGTGTGCTTTTGCACTTGTTTTAAACTTTGGTGAAACTATGTGGAATCACATGACATTGAAATATCCAATTGCTTATCTTCTGTGGTTTTGATGACCCTTTTGGTTTCTTTAACTGTGAGCCGGCTTTCGCATGGATATCCTGGCGCAACTTCTCTGAGAAAAACAGGGTCAAACCAAGTCCCAATGGGCTTCATGGTTGATTGAGTTTCCAGGTGTGCAATCAGGCCATATAAGTGCGAGTCACATCAGCTACACAGCAAGATAACCAAGAATACTAGTGGCATAAAAGCCGGGTCTTGGGATTGCAGCTACAGACTTTTTGCAGTAAGAGCCCCCAAGACCTGGATCAATGTTTATAAAGTAAAGGGCTTATGCCTCAGTACCCCATTGATCCAAAATACTGGTGGGACGCACTCTCTGGGCATCCTCAAAAATAAAAAACTTAAACAACTGCAACCAAAACTGAAACCCGGGGATACTTATGAGCCGGGTCCTGGGGAAATAACTTTAGCTATCTCAATGACAAGCCCCCAGGACCAAGCTTGACCCAGAACTGCCACAATACATATAGAACAAAGAAAAATAACCGGCTTATAAAACTGAAACATAAACTGAGACAAGACAAATTTCTGTTTCAACCTTCACTTTATTGATAGAAAAGGTTAGGTCAGCAAGCCGCCTCATTAAAAACCTTCCAGTCCCCTTAGGTACCCTGGTAAGGAAAAGAGCGCGTCTGAAACCTGCTGCCTGTTACATCGTGTGTTACATCTGATACATCTTTTTCATGCTAAGTATAATATGGGCGCAGCTGCGCAATGTTCCACGGCCTCTCACGCTCTTCCATAGAAAAGGTAGAGTGTGTTGAGTCATTGACTGTCTCTGATTTCTCTCTAGCGTCCACCAAATAGTATGAACCATTGTTCAATTTCTTGCTTATGATGAAGGGCCCTTCCCAAGGAGGAGATAACTTGTGCATCCCTTCCTTGGACTGCACCCATCGCAACACTAGATCACCTTCCTGGAAGGTGCGAGTTTTAACCCGGCGGCTGTGATACCGCCTCAAATCTTGCTGATAAATTGCTGATCTTTCCAATGCTTGCTCTCTATTCTCCTCCAGCAGGTCAACAGAATCCTGCCGGGTCTTCTCATTTTCTGTCTCCACGTAAGCCGCCACGCGAGGCGAGTCATGAATAATATCACTTGGCAAAACTGCCTCTGCCCCATACACCATGAAGAAAGGGGTCATCTTTGTGGATCTGTTTGGTGTTGTATTGATTCCCCAAACAACTGATGGCAATTCCTCCACCCACGCTCCGGCGGCTCTGAGACACGGGACCCGGAGACGTGGTTTCAATCCTCTGAGTAACTCCTGGTTAGCTCGTTCAACTTGCCCATTGGCCTGAGGATGAGCCACAGAAGCAACATCCAAACGTATACCATTGTTTCCACAAAACTTTGCCATCTCTCCCAAGGACATATTAGTACCATTGTCTGTGATAATACTATGGGGATACCCAAACCTGTGTATGATCTGCTTCAAAACTTCACTGCTGTTGCCGCCTCACAATTTGTAACAGGCATGACCTCAACCCACTTGGTAAACTTGTCAATGGCAACGAGGAGGTGGGTTTTCTTACAAGGAGACATGCTGAAAGGACCCACCATATCAAGCCCCCAAACTGCAAAGGGCCAAGTCAAAGGTATTGTTCTCAACTCCTGAGCCGGCACATGAATCTGTCTTGCATACCTTTGACATCCATCACATCTATTCACCAAGCGCTCTGCATCTGCCTGGGCTGTGAGCCAAAAGAAACCGTGCCTGAAAGCTTTTGCAACCAAGGACCTAGTTGAAGCATGATGACCACAATCTCCCTCGTGAATTTCCTTCAAAATTTGCCGGCCCTCCTTTCCAGACACACATCTCTGATATACCCCTGAAACACTTCTCTTATATAACTCACCATCTATGACCACATAGGCCTTGCACCGCGCACGATCTGCCGGGCTATGACTTCCTGCTGGGGCAACTCCCCTCTCAAAAGATATGCAAGATACGGTTCTGTCCACTCTGGAATTTCCCGGGTTACAGCCACCAGCTGCGAATCCGGGTCTACCAACTCTTCCTCATCCTGGGACTTGACTGATGGAGCCCATAGCTCGTCCAAGAAAACGTTAGGTGGAACCGGCTCTCTGCGTGAGCCGAGTCTTGACAAAGCATCTGCAGCATCGTTTTTCCTGCGGTCAATGTGATCCACCTGATAGCCTGAGAAGAACCCAGCTACTCTATCCACCTCTCGCCTGTAAGCCGCCATAGTTGCATCTTTTCTGTCCCAAGTTCCTGAAACTTGCTGCGCCACAAGATCTGAATCCCCATAGCACTTAATACGCTTGATGTTCATCTCCTTTGCCATACGCAAACCATGTAACAAGGCCTCATACTCTGCCACATTATTGGTACAATCAAAGTGAATTTGCAAAACATAACTCAACTTGTCACCTTTGGGAGAAGTTAACACCACTCCAGCTCCTGAACCTTGCTCTTGTTTAGACCCGTCAAAATGCATAACCCAAGATTTGAGACTCGGGGTGAGAGGTGGTGCATTCAACTGTGTCCAATCATTAAGAAAATCTGCCAACGCCTGAGACTTGATAGCTGTGCGAGGCACATAATCAATGTGATAATCCCCCATTTCAATTGCCCACTTGGCAATTCTTCCTGTAGCTTCGGAGTTTCTGATGATATCTGCTAAGGGAATAGAACTGACCACCGTAATTGGATGCTCCTGAAATACGGCTTCAACTTTCTACTAGCCATGAAAACACCAAACACTAGCTTCTGCCAATGTGGGTATCTCTGCTTTGCTTCTGATAGGACCTCGCTGACATAATAGACCGGCCTTTGTACCGGGTTCTCTTTTCCTTCCTCTTTTCGCTCAACCACCACCACGGCACTCACAGCTTGAGGCCCGGCTGCAACATACAAAAGCATGGGTTCCTTGGGACCCGGCGCCGCTAAAACTGGCGCTTCTGACAACTGCTTCTTCAAGGCCTCAAAGGCCTCATCTGCCTCTTGATTCCACACAAAGTTATCTGTCTTCTTCAACAGCTTATACAACGGAATAGCTTTTTCTCCAAGCCGGGAAATAAACCGGCTCAACGCAGCCACACAGCCTGTCAGCTTCTGAACATCAGCCAACTCCTCTGGCCTTTTCAAACTCTGGATTGCACGAATTTTTTCCGGGTTTGCCTCAATTCCACGCTCTGACACAATGAAACCAAGTAACTTGCCCGCTGGAACCCCAAAACACACTTCGTAGGATTAAGCTTCATCTTGTACTCTCTCAGATTCTTGAATGTCTCTGCAAGGTCATTAATAAATGACCCGGCTTTTTCTGACTTGATAACCACATCATCAACATAAGCATGCACATTGCGCCCAATCTGATCATGAAAACAATTCTGGATACACCTCTGATAAGTTGCTCCTGCATTCTTCAACCCAAAAGTCATGGTCTTGTAACAAAAAGCACCAAAGGGGGTGATAAACGACGTCTTCTCCCAATCTTCCTTGTTAAGTTTGATCTGATGATAACCTGAATACGCATCCAGAAAACACAAGAGCTCGCTGCCTGCAACTGCATCAACGATTTGATCAATGCGCGGCAGTGCAAACGGATCCTTGGGACAATGCTTGTTCAAGCTCGTGAAATCAATACACATCCTCCACTCATTATTCTTTTTCAGAACCAAAACCGGGTTAGCTAACCACTCTGGATGAAACACTTCCATGATAAAGCCGGCCTCCAAAAGCCGGGCTATCTCCTCTCCAATTGCTTTTCTCTCTCTGCATTCATTTTTCTCAAACCTTGTTTTACCGGCCTAGCCTTGGGATCAACATGTAAACGGTGCTCAGCGAGTTCAGTTGGAATGCCTGGCATGTCACTAGGTGTCCACGCAAAAACATCCCGATTCTCACGGATGAACTCGATGAGCGCGCTTTCCTATTTGTCAGTTAAGTTTGTCCCTATGGCGAACTGCTTGGAGGAATCCCCAGGCACAAAATCCACCATCTTTGTGTCCTTTGCTGCTTTAAACTTTGCCCTATCATCTTCTGTCATTGGCTTCTTGAGCGCCGTGTTATCCTGTGGGTCAACATTTGATCTGTAAGCTTTCAACTCCTCTCTTGCACACGTTTGTTCTGCCAGGGCTGCATCCCCTTCATCACACTCTGCTGCTATTTCCCTGTTACCATGAACAGTGATGATCCCATTGGGACCCGGCATTTTCAACTGGAGATACACATAACACGGCCTTGCCATGAACTTGGCATAAGCCGGCCTTCCCAACAATGCATGATATGGACTTGGAAACTTTACCACCTCAAACGTGAGCCACTCTGATCTGAAGTTATGGATAGACTCGCCAAAAGCTACCTCCAATGAAATTTTACCCTCTGGTGTGGCTGATTTCCCGGAACTATACCATGAAAAATTGTTGACGTTTTCTGCAACTGTGACTCCTTCAACCCATGCGCACAAACGTGTCCCAGTACAAAATATTGATGCTACTGCCACCGTCCATCAAAACCTTTTTCAACTCGAAGCCATGAACTTGAGGAGCAACAACTAGCGCAAGCAGGCCCGGGTGCTCCACCACCTCTGGATGATCTGCTCTGCTCCAAGTAATTGCATGCTCTGACCACCTCAAATACCTTGGAATTCCAGCAGCCACTGTATTAACCGCCCTTTTGACTATCTTTCTCTCTCTTTTTGTTGTGCCACTGGTATAAATGTGATACTGACCAAGTTGCCTTGGCTGCTGTGAAAATCCTCCTTGGTTACTCGTGTTCTGGTTCTGACCCTGACCCGGGTTTCCAGTGGGTACCGCATTTGCTCCTGTTAGAGGCCCCGCAGCCGGGTTACCACCCTGGCCGGGTCCTCCACTTCTGTTTGCTCCCTGCAGAGCTCTCTGCACCTCATTATTTTTCCACCTATTCAAATCCACACACTGTGCCAATGAATGATTGGATGGTCTGCCCATCTTGCTATGGCGAGGACACGGCATCCTAAAAGCTTCCTCAGTACTCATTGGGCGTGTTCCCTGGTAACTACCTCCACTATTGTGATTCCCACTGTTTCCCTGATAACCCCTTTTGTCCTGGTAGTTCCCGTCCATCCTTTGCCTCTGAAACCCGGTATTGGTGTTTGCTACTAACTCTGAACTTCCATCATTATGACCTCGCTTATGCTGATTCTGATTGTTGTTATTGTTGTTTCCTGAGCCACTATTGTTCCTTCCACCATTATTTGCCGTGCCTATTGCAAGCATCCATCAACTCCGCCATGGTGACCGGCTTAACCCGGTGCCCTTCCTTCATGCGACCCAGCTTCTGGACAAGTGGTGCATACTTACAAGTTTTCTCCATTGATGAAATTGCATCCTTGGGCTCAATACCAGATGAAGAGTGCAGGATCTCCGTGACCTGGCCCATCCAATGACGTGCCGACTTGCCTTTTTTCTGTATACAACGATCAAGATCCTCAATGGAAAACAAACGCTTGCACGTACCCTAAAAATGCTTGGTGAAAACTGCCTTCAACTCATCCCAGGAATTAATGGACTTCTCTGGTAGATTTTTAAACCACAACTTCGCTGCTCCATCGCTCATCATCAAATACATGTACTTGGCACAAACATTCTCTGTGGCATTGCGTATACACATTGCCATCTCATAACTGCTCAGCCAGCTGGCCGGGTCCACGCTGGGCTCATAATTGGATATCTTACTTGGCTCCTTAAACTTCTCGGGGAAAGGCTCTGCTCTAATGGAATCTGAAAGACATTTTGGCCCGGCCAAACTAGAAGAACTTGACAAAATATTGATATTACCGGGTGAGCTTGCAGATGCGGCTGGTGCAGGACCCGGTCCTCCTTGTGGTACTCCTGCTGCAGGTACTACCGGGTTTGCATTGCTCGCACTTCTCCCCGCGCGTGATCTATTGACTATCTGCTGAGCTACGGAAATTGCTGGGGCGGGTTGATGCTGCTGATTGTTTTGATTTTGATTTTGCTGGGGCGGGTCTTGCTGCTGTGCCGCTACAGGCCCAGCCAATGGCGGGTTACCTCCATTGCGACTCTTGCTACGATACGTTGTGGAATGCAATGCACTTTTCTCCCTTGAATACTGAGTTTGCTAGACAACTGCAGTGCGTAACATGTCAATGGCACGCCGGGCTTCAATCTCCGCTGGCGTGTCTCCCAATGGAATACGATCAAGCGCCAAAGTTGCTGCATACACGTTATCCGCCGGATTTGAATAGTGACCCGCCGGCGTGTGAAACCTTGGTGTTCTGGGCGGCAGACCCGGATTTCCCCTGGCTCCCCCAGCGAGAAGACCCGGCGCCGTTGCCACTGTAACCCCAGCTGCTCCTGTTCCTCTATCTGGTTCTACATCTGCCCTTACAACTGGAGCCACCTGGGTGACACCAACTGGTTGATCTTCTGGGGTCCCAAACAAGACTGCTGGGTTTATAACGTTTTCTCCAGGGCCAGCCGGCTCTGGTGCCTCCTCCGGTGCGCCCTGGTCATCTCATTGAGACGATTTTCCTCATCCTCTATTTGCCTCTTTCTTGCTTCTATTTCTTGCCTCTCTGCCTCGGCGTCCCTGCGCATCTGCTCCAACGCTCGACGTGCTGTATCCAATTCCATTGCTCTAACTGCTGCGTTTTCTGGAGTAACCAACCTTGTAAGGGCTGATGGGTCTAAGACCAGGCCATTGTTAAACAAGGTCGGGGCAGCTGTTGTGTTACTTCTATCCTCTCCTTGGGCCCGGTTATGCAGGAACCCAAAACTGTTTCTGTATCTTGCAGTATCCTCGCTTTCCTCTGAGACCGAAGCCGGCTCTCCATCAACTCTCTGTTCTGCCAACTCCAGAATTGGGGGCAGCTGCTGTTGACCCGGGGTAAAGGCCGATGGTACAACAGCTGATGGTGATGGTTGCATGCTGGACGAAGGCGCGGTGTACACCGCTACCCTATGAACCAGGCTTGGACTTGACTCATGTTCCTCATCATCTTCCTCTTCTGCATCATACCCGAACCGGCCTTCAAACAGGGGCAAGATTGATTCCGACCCGGCTTGTTCCACCGCGCCACCCGGGATTTCGGCCGGGTCATCCAGCCATTCCTCCAGCGTGTTCAGGACCTCCTCAACTTCAGCTGTGCCAACTGATTCCTCTTCATCAGATTGAACAATTGTGGCGGCTCCTGACACAGATTCATAATCTCCATCACTAGCAGATCTAGTTGTAATCATGCCCACAAAAACATTAAATTTGCCAATTGGAATAACATCACCTGATTCAATTAGATCAGATTCCGGCCCCGAGCCAAAATCATCGACGATGGATTCTCCTTGCTCATTGACTGTGATCTGGCCAAAAACAAAGTTTTCGACCCCTCTCTTTGCTTCTCCCATGATGGTGACACCTTTGGGTGCGAATCCCACAGACGGCGCCAACTGTCGTGGGGTAGATAACACGGCAGATGCTACTTTGGGGTAGCTTGAGTTTTTGGGTAAGGCGACACTGGCGTCTGGGAGATTGTTCAGCATTGCAGGGGACACAGGTTTACCCAGGTTCGGCCTCTCCATTGGAGATAAAGACCTACTTCCTGCTATTTTATTATTAATCTTGGTCTCGATCTCGATAACCCGGCTACGACAACAGAGCCGGATCTCGATCTAGGTTACAAAGCTTGTGTGTCTCTCGATGGTTCTCTCGCCTAAAGCTTGGGGATTATGAAAGTCTTACTAGCTATGGCTCAGGGGCCGGTTTATATAGATACCGGGCCCTCTGACCGCGAACACAATAGAGTCGGGCTCTACCCGAACTCCCGAGTCCTATCCTAACTCCTTTATTCTTCATGCACTCCAAGTCTTGAACCGCCTCTCGAACCGCCTCTTGTGCCTTCCAGAATATCACCTTCCTTAGCCGGATCACCGCCGAGATGCCGGCCCAGAAACATAACCAGGCCCGTGCTGAAGGCTAACTGGCCTGACCGGGCCTCCTTCCTGGCGGGTCACGTTTCCCTCTTCATGGGCCTACCGGGTTATTATCCCTCCATCAGTGTCCAGGCGGACCGCAGCTCACCCTGAGCTTGTAGGGGATGACGGCGAAGTCGGGGACGCAGCGACGGTGAAGAACTCGAGTGGCGGAGCTTCGGACGGCCGCGGGGAAGACGAACACGGTGGCGCCGATTCACAGCAAACCGGCGCGATTCCTTCTGCGTGGAGGTAGAGCACGGCACGGCGGAGCTTGTGGGCCTGCGCGATTCATCGGGGGCGGGCTCAGTCGACGGCGATGACAACGTCAACAGCGAGCTTGGTCCATCCGTGGTGGGGAAAAGAGAGGAGAGCGTGAGGGAAGCTGGGGAGCAGGTGAGTGAGGGAGAGGAGCAGAGCGGCTCGTGGGGGGCCTTATCTCCTCGACGCGGCAGGAGGAGCTGGGGGGGGGTGGGGCCGGTGCGGCGACGTGCCGTGATGGGAAGCGAGGAACACGACGGCGTGGCGCTAGTGTCGCCGTGTCGAAGACATTTTTGCAGGGAACCCCCTGCACCTCTTTTCCCTCTTACATCTAGGTCCCTTTTGTATCGGTTTTAAATAAACAACACCTGTTTTCTATTTAATTGAGGCACTTAACTTATTTCAAAAATTATGAGAAAATTCAGGTGGCGTCCCCATATTAATATGAAGCTCCCCTAATTTTTCCAGATTATTTGAAACTCATTTGGTAGGAAAATAAAATAGGAATTGCTCACAGGCAATTTTGAGTTTCTCTCCATTTATTTTATTTACAAATCAAAATAGTTTGCAAAAATTATATTTGGAACTTTTGGAACTTCCTTGACAATATAAGTTGTCAAGTATTTTTGTTTTGCAAGTTTGAGTGCCTTCACTGTTTTGAAATTTGTTGAAGCAAATTTGGCATTTGGTTTTAAAATGTGCCAAGCCAACAACAATTCCCTAGCAACAACACAATTCCCTAGCACAATTCCCTGGCTACAACATTGATGCATGGATGCTATGATGCAATGAACACAAAAGTGGAAAATTTACACGGGTTTTTAGGTTCTAAAACTTCGGGCTGTTACAATTCTACCCCCTTACAGGAATCTCGTCCCGAGATTCTTAGAGTAGGAAAGAGGGACAAGGGTTACAACGGTACTACACGATCTTCTCTATGTAGAATGATTCAGCACATCATGAAGATCTTCATCGGCTTCACTTCGAGGTCACTATTAGAGTACACCTTAGGAAAGAAGGAAACCTCTCCGGAAGGATGGGTCTTTGTAAAGATACAACGGCCGGGTACCTCCTAGTAGAACCTAGGATGAGACTTCTAGCATCCCTTGAATTAACAGTTAGGAGACACATGGGGGTGACGGAAGATTGATAAGCAGTTTCCAGTTGGTAGACCACTGTTTCTCAAGGATTCGAGATATGAACTTTGCACAAGGCCTTGAATTTCTGAAGACGAATGTTAAGGAAGATTCCAACAGAGGAAGAGGCAACTTCTACCAAACAGCTTGAGTAGAACTTTCCTCACGGAGGAGCATTTCAGATCACAGGAGAAGGGTCGGTAAGATGGACATAGGGAACTTCAGAAACTCCGCAAACGTTGGTATCGGGGACACTTCTTGATTTTTTTAGACGTCAAGGACAAGCTTCTTGAGGATCACGAACTATCGTTTCTGATTGAGATTTAGATCTAGTCAGGTGTAGAGATACTTTAGACTCCACATGTATGAATAGGGAATCTTCGCAAAGCATACCAACGGGTTACAATTGCTAGGACCCCAAGAGTTGGACTATAAGGTCAAACTCCAAAGGAGGAACGAGATTGCGGAACTCACGTATTAGCAACTGTCAGAAGACAATGTGCACCTACTTGGATTACTTGCAATGATACACCATTGAGTCTCTGCTGGGGAAACACCAACGAAGACAAAAGAAGTTCTCTGACTTCCTCTCTTCCTGGAACAATTCAATCAGTGGCTTGGATGCATAGATGAAATTCTCAAGGAAAGGAGGTAACAACATACCATTCCGAGAATATTCTACACATGCATGATCGAGTTGAAATGATTCCGAGGAAACCAGACAATTCACTCAGATCCACGGCGACATCTTTCAGCAATTGCACGTGAACCAGAGGCAGTCACTTCTAACTCTAGAACACATACCTTGTGCCGACACAAAGTTAGTTCCAACAAGTTTCCAATGCTAACGCCCAATATCCCAGATGAATCTCCTCAAACATGGAGAAGATAGGAAGGTAGTTGATGGGCTCAACAACAAACTTATCCAGATACTCCAAGATGGTAGACTCATATTTCACCAGTATGGGGCATAAGTATTGGTCGGACTAACACATTCAATTAGGTCGGTTTGAGTTTGATTTGATGATAGCCCAATTCAAATCAAAGATTTGTAGGATAGCAAATCCGCAAAGGAGATACCACCTAACTTCAACACGGACAGACTAGACATCCCTTTTGGAAGGAACTATATCGGATAGAGCTTTTGTCTTTTAACTCTCCAAGTTGTTTAAGCTCAACCGAATAATTCAGGACATCCAGCACGATTTTCTTGGAGAAAGGAGTTGTTCAGAGAACCAGCTTACTCATAAGATCAACCTCACGGTCAGGTGACAACCTGATGATACTTGTGGAAAGACCTCCAGAATATCACGATCCACCGATATGTCTTGAGTTCGAGAGAGAAATCATGCCTTACAAGGCAAGACAATGTGGTCTTGGGAACTTCAGCGCAGCTCTTTGACCGAAGAAGGGCACCAGAGAAAATGAACTTGGGAACACAGTCAAGCTCAACTTATTGATCGGCCAACCAACCATGATAAGAAGGACAAGGAAAGTCCTTGGATTCCCGCGCAGTAAGAACTGCTGAGAATATCCGACAATTACATTATTGCTCACGTCTCATCATTCTTGAGTAACAAGTCACTCGGAGAACGAAGAGTAACAAGGTGTAAGAGCATCACTTCATCAAGAGGATCATGATACTTAGCACGATTGCACACTCTTTATACCAAGGCGTCGTGCTATTCCGAGATGGAACAGAAACAGAGACTAAAATAAACCTCTTATTCTGTGGACTACAAAACTTTGACCTAGCCCGAGAAGTGGACAAGATACTGGAGTTTGTTTCTCCTAACATCCCAAAGTGGAATGTCTTGATGGACCACACGAGTGAAATGCATCAGAACACCTAATGCACGATAAAACTTTACGGTCAACCGACAGACAAAAGTCGGAAAGCAGATCAGAGTACGAGACATGCTCAGGGGAAATCTTAGGATGTTAAAGATGCACCGGTTATTACTCAATTGTGATAACCATGCCCAAAAAGGAGAGATGCAACAGAGTCAAATAAAACTGTAGCAAGACTGTTGTTGATTCGTAGCTCACCCATAAGGACGCCGGAATCTTCTTCAGCTTGCTCAGTAGAGACGTGGTTCAGGCGACCACGCACAATAGGTCCAGCCTTGCCAGCTGGAGTGGCAGGGGCTCATGCAGGTGTTCCCATGATAGGTGCCTTCTGGGGGCACTCCCTGGAGTAGTGACCGGCCTGGCCACAGGTGTAGCAAGTGAGTCCAGGTGGAGCAGGTAGCATGGGACGGTGCCCACTTCCGCTGGGGCACTCCCTGGAGTAGTGACCAGCCTGGCCACAAGTGTAGCAGGTGAGTCCAGGTGGAGCGGGTAGCTGAGGACGATACCCACTTCCGCTCGACCCGAAGGTTGAAGTAGTGGGGCGCGTGGTGGCGTGCTGAGCAATCTTCTCATGGGCATCCTTTACTGCATCTACTATGAACTCCATAGAACAATTAGCCGAAAAATGATAATTTCCTTCGCATAGGTAGCAAGTGGCGCTAGCGGTTGGGCACTTGCCAAGCGGATGCGCGTTGAAACAGTGCGGGCAACTGCCGGGGCATTGACTCGCCTGATGTCCACCCCTTCCGCACTGACTACATGCCTTTCCTTGTGGTGGTCACCTCTTTCTGGTGTACTTAAGGGGGCACTTCCGGTACGGATGTCCGCGTTCCCTACAAGTGTAACACCTGCATTTGTCTATAGCTTTCTTGGGTAAATGTTTAGATGTATGGGATTTCTCCCGATCAAAGGGTGTCGAGTGGGTTCCTGGGGTGGCTTCAATTTGATGGAGCGGAGGACTTTGTGCCATTCTGTAGATTTCACAAGGATGCAGTTAGTATCCACCTTGGTATGGTTGAGACATTAGCATTAGCGTACTCAAGTACTCAGACTAGGGACGATAATACTTTGGGCAACAACGAACAAAGAACCAACAAGATGGGACTTGGGTCAAAGATCAGCATCGTGTACCAGTAGCATGAGATTCAAATGGCTAAGAAACCACGTGATTCAACCCACACTATACGGCACAATCTGGGACCTTCTGTTCAAGTCCTTGGGTTAGGAATAACAGTGTTCCAACATCTGAGTTGAATTTGGATTGTAACGCAGGGGGAGCAACCAGACACATAACACTAAAGGTCCACATAACACGTAGTATTGGGTTCTACCTTCAGTGTTATCCTAGTAATTTTGAAGTCACAGATGAGAAGTAATTTTTTTAACTCAAATCGAGGTAAGATTGCTCCGAGATTAGAGTGTAACCAGATAAGGAGTAAAAAGAATCCTAAGATGGTTTTCACAACTCATTTTTAGGTTAAAAATATTTTCGCAAACACTAGACTCAACGTCGACCAGTAGAAGGGTTTCCTACAGGCAGTCCTGTTCTGATACCAACTTGTGGCGCCCCGACCCGACTACTATACGGTGATGCTGTGTCACCGGTTATCCGATACAACCAGCCACAACTATCAATGCATAATAGAGAGATCAAGACTGGTGGAACAACTGGCACATCACAGACTCTACGACACAAATCATATAGTTCAACTCTTATAATAGAGAAAGATAGCAAATGACAACCAGAGGTCACAGACCCAACATTAGAACAAGCGGAAGCAAATTAAGTTGTTCTAAACAACAAGATCCAAATATGGCCTAAGAGGCCTACAGATAAACATCCAGCGCCAGCTGTTCCGGGATGTCCCAAGCTGCCACCTGGGAACCCCAGACTACGCGTCGACGTCCACAAAGAACCCACCTTCGAGGTCGGTGAAGTCGTCCTCTGAAATAGAACAAACGACGTTGAGTTCGACGAACTCGCAAGATTATATATATAGCCTTAGCTCGATGAGGCTTTCAAGGTTTTATGTCTGTTTGCATAAAGCTGATTTTGTTTATAAAAACATAACTCAATGGCATCGACTATTCAGAGTATTTTTAAAAGGGGTAAGAAGTAAATATTTCTTCTGATCGCCTGTCTCATCATCAACCATCATCAACCACTGTACCGGTTCTACCAAGGCATCTCCCCGACCCTCGAGGAAGTCAACCTTACATTCTTGAGTAGTACCTTTAGTACTCAGTTTTTAATCATTCCGTTCAAGTTATTCTATGGTCTTACCTTCACTTCCCAAGTTCGTCCATAACCGCGGACACGGCTTTTTGGAAAGATTTACCCTGCAGGGGTGTACAATGTTTGCCACGCGTACCATCCGGCCCATTACCTGTACATTAGCTCTCTTCCTTGGAAAGCCAGCTGGGTGGGAGCGGTGTCGACTTCTCCCTCGTTAAGGACTAACCCAGGATCATCAGTGAGGACGGAGCAGCGAATGCCTACAACACCCTGCCCCGTGGCCACTCATTTTCCTAAACACCACCATCCTCATCCCAGTTCATACCACCATCATCACGCACGCGCAAATGGAAGCTCAAACTAGAGGACCCTGGCTAGTCCCGCCCGAGTTATTTAGTCTATGAGGGTTCCTGCAATTGCATAGGCCTCACGCATGGTTGCACGCTCAGTCTTGGTTCAAGAGGTAAAGAACTCGCACCTAGGCGATGAGAACGAGACAAAGCACCACAACCACAGTGGCCTCTCATCCCCACCTTTAAGCATTTTATTACCTGTCACCACAATTCTCCACCATCATCTGAACATCTCAACACCTGTTTCCAACATGACATAACCATCGAACGCATAAACATTTAACTAAGCATGGCTAAGCATCAATATAGCATAGTTAAGTAGCTCAGGTCAACAACACAATCCTATGGTTAATAGGAGGGAAACAGTTAATGGCAGCAGAATCTTAATGCAACTATAGGATACTCTAATCCAATAAAATTGACATTAGGAACCGCATGCAATATTATAGTGGAGAAAATATTTGCGGAAAATAGGATAAGACATGCTCAGAGGGGGATTACGCTTGCCTTGTGGATACGGCTGGTAATACGGATCGTCACGATACGGTGGTGGCACTTCAACTCCTTGATCTACCGATGCACAAACAACACCAGGAAGGAACAATAAATACCACAAACACAATAGGTGCAATGCCCAAACATGATGACATGACAATTTAAGGCGTTAAACCTTTTATAAGCTTTCTAGCAATTTTAAATGGGGTGCGAGAATGATTACTTCAACCAGAATAGGAAAACACCCCATATTTAGCTTAGTGATCCTAATATTACTAAAAGTACAGCATTTTAATTGTGATCAGATGTGCATGATGATGATGATTCTACGTAGTTCATGTTTTTCTGAGCATTTTGGTATCTTGCACACGATTTTCTGATTAACCAAATAAAAGTTATTCCCGTTATAACACCTCTTTATTTTATGTGCCTTTAGGAGTATTTATAACCCAGTACAAATATTTACCCAATTAGAAAGAAAAGGAAAAGAGACAGATAAATTTCTATGCTGCAACATTTCGGAAATTCCGATTATTTATAAACCGGATTATCCGATGACTGGAAATATGAAATTTTTGGTACTGAGGAAAATCGGAAATTCCGATTTTGGCACACTCGGAAAATCCGATGTCCACAGATGGGCCGAATTTTGCCTAAGGACTGAGAACAAAAATGTACTGGAGAGACTCGGAATATCCGAGCGTGTAGTACTCGGATTATCCGATCAACCCACACGGAGGCGAGCTTCAGCGGCGGTTCTCCACGGCTACGGCGGCTCGACGAGCAAGACGGGGAGGGAGAGGATGGAGGGTGTCCAGGCGGACCGCAGCTCACCCTGAGCTCGTAGGGGACGACGGCGAGGTCGGGGACGCAGCGACGGTGAAGAACTCGAGTGGCGGAGCTTCGGACGGCCGCGGGGAAGACGAACACGGCGGCGCCGATTCGCAGCAGACCGGCGCGATTCCTTCTGCGTGGAGGTAGAGCACGGCACGACGGAGCTTGTGGGCCTGCGCGATACATCGGGGGCGGGCTCAGTCGACGGCGACGACGATGTCAATGGCGAGCTTGGTCCATCCGTGGTGGGGAAAAGAGAGGAGAGCGTGAGGGAAGCTGGGGAGCAGGTGAGTGAGGGAGAGGAGCAGAGCGGCTCGTGGGGGGGCCTTATCTCCTCGACGCGGCAGGAGGAGCTGGGGGGGCGGTGCGGCGACGCGCCATGATGGGAACACGACGACGTGGCGCCAGTGTCGCCGTGTCGAAGACGTTCTTGCAGGGAACCCCCTGCACCTCTTTTCCCTTTTGCATCTAGGTCCCTATTGTATCGGTTTTAAATAAACAACACTTGTTTTCTATTTAATTGAGGCACTTAACTTATTTCAAAAATTATGAGAAAATTCAGGTGGCCTCCCCATATTAATATGAAGCTCCCCTAATTTTTCCAGATTATTTGAAACTCATTTGGTAGGAAAATAAAATAGGAATTGCTCACAGGCAATTTTGAGTTTCTCTCCATTTATTTTATTTACAAATCAAAATAGTTTGCAAAAATTATATTTGGAACTTTTGGAACTTCCTTAACAATATAAGTTGTCAAGTATTTTTGTTTTGCAAGTTTGAGTGCCTTCACTGTTTTGAAATTTGTTGAAGCAAATTTGGCATTTGGTTTTTAAAATGTGCCAAGCCAACAACAATTCCCTAGCAACAACACAATTCCCTAGCTACAGCATTGATGCATGGATGCTATGATGCAATGAACACAAAAGTGGAAAATTTACACGGGTTTTTAGGTTCTAAAACTTTGGGCTGTTACAAGGAGGCCCTCTTTTTGGCCAATAACTGCACCAGCCCCATACATGTCCTTCAACACATTTTTATTGGGCTTCTCAGTAGAATGCATACGGTGACCACTAGGAGGATGGCTGTTGTTGTAAGAATAGCCAAGGAGAGTAGGCAACCGAGCAAAAGAGGATGTATACTGAGTGTTACCCGACATCCATTTCATGGTCTTGAGATGGTCACTCTCGATCACCAAGGTGGAGAAAAACTACAGAATAAGTGGCACATTGTAAGGACATTGCTTCACCATGAGAGAAACCATTCCCATATGTTCAAGCACATCTGCAGTTTGAGCATAACTGGCCTTGTCCTTGATATCTCGCAGTCTGTAGGGCTGCATCGGGCGAATAGGGTGCTGATAATGCAGATAGATGTCCTTGTGTATATAGATCTGCTCCATGCACCTGAAGTTGAGATCTTCAATATTTTCATCTCTGGGCATAGTCCTATACCAGTTGGGCTGACGAACTTTGGCATAGTCAACGTTGTTCATGGTCAAGTAGTTGGGGCGAGTTTCCTTGCCCTTCCTCGGAGGTTTAGAGGCAACTTGCTTCACAGACTTCTTCATGGCTGGCAGTTTTTCTTTTCTAGCAAGCTTCTTCGGAGGACTACTCGAACCACCTGTGAGATAAAGCAATAGATGGATAACATAGATGAGTACACACAAGTCTAGGCACAGGAATGATACAAGGTACAATAGGAGAGCATCCATAGGTTGATAATACTTAGGCCTAGGTAAATCAGAACAATTCTGAACTTAACTGTCGGAACCGGATAATCCGGCCCAAACAGAACCGGATAATCCGGTCTGGAATTTTTAGAACAGTTTGATTCGAATCCTAGGTCTAAAAGTAGATCGACACAAAATGATGCTACCCTAGTTTACCTAGTATGCAGGAAATGACCAAGGGAGACTCTATCCTCAAGCAAAGCATCAATAGAACTCCTTTTTATGAATCTAGATGAAGAACACCCAAGATTTGAAAATTACAGATTTACCCTCGTCCATTGAGGAAACTGCTTGGAGGAAGGAGTTCCCGGGGAGGAGGAGCACCAGATCCAGCCGGAAACCGCAAGGATTGATGGACGGAGTCACTGGAGACGGCGTGGGGATGGCATGCGGCTGTGGGGTGGAGAGAGAGAGAGTCGGGGTGGAAGAAAAGCTCATATGAGCCCTTCACATCGACGCTCTCCAGGAAATAGAGACAAACTGCTCAACCGGATATTCCAGTCCGAGTTGGGACCGGATAATCCGCCCAGCCGGATATTCCGATCCAATAAGGACCGGATATTCTGGTCACAAAATTTCTGTGAAAAACACAAAAATCCTGGCCTGCTGGACCCTTTCTTCCAGTATTCAAAACAAGACTTGTGTGCATTAGAGAGAAGGTTTCTAGATAAGGAAGGCTTGGGATAAGATTGCCAAACTGACATTGGTACTTCACACTCACTAGATTCCCTGGCGCGGCTTGCCGCGCGCCACCCGCCGTTGACACTGGTTTTCGATTTGCAAAACGCTATGACAAACCTTATTAATATGACACGATAGTAAATAAGTATTACACTTGGCAGTGGCACTATAGGTTTAGAGCAAAAGTACAATGCTTTTAGAAATACAGAGTCTACATAAGTAAGTCTACAGGATATATACGTTTTTCATTACAACATCTACGATCATCACATAGATCGTAAGATTAGATATCAAGAGCATAGACATATAGTAGGTAGCCCGATAAGCACAAATTAATACAAATATATTACTGGTATCGATAGACAGACAAAGGCAGCTGATAGAGAGGCATCATGATCAGCTAAAGATCACTCAGCAAAATATTTCGAAGGCAACAACATCTCTGCTCACCCAAATTAAAACAGACTGAAACACAAAATAAACCAGTTTCATACATAGGAGGCTAGTGGCACTGAATTAAGAGTCTACAAATGTTTGTCTCTTCTAACTTAAGTTTCTATCATAGGCTAGAGCCATCCACAGGTTTAACTAAACATCTGGTACCATGCCAAAAAATAACACATCAAGAAACTTCGATGCAAATGGAAGACAAAAGCGGCATCCACATAAGGTGCACATACCTAAGGTGCACATGTGCATTGCCTCGACCGACACTTAGTCTATATTTACAGGATGATTACATAAGCAACCAACAGAGTCTTTAAAGTTGAAGGTACACATATTAATAGATAAAGGACACTTGCTTCTAACTTGCATCACCATTAGTGCCCATGCCTGAGAAAAGAGCGGAAGAATTAGTCAGGCATCACCAGCAACATCCTGATAATTGAACAGAGAAATCCAAGGGCATACCAAGCCGACCACCCATATCACTAAGATACATTTACTGCTGACTCGCTAGTACAATGCACCAAATTCCAGAGCATGAATATAAGAAGATTTCAGAATGTCCTATGGTCACCTACCTAAACTGAGTTCAGCTTTTCTTCTTGTTGTCAGCACACATTCTAGCCAACATTGTAACTGGTTCACATACACATACGTATAGTGAATGGTAAAAATCGTATAGTGAATGTTTATAATAACTATATCCTCAAAAAAAAGTTACTACCCAAGAATGCAAGTATAAGTATCATAACATAGTAAGTTGTTGCACGATATAATTTAAACCAGCATGATATCAATTAAACCAGAATGGCATAAACAATTTCCATGAAACCCCACTGAAATCTTACCTAGTCATTCAAGGTTTTTAGATTGGATAATCAATTGATATTGTAGATAAAAAGTAAATTATCCTCCCTCAATTGGTTACTTATGTAGTATTAAAGCAGATAGATACAATATTGAAAATGATCCTAAAGTCAGCCCGTAAAATGAAATAGCATCTTTTTTCAACTGAAACTAAATATTATGAGATATTTGTGCATAGCTAAAAGTGACACAACTAACTGATGAAGAAAGGCATCATTGCAGTGTAGCTATATAGAACCAAAATCATTATCTCACATATTTTAACTCAGTATACCTTAAAAACACAACCATGTGGGGACAGACTTACTGATATAGGTGAGGAAGAAACAATTAGTAATCTGAATTTGGATAATGAACCATAGTCTTTCAAAAAAAGGTAAAACAACTTTAATTCAAGCTAAACGAAAACAGATAGTTATGCTCCATCACCACATGAACCATGAGCTAAAAAGGAAAAATATAGATGGGAAACCTTCATGTTGGAGGTAGATGGCCTGATCACACTTTTAATCAAAGCTCCCGAATGAACTTCAGTAAATCTTTTTGCCTCGATTGCATATCTCTTGTGGCTGAGCATTTCCCATGAAGCCAACACAAAATCTTGGATCAAATCGATATATATCAATCAACCTGCAGATGAATCAGAGCACCTTAAGTAATCACTCAACATGAAACTTGGCTTAAGACCGATTAGCGCAGAAAACTCAGACTCGCTAAAATGGTGTCATACTGCAAAGGGACAAACAAAGTGCACTTAGAAAAATTGCATAGCTCACCTCTGAGATCATTGGTACCGCTCACAGCGTCATGCCATCTTACACCAGGTTGTAGTTTTGAAGGAGAAAATTAAGCTAAATCACATGGAGTGGCTCAATACCTAGAAATGTCAATTTTTCATCATTATCTCTGAGCCAATATATAATTAATATAAATAGAGGCGAAGCATAAGAGATAGATCAAAATAGTATAACTGAAAAGTGCTAAAGAAACTACTAACTTTTAACTATCTTGCCATCATAAGAAAAATACAATTTCTTCTCATAGTATATTCTGATATGAGAAAAAGAGCACACGAAGATCATTCAATTTTCAACCTAGATGCAAATTGAGAAACGAAAAACTCTCTGGCCATACACCCGACAACATAAATCGTCCACAATATAACCTGAAGTGTCTTTAAACTTTCCCTCTGCTTAATTGTTGGAAAAGATTTAAATAAAATAATTATCATCTGAGAACTGAAATACTATATGGTGAATCATGAATAATCACAAAATCAGTAATCATGTAAGCATACAAAAAAGTAGTGTTTAGCAAGCGAAAAATATCTCTCCTTTTTCAAATCATAACCAATCTTCCCTGATTAAGAAGTTATGCAAGCTGCAAAAAAACCAGTCCCCACTTTGTTACTTCCAAATGGATCAAAGAAACTGACAATAAGATAGAGCAAAGCTGATATGGAATTAACATGAAATTCATGTCACACATTTTTTTCTCCACTGAAAGTAGTCAGATCATTTCGTTAATAGTAAAAAATACTGCAGCTGACATTTCACAAAATTTAACAGTAAGAAAATGTACATCTTCAAGTCTAATTTATGGTGTTTGGCCACATGTTTCAGAAGCCATGAAACCAGAGAAGGGACTCCAGAATATTTAGATTCTGCATTATTCTGCTTATAATACATGAATTATCCCGGTGTAGAGGAAGAACATGTGTCACTGATATGTCTCAAACGTATCTATAATTTCTGATGTTCCATGTTGATATTATACCAATTGTTACATGTTTTATATACACTTCATAACATTTTTATGCATTTTCTGGGACTAACCTATTAACAAGATGCCACAGTGCCAGTTCCTGTTTTCTCCTGTTTTTGTATTCCAGAAAAGCTAGTCTGGAAATATTCTCGGAATTGGACGAAACTTGGACAGAACCTCCTATTTTTCCAACACGAACACGGAGTCCAAAGGAGAGACGGAGGGAAGCCACGTGGCAGCCACACCATGGGGCCACGCGGGCCCCCCTGCCACGCCGTGGGGTGGTGTGGGGCCCACGTGGCTCTACAGCCGCCGCCCTTTCGCCTATTTATCCCTCCCGACGCGAAAACCCTAAATACCCGAGCCATTATCCACGAAAAGTTCTAGAGACGCCGCCGCCGTCAACCCTAGCTCGGGAGGGTTCAGAAGCTCTTCCCGGCACCCTGCCGGCGAGGGGAATCATCACCGGAGGGCTCTACATCACCATGCCTGCCTCCGGAGTGATGCGTGAGTAGTTCATCCTTGGACTACGGGTCCATGGCAGTAGCTAGATGGTTGTCTCTCCACTTTATGCTATCATGTTTAGATCTTGTGAGCTGACTATCATGATCAAGATCATCTTATTGTAATGCTACATGTTGTGTTTGCTGGGGATTCGATGAATATTGAATACGATGTCAAGTTGATTATCAATCTATCTTATATGTTATTTATGATCTTGCATGCTTTCCGTTACTAGTAGATGTTTTGGCCAAGTAGATGTGTGTAACTCAAAGAGTGAGTATTTATGCTAGATAGTGGGTTCATGCCTCCGGTAATCTGGGAGAGTGACAACAACTTCTAAGATTGTGGATGTGCTATTGCTACTAGGGATAAAATAACCGATGCTTAGTTTAAGGGTGCGTCGTTAGGTCTAATGCATTTATTTACATTACGCACATTACTTAATGCGATTATCCATTGCTTGCAACTTAATATCAACGGGGAACTCGGATGACAACCTGGCGGTGGATTATTAGTCATAGACGCTGTTGGATAACGGTCTATATATTTTGTCGTAATGCCCACATGAATATCATAGTAATCATCATGTCATATATATGCATTGTCATGCGCTCAATATTTTGTCAATTGCCCAACTGTAATTTGTTCACCCAGCATGTTAGTTATCTTTTATGGAGAGACGCCACTAGTGAACTGTGGACCCCGGTCCATTCTTTTACACTGATAATACAACCAACTGCAAATATTGTTCTTTTTCATTCTCTGCAATTTACTACTATTGACGAGGTGTTGGACTCGGCAAATCCCTGGGTTGAGTACCCCGGGTTGATTGAGAGGGAGAGAGATGAGCGCTGGTGATCACGACGGCTGACAAGCAAGGCGTTTTACCCAGGTTCAGGCTCCCGGAGGATAACACCCTACTTCCTTTGCGGATAAAAGAGTCCGGTGAGACTTCTTCAGTGTGTTGTGATCCAGCAGGAGGTTCTTGAAGATTTTGGTCCGAGCATTGTTGCACTCCTGAAAAAATAGAGAGATCAGTTCGGCGGAAAGAGATTTGACACGATTATTGAAGATTTACTTTTCGAAGAAATCCGAGGTCTTTTTTAGCACCCGAGGCCCAATTGAGTCCCGGGGACTCGGCATTGGCCTCGGGGACTCAGCATTGGGGAAATGACAAGTTTTTGAGATTCAAGCCGAGCAATTTTAACTCGGTGGAGTGTCAATTGCTCAACCCGAATCTCGGGGACTGGGAATAGTGTATGTTTGTCATTTGGTTTCAAAAGGAAGAAAGAGAGTTGCGTGAAGAAACTTACCGATGCCTTCTTGCTACAGTCAAGGACCGCAGTCTGCATGTTGTAAATGGACTGGAGCACGGCGCTAGGTCCAGCTGGATGCTCAGAGGTCGGATTAGAGGAGACCTCGGCAGTATCAGCCGAGTTCCAGTCCATGTCGTAATGCTTCTCCGAGCCTAAGCTGTTCCCGCTCTTGGTCCGGAGTTGCCCGACCTCCCAGCTGTTGATGTTCGGCTGGATGGTAGCAGCGAAAAGGGCTCGGGAGGTGGCGACCTGAGAGCTCAAAGGCGCGGTCTTGGTCAAGGTGGACTTCGGCACAGGGACATGCGGCACCAGTTGGGTGCTCGCAGCCTTGGGTCCCGGTGGCGGCATCGGAGTTTGTTGTGGCTGTTTGGGGGGCTCAGCTACTCGAGCTGAATCTTTCTGCTGCTGCTGAAGCTTTTGCTTCTGCAGTTGTTGTTGTTGTTGTTGTTGCTTCTTCTGCTGTTGTTGTTGTTGTTGTTGTTGTTGCTGGTTGCGCGCAGCTTGAGACTTGGGGGAGAGCCGAGGCTCCAGCACAGTCTTAGCCGGAGTCTTGGCGAGATTTGTCTCCGCATCCTTCTGAGGACGCGGAGGAGTCTGATCTCGGCGGGGAGCAGAGTGTCCCAGGCCGGAGTCAGAGCTCGGCGTTGGAAGTTCGGCGGAGGCGACACGCACCGGGGAGGAGGTGGTCCTCTCTGGGCTGTGGATGTCAACGGACCGTTCTGGAGGAGAGGCTCTGGCGGGGCTGCCGAGGTTAACCTCGACCTCGGTTGTCTGAGATTCAACCACTGGAGGCAGTGGTGAATGTATCGAGTTGTGGCTCTGTTTGATCTGCCGCGCCGGGCTAGACGAAAAAGAAAGATTAAGTTAGAGTATAAAAAGCTTAACCTCGGAACAGCATGAAAAGTAAAAGGGAGCAAGGTGACTTACGCATCTTCGTCCACGGGGCCTCGTTTCTTGTGCCTCGCCGAGGTCTTCTTGGCACGCTTGGCTTTGGGCACTGCAGTCTCCGAGGTCTTAGAAGCCTCGGCATCGGAGGTACCGGGTCCTGAGCTCTTCCGGGAGGCTGCAGACGCTGGATGAAAGTTCTTATATGTCGGAGGAGCATAGGAAATTGGAATAACATTGACATGTTCCAGAATTTGGCAATCGTCATCGTCATCATCGGGCCAATCCTGGATGGACGATCGAACTGGTGGGCGGTGCGATGGGCAACCACGAGTCTTACCCGAGGTGGCCTTGGGAATAGGGAGGTGATCCTCATTGTCCAGATCTTCAGCCTCGGCGGCGACCGGAGTAGGCAGGTCGGGAGTCCACTCCTTAGAGGAAATGGGGCCATCCTCGATTTCATGTCGAGTGAACTTCTGCAGAGGTGGCGAAGTAAAACCGAGTTAGCACAAGAAGCAATACAATGTCGGAGTGAAAATGAAACCGAGGAATATTACGCCGGGTAAGGTACACCTACTTGGGCTGGAAGGTGATCTCCACTTATCGGGCATGGTGGTCTTGGCGATGGCCCGGATGCGCCTCTTCACCTCGGAGTCGCTGAGTTCATGGGTGCTATTCCGGGTGGGGTCATAGCGACCACTCATGTGGCAGATCTTGTGGGCCCGCGCTTGTAGAGGATTAACTCGGCGGGTGATCATGGTGCGCAAGATGTCATCTGCTCCCCAGCCTTTCTCCTGGAGTGACATCATGGTTTGATGAATCAGTAACACCTCGGGGGCGTCAGGCTCGGGCTCGTAATCCCAGTTGAGTTGGGCAGTGGGGGTTCCGATGGTGAACTCCGGCAAATTGATGAGGTCTTATTTTCCGGGGTTCTTCACGTAGAAGAAGGAGCGTTGCCATTTCCGGCAAGAGTCCAGGCCCTGAATCCGAGGAAACTCAGAGGATCGTCGAGGGGAAATAGAGGCCGCCCCGCAAGCGGTCATCTCCTTGTCCGCGACCTTCTTGTTCGGGACACTTTGTTTCTTGAGCTGGAAGTACTTGGCCCATGACTCAATGCTGGGCCATAATCCGAGGTAACCCTCGGAAAAAGTTGCGTAGGCCGAGAGTTGGAGGATGGCATTGGCGGGCAAGTGGTGTGGTTGTAGCCCAAAGGTGTCCAAGAAGTCCCGGAAGAATTTCCCGGCCGGGAGCCCGAAACCACGTTCGAAGTGATCCAGGAAGACGACCCGCTCCCCGGATTCCACCTCGGGTTTGGTATCTTCTTTCTTCGGAACCCGGCAGATGAGATTGGCCGGGATCCGCCGTGAATCTCGGAGCCACTTGATGTCGACCTCCGTGACATCGGATCCCTCCCAGCTACCTCGTTCTCCAGGTGCTCCTTCCTCGGCGTGATCCGGGGCAGAAGACATGTGGACGCTTTCCTGCAGAGGAGGGAGGTTCAACCGGGGTAAATACCTCGGATCATTCAGGACAGCCGGGCTAAAGGATTTAGGCGGGAAACACGTTTCTACCACTGCGAGATACTAGCAAAGATCTACCGATGAGCCAAAAAGGAAAATAAACTCGAGTTCGTCAAGGGGCAAAACTAAGAGGACAATGCGGTGGATGTATCTAAAATGGATCAAGAAGGCGGCTACCTTGGCCCGCAACACCTGCAGACTTCGCGACGGATCCCGTGAACTGCGGACAATTTGCAGAGCCCGCGCCTTCAAACCTTCCAGCTCTTCAGAAACCACTCCGAGACGCCCGAACTCCATGCCGGGCATCTGATAGTCTCCCGGGAACAGAGCCGTCGCCGGGCCCGTCTCCGCCCTGCACCGCCGCCACCGACGTCGGCGCACAGGACGATCACCAACACGAGAACAAAGGGGACGGGATTTAGCCGGAGAGGGCTGTTATCATTAACCTTGCTCGTAGTGATTACAATATGATGTCACTGTCGCACGGTGTATATGTCCCTACGAATGCCCAACTATGTCGTCGTCTTTAAATATACCACATCAGATTTTCTTACGTGGTACATGAGGGGAGGATATTAAATTATTATGCGGTTGAAAACCATCCGTCCACATAATCTTTTCTATTAAAGGAGAGCCCATGATGAATGTCTGGTGTCACACATGCACCGAATTACAAGACAAATGCCATCGCACTGATACGTTGTCCCGCCTGCATGTGCAGTGCTCCCGCCCGAGCCTTGCGCGTGGATCTCTTATCTTTTCACCTCCCATATTTATCTTTCCTTGATTATAGCTAGCTGTTACTCTTCCATGCTCTCCGCATCTACCTGCGTGATCCATGGAGCTCATGCGAAAAATATCTTCCAATTGTTCCTAGCAAACGCTCCTAACAAACCCAGCCATTGGATGATCTTAACAGAAGAGAGAAGAAAGGACTCGTTAAATAGGTGATTACTCTGTTTGATCACCTTCGACATATACCCATCTGCCCGCCAGAAGGCGACGCCGGCGGCGACCAAGGCCGCCACCCCGGCGACCCCGCTGGCCCTTTCATCACCTTCGACATGTTCCCATCTGCCCGCAAGAAGGCCGCGCCGGGGGCAAGAAAGCACCGCCTCCCCCACCCAGTTTGTGTCCTCTCCGCTCCACGTGACCATGGACGGCAACGGCCTTGACCAAGGACGAGAGCGTCACATCCAGGGAGGCCCCACATCCAGGTGAGCTTACTCTGGTAATTAATCCCCTCCTCTTCACCACCCACCCTTCTCTTGGATAATTAGATTTACTTATCGCCTTGTTTGCCCAGCTTACCCAATCGGACTTACTGTGAACCTGTGTATATTTCACAGAACTGCCAGGAAGGACGCATGAAGATGGAGTCGTAGGGGCGCTGTAGTAAGATGAGATCAAGCACCTGCCAAGGATGCCGTCGACTTGTACGCTTGAGGATGGAGGTACCGGAGCGATGTTGCTGGGCTACGAGATAAATCGGCTGTTACCTTATCGCCTATGGGAGGGATGGAGTCGACTCTGCGTGTATGTAAGATCCCTGCTCGCTCTAGATTTTTGTTGATTAATTTGGTGATTTTATCTTTGGGGATCCATTATCTTTGTTACCGATTATCGTGATTCTTGCGTTTCCTGTTGGCCATAAACGATTATTGCGACAAACTGGTTCATTTAACACGGTTCACACCCTGCCATGATAGATAAGTTTCAGTTATCGTACCTCTTTTACAAGAGTTTGTCATTAATATTATGGCAGTGCAACTTATTACATTCAGACGCATTGTAGTCGTCCTCTGATGCAGTCTGTCTCGCAGCACGGATGGGACTGGGCATTCACAGCACAAGATGCTTAATTTATTTGGATCGAATTGTTTGATGTAATCCACGGACATTCAGGTCAAGAAGTGAGGAGTATGCGAGGGGTATTCTCCTTAGTGACTGGCGGTTTGGCCTGTAATTTAAATCAAGTTAAGATTGGCATTTCTGAATTTTTAACATGCAGCGTTGGAGATTTCCTATTGGTTGTCAAAAATCTCAGGCACAACATGGTTGTTGTAGAACTGGTAATGGTCAGATGATGTATGGCTACTATTCTGCAATTCAAGCTCTTGCTCCAGGTCTTGACATTCAGTTAAGCAAATGTGTATTCGTTGTTCTCAAGATTTGACACTAATGAATAAGCTGATCAGTATATAGATCTCCCATTGTATGTTTGGAATTCCAGAAAATAGTAGCGGCAAGCACTGTTACATTTACTCTTAATCTCGTATGACATGAAGATCATGGTTGTTTAGAATGCTTAGATTGCACTCTTATTTGAATGAACTCATATTTGAGCCAATTTAGTTTTGGATGTTCCAGTTATGTTTCTATTGTTCTCAATCATTCAAACAGCTCACATGACTGTATTGCAGGTGATTGCTTGTGATTTCTGTTTCTCTAAAAATTGAGCTGCACCTCTCTCGGTGGATTAGTGGTTGTTGGCTAGCAGAGGTCCTCATTCGCATGGACGGTCTAGATTCTAGAGGATGCATTGGGGAAAATAGGAACAATACTTTCACATTAAGATTCCGAGTAGTTTTAGATGGTCAAATATGTCAGCTGAGTCTGATGTTTCACATGTTGAACTTTAGTTCATCACCAAAAAACTTGCACATGACATAACGCGTAACAATCTCAATTTCAGTTTGGCATAACACATGACATAACTTGTAACAATCTCAATTTGGAGAGTTTCAAACAAAAGACTACCGTTGTGTTCTCAATTTCAACCTTGTAACAATCTCAAATGTGAATATGCCTTATGTCAACCAAACTGCACAATTTCCGTTTGAAACTCGAGGTCAATAATGGTGTAGTCATATTTTTCACAACATGCCAGGAAGGATTTTATGAGGCATTTTGATTCTTAAATATCATGCTCACCCTTTGTTTTTCCCATTGCCTTGCAAATAGCCTATGTGAATCAGACTTATGTTAACTGAAAAGGCCCAACCATGCGTTTGAAATTCAAAGTCCGTAACCGTATCGTATCTCTTGACAAGAGAGCAGTATTGATTTGCCATGGGGTATTCGTATTTTTGACTTGCATGACATCATGCAGAAATTGGTAATTTACGGCATTGAGAAGAGGGTTTGTCTCCGTTTCATTTTGGTTAAGTTGCTCATGACGATGGTACGAAGTATTATTCAGTTTCTTCAAAAAAAAATAGGGCGGTGACTACACATGTCAATCATTTTTTATAAGAAAATATTATTGGTGAAAATTTGGGATTAATTTTAAGATATCTCCTTTCCTCAAGTTTTTTTAGAACACCATCTAACTTCGCAATGCCATGGATGGACAACACGATAGAACCCGTCGATAACAGGGCCTAAGACAGGTGTGCTTGTCGGAGAGGGTGGTCACGGTGGGCATGAGCTTGTATATGGTGGAGAGGTGATAATTGGTGGACGAAGGAGTGGTTTTCTAATCTAAAAAGCAAGGGATGTTTAAAAAATAAATTAACTATCACATGCTCTACACATGGATTGTAAAGTTCTTTTAATGTTTTGTTTGACATATTTAGTGCATAATCACTATAACTGTCTCTCCATTGCAACGCTCACTATAATTGTCTCCCCGTGGATTGATTGTATATAGGTAAGTTAATCTTAAAGTACATCCAATTAACCGCATGTATCTTCATGATAAATGTTAGTCATATGCAAGATGGAGTATAAACTGTATAATACTTAACATAGTTTTCTCTAAAAATCTACCGTCTCCCATAAAAATGGATTGAGTAACATAATTAGTCACCTAAGGAACAACGTGGTTTCTACTACAAATAGTGTAGGAGTGCAGTGGTGGTGGACTTGTGGGAGTCATTACTCTCTCCGTTCTAAATTAGATACACATGTAACATGTCTAGATACATCCACCATGTGGAGAAAGGAAAGTCATCTAATTTGGAACATAGGGAAAATAAATGATCTCCTAGTCATTGTAGACTTAAAAACCCTAAATTACAACACCAAGGTACACAGGAACCAGCACCAATCTTCCCAATTCATCTTAAAAAAATGCTTCCCCAGCTTTTTCTCCTTTTGCAAATTGCCGTGATTTGAGATGGGCATGTGGTAACATGGAAAACTCGGTTGTTATAAGGCCTTTATCGTGGTGGTCTTGGTCTCCTGACCTATTTGAGGACGCTTGAAGCCCCAAAGCCAGGATCCTTCTCCTATCCATTCTTAGGTAGATTACGGGCCATACAAGAGGCCCATCAGTGACGCCCATCTGAAAAGCACTCACGAACCCATGACAAATCCTTATTTAATGCTCAACATGTGCATTACCAGTCTCCTACTGTCCTCCCACCCTGGCGTTGTTTTGAGATGGCCCATTTAGAGCTTCTCCAACCGAGGCCCCCAAAGCCACCCTATACGTCCGGACGGACAGTCCGGACAGAGTTTAGGCTGAAAACCAGCACCCATCGGCTCCCCCCCAAACTCAACCCAAACGTCTGGACTGTCCGGTAAACCCCAATGCCAGCCCATATGTGAGGGGGGTTTGGGGCCACCCGGACCCGCCCGGACGTGCCCGCCCCGTTGTCGCTGATAGCGGGGACCTACCCATTCCCACCATAAATCAGACGGAACCCTCGCCCGGCCAGTAGATATTTTTTCACACTCCGCCGGCTCCTTCTCCCAGCTCCGCCCCCTCTAGCTAGCTCTAGTAGCCCCTGCTGATAGGATCGAGTACGGCACCTACAGCTCCTTCCTATCCCACCTACACTCCTGCTCCTGCTCCTGCTCCTGCTCGTGACGAGGAAGAAAAAGAATCTGAAGATGATGATGAGGATGGTGATGAGTCCTATGAGACTGAGGCTTCTGAGGAGTGATCTTCATGGTACGTAGCATCGCTCTTTTCCATTTTTGGTGTTTCGATGCCAAAGGGGGAGAAGTGTTCTATCTAGGTTCTCCGTGGGATTTGCAAGGGTTCGGACACAAGCATTCATGTTTATCAATTCTTTAAAGCTTGTGTCCATTTCGGAAATTCACTTTGGCACTCGGGTGCATATGCACCCGGTATTTGAAAAACATATTTGAAAATATCAAAAAAATCTGAAATAAAATTTCACGTATGCATCTTCATATTCTATGAGTTCACAAAGTCGTTTCACCAAAAACCGATATATTTTGTGCCTTGTGTAAAAAAGTAAGAAAAAAAAGTGTCGTGAACAACCTTATTTTAGCACCAATTTTTTTCTTTTTTACACAAGCCACAAAAAATGTTGGTTTTCGTGAAACGACTTTGAGAACACATAACATGTTAAGATCTATGCGCAAACATTTTTTTTCCAATTTTTTTGACATTTCAAAATATGTGCAAAATGTATTTTCAATAAAGGGTGCATATGCACCCGGGAGCCAAAACACCACTCCAGTGTTCATTTATCTTAGTTGTTGAACTTATTTGCTTGCTTTGATATTTGTGTGGAACAAATTTGTTTAATTATGTGTGAGACATATGGATTTCATGTTATCTATGGTTGAGACTTACATTATTGTGCAATGGTATTATCTCTACATTTTGATGCACAAGCCTTACATTATTGTGCAATGGTATTATCTCTACATTTGATCTTCTTTACGAAGTCTCCACTTATTTGTTGTTATGTCTCTTATGCTTACAAAGATATCTTGTTTCCATATTATCTGTGAAGTTGCTCTAAACCTATATGTTGTGCATTTGTATTCCAATGCAAACTACTTATATGCACACATTTAGGGGGGGGGGGGGGCTTCTTATTTCTTGCTCATGGAAACTTGTCGAATTATGTTTGTGCTATATTCCAAATCCTAGTGTTGTCATCTAACACCAAATCGGGGGAGATTGAAAGCACATTTCTTAATCCCTTGTGTTTTGTGTGTTAGGCAACAACACTAGTTATGATTTGATATTGTGTTAAGTGATGCAGGCATTCAGGTAGTTAAAACATAACTGCATCGAACCCAAAAATAAAGAAGAAACGAGCCTGCTCAGTTTTGCTGAAGAAAGTTCAGTCAAGGAAACCGGATATTCCGGTCCCAGGTTGGGGTGAAATATTCCGGCCTCCAAGGTTGTCCAAGGCCAAGGACGAGAGCGCGCGATTGCACGACTCTCTGTACTGCTCCAGAAATTTGGAGCCAGAGATTTGCTCAGGCCAGATTATTCCGTGAAACCGGAATATCCGAGCCACGCCTGAGCCGAAATATCCGGCCTCCATGTTTTGCCCAAGATGAAGATTGAAAGACGCGATTGCGCGACTCTCTGGAGTTCCCCGAAGATTTAGGGCAGAGATTTGCTCTAGGGCCGGAATATTCTGGGCGGCCGGATTACACTAGAAGAAATATGTTATGTTGTGACCCTTAATATTGGGGCGGTCATATTAGACTACAAGAAATATGCTATGTTGTGACCCTTAATATTGGTAACAGAAATAGTCACGTTCTATGGTCTGTGACCTTCTCCAAAAACATATGGTCAGGTTACGAGCGTCAGTAATGAACAACAGTGACCTTTTTTGTGAATTGGTCATAGGAGTCTATGACCAAATTAAAAGGTCACGAATTTTATGACCAATTTTTTGGTCACGGGGAATTATGACCAAATGATATGGTCGTAGATCAGAATCAGCCCGGTCCAGTTCAGCCATCTAGTTGGGCCAAGCCCAATAAATCAGCCCATTTAAAGTTTTTCTGTTAATTTTCTGGGCCATGGCCTTTTCGCTCAATAATTTTAGTATTTCTTTTTATATAAGATGGGTCCGAGTTGTCACGTTCTGTTGAGTGGGTCCCAGTTGTCAAGATATGGTGAGTGGGTCCCAGTTGTCAGGTACAGTTCTGGTGAGTAGGTCCCAGATGTTAGGTACGATTCTGGTAACTGGGTCCCAGATGTCAGAACATATTCTTCATAACAAATCTGCCATACCCACAAATTAATTGGGGGCTCCCAAATCACCACAAATTTGCCACAAATAGCAACAAGTACAACATGAGGCCTAGGTTTTCCTAGTGAAAACCCTAGGCACAAATCCCTCAAGTGAATGAGGGGGAAAAGTAAATCGGCTTGGTGAAGTTGTAGATCTCGGCCTTCTCGTTCAATCCTCCAAAGATCAACGAGTTTGGTTGGAGCGATTCGGAGATCTAATAGTTTTGAGCTTGCAACAATGGAGGGTCAAAGACTGGTTGAGCTACCCAAGGTTGAATAAGGGGAGGGGTATTTATACCCCTCCCTGATTTCTAGCCATTGCAAACAGGGAGGCCGGATATTCCGGCTCAAGTGCAGCCCGGATAATCCGGCCGCCCGGAATATTCCGGTACTGGAGCAAATCTCCGACTGAAATCTTCGGGGCACTCCAGAGAGTCGTGCAATCGCGCCCTTCAATCTTCATCTTGGTCAAAACATGGAGGCCGGATATTCCGATTTCCGGAATAATCCAGCCTGGGCAAATCTCCGGCTCCAAATTTCTGGAGCAGTATAGAGAGTCGCGCAATCGCGCGCTCTCGTCCTTGGCCTTGGACAACCTAGGGGCCCGAAATATTCCGCCCCAACCTGGGACCGGAATATCCGGTTTCCTTGACTGAACTTTCTTAAGCAAAACTGAGCAGACTCTTTTCTTCTTTCTTTTTGGGTTCGATGCAGTTATGTTTTAATTACCTGAATGCCTGCATCACTTAACAGTTAACATATTATCAAATTATCACTAGTGTTGTTGTGTAACACACAAAACACAAGGGATTAAGAAATGTGCTTTCACCCACCCAACCGATTCGGTCTCCCACCGACCCGCCATCGTCTGCACTTGCTCCCCGACCAGATTTTGGCTGTAGCATAGCTCCATTGTGGCTACATCTCCACGGATCTGGGCGCATTTTTGCCTAGCATTTCCACCGCCACCTTCGACTCTCCCACAACAAGCCGTCGATCTTCCACGGCTTCTCCGCCCACCGTCTGCCGACACCATGATTTCCTGGGACACGAACGAGGACTCGATAGGCTCCTACCCTCTGTACGGGGAGAGCACCTCCTCCGATCCGGTATGTCCTAGGTTTTGCCAGATTTTGAGTTTTCCCCAAAGTTATGCAATGCGAGTGTTGGATTTGAGTTGTATTTTGTTGAATTGTAGGATTCACAAGCATGTAGTTACAATATCCGTGGTGTGATATCCGAGTTGAACGACTCTCTCCAAAACTTCACAATTGAGGAAAAAAGAAGCTTGACGAAAAATTGGAGGAGGTTCAAGGTACAAACCGGAAGTTGGAGGAGAAAATGAAGAAGAGATTGAAGAAGAGAACAAGAAAATACAACAAGAGAAAATGAGCTTAGAAGAAGAGAAGATGAGGATGGAGTTGCATCTCGCCGACGTTGTCGACGATTACAAGTGCAAGACGGATGCAACTCGGACGAAGATGAAGAAGATCAAGAAATACGTCATCGAGAAGGAGATGCATCTCCATTATGCATTGGGAGCTATTGTTATTTTAGTTATAATTACAGTTGCTATGTACGGTATATCTTTATGCACTAGATGAAGCTTGCATAATGCAAAAGAAGCAATTGCATGGACTGCATGTATTTGAGAAGAGAATATGAAAAGTATGGTTGTAGAGCACCACATTTGGGGGTTGTCTGGCTGTTATCCGTGGACACGTCCGGACGTGTCCGCGGACAGTTTGGGGGCCGAATTTGGGGTCTCTATCTCTATCGAGTCTGAGTAGCTGTTTTTTCCTCTTCTGTCGTACCACTTCTGTATCGACCGTGAGTAAGTTTAGTTTTTCAATTATCAGTTACCTTTTCTTTTATTTATATTTATTTTTTTGATTTTCCCGTTAATTGTTGTTGATTTTTTTTTTTCCTGCTTTTGTTTTTCTTTTTCCGTATAATTTTTTGGTTCTACATTTTTCTTTTACGATTTTTTGCTTCTTTTTTCCTTTCTTAATATTTTATGTTGTATTTTTCCTTTTTATATTTTTTTTATTTTTTTGTTTTTTCATGGATAAAGGTACATATTTTTTGAGACGGGAACATATAAAAAATATGGACATGACTATCTAGCAGACGCCTGCTAATTGGCAAGTTCGCACGCACCCGGATTTGGTAGCACGGGGTGAAAAATGGTCTCATTTGCATACATGCACAAACAAACAAACAAGCTGATATCATCCAGCATTAAATGCAAAATTTAAAAATTTAAAAAGTTTTGTAGCCCAAACCGTTTATCCGATTTGGAATCCGTTTTCACTGCTGAGCTAGTCGCGACGAGATCTTCAAAACTAGATCACATGTTGATATATTCCGACAACTTTTTTTGTGACCAAAAGTTACCCACCCCTTAACATATAAGTTACCCGGGATTGAATACGTATGTTACCCACCATATTAACGACTAGTATTCAGGTTGAAATATAACCATTTTTTGTTATTTTTTTTAGATTTTTACGAGTTTTAAAGTTACCACATCACATTGGGATGGTAAATTTATCGTGCATAAGTTTTTGGATGATAGCTGTCAATTTTACAGTGACAACTACACCTAAAAAAGATGGGCATTATGTTCATAACAATTATTTAGAGGACATGGTAACTACATCAATTTCGTGGTGGATAACTACATCATGAACACATGGATAACTTCATAAGTACTGAGTGGGTAATTCTATCAGTATTGGTGGGTAACTATTACCGAAATAGTATGTTAACTACATTAATTTCATGGTGGATAACTACATCATAAAAACACATGGGTAATTTTATCAATACCGGGTGGGTAACTCTATCAGTATTGGGTAGATAACTATTACAAAGAGAGTATGGTAACTATATCGATTTTGTGGTGGATAACTACATCATGAAAACACATGTGTAACTTTATCAGTACTGGGTGGTAATTCCATCGGTATTGGGTTGGTAACTATTAACGAGAGAGTAGGTAACTACAATGATTTGGTGGTGGATAACTACATCATAAAGATATGGGTAACTTCATCGGTATTGGTTGAGTAACTCCATCAGTATTGGGTGGGTGACTATTACCGAGAGAGAAATGCAACTACATCGATTTCGTGGTGGATAATTACATCATGATGAATACATGAGTAACTTTATCAGTACTGGGTGGGTAACTTTATCAGTATTAGGTGGGTAACTATGGGTAACTACAACGATTCCGTGGTGGATAACTACATAATGAACACATAGTAACTTCATTAGTACTGGGTGAGTAACTCCGTCAGTATTTGGTGGGTAACTATTACGGAGAATGGAGATAGTGGGGTAAGGAAATCAATTCCGTGGTGGATAACTACAATATGAATACATGGGTAACTCCACCAGTACATGATGGGTAACTTAATCAGTACAATGTGGGTAACTCCATCAGTACTGGGTGGATAACAATTACCGTGAGGGTAGAGTAACTACATCGATTTCGTGGTGGATAGCTATATTATGAACACATGGGTAACTCTATCAATACTGAGTGAATAACTATTAGCGAGAGAGTAGCGTAACTACATCGTTTCGTGGTGGATAACTATATCAGGGTAACTCCATCTGTAGGGGTGGGTAATTCCATCTATACTGGGTGGGTAACTATTACAGAGAGAAACTAGGGTGACTACATCGATATCGCGGTGGGCATGTATCTATCATAAACACATGGATAACCGTATCAGTGCCGGGTGGGTACCTCCATCAGTACTAGGTGGGTAACTATTATTAAGAAATTAGGTTAACTATATCAATTTTATGGTGGATAACTATATCATGAACATATGGGTATATCAGTACATGGTTTGTAAGTATAAGTACCTGGTGGGCAACCTTTACCGAGAGAGTAGGTAACCACATCAATTTCATGGTGATAACTATATCATGTACACATGAGACAATCTTGATATAGGCGGGACGCTCTACGACGGGCAACGACTAGTGTTGATGTAGAAGCTAACCGAATAGTGTAGAGGAAGGCTTACGTCGGGTGTCGAGATACTCCGACGAGGTTCGTCGAGGTCCAGGATTGGCCCGCGTAGGTTCGAGCAACACCCACAAGGTCCCGAGTAGGCAACGCCATACTTCCGAGATCCAACGACGAGCTGGATGGGGTGGTTGTACAAGTATTGATGCGAATGGAGGGCCCAACGAGGGGCGGCGAACCCCGGTGATGCTCCCGACCTGGGGGTACCCGCCATAAGTTGTCGACCTAGTTCCCGACGTCCCATTGGCATGTTAGTGTCCGAGCTAAAGGAAGTGGCACGCCCTTCGCCGAGACCCCCCGGCAAGAGTTCGTTGCTTAGTCGTCGAAACGGCGTCTGTCAGTGGTTCCTCGGATGACGACACGATCAGATAATTTATACGGCGCGGATCGGACGACACTTCTCGGTGAGCTTATCGGACAACTACGACCGGCGGCATGGTGGATGGTGCCGGGCGCGCAACATACTAGACGGTAAATCTCACGGAAACAACGATTACGAGCGGCTAAATACACGTATTCATACACAAGACACCATCAGCAGGGACACAAATGTGCACTCGAGTGCAGCTAGCTTAAGCTGGCAAGCAACTGAATGAACAGTGTAAGCACTGTTAGCAGTACTAGCACGAGTTCAGGTAAGAATGAACAGTAATGCCGCGCACGCAACACGACCCGATCAGCGGACCAGCAGCTAGCCCGCAGTGGCTGGCTCCCTGGCTGCCGGAGGACGAAGAGGATCGCGGGCCCTGTCGCGGCCTGCTGACCCGGGTCGGCCAGGTTGAGACGGCGATCGGAGATTGGGGGCCGGGTCGAGCCAAGGCGAGACAGATGGAGGGCCGAGCGCGCGAGCCGGCGCACTGCCGGCCGGCGAGTCACCGACAAAGCCTGGAGTCAGGCGACGACGAGGCGTAGCACTGAAATCGGAAAAAATTGACTGCTCTCTCCATGGCTACCCGAAGTTGTGACTCTCCAGGCGCCATCATATGGCCGCCCCCTGCTGCAGCCGGCTTCCACGCCTCGTCCCCCACCTCAGCTCTCGATTTTCCCGGCCAGAGGGGATGGCGCTCCTCCCACCGCTCGTGGAGACGAGGTCGACGACGAGGTTACTCTGGGAGAGAGATCCACGCCGCCATGCCGCCGGTGTGCCTCGCCATTGCTGCGGAGTCATCGTGGCTTCCCCTCCTTCAGATCTCGGGAGATAGACGAGAGGAGCCATGACGCGATGGTTTCGTGAGATGTGGAAAGGCCGATGGAGATCGGGGTCGTGTGAGAGGAGTGGAGAGAAACGAGAGAGAAGACCCGCAATCAATAATCTGACCGTTCGCCAGTGATCCGACGGCTCAGAGTGGTGCGTCGCGTTTTGCCAGATGTAAGGCGCCTGCTAGTTAGATTTTCCGAAAAAATATTCATAAAAGATGTCTATGTTTTATAAAAAAATTCATAGTCCGATAAAATGTTCACGAAAGGTACTTACAAGGATTCTAAAACTTATCTTGGTTTCAAAAACAAGTGCGTTTTTACAGATTAAAAAAAAAGGTTCATGTTCTGAACAATGTAGATTAAGGAGTCAAAAAAATGTTTGACCTCGGGGATCTCGGGTAGCCTCGGATGCAACCACCATCACTATATCTTAAAAATGTGACTAACATGGGATTTTAAAATGTACGTGTATACTAATTGTACGTGTATATATCTATACTACTATTACTAGCTAAATACCCGTGCGTTGCTACGGGGTAAAGTGTAAAAAATATTATGTTGTACCATGAGTGTAGTTGAACTTCTTGTCACTGTAAAAACCTTAGCAAGTGATTAGTTATTCCGTTTATTGGAAAGAAATGTCAATCCGTCGGACCTTAGCGATTAGCGTAACGTGGTAAAACACACCACCGGATTTTTCTAAGCTGGAGGCGCTGTTTTATTACTCAAATTCAAATTTAGTTCAATTTAATAAATTTTGATAAAGTTGGAAGAAATAATTGATCTCCGAACGTACCAGCATTCTACTTGAACCGAAATTCAAATCGAGATAAATTACATGTGAACAGAAAACTTACCAAATCTACATGATCAGTACGGATCTGCATGGTCGACAATTCGACATCCCACAGTACAACCACTCTATCGTATTGTATCTGCAGCTCAGTTTGCTGTTTTCTACTGTACATGAAAAAAATTCCTTGACCGCATGAACCATCTCTCTGCTTTGGGCATGTCTTGAAACCGAGGCAAAAAACTTGGGGCATGTCGTGTGGCAGCCATGTCCAGATGTGAGGAGAGCTTTTTGTTTGGATGATTGGGGAGCCGGTAAGCATGCAGTTTACGCGGATAGGATTTAAATCTCCTTGATCAAGCGCGTTGCTCGCACAGACTAATTGAGGACGGCCGCCGAGACATCGTTGCATAGGCGGATTGGCGCCGGCCTGGTGGCCTACTCCGAGTGCCACACGATGTTGGGAGGTGCACCAGTACAAGCCTCGTCGCGTTGGCGGACCGACCTGGTTTTCGCCGATCCAGCCTTGGATCGTGAGGGACGGAGAGGCCGGCCAGATAAGGGCTCCGGTGGCCTAGGTGGCGGCGTTGTCTAAGACAGGATGTGTTCTGTTCGAGCGGAGAGGAGAACTCTTCGACGTAGTGCACGAGTCTAGCCTGTACACGTTTGTTCGGGACCTATTCCTACTCGTAAACCATGGATCAAACGGCAGGAGACTCGTAACACACAGGGGTAGAATCGGCAATGTAAAAAACGTATGCGTCCAATATTTGATCAAAGGTTGAGATTGTACGTTCGGTGTTGAGCACCTCAACACAATCCACGCGAAACTTTATTTTGTTTTAAGGAAAAAGTACAAAACAAACCTTTAACTTATAGACGAAAGCTAAATCGAACCCTCAACTCATAATCCCGGAAATTGACACTCTGAACTTAACGATCCCGGTCTATTTCAAACCCTATACTTATTTGGCACACCAGGAATATTACAATCCCGACCGGGACAACATGCTACTTTCACTGACGATTTGGCCCCACCTGTCATATCCATCCCCTCGGTAAATCTCTCACATTCACCCGCACCTGATGATGAAATTGTGGCCGCTTGCGCATCGCCGAGATCCGGCAAGCCACTGCTGGTGCCCGCGGGCTACTGAAAATCCACGCAAGGGATTAGGCGAGCGGCCGGCATGGTCGACCTGTCCCGCAAACGTTCAGCTTCGCCTCGCATCCCGAGCGGCGGCGGCGGCACTCGCATCCCGAGCAGTAGCGGCATCAGGGGCGGAGCTACGTACACGCCGGGGGGGGGGGGCGCCGCCCCCCAGCCCAACAAAAATTTCCCTAAAATCCACTCATTTTTGGCCCATTTGCCTCAAAATCTAGTAGATTTGGCCTATTTGCCCCCCCCCCCCCCCCCCCCAAAGCGCTGGCCCAACAAGCTTCTCCAGCCCATTTGCCCCCCCCCCCCCCCCCAAGGATGCGGCCCAAGCTCCGCCACTAAGCGGCATCTACGCCCTCTGTACACGCAGCGGCATTGGAGACGACCGTTTCAGAGATGAAATCAAATAAATGAATGCTGGATTGGGCTGTAGGAAGGTAACAAGTAAAATTGTGAAGCTATTTTTACAAGATGGTCAATCAGATTGAATAATTATAGAGGATTTGAAGCCAGACCGGGTGCTGGAATCTGCAGGCTAAGGCTAGGTTGAGGAATCATTAGCTGAGGTCAATGGTTGCCTTGGCCGTCCTGGACGCTATGCACTAGCTACTGCCGTCCGCCCGTCCACAGAGCAAGGCGTCCCGGTAAGGAGCAAGGAGCTCTGACGACATCGCCAGCTCCGGCGGTCTCCATTGTCGAGCGCCACCAGGAGCTCCAGAAGAACGCGTGCCCACTCCCATGGCCTCATGCGTGCACGTCCGTGCACCTCTGCCGATTCGCAATTTTTTTGCAGGGGAGAGGGCAGTTGGCGACATGGCTGCTGTTGGGAGAGTATGGGAGAGAGATAAGGGAAGGTGATGGATATGACATGTGGACCCATATTGTCAGTGAGAGTAGCAATTTCATTTTTTTTCTTTGGCGTGGAAAACAGGTACAAGGTTTAAAATAGAAGGGGATTGACAAATTTAGAATGCCAATTTCCAGGATTAGGAATTCAGGGTTCAATTTATATTTCGTCTACAAGTTCAAGATTTGTTTTGGACTTTTTTCTTGTTTTAACCACAGGTCAACGTCGCACGAACCACGGCCGCCCAGCTCCTCCTCCGCCGTCCTGCTCGACGCAAATTCCCCACTGCGCCGCCACCTACGCCACCTCCTCCCCGGACCAGCGAGCCATCCGAAGGCCCCCAACATCGCTGGCGGCGACTCCCCGCCCCACCCTATCGCGTCTGCGGTCTCCTATCCAGCGCCGCACTGCCGCCCTGCCCTGCGCCGCCACCTCCCCGGACCGGTGCACGCCGCGGCCTTCCCGTACCGGCGAGACACCGACGGCCCCAACCGTCGCTGGAACCGGCGAGCGACCGCCGCCAAACGTCGCTCGAACTGGCAGCTCCCCGCCTCCCATGCTGAGGGTTTCCATGTCGCGCAGCTCCTAGACACTGCCAGGTCCCGTCCAATCCTCTTCTATTCTCATGTTTTGTTTCATGCAGCCTCATTACTCTAATTTCTAATCTATATGTGGTCCGGACCGAAGTACCTGACAGTGCTTATCAGTAGCTCAATATTTATAGATCTGAATAATTCCCTGAGTTGATAGCAATATACTCCCTCCGTGTCAAAAAGTAAGACTCTCTAGCTACTTACCACACACATGTATCTAGACATGTTTTAGTGCAAGATTCATGTGAATCTTGCACTAAAACATGTCTAGATACATGTGTGTGGTAAGTAGCTAGAGAGTCTTACTTTTTGACACGGAGGGAGTATATGTTCTATATGCCTCCGTGTGTTCTAAATAAGAAAATTGCACTATATATACCGTAAGAATCATCTGTTCTTTGGTGTAGAGCAGCCATGGACGATGGATTGGTATAGAAGAACCACACTAATGGGATTTTGTTCTTTTAATAATCATTGTTCTTCTAGATAGTGACGGTTGATTATAGAGATGCAGAATTAGTTACCTGAAGTATGACAACCAGGTGCTTTGTTATTTTCACAGCATGTTTTCCTAACTTTATAAATCATTCTTCTTTTTTAGATGCTCTGCTTCCTGATTAATTTTAGCAAATCTCCCATGCAGCTGAGACATTGCAGTGTTGAAAATTAGGTTTATTAATGACCAATGCCATAACATGTCACAAAGGAGTGAAGAATGTGATTTGTTTAGTTCTAACAACCATACTTCTTTTGATATTCTGTTTGTTTGGATACATTTAGGAAACTTCAGAGTTATGCATGTTCTCTTCGATACTGATTTGGGTAGGCAAAAGTTGTTAGAGTAATGTCAATTCTGTTGCCCATCTTTGTTGTGATTTGTGATCCTACCACTTGTCTGTACAGTTTCTTGATTCTTTAGCCCACTTCCCAGGCATGTTGAAATTTGGGAGGTTTCGGCTGTTTCGAAATACTCTGACAAAGGAACCAGCATGTTCTCCACTCTCAATATTGTGCATACTCACAAACCCTGTTCCGACATAGACTTTAAATACTGATTTCACTAATGGGGAATCCATTCTAATGAATGAATCAAGAGGATCTCAGTTCTAGAATGGTTCGCAAAATGTCAAAAAGTGGTTTAAGTGGGGAGATGTCCATGTGGTTGAGTATGGTAAAAGGACTAGGTTTTGGTGGGATGTATATGTTGGCAATATTCCTTTGGAAAACAAGGTTTCCTTCTTTATTTTGGGCAGCAGTTTTGGTGTTGCAGCGGTTATGTGGTCCTCATCTGCTCCTACACTGGATTCCTGAATACTGTCGAAGAAGATTGAGGAGTCTGTGGCGTACCGACAGGGAGTTTTGGTATGCATTTTGGGGAGCTCGGTGCGTGGTCTGTTTGGGAGTCTTGGTTATTGATATGGAAGAGTACTAGCTGTAGTTTTCTGTTAAGCTGATCTTTCCGGTAGCTTTTGGTTTGCGTGCTATGTGCACTGGGGGTGTGTTTGCCCCTGAGTACCTAATTTTAGATCTTGTACTTTGGCCCAGTGTTGCCTTTTGTGTAGTTGTGTGCCAGTCTTAGGTGCTGTGTTTTGTAGCTGGTGACCTGGTGTTCAGCAGTTGGATATCAATGCTGGTGTGGGGGTGCGCTCCCGTTGCTCTTTTTCTTGTGAACGGTTTGGATTGTAAGCTTGGATTCTGTAAAGCTTTGCCTCTATATATAAACTGGGCCACTGTGCCTTTTTTCAAAAAAAAATCATAAGGGTACATGCAGCGAATATTATTTTCTAACAGACATGGACAAATCATCTCGATTGGCAAGTTCTAATTGTTTTCAAAACTATTGCATTATTAATGGAAACAAATTATCTATAAATTGGCAGGTAAATTCATATTTCCTTCTATTCGTTTGGTAGGATACAATGTATAGTCTAACATTATGATTATTTAGATGAATAATAAAGGCTAAACGAAATTAGCAATGGTGTGGATTTGGATTTCATGATTTGAGATTGTCTCATGAGTCATGAGGACTCATATAATTAGACGCGCATTGCGTGTGCAACTATTTAATTGTTAATTGTGAAAACGTGTGTTGCACGTACATGTCCAACTAGTTAGCTTAAAATGCAAAACTGATAAAAGATCCGTGGTCAAAATTCTAGCCGACACGGCAGCCCATCTATTACTCGCAGCCCAACAAGCCCAATAGAGCATTTTCCACACGCTATCGTCTCTGGCTTCATCGCATTGACCGAAAACCAGTCGAAACCTCCCACCAGTTTACAACGGCGGCGAGACTGACCAAAATTGAACTCCGCGGCAACGGTGAGGGCTGCAGCCAGCGACCGGCGGGCATCGGAGAGAGCCGGAGATCCACGACCGGGTGCACGGCGAACCGGCGCGACCAATTTCAAAGCGAGCCAGCGATCCCTTCATTGAGTTCCAGGCAGTGCGGTAAGGCGGCTCGATTCAGTCCAGTAACAAGCAGCTTGTTCATCTCCGACAGGTAGTAGACAAACTGAATTTTCCTCTTTGTGAAATTGTGATTGAAAGATAAAAAATGAAGCATTGTCATCCACTACCTCTTCCTGAGTTCCTGTTACATTGATTTGACAACAGGTGTTGATTTAATAGTGCAGATTTTTAGATTAAGAGTTCCAGTCTTTTAGATATGAAGTGTTAGAGGCGGATCCAGGAACGAAACCGGACCAAGTATGAATTTGGCCTTATAATTAGGCTAAGTGCTAGGCCAAATCAAGTTTTTCACTAACATATACTCCCTCCTTTTACAAAAGGATATCTAATTTGGGCTAAGTTGAGACATCCTTTTGCGTACGGAGGAGTAGATAAAAAAGATCCCCGCAACAAGGGGTGTAGCTCCGCCCCGAGTGTATATCTAGTGATACGACACCTAATATGATACAATGATACCACTTATCAAAAATCATTTTTGAAGTTTCAAAAAAATCCAAAATAAATTGTGGGTGTTCGCAAGTTGTGTGTTTATGATTCCTACAATTTGTAGAAACAAATCCAAAATACACCCATAGAAACAAAAAAGATAAATCCAACATGAATAGTGTCACAAAAAGATCAAACACAAAATGACACTATTGACATGGCAATTTGCCGTTTTTGTTTATCCGTGTGTATTTTGAATTCGGTTCTAAAAAATTTAGGGAATGTAAACACATCTTGTGGACACCCATATTTTTTTTCAGAATTTTTTGACACTTATAATTTATAAAAGTGGTATCATGTTATCGTTTAAGTTGTGGTACCACTAGATATTTTCCCGCTCCGCCCCCTGTTGGTATTATCATATGGTATATAAAACATTAAGGCCAAATTTCGTTACTTCTGTTGTCATTTTTGTAGATTTTAAACTTATGTGGTAAACTTATGGTGCTTTTTTAACCAAATTTTTTAAACCTGGCACCCCGGTTGATCAAATCCTAAATCCGCCACTCATCTCCGGGGGTCTCGGGTAGTCTCCGATGCAACCACCACCACTATATCCCAACCTTGAACCATTGCGTGAAACAAAAGCAGAACAACATCCCTTTGCGTCAGAAAAGGTAAAGTCCCCTCTGTAAGCAGAGACTCCTAAATCTTTAGTCCACTCTGTAAGAAACTTTCAGTAATCGGGCTCAACGGTGCATGGATCAAGGAAACCCTGCATTGAGGCAAAACTGAACTAAACCGAACCGCACATCGCCATCCTCTATGTTTGTTAGTCTGACATAATTTGAAGCAGCATGTCGTTCCAGGCATCGACCGGCCCAGGCAGACACCAGTGTATGCAGTCGTTGTAGAGGGTCCGCTTCTCGCCCGGCCAATGTCCATACCGGTTGGGGTGCCCGTCCGGCCGCAGCAGCATGGCGCCAGTGGGGTCCATAAGCACCATGTCCACTCCGGCGGCCGCCGTTGCCGCCTCCCTGAACTCCTCCACCTGCGCCGTGTAGAAGTCGAGCTCCAGACCGCCAATTGTCGTCTCGTTGCTCCGGTAAGGCCGAGTCCGGCGGCAGTCCCCGCCCTTGTCCCAGGCCCCTCCCTCGAAGTGCGACATCGGCGACAGCGTCCGCACGATGACTTTTGCCCTGACGCTGCCGTGGTCGTTGATGGCCCGGAGCGCTGTCCGGAACGCCATCCTGTGAGAGTAGCGCAGCGTGAGGTTGCTGGTGATGTTGAGGGCGACGTAGCTGCCGCCCACGAGCTGGCCCCTCTCGTAGAACATGGACTGGCGCGTGAACCAGTTGGCCCCTGAAAGGATCACGTAGTCGAACTCGGCCACGCCGGAGAACCAGCTGCTGTCGGGCTCGTCGACGTAGAGCTTGAATACACCGGGGTTGTCGGACGACTCCTCCGCCCTCACCAGGAACGGCGACCAGAAGATTTTCATGGTGAAGTTGTAGCCCTCGTAGTACATTATCCTCAGCTTTGTCCTCCCGGTCGGGGACAAGTCCTTCGGCGACGCCACCTGCATGCCACCACACGAGCGCCCGCCGTCGACGCACACGGTGCACATTAGTGAGTGCCCGATGAGTATACTGTAACACGACAGAGCACATGACGGAGTATATATGTACCTTGGACAAGAGGCAGATGAGAGACTGCGTGTGGTTCCTGGCGAGCGAGTCCCCCACGAACGCGAGCGTCTTGTTCCCGACGAGACGGAGGAACCTGTCGGCGTCGAAGCGTGGGAGGTCGCACCGGCTCGGCTGCCACCGCCACCGGAGGAACTCCATGTCCGGCCGGCCGTACTTCATGCAGTTCTGGTGATCCTGGATGTGGGAGCACGTCTCGTTGGTGTAGCGCGGCGCCGCGTCGTCCGGGACCCACTCGCCCTGGAAGATGTCGCACTTGGGAATCCGCGACAAGTAGGACCTGTAGTAGGGGAGGCCGGAGTAGCTCAGGTAGGGCACGCTGGTGAAGCAGGACAGGATGATGAGCGCCGAGAGGAAGACGGTGGCGGGGGCGAAAAGGAGCTTCATGAACAGAGCCATGGCGATCGAGAACTCGAGCTATGCGCTAGTCTGACTCTGATGAGAGTGTGTGGCTGTGTGCACTTAGTGAAACTATGCGTGCCTAATACGATTGCGAAGTCCATAAATTGTCTCGAAAATGGTTTCGAGGTCACAGGAGTTCAAAATTTTCAGTACTAGCAAATGGAGGTACTAAGGAAACTTCAGACTGGATTAATCGTGTGCCGAGTGCCGACAATTGCAACTTGGTCTTTGAGCTCTCCCGTTGATCGATTTAAGCTCTCCCGTTGCATTAGCTGCACTTGCCTTTTATGTGCCTAGCAGCACTAGCCGATGCCAAGAAACTACCACAGAGTATGTCACTAGTCGTGGCCATATTCTCCTAATTCAGTAAGTAAGTGATGGGTGTCAGTATTATTCCTGACAGATTGCAATTGTTCTCAGGCACACGATTAATGTATCCTGATTGTGAGCCTCGGTACGTCAAATTCCAGGAAGATGCACGTGTCTACACTCAGAAATAAGAACCTAGTGGGGATCTGGAACGTTCGGCTTCGATTTAAAAGTACCTCGTGGCCCACACACGAGCAATTTTGTACACGTTTAGCCAAGAAAAAATACGGATACCAAGCCTGTAAAATTGCTTGTTTAGTCTTACCAAGAAGTTGGTACTTCGGATCGAAACGTTGGTTTAGTATCTTCGAGGAATCCAAGTTCAACTATCCAAGTAGTACATAATGGATTCAATGTAGGACTCCATTTTCCATGTGATGACCACTGACCATCTCTAGATTTTCTTTTTACGAATGCTGCTTTTCGTTGATGAAGATTGGAGAACAAAGTAGGGTGGGCCAAAGTCAACAGAGCAAGATAAAGGAATAAAACTAAGAAAAGAGAACATAGGGGAGACGAGCCAAGCGGACCTTAATATAAAGTACATAAATACAAGAATGATCAGAGGTGAAATTCACCTACGGTTTGTACCGTTACCACTCACCGAGTCAATTAGAAGATACACCGAGTCAATTGGAAGACCACTAACCGAGTCAATCAGAAAAATTTATCTGATTCAGTAATAAATCCCAGATCTGAAATGCCAATCATTTAAACGTTGGCATCCGGTCCAACGAGTTTAGAGTGCTCTGCTCTCTCTCTCTTAAGTGATACCAAAGAAAATTCAGTCTCTGTGGAACTTCTCCTGCCTTGCGGGGCCAGTCCAATCACAAATAAGGCCTGGTGTGAACTAAATATTATAATATGTACTAAAAATTATGCCTTTTTTAGATTACTTTTGGATGCTAAAGTATTAACAACTATAATTTTTATTATTTATTTGCAATATTGACCATTCATAAATGGTGCTAAATTTTAGTTGTAATGTTCCTTGCTACACAGTTGTGATGGACATATTCAACACACTCTTGTGCCGAAGTTAATTGTATTGCCTCGTTTCCTTTATATAGAATATTTTGGCATTTCAAATTCAACTGCCAAAACGTTTAGTAGTAGTTTACAAGAAATTTTTCTTCTCCTATTATGTTTGAATAGTTGCAAAAACTATATAGTTTGCCAATACTAATGATAAACATATCTCAATATTATGACTAAAAAAATATCTTAATAGTGTTTTCTAGTGTATCACTTGGTAACCATATGTACTAAAACTTCTAGAAAAAATAATAATTGTTTGTCATGATTCTTTGCTTATATTTTACTATGTAAATATGTATAATAAGTTAGATGGGCTCATTAATATTGAAATGATGTGCACATCACATTTATTTTAATCGATCACTTGCAATAATCAACGTACATAAAATGGTGCGGATTCTGCTATGTAGTCATACAATTTAATCATTTTCCTGCATGTAATGTTGTGTTTTATCATCTTGCAAGATTTTCCAACATTTAGAAAACTGTAATTTCAAATTTCAAACTATCATAACTTTTAATTTTAGGAAATTCAAACTTTCAACAAATTGCAAACTTGTAAAAAAATTGTAATTTTGGAAAATTCTAACTTCCAAACTTCTGAATGAGCGAGGGGGGATAGTCATCAAAGGATGGGTATGCAGGAGTGGTGTCTCTTTCTGCATGTGGGGCAGGTGATCGTGCCCCGGTCACCAACTGGCTAGGGAGCTTCTCCCTACACAACCAACAAACTCACATATTAAATATCATATAATAAATATTCTTCTTCTTATAAATATCACATAATACATATACAAATGAGCCGAAGATAAATATCATTTTTATGGACCTTTTGTTTATTCGTGTGTGTAGCCCTTGTAGAGAGGCCAAAAATTAACATATTAAATATATTTGGAGGGAGTCTAGCTAGTTAAAAGAAAAAATATTTTTCCATTTGCTAAACATATTGGCTAAATATGGTGTGCTAATTTGGAAAACGAAATCTGAAACCAACGGAAATGTGTCGCACCTGGGTGACCAAAACCAACCATACCAATTTTTCGTCACGGCCAAAATATTGGCGGTTGCTTGGATGATTGTCAATATTTTAGCATGGCCATACTCGGTAGCCACATATAATTCACTTTCTTTGCCCAATTAGCCAAATATGGACAACAAAAATATTAATTTTTTTGTGGGATTCGCTTAGGCTCAAACCAAACACACACTACGTCCCTCGTATGGCCATCTTCCTGAGTAACTTCAGCCATGGAAAGAAGAGCATGAAGCTCTCACCCAAATGTCAATACCCTTCAAGGCACTCCACCTCCAATCTCCCTCCTTCCAAAAGCTCTCGTCCACTGCTCCTAAGGATCTGCACATTTCCGTCCTTATTGCCTCTCCTTTGTTTCCACCTTCATGTGTATGCATCCCTGAGTGACTAGCTCGCTAGAGCAGTAGAGCTGGTGCACGACGTGATGGCACTAACCTCCCTGCAGAGGTCGAGGAAGCGGAAATGCCCGTCCCGCCCCATGGTCTCCCTCTCCCCAGCCCTGATCCTCTCTCTCCTCTTCATCGTCCCCTTCCTCTACCTCCTCCTCCACCGCTCCTCGTGCTCCCCGCTCTTCAGCCACCTCACGACCGTCGGACGCTCATCGTCGAGCGTGAGCGGCTTCGCCGGAGACCTTCGCGACATCGAGTTCTCGTGGAACCACCTTCCATTCACGTCGTCGCGGCCACCCCTGGCCAAGCTCAAGATCGCTGTGTTCTCCCGGAAGTGGCCCGTGGCCACGGCCCCGGGTGGCATGGAGCGTCACGCGCACACGCTACACACGGCGCTCGCTGCGCGGGGCCACCGCGTCCACGTGTTCACTGCCCCACCGCCGCATACGGAGGCCTCACCCTCGCCCGCCGTCGACGGGCCTCAGCTGCATTTCCTGGACGGCACCCCGGGCCAGTGGCGCTGCGACGAGGCGTGGAAACTGTACGAGGCCGAGGGCGAGAACGACCCGTTCGACGTCATCCACTCGGAGAGCGTGGCGGTGTTCCACCGGTACGCGCGCGACGTGCCCAACCTGGTCGTGTCGTGGCACGGCATCTCCCTGGAGGCACTGCACTCGGGCATATACCAGGACCTGGCCCGCGGCGAGGATGAGCCCATGTCGCCGGCGTTCAACCAGAGCCTGTCGGAGTCGGTGCGGCGGGTGCTGTCCGAGGTGCGCTTCTTCAGGAGCTACGCGCACCAGGTCGCCATCAGCGACTCCACCGGGGAGATGCTCCGCGACGTGTACCAGATCCCTGGCCGCCGCGTGCACGTCATCCTGAACGGCGTGGACGAGGCGCAGTTCACGCCGGACGCTGAGCTCGGCCGCGAGTTCCGGGAGGAGATCGGGCTGCCCAAGAGCGCCGACCTCGTGCTCGGCGTGTCCGGCAGGCTCGTCAAGGACAAGGGCCACCCGCTGCTCTACGAGGCCTTCTCCAAGCTCACGCTCCGCCACCCGAACGTGTACCTCCTCGTGGCCGGCAAGGGGCCGTGGGAGTCGCGGTACATGGACCTAGGACGCAACGCCAAGGTGCTGGGCGCCGTGCCTCCGGGGAAGCTCAGGGCGTTCTACAACGCGCTGGACGTGTTCGTGGACCCGACGCTGCGCCCGCAGGGCCTGGACCTGACGCTCATGGAGGCGATGCAGTGCGGAAAGCCGGTGGTGGCCACGCGGTTCCCGAGCATCAAGGGGAGCATCGTGGTGGACGACGAGTTCGGGCACATGTTCGCGCCCAACGTGGAGTCGCTGCTCGAGAGTCTGGAGGCGGTGGTGCAAGACGGCGCCCGGCGCGCCGCGGAGCGCGGCCGTGCGTGCCGGGAGTACGCCAGGTCCATGTTCGCCGCCACCAAGATGGCCCTGGCGTACGAGAGGCTCTTCCTTTGTGTCAAGAACGACACCTTCTGTGCTTACCCCTCTGAGTTTGATTAGTTTTGTCAGGACTGCGTGCCTGTGCTTAATAATCATACGAATGCGAATGTAGTACTGTACTACGTTTATATGATATTTTTCCTTTTCTTTTTTTTCTTCAGTGCACTGCCAGCTATAGATATTCATCGGATTTTAATGCTTATGTATACAAATGTACACGGTCTATAATTTTCCTTATGATTAACATCCTCAATCACTTACGAGGTATCAACTGTTGAATTGCATATCTCAGATTTAAAAAACTGCGAGTACATTGGAAATATGAGTGGTGAAATGTGCATAGCACGGAAAGGGTCATAACTTTTTCGAGTTGACGAATGATTTTTGGGTAAGCAAGCAATAGAGCATCACGGAGTTGACCCGCCCCGTTATATATGTGGCGTGGGTGTACAAGTGCTGGATTCAAGGGAGCTCTTGGGATTGGTATCCACTATCTTCTCCTTACGGTATCCACTTCAGATTTACTAGAGATTTCAGACGGTTTTGACCGAGCTGCCGGCAAGTTCAATTTGGTACAATCCTTTGGCTCGTTGGTAAAACATCTTATATTAAAAAACGGAGGGAGTATGTTTTTATTTTACTCCTTTCGTACAAAAATAAGTGTCAAGTTTGTCCAAAAGTGAATATATCTATACATGAAACATGTCTACATACATTCACTTTTGGACAAACTTGAGACACTTATTTTTAGACGGAGGGAGTATTTTATGAAAGTACATGTTACACTTCTCTCTAAATGTGGTTGCAATTTCCTTAGAAACATGGCAGCATGATTTTACGAAACACGTAACAACAATAAAAATATTTAGTTTGGATTTTCCGTATCTTCGTCCCAGAGACAGAGCAACGAAAGTGAATATACCAACTGGTCAAGCGACAGGAACTCCGAGGCACAAGAATATGAGGCAAACAAACAACAAATTTACATCCAAACACGATTAACTCATCATGCAAAACTTTCAACCGAATTATCTCGACTAATCACAAACAGCATGAGCTACGGTCGCAGTGGCAAAGTTCTCTTCTCTGACAGGAACAGCAGATGTACATGGCTACTCACACACTGCTCCTCGTCTGAGTACTACAGATACCAAATGTCTATACCAACGGAAAAATTACAGTGGAAGAAAGAATCAGCATACACAGCAAAAAAAATGGCACACCACTATGATAAATGAATCAGAGATACTTTTATACAGCAGAGACGTTTGGTGGAGGTGATGGCGATGCCTCTGTTGAAGGTGGTTTATCCTGTGTCTCTGGTGCCTCGGTAGAAGATGCATCATTTGCAGCTTCACTGGGAGGAACAGCAAGTGCTTCAGTGCCACTGGAATCAGCTGGTGGAGCTGGAGCAGCAGCGGTGTCAGGACTACTTGCTAGCTCTGTAACCGGAGCTTCCTCAGTACCAGGGGTTGGAGTAGTCTCTGCATTGCTGGTAGCTGCTGTAGCCTCCACATTCTCAAGAGCTGCTGTTCCCTCCAATGGCTTTACATCATCGGTGCTCTGTGCTGGAGCAGGAGACCCATTAGCCGTTGGAGCTCCTTCAACCATTGGGGTGCCTTGATTCAGGAGCACCTTGAACCAATGGGGTGCCTTGATTCATGGGAGTACCACCTTGAGCCATTTGGGTGCCTTGATTCATGGGAGCCCCTTGAACCATTGGGGTGCCTTGATTCATGGGAGCACCTATAGCTGCATTTGGGGTCTGTGCCGCATTAGGAAGCCCAGGTTTTGCAGCAGCCTTTTTAATAACAATGGGAGGTGCAGATAGTGGCGGCATTCCAGGGGAAGTATTTCAATTGGTGGCTTTTTCTCGCCTTCTCCCAAACTTGTGAGCTTCGGGTCCTCAAGAGAAGCCAAGAATGCTGCGGCAGCATCGGTTTTCACGGTCGGTGTGTGATCCAGCTCCTTTTGTAGCACCTTGTTCCATGTTATGACTGAGCTCCTTAATGACGGACGACCATGGGCCTAGAGAGTGGAAAAACCTTGTAAGAACTTGAAAATCATACTCATTGTCATAAAGGCGATGCCATCTTTAGGAGAACAGAAGCAGCAGAATGTATATTCGAGAAAATACTTCATTATGATCAGCTTATTGCATAAGCAATGATGTCACTAGCAATCATACAAGTTCTTTGAAATGTATTTGCACAATATATACGCCCGTGCAGCCAAAATGCTTCACAATTTTATTATTTTTTGGAGGAAGAACCAGTGCTTCACAATAGATGGACTCATTTCATGCTAGTTCAAACTGCAAGAAAGCGCAGCAACTCCATTCTTTTTCTCATCTATACATGATGCATTTAGATTTTTAATATACAGAAATCAATTGAGAAGATGGCGTTAGGAAATGGAGAGGAAGAAGAGGTCGTATAGTCAGAGCAGAAAACACATGCGTCTGAGGCAGGATGTCGATGGTGCTTTAGGTTTTAGGAACTATTGGTAGGAGTGTGTTCTGATTATTTAAGCAACTAATGGAGGAGTAACTAGAAGACAATGAGTACGAGAGATATTCGGGAGTAAAGGACCACCTTCTATTCTCAGCAATCGGATCTAAAGATTATGCATGTCTAAGACTGATTGCTCCACACCAAACTCGTGTTTTTTGTAGTAGTATAGATTCGTAAGCATACATGAAAGAATGGAATTCAATATGAAACTTACTTGAGCATGTAAAACAGCCTCTGCCAGCATTCCTGTGTCTTGCCATGCTTTTTCCATGAGGGCGTTATCGCCCAGAACTGCAGCTGCAAATGCTGCTTCACGCCCATGGCCAGCTGTGATCAAATTGGTCACCAAACCCTGGAAAGGTGCAAATTAGTGATTGCTCCCAAGAAATTCTCAACATGTACAAACCATCATAAATGAAATGTATACGTCACCAGAAAGGAAACATCAGGTTTTAGCATGCATGCATCAACTAGGAGCCTCGCCGTATTCGAGAAACAGTTACCAATAGTAAACATGTGGTCTATAGGGTACTCCATAATCATGACATTTTGTAACTACCATCACAGCTGGAAATCACCATTATGGGCGAGAACCAAGTTCTAATAGTAAAATATTATTAGGTCAAAGTAGCATACCGACAATCTAGTAAGCTCCCCATGGTTTGCAAGACGGAGTGCCAGGCCACGTAAGGTTTGTCCATGTAGAGCTCCCTTTACAGAAGCTGCAGCGGCTAATCTCTTCAAAACTTCACGAGCGATTTCAGCCTGGCCGGTGGCATCTGCCGCATCAATAAGGTCAAAAAACTCCTTGACAAATTTCACTATTCCCTGCACAGCATCTGCAAGACTTTCTTGCTTGGCCTGCTTAGCTACTGCTAAATTGAGAATCTGTGTAACATCAGTAGCAGTAGTTTCTTGCCCCACGTCTCGGCTATTGCTCATTGTCAGCAAGCATGCAAGTGCTCTTTTCAAGTCCTTGCTCTGCATTGCAAGATCAAACTCCAACCTGAGAAATATAAGCACAATATGAACTCATGAAAAGAGTATGGATCTATCTATCAAAGAGAAACATGAGAATAAAATTGAATAAAAAGAAACACATGAATATCTGAAAAGAAAAATTCAGGCAGCAAGAATTCTCACCTCTTAGATATTCCAGGTAAATGAAGTGCTTCAGTAGCGTAGCCCATTCCAAGCATAAACTGAGCAAGGTCATCATGGTGTTCTCGGCCAAGTCTAGTAGCCCTGCATGATTGGTTTTATGTTGTCACTCCTACCGCTTGCAAAAGCCAATAAAATGCTCTAAACCATAAAACGTACCATTTCACAGCACTGACTGGATCTCCATATGCTGCAAGGCACCGACATCTTATACCAGGATGGCTGAGAGACAAGGCATGTGCACACATATACCTTTGAGGAATATTGTAAGATGTCAGAATTGCACCCAAATGCACCTCACATATCACCAGAACAAATAAAAATAAAATAAGTTATATTTAATGAATGTTGTTTTCATCAGCACTTCCTTGGGCATAAAGGATCATGGAACTGCTCTTGATGTCCTTAGAGTATTATTACCTGTCAACAAGCCACAGAACTCCATCTCTGACACCAACAAGGACAAGTGGTCCAATAGGTCTTTTCTGCTCTGCAGGAAAGCGGGTTACTGCAACCGATACCCCTCCTCCAGCAACAGCGACTTCAGCATATCTTCTATCATCTAAATCTTTCAGAAACGAATCATCCCCATTCATTTTGGGTTGCTTTGGCACTATAAATGGTGGTATTGATGGAGCATGCTGAAAGGAGGCTAAACGAACAACCTGGAAAATTACGAAGTACAAGCTGTAATCAAGATGACCTCATGATATTAGCTAATATATAAAAAAGAAGTACGAAAAGCCAAAGTACATTAAAATTAAGATTATACCAGTAACCCTGAGTTCCATTCACATTTAATGAACACAGAAGAAAATGATCAAGGTAAAAAAAGGGGGGGGGGGGTTACTAACAGCATTCGACATATACAATTACGCACCTGCAACATCGGAGGTCTTAATGAGATTTTCTCACTTGCCGTAACCTGGGGGGCTTCAACTGTGATAAGAGCCAAATCCCCATGCTCTGCAACTGCTCGACCCTGAGCTTCTCTTGCTTTCATTTCTTCTTTTCTCTTCTTTGTATCGATGTCAATTGCAGCAACTCCAGCATCAACATAAACGCACCTGGAAAATATTGTTCAAAAGTTCAAGAGATAGCAAGATGTCCCATAAGCTATCAAAGTTTTCTTTCCAGAACCAGGAGTGCCATCAAAGCATCAAAAAACTGTTTGCTGGCAAAAATATACGTATACCAGAAATCCATTTAAAAGTAGCTGCCTTCTCAATATCCTAGCACATACGTTTTACATCATTGACTGTATATTATTATTATACAACTTAACGAATGTAATATAGTTTTTAGAACTCATTGGATAATATGGCCTGAAACGTACAAGGACTCCTAAGCTTCATACGGCACCTTTGATTTGCATTTACCATCTCAAATAGCATTATTAAAAGACAGCCAAGAGCTTGATACAGGCTCAGCAGTGGAAGTTGGGAACACATGATAACGAAAATATGAAGGCACACTGAATGAACAATTCGAACTGCGCACAGAAGAGTTAACTTACTCGATGGTTGTTGGTGTAGCCACAAATAACTGTCTGCGGTGCCAAACAGCACCAGTAGCAAAGGGAATTGAAACATCTCCGAGATACCTAAACTGAGGTCGCAGGGAAGAAATTACAATATACTGCTGATAAGCAAATGCGCAATATTCAACAGTTTGATCCCACACGGTCCACTCAGGTTGTGCAAGTAGGCCGCTTACAGGCTGATACGTCTCCCAGCTGCATGAATCAAATATAGCTAAGTAGGCAGTTTTAAGGTAACGGACATTAGCTGCAAATATCATGGGTATAGGAAGTAAAAACGTTAGCAAAAGATTAATATATGCAATACATAGCATGGCAATCATCATGTATCTGCCAACAAAAAAAAATTTAGATATCCAGGAAGCATGAAATACATAGGTGCATAGATACCTGTATAACTGGAAATTTTGGGGCGGCCCTTCTCTGGTGGAAAATGGGTCATCCGAAGCAAAAGATGATCCACTTCCTCCAAAGCCTGATAGGGGCATTGATTGAACAGTTGATATAGCTGTGGCTGTCAAAGGACTTATTCTACGAGATGTCCGGTATGTGACACCAAGCAGAGCACCACCATGCAAGCCAACGACCTGCAAGAGTACAGCCATAAACCTATTGAAACAACAAAAATGCTAAGAACAACACGCTAAACTAAGTCTCTTTGTAACACGGGATTTTAAGTACGCGTGAATAAGAAAAACAGTACGATTGAGATGTCATGACTTATTGCATCCTACAAGAAACGAAAAAGGAATCTGTAAACATGGCATTTGGGTGCTCCAAAAAATTTTGCAAGAATTTCAAGAGAGAGGGCATCCAGGAAATAAAGGGAAAATTCCATGAGGTCAAACCTCTTGTTACGAATCCTATAGAACTGGGGTGCAGAAAAGGAAATCCATAGGAATTTTGGTGGTCTCATCTTATGATTCACATGGCCTATATTGAAAATTTTCATTGAAACCCCACATAAATAAAATGAAAAACCTTCAGTCCCAAGGATATGTACCTAAAGAAAGATCATGTAGCTATATGGCCAGAAAACTAAGATTCTTTTCACTGATCAACCAATGATATTGATATGTGCTTACGGCTGAAAGCAAGAATGCACAACCATGCGAACATCAAAATGGGCATTGCAGACCAACTTATGTTTCAGTAACACTGATATGCAAGAGAGCTAAACCAAGGTATGCACGGACATTTCCTAAACAATGGCAACACAATAGAGTTTAAAAATAAGTAACTTGGGTACAATTAACCAAGCATAATACGAAAACTGATGACCTGATAATCAGAAGTAAATCACATGTTGTAATTTGTATGATAAGAGATCAACATTAACTGAACTATAACCTTTCTGCCCAGAAAGAGAAAATGAGCCTTTTATATCAAATATTTACGAAACTATAGCTCTATTATCCCCCCACAAAAAACAATGAGCGCATCATGTCAAAATGTGGTCAAGTATTTGTTTCAAGAATGTCTGAATGCAACTAAGCAACTTAGGATGGAAATTATCCAGTATATGCCGAGCATGGCATCAAGACACAAAACCACAAATTAAAAGGACTATAATTACTGCTGCTCTAAAATCACACGTTGTCAAATTGGTGTATCAAAGAAAAGGGAAGATTCTCCATTAAGTCTGTACAAAATATATCATAAATGATGGTTACCAACCGGTTCACTGCGGCCATCAATGGACCTCTGCAAAACATGAGCTGTTCCATCATCTAACAAAATGCGAACTTGTACTGTGGCTGCAGAAGCTGCACTAGCTGCTGCAGCTGCTGCTTGAGCTGCTGCTGCTGCTGCTTCTTTTGCCTTTTTAGAAGAACCACCTTTCACAATAAGTGGCATCCTTGGAGCCAATGCACTCTCGACCAGAGCATATCTGTCACGACAGCTGTCCCATGCAAAAAGTTTTCCTGTACCTGAATCAACAACTGACCAATCACTAGCTTTGTACACAGCGAACGATGGAATGTCTGGCCATACAACTGCAACGTACCTGCAAATAAATAAATAGATTTTATACAAAAATCATTAAAATCATAACATAGACCTAAGGAGCAACTAACTATAGCCTACACAAACACTGTAAATTAGTAGGACGTGCAAAATAGATTAGACAGCCCAAACATTGACTTCTAAACAGACATCTTGCAATGACCAACTCACATCACATAACGGTGATGCAACACTAAACCTCTCACACACAATGTATAATGCATTAATGCAGCAATATCCAGAATGAAGACTAGAACGAATTCAGCTAGGGCCTATGTGTACTGCAATCAACGTGAGATTTATGAACAAGTAGATGATTGTCTGCTTCTTTCGTACTCCCTCCGTATCAAAATATAAGACTTTCTAGCCTTTGCATGCATACATGCATGTAGACAGAGCTGCTAGCTGAGAGGAGTAATACACAAGTGCTAAGCAATATTGCGATAAGATGGCATGATACTTACTTTCCAGAGCTGCTAGCTGAAAGGATTGAATACGAATCATGAGGAGCAGGCGTGCTGATATGCTTCTTGGATTGCTTTACTATCAGCTGATCCATAGATTCATTCCTTGCTCTTCCTGTTTCAGATGCACTTCCTAGGGACGGATTTGCTGTGTTTGACAATTGGAAGTTCAGTAACTTAAGTTCTCTTTCAACAATGTAAACAGCAGAGTGTTCCTTGCTTTCTGCCAGTGCTGGTAAAGGAGCAACAGCTGGAAGTGCCTTGGATCAAACTCGCTTAAGATAATACCGATATTTGTTCCAGTAGCAACAAGATGTGGTTGCAAGGGATGTGCCACCATGCAGTAAACCTAGAGTAGACACAAAGCTCAGTCTATGTTAGCATGCTTAAGAAAATGCATAACAGTAGCTTTATCTTTATACGGAAACCAGCTTTCATCAGCAATAGAGTACTGTGAACCGATTTTTTCTTTACATTATACATTCAAATTATCTTTCACTGATGTGTGATAATTTGCTTTCCATTTTTAAGTCCAGAATGATGTGGTATACAGGTTTTGCAAACTGCGTCGTTATAGACACTGGAGTAGAGACATAGTTTAACACCTAAATAATTAATACTACATCCGTTCCTATTTGTAGGGCGTATTAGGTTTGTTCAGACAAGACTTTGACAAAGAATCACTTTTTTAATAGGTGTTTTATGACATGAAATCGGTATCATATGAAATGGAGTAATTCTTCGTCAAAATCTTGTCTTAACGAAATCTAATACGTCACAATAGGACAGGAGACAACGTTAACAATATGACCAGTGATTGTTAAGTTCTTACACTCAGGCTGCGTGCCACATTCTTACTTACAAAACACATACCTAGCTCCGCAGTTGCTAAAGCTCAGAGAAAATGAGAAAGGAAGAAATATTTGCACAACATGTGGAAGCATAACATAATAGTCATAAAAAAAACAGCTTGACCTGAAATGACAAAATAATATTTTCTATTAAAGATGTCAGTTGAGAAGCCTACCCTCAGTTTCTTATGCTGCGCAAGTGCTTGTGGAGGAACAAGCGAGGACAATTCACAGAGTGGTCTTGTTAAAGCAGAATAAGTCGGATGTTCTATGGCCCTGTAACAGTCCAGAATGCAAAATTATGCACATAATTTTTTTCATCACATATAGAATATCTAGAATCTGATGTTTCTTTCAAACACAAGAAAATCATACCAAATATGGGAGTCCTTGACACAAGTCAGAATATCAAGGTTTGGTGCACGAGGATGACACCAAGATGCAACACTATGACAGGCAAGCTTAGGTACTGGTTTAATGCGTCTTATTTCCTGCACAGCAAATATGCTATTGTATAAGCGCTTCCTAGAATAATGAAACACATAGTTTCACGGAAATATTGAGTATACATACCTTGAATGTAACAGTATCCCATATGGCTAAAGTTTTATCAGCCCCTATTGTAATGAGTTGCGGAGCACTTCCCATTACTCTTGAAAGTTCAACAGCAACCACCCCTCCGTCATGAGCCTTCAGAAAGTACCCACAGAAAGAACAGTATCAAACAACCCACATGAGAAACTGCTCACTAATGTTATTTGCATAATTAATCTAAATATTATGCATTAAAAACAGTAAAATATATGTTAAAAATGATACCTTCAAGCTAATCTTAGGTACAAGTTCACGAGAATCATGGATATGATCAGCGCTCCATAATACCAGCAGACCATCACTACCACCAGAAACTAAATGTACCTGAAGCACACATACTTACTGATAAGTAATGTTACAACACTACCATGTGGAAAACTAAATGCTGCAGAAACTAACAACAATGAAATAGCAGATAAGTAAAACAAAAACACAAGCAAATGCATGTGGACACAACTGTCAATAAGGGAAAATCAAGTTTGATGACCAAACAGAAGAGACCAAAGCCTACAAAAAAGAGAATATGAGAAAAATTACCTCGCCGGCTGCAGACATGAATGTCATTAAGCAAGATATTGCTCCTTTATGTCCACCAGTATACCTTCGCACGAGCTGCAAGGACCAAACTGCTAGGTTTGAAATACAATTCCAAAGAAGCGGAGGGGGCAAGTATAAGATGCGTAACCTTCCATGTCATCATTGAGAGAACTCTGATCACGCCATCAGATGACCCGAATGCAACAAGAGGGGCATCACTAGAAGATGACCTCGAGAGGAACTCCATACTGCAAAAGCACAAACATTATCGAAGTCAACATCTAGTACTAATCTAAAGCTTTAAGTACTTGTTGCTGTTCAACAGATGTATGTTGCATTGGGTTTTGGTGATAACTACATAACATAAGCCAAGCTGTTTGTAGTTCTTAATCATGTATCGGAGTTGGTGGTAACTGATACATCTCTCATATATTACTGTATGGTCAAAATATACAAGTAAATGCAGCGACGCGATAAAAAGGAGCATGAGGTTTATGAATGTAACATTTCAGTTAAGTTCAAGTCCAGGTTCCAGTTATAGAATAATGCTAAAATGTTGGAATCGATACCAGATGCAGATGTATTAGTTAATATCACCAAAGTGTGTGTAGTTAGGATTAGAAACAAATATGCTGTTGTGAAAACTACAATATGATACCTACCATTAACAATTAATTACTATTATTTCCAAGAAACATTGACCCAGGGATACTCAGCTGCCTGAAATGGTTTCCAACCAGTGCCAATAGGCTTTAAATGATGCAGGACAAGCATCACAAGTAAACAAGTTTTTCCTATTTTATGCCTTACATCACCACCCAATATGTTATAGTTAAAAGGAAAACTAAATCTGGCATGCACAATTCATTTAGGTCCATGTAAACACCATGAATAAATGAAAAGAAATGCATATAGACATAAGGATGGGTACTCTGCAAAGTAATTGTACCATAAAAGTGACTTGTTATCAAGTTCTTGCTTGGGAACATCACGGCCACGCATAGTGACCAAGTCCAAAAATATTGCTTTGTTCTCACAACAAATGACAACAAAATGCCTTCCTCTTGTAGATGGTGCAGGCGCACTGAAAGCGGATGATTGTTGATTAACTGCAGTTGGAGCCTCAGCAGCAGCAGAGCAATTGCGCCAATGTTGCCAAAAGCGCACATCGTCGTCATAAAAGGAAACCTGCTTTACACTTGGAGTGTAACAGTTGGCCGATAGGGATGTCAGGCAAGATACCATGTAAAATGGCCATGGGAAAATAACAAAACTCCAAATCAATACCTTCCGCCTCGGATTGCCTCAGTGGGTTTTCCTTTTGAATCTGCACAGGTTTTGACAAAGGTATAGTAAGCCAAAAGTATATATATCATATGGTATGTTGCTTTTAAAGCCCATCTTGAAAAGAGAGAATGCGGAACTAAAGCAAATAACTGAAAACCATGTATAGTGAAGGTTGAAGGGAATGTTATGAAACCAGAAAACAGATTATTGTCATACAAATTCAATTCAAACCAGCTTCTACAGGGACTACAATTTAGCTTGCACTTGAGAGTTAGGACTGAGGAATGTTTTCTAAATAAGTTTTACAAATTACTTTCAAAATCAAAATTATACTAGATATGTCGATTACATATAAATAATGTAAAAAAATTGCCTCTCGAACAATCACTTGGGGCTCAATTTAGTTCTTGAACTAGATAACCACCAACCAGGCCCCTGCAGGCCTGAAATTTGAATTCCGTCTCTCTTCATCCCTTCGTTATGTGTCACTAAACGTGGACAAGCTAACACAGTAGGCAAGTCTCTCCCCAGTCATAACACTCAAAAAGACCCAAATATCCGTTATGAACTGTGTAACAGATAATATTGTACTCAGACCGTGTTACTAAGATATTGTGCATCCATTCCAACTATGCTGCCATTATTTATTATATGTATTTGCAACACACAAAAGAGTTGACACACATAAGAATTCTTAGGACCTGTTTGTTCCAGCTTTCGTATTGGCTTATCACCACAAAAATGCTGCAAACCAAACAGAACCGGCTTCCAGGACTGCCTTTGGCTGAAGCTTCACGGAATAGCATGCCCACAACACAGCAATTTGGGTTTTGTTAGGATCAATGTGAGAGGAATTTGGACGCTACTTCGGTCAGGACTTCATAAGTGAATAAGATCGAGGGCTGGACGAGCATTGGGATTTTTTGCACGCTATAACTGGGAAGTGACTTGGCTGTATTGAGTCAGATGATTCACATGTAGTGCCACCTGAGCAGCGAGAGTAAGCAAGCGAAAATTCAAAGTTCAAGGACTGCTTCGGTCAGTTTCCATAGTTTGGGGATACAACTGGGCAACATGTAGTAGTTCAAGGACCGGATTGCGTATCAGCTCTAAAATAGTAAATTTAAAGTTTCTCAAACCACTATCAGTACAACAATTATCATTGTTGTTACTTTTTGAAGATGAATGTGTAAGAAGACGGTTATTTATTAAATATCTATGACTAATTTAACTGGCAATTAGTTAAAACTTAAAACCAGGCATTTCAACAATTTAAGCAACAGTCCATCGCTATTCAACTGGCAAATCTAACATTATCACTGCAACCGCGCCTAACAACCCTATGGCATGCCACACAAGCTATTTCAACCAGAATTACTGCACAGCGTACCAGTTTCTCCCTCCGCGAGCTTCTCAAGCTTCACACCGACCAATCTCCGTTCATCGACGCCACCCGCCTTCAGCTCATAGATAACCTAATCCCTCATGCAGCAACGAATTCCAAAGCATGTGGAGATCAGTTCAATCGCAGGCAGAGGTTGCTAAGCTGGTTCAGCAGGACGAGAACAAATGGGAACGAAAAGTATCAGAGGGCCCAATTCAGCGCGGGATCTCAGGTAGAAAGCGGTACCTGGCGGTGCTCCCAATCCCAGACCGAAACGCGGTCATTGGCGTCGGCGGTGACCAGCCAGGGGTGAGTGGGGTGAAGTTGGATCTTCACCACCTTGTCGCTCGTCGGCCGGAACGCCCTGAGGCGGAGCATCTCGCCGCGCCCGCCGCGTGCGGCGGCGGCGTCGTCGCAGGCGGAGAGCGGGTTTAGGCGTGAGCGCGAGAGATCTGGAGATCTCGGGGGGAGGGGGCAGTGTTGTTTGTTGTGGGAGCTCGCGGGGTTGCAGGTCGGGAAGATCTGAGTTGGCACTTGAACGACGAGAGAGACGACAGAGTAAGGTGAGCTTGGTTTCTTTTTTTTTTAGAATCGAGAGTTTTTTTTTCCTTCTGAGGACAGAATGAGAGTACGGTGAGCTATGCGAATGGGTAACTTGGGCCTGCACGCTTTTTGGTGGCCTTGTCTTATTATTCGCAAACAAAGTATATATTTCACCCTCAAATCTCACACATTGGACACTTTTCACCCTGAAAAAGAAATTGGTATACTTCTCACCCTCAAATTTACAAAACCGGACAAATAACCCCCTGTGAGTGGTTTTGGATGAATTTGGGTGGTTTTGAGTAGAATTTGGGTGGTTTTGTTTATTCCAGCTAGTGACTGACGTGGCGGTGACGTGGCGCGCCGTTAACGCCGTTAGTTTGCGGTGGGGCCCACCTGTCAGTGTCTCCTCGAATCCTTTATCACTTCCCCTGTCCGAAATTCACTCACTCTCTCTCGAACTGCTCGTCTTCTCGCTCGCCGGCGGAGAAAACCTTTCGTCGACTTCGCCGCCTGACTCCGGCGCTGCCGGCCGCATCCGTCGCGGCGCGCCGCCGCTGACATCGGAAGGTAGGTTTTTTTTCAGAGGCTCGCTATCTGTAGCCGTCGTATCCATGTAGCAGGAGAAGTAGCTAGGGTTTCCGACACGCGGGTCCGTCGGCCGTCGATTAGGGTATATGGTATTGCCCGTCGAGTAGATCCATCGGCGTTGAAGCTTTTTTATGCTTATTTGGAGGTTCCGGACATCTCATTCCTTCGATTTTGCGTTTTCTATTTTGCAAGTTCTGACATGGCGCCCAAGGTTGAGTTCATCATCCTGGACGATACCGATTCCGAGAGCGATCGCATGCCTCCGATTCAAGCTGCAGCTGAGGTGGATGATCCATCCTCTGATTTCGATACATCCTCCAGTGAAAGTGAATCGATGTCGGAGGATTCAGCCTCCACTAAAACTGAATCGATGTCGGAGGATGTTCAGGAGTGCGGTTGCAAGACCTGCATTTTCGAACGTGAGAACCACATGATTATCCGAGGTTGGTTTTATGTTCTGTTGTGTTCTGTTCTGTTCTTGTGGTTCTCCCATTTGGGTCATTGTTCTTGCTAACTATCTGTTTGTTTGAATGCAGGTCCAAACTATCCAGGGAAGGATAGCTATGACCATTTCTGTGTGTTCCCCACGCGTGTAGCCCTGTTTCCTGATGAGGTTAAGCTTCTAGGCACATTTGTAATGAACTACAACCAAAGACACCAATTTATGTGTGTTTGATGAAGGAGTCTCAAGTGCTGAGGGATGGCAGAGGCAAAATGGTTAGTGCAACTCTGCTTTCAAGCTTGTGCATTGCTGCTAGTGTAGGAGTACTGCATGTGCTTTATTGGTAGTGTAAGAGTTGTACATTTGTGCACTGCTTGCAGATTAAAATTACTGAATTAGTTTGAGTGATGTGGCATGAACATCTCTTGCTTTGTCTGTCTTGCAGTACTTCAGCAAGGAGTTCACCAAGACCATCTTAGGAAAATGATTAAAGCTTCTGGATGTGATGTCATGGTCCACTGTAAGAAGAAGAAGGAAGTACATGCAGTGAAGATGAAGATTGGGAAAGGAAACAAGATAGCCATCATGACAAAGAACTGGACAACTGTCCTGAATTCTACCAAGTGGTTGGATAATCAGGTTGTTATGTTCAGGTTTCTCCCTGGCTCAAAGAAGAAAGCAGTGCAGGTTCATGTTGACAAGATCGAACCAGGTGCATTTGGGCTGGGAACTCAGAAGCACTGGCGTCTCCTTGAAGATTGAACGTAGCAGCTGTTGGTCAGTTAGAACCAGGCTCTTTTGGACAGTGACAGTTGTGTCCTGGTTGCTAGCCTACTAAGTACTATTAGTAGTTGTTGTTTAAGATCAGACTTGTGAGCCATGTGCTCTCCTTATGTTATGTAATGAACCTTATGTTGGTCCTGTAATGGTGTGGTGTGGCTTTTGTGGTTTGTCAGACTAATGCAATGTTGTGTAATGAAACAGTTGTTGGTGGCACTTAAATTATGAAGTATGGTTGTGTTGCTATCTGTTTTGTCAATGGTTACAACAGAAGGATATGATTTAAATATAGGTACATCTGATTGTAGATAAATAGCAGGACATGCTTTAAATAGAAACAAGGTAGCAGTCATGTATCTGCAGAATAGTACTACAAACAGCTCTGTCATAGACATAACAAAACATGAGGCCTACATGATTGTAGGAAAATAGCAGGACATGCTTTAAATAGCAACTACTTAGATGGTTCAATTCCTTTTGAAGCTTTGTAAGCAGCAAGATTGAAACTTGTGTGCTTCGGAGCAGCTGGTGCTTCAGGTTTGTACTTGGTGAAGCTCTTCTGATGTGCAGCAGTTGTTGGTCTTGGTGTAACAAATGGTTGAAGCAAGTTCACAATTTTTTGTTTCCCATCTGGCTTGAAACAGGTACTGAAGCTTGCTGGGAACTGTGCTGGGAACTTGATTTAGGCATTGGCTTGGAGCTTCTCTGGGAGCTTGGCTGGGAGCTTGGCTGGGAGGATGGCTGAGAGCATGGCTGGGCACTTGGCTTGGAGGTTGGCTGGGAAGTGGGCTGTGAGCTTCTCCCGGGTATCTTCAGACCTGTTGGTTTTCTGCCCAATGCCTTCACAGCTTGATCTTCATATACAGCAACATTCTTGCCTTTTATGTCTGTGGCAGCAGCTTCACTAATTTGTCTTGCATGATCTTCATTCGCCTGTAATCATTACATTAGCAAGTCAGTACCAACTAAATAGTGCATTCAATTAGTGTACACAATACAAATGCAATGCACTTGTGAATAATTCATTACCTTTGCTCTTTTGCTAGCTTCTGCCTCAAAATCCTTCTTTTCCATCTTTCTTTTCCTCGTCCTAGCTCTGACTATGTGTGCATTGCCATGGTGCTTAGCAACAGGATTGTTTGTGCAGCTGCTCGTGTTGTGTCCCTCTCTCCTGCAGTTACCACAAGTAATTTTAGTGCCAACCCTGCTCAACTTTGTGCCCTTTGGTCCTTCATCTGGTGCTCTTCTCCTTTCAGTTTTTGGCCTTCCAGGTAGCTTAATGTAACCAGGTGGTTTAGGTTTAGGTTGGTCAGCACATGGCCAGCTCTCTTCACCTTCCATTGGTTGCAAGCAATGATCATAGATCCTGTTGTACTCACTGATAGAGTAGCAGTCAGCAATGAAGTCATCTATCTTTTTTGAAGATGCATAAATTGCACTCACTGCATGGCAGCATGGGAGGCCAGAGAGTTGGTAGTATCTACAAGTGCATGTTTTTCTTTCCAAGTTGACAGTGAACCTATACTTCTGGTGCTCTTGCACCTCAAACCCTTCTTTCCCATTCCATAGAACCTCACAGTTTGTAGATCTAGTGATGTTTTGCTTCAGTTTCTTGAATATGTTTGGACAGATAGTCCCTGTCCATTTTGCTGACTTTGCCTGTTTTGTTGAACCCTGACTGTCATCTTACGTCTTATCCATTCTAGCATGGAAACTACTGGTAGATATCTGGATTCTATGATGTAGTTATTGAAGCATTCACACATGTTGTTGTCCACAGAGTCACAGTTAGCTCCAATTTCCATGAATGCTCTGCTCCAGTGTCCTGGATCAGTGTTCATCATGTCTTTAGCTCCTTCCACAGTAAACTGAGCAAGCTTAGCTCTGTTGTAGTTGAACAGCACCCTGTTTGGTGACTTGGCACATCTCCAGAATAATTTTTGCAAATCATGATTAGGATGTTTCTTCTTCCAATTTGAGTAAATGTGTCGAGCACACATCCTATGCTCAGCCTGGGGCATTATGTCCTGGATTGCAGCAAGCAATCCTTTCTGTTGATCAGAGATAAACACCCACCCTGCTGCTTGATTTGCAATTTTTAGGTCTTTGTTCAGCAAAGCAAGGAACCAGAACCATGAATCATAGTTTTCTTTCTCCACTACTGCCCATGCAACAGGGTACATCTGATTGTTTGCATCCCTGCCTAGAGCACAAAGCATCTGTCCAAAGCAAGCACCTTTGAAGAAGCAACCATCCAAACCAATAACTCTCCTACATCCTGCAAGAAAGCCTTTCTTGAGAGCTGAGAAGCACATGTAGAACCTTTGGAACACATGTGTACCATCTGGTTGCTCAGGGTCCATTTTAACAGCAACAGTACTACCTGGATTTGAATTCAACAATGCCAGCTGGTAATCGAAAACTTTGGAATATTCTCCCTGTGTTGAGTCCATCAGTCTTCTAAACACAAGTTGCTTGGCTCGTTTGCATTGAGCAATGCTGACATCTGCACCCACTTCTTGTAGCACAGTCTGCTGGAAATGGGTAAGCTTCCAGGTTGGATTTGCTTTTATCAATCTGCCAAACCTCTTAGCAAGAAAAGGAGCATTCACAAACTTGTTGTCCCTCCTTGGAACACAATGGTGTTGATCATTGAAAGTAGACACTTGCAGCCACTTGTTCTTACTGGTCCTTGATGCATATATCAACCAAGGGCAATTTTCAAATGTGCAGTGTGCTCTCAGTTTATCATGCTCATCCTTTGTGAAAGCTAAATGGTGCTTCTCTTTGATACCATACTTGATCAGAGCCTTCTTCATCTGTTCCTTGCTTCTAAATAACATGCCTAGTTGAAATTTCTGTCCCTCTTCCTTGCTATTGTATCTAGGCCAATGGCTTTTCTTCCTTACAGTGAACTTTCCCCCTTCTCCATCACTCATTTCAGTGTCTGAATACTGATCATCACTGTCATAATATTCAGTGTCTGATTCAGAGTATGACAAACCTTCATCTCCAGATGCATGTGCTACAACTTGGTTGTCTTTGATTATATGGTTGGCACCTTTTCCCAGTTTCTTATTCCTCTCATTTAATCTTATTTCTCTTGACAGCTTTCGCAATTGCTCTGCCTCTGAATCCTCACCAGAACTATCTTCAGATATTGGCTCATGCACATACTCACTGTCATCATCTGATTCTTGGACAGGTGGTGCATCTTCTTGTTTTCCTGCATCGACCACATGCTGTTCCATTCCATCTCCTTGCTTGCCTTGAACAGCAGCCACTGGACCAGGCAGCACTGATCAGGCAGCACTGGATCATCTTGTTGCAATGGATCAGCAACAACTTTTCTTCTTGCAGGTAACTTCTTCAGTTTTGGAACTGACCAACCTTCCCTGAGCAACTGGTCAATCTCTTCAGTGCTAACAGGGTGCACATCCAGCAATGGGAGCTGGCTTTTCCCATTTTTACTTGAATAAGTTTCAGTCACAGGAATTTCCACAAATGTGCCTGTGGTATCTTCAGAGGCCATTTGTTGCTCCACCTCATCTGCTGCATCCTCCTCTGCTGCATCCATCAGTGCTTCTTCTTCTATATCTGCTTCCTCTGCCAGCACTTCTTCAATATAAAGTTCTGCCTTTTCACCATAACCAGTTCCCATATCAATCCTCCTGATGGCATCATCATCACCCACAAACATGAGGCCTTCACTAAATGACTTTCCTGCAGCAAGCCAATGCATCTTCAGTGATAGCCTAATGTCCATTCTACCCAATTCAATGTGGTAAACATCCTTTGCATACTCCAGCACTTCCTGGTAGCACAGATCATCCCTGTTGATACTAACTTGTGCACAACCTCCTCACCCACATAATCAACACTGCAGCCATCTCTCCTAAAATAACCCATGGTGTGGAATCTGACAGTAAACCAGTCAAGTGGGTCTGGAGGAGAACCTACACAGAAAAAGGTTCAAACTTTCAGTGCTTAACAAATTCAAGTTGCAAAATTTGAGTACTAAACATGTATCACACAATAGAATTAAGCATATGTAGCACAAACCATGATTGTCCATGTCTCTGTCAGGCACAACATCATCCCTGATCCTCTTCATGAAATTTGTATGATCAACAATCAGGCAAAGTGTTTTGTGGCCTGCACTTACAGCTTTCAACATCTCAGCTATGTCTGCATCTGACTGTATGCATAGCAGCCCATCAATAGCATCCTTCCCGGGCTTCTGCCAATACACATGCATTTTATCATCCCTCTCATACCCCAGCTGCAACAACATCTCATCAATCCATTGAATAGACCAAGTTGTGTGTTGCAGTAGTCCACAAATGCAGTAGTTGCTTGAATGTAATCCAAATCCGCACCCAAACCACAGAACCTCCCGTTGTGCTCAATTACAACAGTAAACATGGTGTCATCACCTGCAGATACACGAACTGAATTTTCAGAAACACAATACACGAAACAGGTATCACTTCCAAGTTCTCCTTTCATATACTATTCCTTCTAAACAAGCACAATACATGTTCTAATAACATAAATTCGACTGATAACGCACAAAACATCAATTTTCTTGCAAAAATCGCCAACTGATGCAGATCAGATCATCGCTACCATAAACCCTTCGAAACAAGAACAGGAGGGAGAAACTAAGCCAGCAGTGCATACCGTACTCCGGCGGGTTCTCCTCCTCCCACGGTCGAAGGTGAGGCTCAGGGGGCATGTCGTCGTCGCCGAAATCGGCGGCGACGTCCGCGGCGTCCGAGGCGTACTAGAAGGGACCGACGGCGAGGTAGGACCGACGGCGAGGTAGGGGCCGACGTCCGAGGCGCTTTAGTAGAAGGGGAGAGATTGGTTTGGAGGAGGACGGTGGCAGTAGGGGAGGGCGGCGATGTCGACGTAGGGGCCAACGGCGAGGTCGAGAAAGTACGGAAGAAAGAAAAGACAGCAAAACCAGAGCAGAGAAGCCGCGCTCATGTCAAGGCGACGGCGCGAGCAACAAACCGGAGGCGGCATCATGGCGTGGTGCGGGTGGACGGTGGCGGCGACGTCCATGGAGCATGTGGAGGGAGAGCGAAAGTGGCAATGGAGGACAGCCTCCTTGTCTGAAAGTGGCAATGGAGGACAGAGGCAGGCAGACTCGTCGTCTTGTCGAAAAAGTGTTAGCTTTCAGTTAGAGGTGGGAGGACGTAAATGCGTAAAAGAAAACAATGCGGGGACGTTCGTGTAAAAATTCCGTCCAGACAGTCTCCTTGTCTGAAAGTGGGCGCCTTTTGCTCCGCCGCTCCCGCTCCGCTCCACCCCGCCGTTCGCCGCTCGAAGCCATGACGGATAATTGGCACCCTCTGTGCTCAAGCTCAAGCTCGAGCATCTTCCGCTCGCCGCTCTGCCTCTCGTCACTCCCCCAACAGAGCTCAGCTGATCCCGATGTGAGTAATCTGGTCTCGCTCAGCAGAGCTAGGGTTTCAGAATTGGGGATTTTTTGATCGATTTCGCAAAATTGCAGATCACATATCGAGAGAATGCACCAGATTCAATTGCTGACCCAATATTCTGCGGAATTGCTACCAATGCAACTTTTCTCTGTCCAAACCACAAACTGAAGCCCGAGGTTTTTGTTGCTTTTGAAGGAAACATGACAGGAAGGCGTTTCTACCTCTGCCCCATCAAGAATGTGAGATCCACTAGTAGTTTATAGCTGTGAATCATGAATTTCCTTGTAGTTAACTCTGAATTCTTGTCTACAACAGTTCACTCTGAATTTCCACTCTGTCACTTTTACACCAACTGAATATACTATACTCTGAATTTACAGGAACTTGAAAATTGTGGATTTCTAGGATGGATTGATCCAGAGTGGCATGGAGGTTTGCAAAATGCCCTAGTTAAGCTGTGGGCTATGTGTGAAGACAGTGAGAATCGTTTGAGCAGAAATAATCAACAAAATGCAACCTTGCTACACAATATGTCTGAACATAACAAAGAGATGGAGAAGAAGTACTCCAATCTGCTGCAAGATATGGACAAGTGGATGGATGACACTTACCAGAAGATCATAAATGATAGAATGGAAGAAGACAAGCTTTTGAAAGTCAAAGCAGAGACAGAATTAGAGGTAGTGAAGAAACAAAATGCTCAGTTACTTCAGCATGTGCAAATGGTGAAAACTGTGAATCAGGATGAGCACAAGGAATTGGAGGAAGTGAGGAAACAGAATGTCCATTTGCTTCAGCAGTTGAACATGATGGAAGGTGTGCATCAGGATGAGCAGAGGGAATTGGATGAAATGAAGAAAGACAGAGCTCAGTTGCTTGAACAGTTGACTGTAATCAGAGCTGTGCATCAGGATGAGCAAAGGAACTGGAAGAAGTGAAGGAACAAAAAGCTCAGTTGCTTAAGCAGGTGCAAATGGTGAAAGCTGTGCATCAGGATGAGCAGAAGGAACTGGAAGAAGTGAAGGAACAAAAAGCTCAGTTGCTTAAGTAGGTGCAAATGGTGAAAGCTGTGCATCAGAATGAGCAGAAGGAATTGGAAGAAGTGAAGAAACAAAATTTCCAGTTGCTTGAGGAAATGAAGATGCTGAAAGCTGTGCATCAGGATGAGCAGAAGGAATTGGAGGAGGTGAAGAAAAAGAGAGATGAGTTTAAGGAGGAAAAAAGGAAGTTAGAGTACATGCTCTTTGACTTGTGGACAGCTAGTGAAGCACGGCGAGAAAAAATGAGAAAATTCAACAAATTTGTGATGATTGACAGTGCTATGTTGAATCCTTTAACTGATGTAATCCTTTATCTTGTATGATGCATGAATTTTTATGATGAATGAAAATGGGCAATGCTATGTTAAAAATCATGTGTTCTCCTTTCCAATCCACTGGTAAAGAACCACTTACAGATAAAATCAATGCTATGTTAAAAATCTTGCAGAATTGATCAAGCACTGGTAAAAATAAAATAACACCAACTGATTCATTACATACTTGTTCACTACAACACTGGTCCATTACATACATAAGGGGTTCATTGGCCAACAACTACCAGGCTAGCATCATACCACAAACTAAACAACTTAAACTACACAACTACCAGACTTGCACTTCAACATCAGTTCTTCACCATTACACCAGTTCCATCACTGACCACCAACTACCAGACTTGCACTTCAAGAGCATCACTTCTACATCTACCACAACTTCCAGATACTACATGCTTCATTTGTTCTGGAGAAGCAGCACACAACCCACAACCATAAGCAGAACAACAAGCTTCAGAAGAAGCAGTGCTTCGGTCAGTTGCTCGCCCAAGGAGATCATGCTCTTCATCATCCTCTCATCTGGTTCAGAAGAAGTTCTGCCTGCAGCTTCCTTTTCCTTCTTCTTCAGCTCCAATTTTTGCCTCCTCTCATCTGCCCATGCAAAGGCATCGTCACCAAGGGCACCTGGGAGATACTCCTTCTCCAGCAAGTAAATCACATAGTCCAGCTCCCAACGCCAAAAATTGCACCCCTTGTCAAAAATTGCAAAGGATGTTCAAAACAAGACATTCGAAGCCTCGATTATTGCCCAAAATCTACCAAATTCTTGCACTAAAAAACAACAAAATTCAAGTGAATGTCGACTTCAAGGACGTACCCCATGGTTCCTGCAGCTGTAGTTAAGGCCGGCAATGGGTCGGGTATTGGGCGGGTCGACCTATTCCAGACCCATGCCCATATAACAAATGGGCGAGGGTCTCTGCCCATGACCCTGCCCATGGGTCAGATCTCAGACCCATGCCCGTACCCGTCGGGTCACCAGACCCAATGGGCGACCCATCGGGTCTGTAGGCAGCACATCAATATATAATATTATAACATTTCAAACAGCAAAATAAGCACAAACAACAAATAGTGATGTACTGATGTACTGATTGCTCACACAAACAGCAAATCAAGTTCACAGGAAACAACAAATAGCATGGGTTGTGGTCATGTTTTACTATGAGCCCCCACATGTCAGCTAATCGGGTTACCCATCGGGTCGCCCATGGGTACACATGTCTGCCCATACCCTACCCACGACTAATCGGGTCGCCCACGGGCGAGACCCATGGGCGAACATAGCGACCCGTACCCTGCCCATTAGGGTCGGGTGCCCGTGGGCGGACGTGCCCATGGGCGGAATTGCCGGCTTGAGCTGTAGTAGATCCACCCTCGTGCTGCGACGTTCCGGAGTGCGACTGCTTCACCTCCAGACCACAGTCGGGGTAGCAGATCAGAGGGATAAATGGGGTTGTGCGGCGGACAGACGAACGGATGGAGCTCGACGAAGCCATGGCGGTAGAGGGAGAGGAGAGTGGCGACGGTGGCAGAGGGGATTTTCTTCTAGGGTTCTTTGAGAGCGGCGACGAGAGAGAGAGAGGAGAATGAGAGAACGATCCAGAAACGGCGATTTTATTCTAGCTCACGGACTGATCCATCGAAAGCAATTAATCCAGGGGGATTGTGTAAGAAAAAACGGTGTCAAAGTCACTGACAGGTGGGGCCCATGCTATGACACATTTAATCCAGGGGGATTGTGTAAGAAAACGGCCTCAGAGCCACTGACAGGTGGGCCCATGCTACAAGACATAACGGACGTTATTCCGTCACTAACGGTTAGATGCCACGTCATCGCCACGTCATCCAGCAAAACCACCTAAATTCATCCAAAACCACCCAGGGTGTGATTTGTCCGGTTTTGTACATTTGAGGGTGAGAAGTATACCAATTTCTTTTTCAGGGTGAAAAGTGTCCAATGTGTGAGATTTGAGGGTGAAATATATACTTTATCCAACCCTATATATCACCTTTTGCGAGCCGTGGAGGATTTCTAGATGGGCCGGTCCATTTAGTTTCTCTAAACACATAGAAGGGAAGGAAAATAAGACGCGGACTGGGAATCGAACTTCCCACCTCAACGTACGAGGATAGACGACATAACCACTAGGCTACGATCGTGTTGTTGTTCGTATAGTATTATTTGAAGTTCTATTGTTTGCGTTTTTAGTTTTTCGGTTTTTCATTACTTTTTTATGTTTCTTCTTTTCCGCTTTATTCTTTTTCATTTCTTTCTTTCTTTTTTATTTTTATTTTTATTGTTTAGTTTTATTTTCCTTTTTTGGAAAATATTATTTTTTCATATTTTCAAAATGTGAACCTTTTTTGTTTTCATTTTTCTGAACAATTTTCAAAATTTGAACCAATTTCCAAATGCAAAATCTGAACAATTTTTAAATTTGGAATTTTTTTCAAAATGGGAACCATTTTTCAAAATTTGAACATTTTCAAATTTGGAACCATTTTCAAATCAGAACCATTTTAAAAAATGAAACCGTTTTTCTAAATCTGAACCATTTTCAAATTTGGAACAATTTTTAAAAGGAAACATATTCAAATTTGGAACCAACTATTTTCAAAATCAAAACCATTTTCAAATTTAGAACCATTTTAAAATCGGAACCATTTTCAAAAATGGAACCGTTTTTCTAAAGATGAACCATTTCCAAATTTGGAACCATTTTCAAAATTGGAACCATGTTTCAAATTTGGAACCATTTTTAAAAGGAACCATTTTCAAAACCGGAACCATTTTTTCAAAACCAGAACCATTTTCAAATTCGGAACCATTTCAAACTCGGAACCTTTTTCAAAATATGAACCATTTTCAAAATCGGAACCTTTTGTTAAAATTTGAACCATTTTCAAATTTGGAACCATTTTCAAATCGGAACCATTTTCTAAAATGGAACCGTTTTTCTAAATCTGAACCATTTTCAAAATTGGAACCATGTTTCAAATTTGGAACAATTTTTACAAGGAACCATTTTCAAAATCGGAACCATTTTTTTAAAACCAGAACCATTTTCAAATTCGGAACCATTTTCAAACTCGAAACCTTTTTCAAAATCTGAACTACTTTTTCAAAATTGGAACCATTTTTTAAAAATGAACCATTTTCGAAATCGGAACCATTTTCGAAATCGGAACCATTTTTCAAATTGGGAACCATTTTCAAATTGGGAACCATTTTCAAATTCGGAACCATTTCAAAAATCGGAACCATTTTTTAATTCGGAAACATTTTTGAAATCGGAATCATTTTAAAAAATCGGAACCATTTTTCAAAGAGAACCATTTTCAAAATCGGGACCATTTTTCAAATTTGTTACCATTTTCGAAATCCTAATCATTTTTCAAAAAAGGAACATTTTCAACAAGGAACCATTTTCAAAAATCGGAACCATTTTCCAAAAGGAACCTTTTAAAAAAGGAACCATTAAAAAAAAGAACGATTTTAAAAAATCGGAACCATTTTCAAAAATCGAAACCATTTTTTAAATCGAACCATTTTCAGAAATCGGAACCATTTTCAAATAGAACTATTTTTCTAAAAATAGAACATTTTAAAAATTGGAAACATTTTTAAAAAATAAAAATTCCAAAATATGGACCATTAAAAAAATTCCAAAATATGAACCATTATAAAATCATAACCATTTATTTGGTTCGGAACCATTTTAAAAAAGGAACCATTTTCAGAAAATCGGAACGATTTTAGAAAATTGGAACCATTTTTTAATTTAGAACCATTTTTAAAAATCGGAACCATTTTTTTGGTTCGGAAACATTTTTAAAAATTGGAACCGTTTTTTCGATTCGGAATCATTTTCAAAAATCGGAACCATTTGTTCGGTTCGAAACCATTTTTTCTGTTTGGAACCATTTTTTCGGTTCGGAAGCATTTTCAAAAAGGAACCATTTTCGAAAAATCGGAACCACTTTTTCATTCGGAACCATTTTCAAAAAAATCGGAACCATTTTTTCGGTTCGGAACCATTTTAAAAAAGGAACCATTTTTTCGGTTCGGAACCATTTCAAAAAGGAACCATTTTTTAAAAAGGAATCATTTTCGAAAAATCGGAACTATTTTTTCATTCGGAACCATTTTTTTGGTTCGGGAGCATTTTTAAAAGGAACCATTTTTGAAAAATCAGAAACATTTTTTTTCATTCGGAACCATTTTCAAAAACCGAAACCATTTTTTCGGTTCGTGACCATTTTCAAAAAAATAAAATGGAAAAAAGAAAACAAAAAAAAGAAAACATAAAAACAAAACGGGAAAAGATAACAAAAATGAAAAAGAAAATGAAAACGAAACAGAAAATAGAAAAATAAAAAGGAAACGGAAAAAGGAAATAGAAAATTGGAAATATGAACCATTATAAAAAACATAAAAGGAAAAAAGTGAAACAGAAAGAACGAAAAAACGACAGAAAAAGAATCGAAAAAATAATAACGTAACTAAAGATGGTATGATAAGGAAACTTGAACATAAGCACGAGCGTAGCGCAGTGGCTAGCGCTCGTTCTGCCTCACTTCCGGTCCCCAGTTCGAATTCAACCAACGCAACCTTTTTTCGAATTATCTTGGTATTTTGTCCATTGAGCCAAATTAAATGGGCCGGCCCATCCTTGCGATCCCAATGAGCGAGTCGGAGTAGCGCTGCGGGCGAGTCCGATGACTCGCGTCGCAAAAGGTGATATATAGGGGATCCCCTTATTATTGGCGCTCTGACGCATACCCACCTCCATGTGGCGCAACAACTGTGCTGGCCCATTTATTTATAAGACCGGTTTCTCTGGTTTAGGCTGGAAAGTTCTGCTTCGGTTTTTTTCTTCTGAATTACCTATTTTTTCCGGTTTTCTGCCATTCTATATGTTTCGGTTGGTTTTTTGTTTTTACTTTTTTAAAATTCATGAATATTTTCGTATTTATGAAATATTTTCCTTTTTTGAATTTTTGAATTTTAATATGGTTCAGATTTCGAAAATATTCATTATTTAAAATGGTTCAGATTTAAAATGTTTCATTTAAAAGTGGTTTTTTAAAATGGTTCACTTTTTAAGATGGTTCATTTTATAAAAATGATTTAAATTTTACATTTTTTAAAATGGGTCATATTAAAAAATTGTTCAAATTTGAAATGTTCAAAATGTGAGAATTAGTTTTGATTTTAGAATTTTTCTCTGAAAAAATTAACAGAAAAGCAAAAACGAGAAAATGATCAATGGGCAAGCACAACGGATACTACCTGGTGGGCTTGGCCCATGTAGCCCCGCTTCACGCGAAGCGAGCAACAGGCGTCGTAAGGGCATGTACAATGCAATGCTTATGGAGATGCTAAGAAAAATAAACCGGTTTTTGATTAAGCACCGGTGCTTATTTACACAAGAGAAATGGTTAACTAGGCACCTCTCCTATAGACCTAAGCATTGATACTTATAAAAAGGTTGATTTATTTTTGTAAACACCTCACTAAGCACCTTGCATTTACATGGCCTAAAGGAGCTCCCGAGCTAGGAGGGATTTCCTATTTGACGGTCGCAGCATCAGCTACGGCACCGACGCCTACATGGTCCGCCTAGTGGGCCAGCCCAGGTAGGCTACGATTTTATTTTGGTTTTGTGTTTCTTTTGCCTGGTTTCTTTTTCCCTTTTTGTGCTTTATTTATTTTTGTTCTTTATTAGTTCTATTTTTGTCTAATTTTCGTTTAATTTTTAGAAATCATATGAAAGTTTTTATTTATTAAGTGACTACGATATTGAACCTTGTGAATAACTATTTCAAATTGACTTGTCTCCCGCATGAATATTTATCGACCTTGCGAACATTTTTTAAAAATTAAGCGGACATTATTCTTCTCTCATATTAATAATTTTTTGGACTCGTGAACAATCGTTTTAACCATTGTAAAACAATTAAGTGGAAGTACCGGCAGCCGCAAGAACCCTCGCCACATCGGATCATGACCGACGAGCCCGTCGTGTCATTCACTCAAATCCCGATCAGTTTAAATTGATGCGAGAGATGACGGGCCGATGTACCCGTGTTAATGGCGCATCGACTCCCCGGGCGGGCGCAGAAACAACTTGACACGTCGTCGGCGTTAATGCACGCTAGGTGTAGAACGACGTCGATGTTAATGGGCGTCACCCACCTTTACTCATTTGGTCGGCTTCAAAACGGCGCACGGGCCTCTCCTTTCTCTGTACAATTCACCGCCTGCCCTCTCCTCTCTCAAGATTTGTTGCCAACACATCCACGAGCACAATGCCTGGCGTGACCACTGCCAGGAGCAGATGGAACACGACATTCGCCACTGCATGTAGAGCGCGGTTCGTGCTTGTCACCATGAGGCGCACTGCTGCAAGCAATTTTGCCAGAAGAGCGAGGACTGCAAGCGGCGAGGCGTTCCGCCGTAAGTTGCTTCGCGAGGAGTTGGCATATTGCTTGCCATTCAACGCATCACCTCCTCCAACTCCACCGCTGTCGTCCTACTCGTCTGACAGCCTTCATGTGATGACGATCCCGGAGGCGCAACACCACTTGCGCCATAACATCCCGGTGTCAGCCGATCGGTGCCTACCCGACGGTTGGGTGACCAACATCGTCAAGATCCCGGTGGCGCCGCTCATCGGACAATCGCGTCTCGACTACGTCAAGAATGTGTAGGAACTACAAGAAATGTGTGAACTAGTGACTTTTCTATAGTGACCAGGGAAAATTGGTCATAGATCTATGACCAATTGAAGCCATTTGGTCATACACAACTTTGGAAGGTCTAAAACTGAAACAATGGTGACTTTTCTTGTCTGAATAGTCATAACCTGGTTAGATGAATTGGTCATAAACTAAAAAGCTCTGACATATTGCCTTTTCTTTAGCCGCCTGTGACCAATTTAAATGGTCATTTTCGCTTATGTGTCACCTTCGCCTATGTGTCATTGCTTATGTGTCATTTTTGCTTAGTTGTCACTCTGATTGGACAGCCAACTCAGCAGTCTCGCCTACGTGTCACTGCTTATGTGTAACATCCCAATATTTTGGAATGTTTAAAAATCACTAAAAATTGAAACTTTTGTTTTTGTTAAACAGAAAACATTAAAATTCTAACAGAAACCAAAAAATAGAAAACATTTGGCATCTTCAAAAAAAAAGTTTAAAATATCCAAGTAATCTTTAATTTCAAAATTTGAGTTTAGTTTAAATTATTTTATTCAAGGTATTTCAAAGAAACCTTCATCTCCTAAAATGTTTTATTCCAATTATTAGATTTTAAATATTTCACTTGTGACTATTTATTAAACCCTAAAACAATATCTATAAAGTATTTTAAAGCTTGTTCTATTTAATTTTTTTTGGTTTTGATTCAATTAAATTTATTTTAAAAACAAATAAGTTTAAAATTACTTATTTTTAATATTTACATTTGTGGTAGTTTTATTTGATTTTAAAAAGTCACAAATGATTTTATTAAAAACCTATTTTAAAATGACATAAAGTGTCAATTAAGCAAATATACAATATTTTGAATTTATATTTTTGAAATGTATTGGAAAAGTGTGCTTGAATATTTAAATTGATAGATATTAATTTTACCAATCAGTAGAAACAAGTTTGAAGTATTTTGGACTTTTAAAACAAAAGATATAAAAGAAATAAGAAAAACAGAAATAGAAAAAGAGAAAGAAAAAATAACGGGCCGCCTGCCCGAACCGAACTGGGGCGAAGCCCATCTCCCCAGCCAGCAAGCAGCCCATGTTCTTTTTCTCTCTCTCTCCTTTCTTCTATTTTTCTGTTCGGCCGAATCTGGCCCAACTAGGGGAGGCGGGGGCCGGTCGGTCTGGTTCGGCTGCGCTGGTGGGCTAGGTTGATTTTTTTGTTCTTTTCTTTTTATTCTTTTCTGTTTTCTTTTATAACTTTTAATTTTGAACTCCAATTTCAACCAAATAAATTTTGAAAATTTTGTAATGATGTCCTCTGTCATTATGGGCTATTAGTACTGTTTTTGGACAAAATAAAATACAAAATACCCTAAAGTGGCCATAACATCTGTCATTTGGCATGAAAGGTGTGAATCTTCGTACATGACCGTTCGTATCTAGTGTTTGAATCATGTGGATATTTTGATGTATCTATGATGAAATGGATACTTGTGAATCTAAAAATGAAATTTAGGAAAAATAACGGGCAAGCTGTGTGGCAGCTGTAGTTCAAAATCTAGCTGTTTCCAGCTGAATCGGCAGGAAGCCATTTAAATGGCCGAAAACAGGCAGAGAGCTCGGAAATGCATGCCTTTTGGTGATTGTAAATGAAATGATGTCTACTTTGTGAAAACAATTTATCGGTGCCATTTTGGATGACTTTCTCGGTACCCGCTTCACAAAATGCTATTTTAAGCACTTGAAAAATGAAAGGTGGGTTTTTTTGTGAAACATGTCAACATTTTTGTTCGGCAACATTGCTTGCCATCCCACAATGAACACATGTGCCAATTTTGGGCTCCTTCATCTTGAAAGTTACGAATGTTCGTTCGTGATAGCAATTTTCTGAGAACACTTTTCCAGTAAAACTTCCTCAACACAAGTTTATAATTTTGTGTGGCAACTAGGTCACATATGATGACGCTACGCGAAGGTTTTCCATTATTTTGATTTTTTTTGAATTTCGTGTGCTCATTTGAAAATACGGTCAACTCGGGGACATGACCGTTCGTATCTAGGGGTTAAATCTTGCAAAACTTTTGTTATATCTCTGATGAAATAGGTACTTGTGTACCTAAATATGATTTTTGCAAAAAATCATGAGAAAACTACGAGGCACCTGTAGTTCAAATTTGACTCCGTTCCAGCTGAATCGGCATGAATTTATCTTTTTTACGAGAGATAGATGGAAACTGTTTGACACACAACCATTTGGTTTTTTTGTAAATACATGTGGTCTAGTATTTTCAAATAATGTAGAGCTCCTATTTTAAGACATATTTTTGGTAGTTGCTTCACAAAATAACCCATTTTTCGCATTCGAAAATAGAAAAATGATTTTTTCGTGAAAGGAAAATGAAAAGTTTCTTCGGCAACATTGTTCACGGTTCCAAGATACATGTTTGTGTCCAATACAGGCATATTTAAGCAAACTATACCATGAATGTGGACATAACATTCGTCATTTGGCCCTAAAGCTATGAATCTTCATAGATGATACCTCATTTCTGAGAACACTTTCTTAAGAAAATTGCCTTATTCCAAGTTTATGATTTTTGATGGATACTAGGACACATATAATGACACCACGCCAATGTTCTCCATTTATTTGATTTTTTTTGAATTTCGTATGCCGATTTCAAAATACGCTCAACTCGGGGGACATGACCGTTCGTAGCTAGGGGTTAAATCTTGCAAAACTTATGTTATATCTCTCATGAAATAGGTACTTGTGTATCTAAAAATGATTTTTGCAAAAAATCATGAGCAAACTACGAGGCACATGTAGTTCAAATTTGACCCGATTCCTGCTGAATTGGCAGAAACTTGTCTTTTTTTACGAGAGGTGGTTGGAAACCGTTTGGCACGCAACAATTTAGTTTTTTATACATTATATGTGGTCTATTATTTTTAGAAAATGAATTGCTCCAATTTTGCAACATATTTTTGGTAGTTGCTTCACAAAAAACCCATTTTAAATGGCAACATTGTTCGGAACCAATCAGAATGCAGAGCCACTCTGCCCACGGATCACCCTACTAAAGCCGATCTGAGTCGTCCATAGCTTTTGATCCAACGGCTCTTGCTCACTTGTCCTAACGAAGATTCAGAAAAGGACAACAGCGCGTGGCACCCTCTCCTCTTCCCTCCGTAACCTAACCCTAGAAATCATTTCCCCCGCCGCCGCCGCTCACCAGATCCACACTCACCAGATCCCCGCTTCATTCTCTCTCCCTCTCCCTCGATTCAGATCGACGGCGCCACCGCTGCCCCACGGCATCGCCTCCACCCCATTCCTCTCCGCGCTGCATCGCCTCCACCCCATTCCTCTCTGCGTCCCCGTCACTGCATCGCCTCCATCCCCTTCCTCTCTCGCATCCCCGAAACCCTAGAGCCCACCACTTCTCTCCCCTCGCCGGTTTCTACAGATGTGCTGCCACCGCGACTGTGAGGCGGACCTGCTGCTGCCGCTGCTCTCCTCCGACGAGCTGCTGCTGACCAAGTTCTCCACCGCCGGATCCGGCGGCCTGTGGTGTCTCTGCGAGGCAATGGCGCTCGAGCTCCTATGGCGTCCTCTGCGAGGCGACGGCGCACGAGCTGGCGTGCCCGCGGCAGCCTCGACCACCAGCGCCAGGATCGACACCGCAGCAGGCCGCGGCGTCATCCTCCTCTCCGACAAGGCTGCCGCCGCATCCCTCCTCTGCCACTGGATCCACTCGTCTCCAACAAGGCCGCCACTGTATCCGCTCGTCTACCACAAGGCCGCCGCCGGATCCACTCCTCTCCGTCAGCAACGCCTACGGATCCGCTCGTCCTCGACAAGTGCAGGTCCACCCTATCCGCACCACGTTCCTGATCGCTTACTCTAGCTGTTCTGTTTTACAATTATTTCTTCACGTGAAATCAGATGCTCATCACAGTTCTGATCACTAAGTAATCTAGCATTAGTGCAGTACTCAGATTTGGTAGCTGGATATTCATGCTAGATCATCTGGTCGACTAGCCCATCCTAGTTCATGTGGATTTGTTTTTTCATTTTTGAGCATGGCTTGAAGAATCACACAAACAGCAGTTGCCAGGGTCAATGTTGGTCTATTAGACCACTGGAGGATGTTGTTTTATTATGTAATGTGCTCTAAGTGTAGACCATTGACCTGATTAGATAGAGCAATGTTCTAGTCTTTAGCTACCACTAACTAGCAGCACTTATTATACACATTCTTTGAGCATGATATGAGAAAATCCATTAGAGGTATATGACCTGGTGCATCTAGCTTGTCAAGGAATATGTCGGGGATGTGACCCGGGTACCCCAAAGTGTTGGTTTAACCGAGGTGCTGAAGGAAGTAAAAGGAGGAATTAAATAGATAGAAGATAAAAAAAAGCAACCCGGGTCGGTTTTGGAGCTGTCCAGACCGAGATCTCCTTTGCTGGGCCGAGATTCAGCTGGGTCCGAGATGTCTCAGTTCGGTGGGCCGAGTTCCCTGGAGCAGACCGAAGTATCAGCCTCGGATGGGCCGAGTTTGGCCTGCCCCGGAGCTTACCTCGGCTGGACAGGTCTCTCTTCACTTCGGCTGAACCGAGGTTCCAGCACCTCGGACAGACCGACGCTTGCTCTTCCCGGACGGGCCGTTTTCTTCTTCAGCCTCGGTGGGCCTTGCTGGCCTCGGACGGTCACCAGCCGTGGCGGGCCGAGCTCCCCTATCCCGGAGCGAAGCAGGCCAAGGTGTTCCAGCCTCAGGCAGGCCGAACCGTTCCATCTTCGGTGGGCTTAGATATCCAGCCTCGTTGGCCGCTGATGTGCAACCTCGGTGGGCATCGGTGTGTAGCAGAGATCGCCAGAGTCCCGGGCTGGGCCTTGCCCCGGTTGACCGACGCGCAGCAGGCCTTGGTCGGGCCGTGCTTTCCTTCCTCGGCTGGTGTAGCGGAGCTGGGCCGGCCCACTCTGCTAGCCGAGCTCTCCAGCTGACGAGCGCTCCAGCTCGAACATCGACCGACACTCAGCTCTACGTCCAGACCAGGCCGACGTCTTTCGTTGCCTCGGGCTGTTCTCTCACCAGACCGGAGCAGGCCGTTATCTTGAAGCATGCCGAGGTGGTTGAACCGAGTTGTTCCCTAACTCGGATTGGGTCCAGGTCTCCGGCATCCCGCGTGTCAGTACCTCGGCTACTACCACTACCTCGGCACACTACCTCTACACTGCACCGGCACCCCTGCTACCACATCGTCAAGTACAGATACCTCTGCCATGGTCCCGAAGATCCGGGAGACAGGAGCAAGAAGACAAAAGCAAGGACAGCCAGCGTGGCTACAGTGCCCAGGACGTGACTAGAGTACACAGTCAGCGTGGCTACAGTGCCACTGATGTGACAACAGTACAACTACAGTGACGCGTGAACAGTGTGACAAGACCCCAGTAGTCACCTCTGCTACAGTGTACAGTGTACAGTGATGTTTGTCCCCTTGTTCCCTGCATGTCCCATGGGCTCTCTCTATAAAGAGCACCAGGGGAGAAGATGAGGGAGGCCCGGACACCCACGCTGTCTCATTTTCCCCCTTTGGCCTTAGCTTCTTCTTCTTCCTCCTGGAGCTCCTCTCCGTGGGTAGCTCCTCACAGCTCGAGTAGCATTTGTACACACCGCATATACAGAGGGAAATACACCAAATAGGATAGTGCTGCAGTAGGGGTTTTACCTCCTCACGAGGGCCCCGAAGCAGGGTAGATCTTTGTGTTTGCAGTGTTCTTCGTGTTCTTCGTGTGCGGTTCCATCGCGCAATCCCTCCCCGAATCCTCAAGCGTACGTTCGGCCCCAGAATAAGCCTACCCCTAGGCATCTGCGTGTTCCCACCACGACAGAATATGTACCACAAACTGCAGATCAGGAAGCGCATGGTAGGTTAGTAAGTACTCAAATCATGGAATACAAGTTAATAAGTAAGAGAACATGTACATCGTTCATATAATTTTGTTTAATTAATGACCTAGTTAGCTTCGATAAGAGCTGATTCAACCAATATGTTTGTCTTCTGATGCAGGAATTCTCGCCTGGATCTAATGGTCACATGACAACCATGGGTGTATATGTGCGCGATCTTATACTTGGGCAGGTCTGCATCTTATGTTCCTCTGCTTTCATAAGTGCATTCTTTGCCTACTATTTTTGTGTTTAGTGTTTCATGTAAATGAATATCTCCATGCTAGGATATTTATTGTCCTTATAACTAAAGAATGTTAGTTCCTTTCTTTATTGGCTTTCTTATAACTAAAGAATTTAGTCTGCATCTAGTATTCAATATTAGTTGATCGTATCTGCTATCAATAAAATGTCCAAGTCATGAATTTCCTGAACACGTGTACGTGTATATATTTGGGAGCTAGTTCACCAGAAAATGGACAAGAATAGAAAATCTGTTTGCATTCCTTAATTGTCTATAATGCTGATTCATTCTTATTATTTTCCAATAACACAATTTGAAAAAACAAATAGTATATGATTTAGTCTTATACTTCTAATAATGCAAAAATAGCGATTCATATTTCGGGCATCTTCTCTGTTTTAAATAATTTTCTTACTCTGTTTGCTTTCCTTGAGTGCCATTTCTGGGTACTTAATTAGAATATATGACATGTCTCATTCTGAAGATGAATGTTGTTATTATAGTATCTGGCATGTAATATAAAACAAGAGTTTGAAAGCTATTGTTCCTGGCTATAATTATGTATCTGAGTAAAACCGCATCATATTATTAATTGTACTATTTACAATTTGTGTTCACCAGATGTTTCACTAATCTAACTTTGAAATTTCAGGAGCAGTAAAAGAAGAGTAACAAGATCAAGTGCTACTGATTCACCCAAGTCGTTGGTCCCTTCCACTCCCTTATGCTCCTTGTTGATTCACCTAGATGAGCTGCTAGAATTACAGTTCAATACTCAGTTGATTCAGATAGTGTTTATTGATCAATAATGTGGTTGGAGTAGTATTTACATGTTGCTGACAGTTGGTACTTGTATTCATTTATTTCTATGCCTAGTTAGTTTGGTTGCTTAAACTTCTCTATTCTACTTATTGACCACACATACAATCCAGATAGAACTTCAAATTATTTTCTTTCACTCTGTATGTATCATTTGTAGACTATGACCTACTGTTCTTTGTTCTTTTGTAGGCACGAGTTCGGCTCTGCTGGGAACACTCCGTTACCTTCTGACTATCCGTATGTTTTGAGATGGACAGCCTCCTGAAAGTAATGAAGCCTTGTATCTTAGCCCAGCAGTTGTGAAGTCCCAAGTTTCTTTTATGTATTAGATTTCATATTCGAGAGAAAATAATCAAACTCAAGCCATTGTATGTTGCCAGATTCTACTGTTAGAGCTTATTATGATGTGATCCCCATTATATGTGTGTAATATGATGTAACAGATTAATTCTTCCTGTTATTTGAAGTATTATTTGTGTTTTCTATCTGTTTTGATTGAGTTATTTGTTATTGACGCTGAAAGTTGGGACCCACTAACTGTAATCCTGACAATTAGGATCTGCTAACATAAACCTGACTATGTGGACCCAAGCGCAAACCAGACAGCATGGACCCACAACCCAGAACCTGACAGTTGGGACCCACAGGTCAGAACCTGACATCCGGGACCCACCTGCAGAATAAAAGAAAACAAAGCCCACTGCCAAAAATTAAAAGGCCAAAATATTGGGCCCGGTCCATTTAGTCGACCAAAATTAAAAGTAAAAAGGCTTATATTGTTGGGCCTGGCCCATCTAAACCATCAAACTGGATTGGGCTGATTCTGCTGTATGACCATTTAAATTGGTCACCATTTTGCCACGTCAGCCACGCCGCGTCGGATCTGACGTGGACATGCCAGATAGCAGGTGACCAAAACAATTGGTCATAACACTTATGACCATTTATTTTAGTCATGAACGTCTATGACCATTGCACCCAAATGGTCACGTACGTTCGTTTGTGACCGCCAGCTTTCGACCAAATGTTTTTGGTCACAAAAAGGTCACAAATGATACTACGTGACCATTCAGTGACCAATATGGTGAGTCACTAGTGAGCATATTTCTTGTAGTGAGGGGGGCATGCCATGGGAGAAGCGGAACGCCGCGTAAGCCATGGCTTCGCCATATTGGAACAACGGGGTGTCGCGGAGTACGTCGCGGCGCCACATCTTCTTCCCCACCCCCGGAGGCTCACCTCCTACATAGGGATTCTCGTTGGGCCATGAGATGCAGATGGATGATAACCGCGACTTCCCGGGAGGATGACCCCAACTACGAGACGCATGCGGAGAACTCTGACGTGCGACAACGGGACGAAGGCATGCCACGCCACCTCCACCGCCTCCAGGCCGCTAGATCTTGGCGCCACCATCAACTCTGAGGGATCTACGGTCGTCGACATTATTTCTGACAAGGGCGGCACCCAGGAGCATCCATGTTCCTCAAGGCCGGAGCCGGACGAGTCCCTAGATTTAGGGTTTAGTTTAAATTTCGACAAATTTTGTTCAAATTTTAATAAATAAATCACCGGTTCATTTATATTTATTTTTCAAAATCATTTTGGAAAAGAAACTATTGGGATACTGGTAGGAACAACCGATCCCAATAGGATGACAAAGTGTGTCAGCGATCCTTTTTTTTGCGGAAGGCCATCATGGCTAGGGTTTATTAACTTAAAACAATAGTCACACCGTCACAATGAAAAGAACAAGAAACTCTGGGGGCATATCCAGCCACAAATCTGGTGGATTATTCGTCCCATACTTAGCTAGCTCATGAGAAACTATATTAGACTCTATTACAGCGCTGAAAAAACAACCTTCCCAGAATCCTTTACCAACTCTCGGCATTCATCTATATGCGTCGAAGCTGAAGTGAATGCTTCATCCGAATTAATTCAAGGCCTGAATCACCTCCAAACAATCAGATTGGGCTATTAGCGAGTGGCACGCCAGTCGTTTTGCCAGTAGTAATCCTTATCTCTTTGCGATGGCCACCGTTGCACCTGCATCCAAAGCATGAGCAAAACTGGTACAATAAGCTCCCACGAAACTCTCCTGGTCATCACGTACAACAGCTCCGCAAGCACCAGAATATCCTTGCCTTGAAAATGAAGCGTCAACATTTAGGATCTGGCAATTAATAGGTGGTTGATGTGGTACACACTCGTGGAACCTACCGCTCGGGTCGCTCCCTCCCGGGCGACTCTGGCGGCGCCCCTCTCCAAAACCAGCGCGGCCGATCCCATCTTCCGCCGCCTGGCTGCTGCCGCTGCCCTCCCCCGGCGGTGGTAGCGGCTCCCTCCGCGTCGACGACGGCGGCTGGGATGGCGAGGTGCGGATGCTGGTGGTCCTTGAGAGTGGGGGAACGCCGGTGGAAGCGCAGGGGCGGCGCGGCTGTTCCGGCCGGGGCCTGAGGCCTCCGACGGTGCGGCGGGAAGGAGATGGCGGGCGCCCTCATCGCGTCTAGGCGCATGGCGGCGAGCTGAATCGGGCAAGATCTGGGCTAGATCCAATCGGGCCAGAATTCGGCCACGGCCGGGGCGGCGGGTTTGGTGGTTCTTTGGAATACCGGTACTTGCTGCCATGTGCCTGGACTTCCTTCTTCTCCAGCCAATCCGTCATGGAGGCGACCGGCGGTGTGGGGCATGTCGGTCTCGCGAATAATGGCGGTGGTCCTTGATTCTTATTCGCGCCAAGATGAAGATCTGCCGGATGTTGGTCACCATCGAACTTGCTGGACGGTCGTGTTTCGGAAGGCTCCGCCGACGAACTCCACTGGGCGATTCATGCCTGGAGATTGCTGGATCGGATGGTATTCGATCGTGCGCACCCGTGTTTTTTTTCTCTGACCGTTTGGTTTTAGAGGGAGCGCTTCGAAGCTCTGCTGGCTGTTAATATCATGGAGCACGCTTTCTCGTTCCATGGTGCTGGCGGAGAAGGACATGGAAGGCGAGATCTGAGGACTGGCAATGGTGGTTTGATTCTTTGTGCTGTTGAGGAATTGACTTGGTGTTTCATGATTTGGAGCAGCGGCATGTAATTGGGGGCGACAACATACGTGAAGCCCAACGTCCTACCTTTCAGGGTGAAAATCCAAGGTCTGGCCTTAATTGGTTGTGCCTGACAGTGGTCTTGTTGAAGACACTGTTCTGAGAGCGAGGACTATCTTCAGGGTGAAAACCCAAGGTCTGGCCTTAATTGGTTGTGTCTGGCACTGTTCTTCTTGAAGGCGTTGCTTTTGAAGAATTGGACATCAGGTGTTGTTTTGGTGGTGGTTGTGCGGCTGCTGCAAGGATTGTAACTCTTTAGCGGGACTTTTCTTTTTATTTCTTCTTCTTATTGTCTTTTGGCTGTGTGCATCCGTAATGGATTCGGTTATTGCGTTGTTGCAGAGGCTGGGTGCATGTTGTATCGTCTCGATATTAATAAACACTATTTATCTAAAAAAAATAATAGGTGGTTTCCTCCGTCCATTAAGTCTTAGGTTATTAGCGGCTTTACCATTACTTGTGACATAATTCAAGCACAAAGCCTGAACTGCCATAGTTGTTCTGATCGGTATTTTCACCTCTTCACCTTGCACAAATTAATTGCCTTCTCTGCCACCATAAGTACCAACAAGTTCGTGACAATCAGTTCTGGTATTTTTGCGGGCTCCATATATACTTTTTTGAACTCATCATCACACAAGAGAAATTCAATTACAGCGGAACCAGACCTATCAATCGCCTTGGCATGCCCTATTACATCATGTATGTTCAGAGCTCTGCATATCTCCTGAGCTCTATTACAGTCAAACATGACATGATATATATCTTCAGCATCCAGTTTGCATAATGCACACTGACCATGCACACTGACCACCAGTTTGCATATGCATGTTCGCCAATATGCTATAGCAGGGGATTGAGCCATTTAGACAGCGCCGCCATGTAAATATTTTTACCTTGGACGGAACCTGTAGCGACCCGACCATAGTTCCTGCCAGAACTTGCATTGAGACGATGATTCAGCCAGCTGATAAAGTTTTACACCGTACTGGGAGTCCCATTCCACATGGTAAGTGGATTTAACCGAGAAGTTTCTGTTTTGATTGAGGTGTCATGCCACAAAATCATTTGTATCAGACACATTTGCCGGATGCTCTGTTCGGTGGAGACGCTCTTAACTTGTTTTAAGGTGAGTGCGCGGGCGTCAGCGGATCCAGCCGCGCTAGTCCGAGCGCGACGGTCTGGTGCAGAAAGGGCAAGTGCTATCCTGGCGTAGAGTGCTGCAGTGACGTCAGGTGCGTGTGCGTTGGTGGCCCGGCCAGCCGGCCGGTCCCGCCTTATCCTGAAACCTTGTCGATAGAGCCCCCGGCCGGTTTGGTGCTCCGCTTCGTGGCTGCGTAGGATCATGCCTCGAAATGGTTTTGCTGCTTGCTAGAGAAGACGCTTGCGTGAGGCTGTAGCACTGGAAGCACTTCTGGAATTATCGCCTCTCAGAGTCTCACTCACTGTCAGTAACTGCACCGACCGGTGGGAAGGTGGGAAAAGAAAAGTCAGTGCAGGTAGGTAGGTCGCTAGATCGATCTTCGATGAAGTTGTACTGCAAAAAGACACATACTAGACATGGTCGGCGATGAGATCGACCCGCCATGAGATCTCGGATTCGTGATGAGTACCGTGAGCTACTCATAATGGATGGAAGGGCTGTCGTCACCTTGACTGTGAACCCCTCGGAGATGCTGAGTTTAACTTATGCAGAAACGTCAAGACGATGTCCATGGATAGGAATCGGTCACCCATTTTTCCGTTCGAACAACCATCCCGAAACCCCCCACCCCCACTTTCAACTCTCAAAAATATGTGATCACTGCACCCGATCTCATGGCCATTACTCGAAGTAGTGCAAGTTTGGTGGTCGACGACGCAAACCTACTTACGGGCACGGACGTGAGCGGTAGAGCGGACGTGGCAAATACTATCTCCACAGTCAACTTCTCTGCAGCCTTCCTCTGCGCATCGTCTTTCTCCTTCTTCTCGTGGACACGCCGACCCCTCCGGGCGACGGTTTTAGCTTGATCGCCACACAACTCCGCTTGCTCAGCTCCACGAACTCTAACGAGCCATCCTCCTTCTCTGCAAGTTCCTTGTCCACGTCGCGGGCGGACATCGATAGCTAGGACGAAGGAGGGGCGATGGGGCGGCGGCAGAAAATGGAGGACGGAGGCGGGAGTGGACGGTCAATGATTTGGGATGGGTTTGGCCTGTCGGATCCGACTAGCTGGACGTGTCTGTACACTCCGGGCAACCCCAAATCCGCCCTGCACATGGACTGGATATGAGGGTTAACAGATAACCGGCCATTTAGGTTAGTTATAGGGGTCCGGATGAGTCGGTTTTTTTGTCTGGACCGTGTCCAGCCTTTATAAGGAGGAAGTGGGGTCCGATTAAAGATGCTTTAGCCGTTTTCCTATTCATTTCTCTGCAACCGCTAATTTCTGCTTTGTGACGAAGGCATATGCTCAACATGCACGGAACCACCCAATCTTCCTAGCATACCTGAATTGATCACTTTGCTCGCATGGTTGAATTCGTCGCTTGACACGTATAAGAATCCCAAAAATCACATATTTTACACGATTAATATGGAATAAATATAATATTTATAAACCCGTGGCAACAGATTGCTTGCTCTCCTTTGGTGGTTACTCGGTTAGCGATAGTATCCTTCCATTTGTACTTTTAGTTGGTGTTGACACAAGGTACCTGTTCTTCAACAGCGAGATAAAGCCTACGTGCAAGTTACCATAGAAGAAGTGTTTTAAATTACGTGATGCAATGCAATGTGTAAAATTTGCATTTATCGTTGCGTATGGAAAATTCATTTTGACACATGGGAATATAGGCTCCTAACAACATGAACACATTTTGGAATGTCAAATATTAGGAACAAAAATTCCACGCGTACATCTCCACATTCTATGTGCGCACAGAATATTTCGTGGAAAGCTGACATTTCTTGTGGCACAGAAAGACAAAAGGACGTCTCGCCAAAGATTTTGTTATCACCAATTTTTGTATCTTTTATACACGTCGCCACGCCACAGAAATGACAATTTTCCGTGAAACGACTTTATGAGCGCATAAAACGTCACGTAAAATCTTTTTGGTTGAATTTTTTGACATTTCCAAATATGTTAAAATCGGATTTAAAAACGGGAGCTTATACCACGATTTTGTATTGAACTAGAGTTTAAAATCGGATTTAAACGTCGCGTGGACGCTGTACCAGAATGTGCTGGAGAAAGACACCGCGAGCGGCCACCGGGACTAGACGGCGACGACCGAAGCGTGCCGCGAGAGGGTTGGCTCGTCGGCGGAAGGACACGGGATGGCTCGTTTTTATCTGGTTGTTGCGCCGCATGCGTCTCCGACGACAATCGCCGGCCGGTGCGGCTCGACCTCGACGGATCTAGCTAGCTTTCGAACCCCCCTGACGTACACAGTGAACTACCAGCAACGACCGACCACGTCACTGCCTCACACAGCCACGTGCTCCCGGCTGTCGGCAGGATAAGGTAACGTGGTGGGCGCGGCACTGACCTGACCTACCGCGCAGTACGTTACTGCCGTGTGTGTGGGACCCGGTGCCAATCCAACGCAGCATTACGTGGCGCCTCGTACCAGAAAGCGACGGCGCGCGATCCGCTTGTTGGGTGTATGTATCGGAGTAGGATCTTCCAGAGCCCGCGGAGGTCAATTTGGCCGTGTCGTCATATTCCACGGCCGCTCCTTCCGTCCTCCGATTCGGCCGGTGGATCCATCCATCATAGTGAGATTGCAAACGCTGCACTAATCAAGGAGGGATTCAAAATAAGCTGTCTTTTACAGAATCAAGGAGAAATTCCTGTGTCCACTGCTCCCTCCATTTTATACATGTTGTATATGTTGACTAAGTTCACACTAACATGAGTGTACATAAACACTAAAATATGTCTACGTACATGTAGATACATATGCATATGGTAAAAGGCTAAAACATCTTATATTAAAAAAATGAAGAGAGTATTACCGTTTCCTGCTTCCTACACTAAAATATACCGGGAGCGCAGTTGAGAATACTCTTATCCATACACTAAAATAATTCTTGATTACTTCCACCACGGTTGGTCCTGCGGTCCAACCCCAGCGTACCACATAAATTAGCCAAAACCAACACCTTGGTGCCAATGGCCGGCCGGCTAAAACCTTTGCCAAGAATTCAGCTAACATTTTTCTATCGTGATTTGGTCGACTAACTTCTTTCAGAAGATTTTTTTTTTGAACGGGGAAAGGGTTCGGAAGGACCCAGAGCTGCCATTACTTCATTGTCACCGAGTTACAGCATGCAGACGGACCAACAGAAAATAAGAAATTACATTCAGGTCCAAAACTATTGCAAGAAGGACCCCAGAAAGAAATCAAGAAAAGCAATCTAGTCCCTCCCTTCGTCTTCTTCGTCACCGCGCAGGAACCAGACACCTCGCCGCCGGGGAACGAGCCACTTGGGGCGAAGCATCCGCCATCGCCAGAACGAGCCGGAGATGGGCACAACGAATGCCCTGCAGGAGATGACCTGCCTCCGAATTGGCATCTTCGCCTGGAGGTTGAACATGAGCTGGCGTCAACGGAGAGACACCAAAGCTCGCCATGGTCGCCCTTCGACCAGAGAAATCTGCGGGAGGGCAAAGAAGTTTGCCGCATAAGGCGCAGATGATGAGCTCCAAGAAGTGCTGCCGAACTCAGCCCACACTACTAGGAAATAGGCCATCTGTGGCGCACCCATTTTGCTTTTCTGTGGCGCATGGCGGGTGCGCCACAGATATCACGCCACTAAATTATATTTCTGTGGCGCATCTGGGGGTGCGCCACAGAAAGACCAAATTTCTGTGGCGCACCCGCATCACTGCGCCACAGAATTATATCAGTGGCGCATCCACTAGGGGTGCACCACAGAAATATGTGCGCCACAAAAAAAAAAGTCCATGCGCCACAGAATACTTCTACAGGTATTCGCAATTTGCTGCTGCCCGCTGTACAAATACAGGTATATATACAAGATTTATTCAGATACAATAGAAACAATAATATAGTTGACACGGTATATGAAAACAGAAACATTACTATGTCATCACATTACTTAGAGCCCGAGATACATACATATAGTGACAAGTGCCGAATTTTTACACAAGTCATGATACAAAAGTTCATCATTTCACACATTACAAATAAAGTGGTCACCGCCTAAACTAGAATCAAATAGAGTACATAGCGGCGATGATGGTGAGCAAGAGCGGGAGCATGATCATGGAGCCTTGTTCCGCATCGGCGCCGGGAACGGTTTATAGCCGTCTTTCGTCGTCCACGTCCTGGTGTCATTCTGCATAGCTAGGCGCTCTTCGAAGTCCCTCTGGCACAACCCTAGAGATGGATTGGGATATATATTGGTTAATAATATAAATAGAGTATGATTTATTCATCTAAGTGGACAAGTATATAATAAAGAAAATAAAGAAGCACTTCTTGCGAGTGAGGCAAGTCTTTCTTTTATAATACATCCTACCTCTAGCGTAGTGTAAGGACCTCCCTTTTGTGTTGACATCTTCGACGATGATTTGCGATAACTGCATTCGGATGCGATGGAAGTCTTCTCTAAGCTCAGCATCGGTGATATCCCCCGCACATTTGGTCCATTCTGAGAGACTAGATGACATCCTCGTTTTCTCTGCATCCCGGACCAACCCTTTAATGTGATGGAGGACGTGGAAGGCCTCCTTCACGCTGCTGCTTGATGCAATGAAACTCGGTCCCATGCCTGAACCGGTGTTTGTTGTCATTTGTGAGAGATTCCCCCTTCTTTTCGAAGGGGCCTCCCTTTTGGGCGTAGCCCTCGAGAGCCTCATCAAGAACACCCTTTATTCTGGTGTAGTCTTTCTTCTTGCTCAAACTCCCTGAGTCGAAATAAGTGGCAATGGACCACCTCGGGCTAAGGACGATGAGTGTGCAGTACTTGTCCCTGCTCAACACAATTGAAACGAAATGTTGGAAAGGATCAGCAATGGAAGAAATCTATAAGAAAGCATAAGATACGACAGCGGCGAGCGGATGTGTACTTACTCGGGAAAGAAAGGCAGAAGAAGGCTGGTCTTCCTCTTGTTGGTCAGCATGAACCTCTGGAGGTACTCCGTGGCCATGGTCCGTGTCCTTGATCCTTCCACCAGCTGGCTGCATGTAGTAGGGATCCACTACCGCGACGTACGGGGTATTATCTCTCCCGATCTTCATCACCACATTGAGCGCGTATAGGTGGACCAAGTTATAGTCCAGCCGTCTAGAGTGAAACAGCTTGAAGACGTCCTCGTACGCTATGAAGAACAGGTCCGCGGGGGCTTCATGGACGAAGTCAAAGTCCTTTGGCACCTGGGCCGTGAACACCGGGTAATTTGGATTCTCGTCTTTAAGAAGGATGTCCTCTAGCGTCGAGATAGATTGATGCAAAGAGTGCATGTGTCCTTGTGCGAGGCGGAGCAGCTCCGGAGGCAGTATCGGTTTACCAGCTTCATGAACTCGGGTCAAGCCATCCGCACTGGGTGATACCATGTCTTCATGACCCCGGATAGTCTTAGGAGCTGGCTGGCTCACAGAGGCGCCTGGCCTGCTTCTCTTCTCGTGCTTCTTCTTCTTCATCTTTGGGGATTGCACTCCCTCGTGAACCGACTTACGCAGTGTGGCAGGGCTGAAAACGTTAGCCGGTTGAGCTTGATCGCCGGCCTCCAGAGGCGTGTCTTGAGATAAACCCTGGAAGTTCAGGCGCTGCAGTCATGTAGTGGGACGAGCAGGTTGACCGCGGTGAGCGCGGAAGGGTTCATCATCCACATGTACAGGAGGCATGTACAAATCTCTGCTGGCGCCAGTGTTGAGGAAGGCATCGACGTCGACATTATCCTCATCATCGTCGTCGTTGCCACCAAGCTGAGGTGCAACGGCTTTGTCTTTGGACGGTTGTGGTACAGACGTTCCCAACAGTATTTGGTGGCGGCTGGTGGTGGCGACGGCTGCTTATGGTGTCGGTTCCTTCCCAACAGTTTTTTGTGTCGGCTTCGAGGCCCGACCGATCAGGGGCCAGCAGCAGCAACACCGGATCCAGAGGACCCCGCTACAGATCTGCACCAACAACATCCTCCCCCCGCCACGAACTCCTCCAGCACCACGCCAGCCTGAGGGAGCGGGCAAAATGGAAGCCACCACACTGTTGGATGTATGCCCAAAAGGCAATAAAGTTTTAACATCTGATTCATAATTATGCTTCATGAGTCTATGCTATAACTGCGGTGACTCCTGAATATGTGATTCAGAGGAAAACTCACTCGCACGTGTAGAGACATGAACAGAATAAAGTATACCCTAGTCTTGCCTTTTAGACTAATTCGTTGATTGCTAGAGACCACGTTTTCTTGGTCTGGGACATTGTTTATGTCAGCATCAATGAGTGGCATATTGTTGGTGGAAACAATATGGCTGGGTAGACCCAAATCGTTGATATGCTAAGAAGATTCCAAAGTGTCTTTTTGTCCTTAGTGCAATATCGCAGATGGTTATTATATGACATGTCCATTTACCATGAGGTTATTAGGGATTGTGCATACTGGAAGAGTTATTTTGGCTCTGTCAACGGCACGGCCGTAACTGGGTGTCAAAACGGCAGTCACTGAGTAACTCCAAGGTATGCATAATACCTAATATTGCAAGATGGGAAATTACTCCTCTGTCAAAAGAGAGATACTTCCAGGGCCCACTCGGTATGTATGATATCCAATATATTCTGCAGACAATGCGTGATGAAGTTACATCATGTGGGATATCGGATTACGGGAACGAGAAAAAGAAATTTACCGGTAACGAGATAGACTGAGATATAGTGAATCAATGATTGATCCATGGAAATATCAGGAATACTTTATCTCGGGTAATTTCAGTATCACGAGTAATGGGAATGACGAATTAATAATCAACAGGTTCAACAGAGTGTCCTTCGCATAACGGTAGCAGTTATTCAGGTAGCTCATGTACCTGACCCTGGCCGGTGATTAGATGGAAACATCTAATTATAGCTACACGTTATCGAACCTGTTGGGTAACACGTTTAAGTCAGTTCTACTTTGTTGTGTATATGGTTGGTCTGGATACCGAGAGAATATCACTGGAATGGTTTCTACGTGGTAGATAATATCTTTATCTGAGAGATTGGATTATGCAGACACTAGGTGTCTCGGAGTAATAGAAATAGTTTCTATGGTTTATATAAGAGGGAAATATTTATCCGGAGTATGTCCCGGATCATGTAAAAGTGTTTTATATGATAAGTAATTAATTCGGGGAATATTCTGTAAAAGAAAATATTCAAATAAGAATTAATTAGACAAAATATTATTTAATTAAATATTAATTAATAAATAATTATTAGAGACACACAAGTTTAGATCTCTTCTAGTTGGTTTAGAGGGAACCTCTAAATATTTAGAGGGATCCTCTCCGATTAGATTGGATCTAGATCTCTAATCTCTCTCCCTCCTTCTCATGTGTTGAGATCTCCGCCTTCATATACACCAGCGGTGAGTGCTTCAAGTGTGGACGGCGAAGCCCTGCTGGACTAGATCGGATGTATGCGTGCGAAACTCAGAGGGGTGATCCGTTGAGAAATGGTTGACTCTATCTAACTCTGTTGGATCAAGGCGGGATGCGAGGAGTCTACGATATTCTCTCGGCTAGGCTTAGCCGAGGGAGTTCTTCCACAAGCTTCATCAACGTCGTCATCGACATCTCTTCCGCTTCAACGGTGTCGTTAACGATTTACAGTAGGATCAAATATGCATGTCTTGCACTTGTATCTTCATAGTAGATCTTGGTTGTTGCGTAGTTGGCGAAATTTTTGTTTTCCATGCACGCAACACAATAGTGGTATCAGAGCAGTCTATGCGTAGATACATGATTTGATCTAGAGCACATGGTGTGCGGGAACCACATAAGTTTGAGCGGGTATGTTATTGAAGTCTATATATCTTCTAGCATTCAAGTTATTTATGTTGCTTTCCGATATGCGGTCTCGTCTTGTCTCCAGCGCATAGTAAGATCTCGGACTTCTGGCAATCCACGGACTTTCCGGCTGCTCCTAGTATGCCCGTCGGCGCCAACGAAGTGCTTCAGTAGGTTCGACTCTTATTATAGTTGGTCTCATCGACTTGAAGCGGATGGGGCATGTGGACTAGGTCCACACGGGAGTCATGTGCAACCAAATGCAAGCGTCTGGGTTAGCATCCGCAACATTCTTGTGATGTTGGGATGGATAATCATCCCGCAAGGTTAATCTAGCAACATGAGTAATTATGCTTGGTGAGGGCCGTAGGTTTTTCTTTGGGCTTTTGGGAATCCTACAGCCACGCTAAAAGATGCAAACAAACGTTAGAGGCGTCTAACTCTGTTTTGCAGGACATGTGATGTGGTATAGTCTCGAAATATTATTTTGTTGACTAACCTTGTTTTGTTGGCCGGCGTGCGATTCTTGTTCATCGAGCTATGGTGATAGTGGAGGATAGGAGAAGGCGTACAAATGTCGTGAACCTCGACATGGCCACACCGGTGGAGGCGTCACCGGTGGATGGAGGAAGAAGACTATACTACATCACGAAGTGTTATTTACTTGTGCATGTTTTATATCTGTTTTCTTGCTCTTCCCTTGATTGCGCAGTAGTGTGATTATTAGGGAGATTCCTCGGTAGCTGCAGAGTTTAATTACTTGAGCTAAAATTAAAAATATCAAGGAGATCGTGCTCATCCAACCGTGGCACCGTCAAACCAGATGCTTGTCACCGTGTGCCATGTATCCATGAGTAATGTGTGCCAAGGGTTTGGGAGGCGGGCACGAACCGTTCTAGCAGCATGATCGATTGGTTGTCTTGACGTCCAAGCATAACTAGTTATGAGTTCGGAGCACATCCATCGAAAGATGAAACGGAAGTCACGACAGGAAGTGATTGGTCTGTTGACCTACCCGTTGTAGCCACGATCATGCTATGTATCCATACTTGATCGTATGTTGAACGTGGATTCCGTATACACTAATTTGATCTTGAGGAATATCAATTTTAGTGGGAGCACATTATTAGTTTATCTTTAACTAGTGCTAGAAAAATAATTATGAACATGTCTTAGTGAACTTTAGATTGTTGTAGATCGACACACGTAACACCCGCTATTTACCTTGGTCCACTACTTTTAAGAAACCACTTTTCTACCATTAGGAGTAAATATGTTGTTTGGGTATGTTTCCTAAGTTTTGTACTTAGGGGTGCCAAGATAAGTATGTCCTGACGCTCCTCCTTTGGGGGTTGTTGTCAAAACTACTTATGAAAGGGAAGCTCACACCTTGAAGAGTGATGAGGCTGTCTCTATCCAATGTTGACATGTGTGGGCCATGAGTTGCAAAGCGGTTGGATCGCATATCTGCTGAACGACATGATCGTCGTACTCACAGCCATGTTCCAGACTCAGGCAAAGACTGAGAGTTATGAGATAACAAAGGTTTTCTGGTCATGTCACATGGCAGAAGTAAGCTCAGCGAGCGAGCATGTAATCAAGATGATTGATTGCGGTACAAGGCTGCAGACTTTGGATTTTCTAATTCCAACTGAGCCAAGTACAGATTTGATGTTGACTTCTCTTCCCCATTTAACAACGGATTTATCATGATTCAAAACATGAGTGGGAGGAAGAAAATATTAGATGGCTCCTTGCTATGCTGAAATCTGCAGAAGCTAATGAGATGAGGGATAACAATCAAGTTCGATTGTTGCCCAATTCGCATGCTTCAAGAAGAAGAGGAAAGGTTAGTTCAGGAGAATCCTGAATATCTCTTCTGAGGAAAGAAAATATATTGGAAGTGGAACTGTAAAAGGTTTCGGGCACTAATAAGAAGAGTTATACTTAAATGATATTCGTTATTCTTACTAGTATCTCTGGAGTATTGATTGCGAAGAATTTTTCTTGCATTCAATAAAAGGGCTGCGGAAAGTAAGAAGTATGGAGAATAAAAGGTGGTGGTGTGTGCTAAGTTTGGCGCATGGACCTTCGTCCTTGGGATGAAGACGTCTCCACTTTTATTTTTCAAGTTGAAAGATTTGTGAGCTTCGGCTCAAGTTATTAGGTCGCATGTTTGCGATAAATATTCTTGTGAATTTATAGGACAAGTTGGTCCTGTTTATTATGATAAAGAATATTGGAGATCACTCCCTTCAGGGATGATCAAGTTACAAATCTTTTGAAGTTAAGGGAATATCATTTGTTCTAAAATATTTTGTGATTGTGTTGATATCACCTTCGGGTGACACTATCATCTTGGATGCATCATATGCATGATGGAAGGAAATCCAAGATATTGCACATAGTGGGAAATCAACAAAAGATAAAGGTTTTGGACTGTTAATGATTTTATCATTGATGTCTAAAGTTTCACAAAATGTTTTAGATATAAAGTCTTGGTGATTATAATTATGTCTTGAAAGTTTCAAGTCATAATCTGACTAAGTGTGACGAAGTCAGCACTAAGAATCTTCTTGTTTTTGCATAATGTTTGGCAATACTCAATATAGAATATGTTTGCTCGCTAGGTAATTTTAGCACAGTTAATTGTCTTGCTTCGTGTCATTGTTTTGAAAGATAAACTATGGATGGACACGTTGGTCTTAGGTACTAAAGTTTCTGAAATATTGGAACTTGGTCCTAAGATAAAGGACAAAGGAATTTCATTGTCTCTTGCCTCATGTCATTGTTTTGAAAGATAAACTTTGGGGACATGATGGATTTAGGTTCTGAGATTTTCTGAAAGATGAAACTCGATCCTAATAGTAAAAGACAATGAGTTACTTTGTTGGTTGTTCCAATAAGTTAATTGGAAGTCCTCTTATAACACCACATAAGACAATTTTTAAGATATATGTGATTCTTAAGGAATTTATTCCTTGTTGAATTCAGTGGGAGGATGGTGATTCTTGAAGAGATTATTGAATCTTCGGAAATAGTTATCAGAAGTTGTGCAGGCGGAAGCAATTCCAATTGACAATTCTTTTAGACTAATACCGAGAGTCATTGCAATATGAGCATGACTTCTTGTCAAGAAATAATCACTTAACAAGATAAAAGCATATGAGTTTTAGGAAACTTGAGTCATATGCTAAGACAAGTAATAAAATAAGGTGCTATAGTATCCAAACCTTCATGACTTAGAGTCATATTAATTAGTAATATCATCAAGTTCGAGTTAAGAGACTTGAAGGAATTCCTATGGAATATTTGATCATAAAGCTTGTTTTGTCATAAATGGTTTTATGACAAATTCAAAAGTTGACTACTCAGGATCATATGATCTGTAGCACGGCTTTGATGATCTAAATGGGACTAGTAGATTTGTATGAGATGTTAACAAAGTATATTCCTCTAAGGAAAATAATCGAGTATGTGTACGATGTACAACTCGAGGGCTTTGTTAAATGAATACAATACTAGTTATTTAATGAGTATGTTTGTATAAGATGTTAACAAAACAAATTCCTTTGAAGGAAAATTTATCGAGGATGTGTACTAAGTACAGCTCGAGGGTTTTGTTAAATGAATACACAACTTGTCATTAAAAGTATGTCTGTGGTGGCAGACAGATGATGATATGAAGGTTGGATTAGTTTTGTAATTATGTGAAGTAAAACAAGCAATGTTTGACTTCATAGGAAATTGCAAAGTTCTTAAAAGTTAGTGGGAGCTTTTTATGGTATTCAATTAATTTTGGAAACCATTAACAATACTTCATTTGATAGAATATGTGTATCATTGAAAAGTTATTCAATGAAACATAAGGAGCAAGGAATTAGCATCATGACAGGATGTATCCTGATAATGATTTAATATCTTGCTGCAAGAATGCATACAAAGTGTTTTGAAGTAAAATTCGAAACATGAGAGAACTAGGTTCTTATAAAGGATAAGGAAATTCATATGCAAGAACCATGATAGCATATCAGTGGTGAGCATGATCAAATGATTCTATCATTTTATCATCATGGGAATTTCCTGAGTAATGCATTCTTGGATTCGAATATCAAGTGATAATGGAAATTGTTGGCAAGTTGACTTTGTAACAAAAGTTCAATTGACTCCAATTTTATAAAGTATTCTCTAAATGGTGTTTTGAAGAAATTCAAAAGAGAATATCGAAATGTAAGAGTTACTCCCTCCGTTCCAAATTAATTGACTTTTATTTGTCCACACATGGATGTATCTAGACATGTTACACGTATAGATACATCCACATGTGGATAAATGAAAGTCAATTAATTTAGAACGGAGGGAGTACATTGGACAAAGACTTATGAGATAAGCATAAATGATAAACCAAGGATAAAACATGATTTATGATTTTGTGAAATAGCAAGGGTTAGGGTGCTTAATTTATTTTAAGCATAGAAGTTACGTAACACTACAACAAGTCGTAGTGACAGTGGAGCTTAAATGATTCCAAAAGGGTTATCGGTTCATTGAATGAACTAGGTGTGGTTCTTGACAAAAGAAGCAGCAATATTGTGAGAATAGCAGAACTGTTTTCTTAGTTAGAGTACCGAGGTTTCACCTTGAATAGCCCAGACTGTATTTGATCGTATGATCAAGGAGATTATGATAGAAAAGAGTTTTTCTACATAATGCATAAAGTTCACACAGCCCCGAAAGGGTCTGATGACAAATGTCTACCACATGAAAGGAAGCGTGAGAAACCATCTGTTTCACCCAGATGTTGAGTCTTGTGCAAATAGTTAATTACCTATTGTGCAAGTTGGAGACTGTTGGATGTATGCCCAAAAGGCAATAAAGTTTAACATCTGATTCATAATTATGCTTCATGATTCTATGCTATAACTACGGTGACTCCTGAATATGTGATTCAGAGGAAAACTCACTCGCACGTGTAGAGACATGAATAGAATAAAGTATACCCTTGTCTTGCCTTTTAGACTAATTCGTTGATTGCTAGAGACCACGTTTTCCTGGTCTGGGACATTGTTTATGTCAGCATCAATGAGTGTCATATTGTTGGTGGAAACAATATGGCTGGGTAGACCCAAATCGTTGATATGCCAAGAAGATTCCAAAGTGTCTTTTTGTCCCTAGTGCAATATCGCAGATGGTTATTATATGACATGTCCATTAACCATGAGGTTATTAGCGATTGTGCATACTGGAAGAGTTACTTTGGCTCTGTCAATGGCACGGCCGTAACTGGGTGTCAAAACGGCAGTCACTGGGTAATACCTAATGTTCCAAGATGGGAAATTACTCCTCTGTCAAAAGAAAGATACTTCCAGGGCCCACTCGGTATGTATGATATCCATTATGTTCTGCAGACAATGTGTGATGAAGTTACATCATGTGGGATATCAGATTACGGGAACGAGAAAAGGAAATTTACCGGTAACGAGATAGACAGAGATATAGTGAATCAATGATTGATTCATGGAAATATTAGGAATACATTATCTCGGGTAATTTCAGTATCACGAGTAATGGGAATGACGAATTAATAATCAACAGGTTCAACAGAGTGTCCTTCGCATAACGGTAGCAGTTATTCAGGTAGCCCATGTACCTGACCCTGGCCGATGATTAGATGGAAACATCTAATTATAGCTACATGTTATCGAACCTGTAGGGTAACACGCTTAAGTCGGTTCTAGTTTGTTGTGTATATGGTTGGTCTGGATACCGAGAGAGTATCACCGGAATGGTTTCTGCGTGGTAGATAATATCTTTATCAGAGAGATTGGATTATGCAGACACTAGGTGTCTCGGAGTAATAGAAATAGTTTCTATCACTAGTCGAATTTATTCCGAGAGTTTATATAAGAGGGAAATATTTATCCGGAGTATTTTGTCTACGGACACTGGGTGTCCCGGATCATGTAAAAGTGTTTTATAAGATAAGTAATTAATTCGGGGAATATTCTGTAAAAGGAAATATTCAAATACGAATTAATTAGACAAAATATTATTTAATTAAATATTAATTTATTTAATTAATAAATAATTATTGGAAAAATATTGGAGCCCACCGTAGGGGGCTGCCAAGTGGGCCCATGAGCTCACAAGGCAGCCGCACCCCACATGGGGCGGGTGGACCAAGGCGCATGAAGGGGGAAGTTCCCCCCTTGGCCGAAACCCTAGTGGGCCAAGCCCACTAGTTGGAGGCGGTTTGGGAGGAGTCCTACTCCACCTCCCAATCCGAGTTGGGCAAGGGGAGAGACTCCTCCCCCCTTTCCCTCCTTGGGGGAACCGAATTGGGAGGGATGCTGAAAGTGCATGTTGCCCCCATGCGTGGTTTTCGTAATTAATGACAATCCTTATGGACTAATGTTTACATTGGGATACTCTTATAGATCTTGTCCATGGGAAAAGATTGGAGTTCATGTATTGGACTCTTGAAGATGACATGATGACCAATGCTCTATTCAAGGGTTTAAATGAAGAATGGTCATGTGTTGAGAAGATGAAGTGCAAAGTTCAATATGGTTCATCTCGGAAGATATCATTTGATTGAAGCTTGCAATGGAGACATGAAGACGGAGATTAGCGAGGCTCTCCCATAATGGATCATGGGGGAACATTTGGAGAAGTCTTCATCAAGCATGTGCTAGCAAGCACAATCAAGAAAGGTGTTCCAACTTGAGAGAGTCAAGATCGTCATCATCTAGCTCAAGTGGAATGTGCAAGGCAAAGGTATGATCTTGATAGGGTTTCTATTTTACCGGTCTCATGGTGTTAGTGAGAGACCAGATTATAGGGTAGACGGCGTACTATCAAGAGGGGCTCTCAAGTGAGTAACTTGATCGCATCTTTGTGGAGAGCTCAAACCTTTGCATTCTTGGCGTATCATCTTTCTCAAGTGAGGGACTCTCAAGTGAGTAACTTGATCGCATTTATCAAGAAGGGGCTCTCAAGATGAACACAAGCTCTAAATCCTCGCATGGATAAAAGCCAAATATGAACCAAGAAAGATGATATGCCAAGTATGCAAAGGTTTGAGCTCTCCACAATGATGCGATCAAGTTACTCATTTGAGAGCCCCTCTTGATAGTACGCTGTCTATCCTATAACCCGGTCTCCCACTAACACCATGAGACCGGTAAAATAGAAACCCTATCAAGATCATACCTTTGCCTTGCACATTCCACTTGAGCTAGATGATGACGATCTTGGTCTCTTCAAGTGGGAACACCTTTCTTGATTGTGCTTGCTAGCACATGCTTGATGAAGACTTCTCCAAATACTCCCCCATACACCATGATGGGAGAGCCTTGCTAAGCTTCGTCTTCATGAATCCACTTGCACTTCATCTTTTTATCTTGATATATATGATGGCTTGGAGATAACATGAACGTTTACTCAATCTTCTTTTCCAAGCCATGCTTGCAATAAGCTCAACTCTTCACATGACCATTCTTCATGTAAACCCTTGGATAGAACCTTGGTCATCATGTAAACTTCTTGAGTCCAACACATGAAATCCAATTTTTTTCCTATGGACAAGATCTACTAGAATATCTCAATGCAAACATTAGTCCATAAGGATTGTCATTAATTACCAAAACCACACATGGGGCTACACATGCACTCTCAGGAGGGACGCGAGGAGTCTACGATATTCTCTCGGCTAGGCTTAGCCGAGGGAGTTCTTCCACAAGCTTCATCAACGTCGTCATCGACATCTCTTCCGCTTCAACGGTGTCGGTAACGATTTATAGTTGGATCAAATATGCATGTCTTGCACTTGTATCTTCATAGTAGATCTTGGTTGTTGCATAGTTGGCGAAAATTTTGTTTTCCATGCATGCAACCCAATACACACCACAAGCTTATTCATGAAGCCTGGGCAAAATCCCATCACTGCCGCCACCCACCACCGGCACCGACTCGCGAAAGGACGCCCTTGTTCTCCGGTAGCGCTTGTAAACTCCGAAGAACAGCTTCTGACCAGCATAAAGCCAAGACGCCATACTAGGCAAACCCTACATCTACTAGAGCTATGTACATAAATCCAATTTCCTACTCCATCCTCTCGCCAGCAGGCCTCGCCGTCGGAGAAAGAGAGGGAGACGGGCGGAAACGACCTTGGACAGACGACTCTCAAGTGGGGCAAGCGGTGGGAGAGAAAGACCCTTCAGAAGAATTCAGATAGCTATTGCCACTCAGTTACATTAACTAATCTCCCACCCAAACCTTATAGCTATTGCCACTCAGTTACATTGACTAAACGGAATTGCTTTGCATCCGACACCGGCTGTCCGGGACTTGTACGCCACACCACCCACCGGACTGGACTATTATCGTGATGCAATCAAAGGGACATAGGAAACCGTCGTACAAGAATGGCTCTTGACTAAAATGGAATCTCCATGGAATAGAAAAGTACTATCAGCTAGATGGACTCCCTGACGAGAGTATGGGAACTTGATCAAAATAACATGTATCATTTTTAATTCAATTTTGGATGTACCTAAAAGGAGTTAATTGCACTGGCGGTCACACATCTTGTCGCGTATGAGCACTTAAGTCACACATCTGGAAAACATGATTTTTTTGGTCTCACAACTAAACAAACGTGTGCACTTTGGTCACAATCAGGACACGTCATTCCGTTTTGGACTGGAATTTTTCAGAAAACCCCCTAGAGTAATATTACGAGGATTAAATTGAAAAAATCTACACCTGACGGATGGGGCCCACCCGTCAGGGTCGTCTTCTACCTCAAACAGGAGGGGTGGCCGGCGGCGCAGATGAGGGCCGGCGGCCGAGCGGCCCCTGCTTCGTGCCCGAGCGGCCGAGCGCCGCCTGCAGATTCAGACTTGTGGAAGGATTCAGACTTCAACAGATCGGGACGGTGAAGAACTGTAGCGCTCGCTGCAGGTGATCCTTGCGCATCCAGGAGGTCGAGGTGCAGGTGAGCGACGGGGTCCTGGTGTGTGTGCGTGTTGAGAGACATGCGCAGCGGAACAGTGTCAGCATGGCCAAGACAGGGAAGCAGCAGCGGCGACTGCTCGAGCTTGCACACGAGTGCATCCATGGCAGACAACAGCTTGGTCAGAACATGATTCCACGACAGGGAGCGCTAAAGGGCATGATTTAGGCGAGAATGGCTCACCGGAGGGGTGCCGATGTAGTTGTTTTAGCTCGAAGAGGACCGTGGCCGTCGGAATCGAGGAAGGAGCGCTGCTGGCCGAACTGAAGACGGGGATGCAGCGGTCATCCTGGGGCACCTCCGACTCGTGCTTGATGTCGAGGAGGAAGAGGGAGTCACGCCGGTTCTTCTCCACCGCTTATCTTGGCGCAAGACGGCCATGGCATCGGTGGCGGCGTCGGCTTGGTGAGCTTCAAGCTCCGGTCATGGAGGCCAAATTCAAGCTCCGACCAGCAGGACGGCGCGCTGGCGGCCCTCGGGCGCGAAGTAGGGGGGCGCGGGCAGGCGGCGCTCAGCCGCCGGCCACCCTTCCTGCTTGAGGTAGAAGACGACCATGACTGGTGGGCCCCACCTGTCAGGTTTAGATTTTTTCAATTTAATCCTCGTAATAATACGCTAGGGGGTTTTCTGAAAAAATCCAGTCTAAAACGGGATGACGTGTCCTGTTTATGACCAAACTGCACATGTTTGTTCAGTTGTGAGACTAAAAAAATCACGTTTCCAGATGTGTGACTTAAGTGCACATACGCGACGAAATGTGTGACCGCCAGTGTAATTAACTAACCTAAAAGTGTGTTAGTCGTCATATTCACTGATTTTAATTTAATCCGTATGTACTGTAGTTTATAACTTTGTTAACATATCTAAAGCATCTCATAGTTTGGATCGAAGGGAGTAAATGATCCAAACCCAGTAAGGGCTTGTTCGGTTAATCCACTTCTCAAGTGGATTGGGGTGGAATGAAGGGGATTTGGGGGATTTTGACTTATAGAGGATTTAATCCACCTCAATCCACGTCAATCCACTCCAATCCCAAGTGAACCGAACAAGGCCTAAATGATCCAAACCTAGTCGAATTGACGTGCCTACTTCGTCTTGCACGTAAGCAACCAATGCGGTGCGGCGGGCGGCGTAAGCTCTAACAATGGCAAAAAACTCCATCGATCGACATGGCAGCGACCAAGCATGCGGCCGGCGCATACCAACAAGATCGATCGTCCACCTTAATTGGGCCAGTCGATTGTATCTCATGAAAGAGCCGTTAGGGGCGACTTCGAAGGCGACTGCCATCGAGATCGAGATCTCGCCGGAAAAGACCTTCCGTTCGCCGTCGCCTTTGGGAGGTCGCCTGGGAGCGCCATCCCCGAGTGCTAGCGCATCCTTTGGTGGTAGATTCTGGTGTCTTGCGGCACCGGAATCCGATGATGAAGGATCTGAAGAGGGGAGAGAAGAAGATGGGGGGGGGGGGTGCCGGAATAGAGCAAGTACTTGGCATCATCCCTGGAGGAGGAATGCAGGACGCCGGTCGTCGATCCAAGCAAATCGCTTGCCTCTTCGGCGTCGAGTATGGAGCGGCGTTTGGAGAAACGTCGTCAACAAAAGTTAGTCATGATGACGCTGTTGTCGGGGGGATCTTGTGATGCAGGAACTCCGGTGAGAACCAGGAACCTTCGAGCACCGAAGCCGCTGGTGACATCTGCCTCGCCGCTGTTGTCGAAGAAGCTGAGGGCTCTAAAGATCCCGGTCTTGCCGGCCTCTTTCTACACCGATGAAGATGGAGCTGGGGACTGGATCAAGGTTTACCGGCGTCGGCAACGGTCAGTGTCCAAGGTGAGTTCATCAGAGTTACGATCCAATATTCACGGATCAAAGTTCAAAATTCAAAGGGGACATGGTCAGGTGGGTTTCGGCCCAGCCAGGCCCGCTCTGCATGGAAGCCCATCAAGAAGGATGGGTTTGGTGTCGGAAAAAAGGGAACAAATGCCCGTAAACATAATTCGCCCGGAGTTAGTCTTCGTCGTATTTTCGGATACTTTTGGTCTTGTTTTCCTCCTTCTGTTTCGAGAGAAGGCAGCGCTGACACGATGGCTTATCGTGGCGGCGGTGTTGGCGGAGGAGGTGACCATGGCTGCGGCGGTGGTGTGCCACCAGGGCGTGGTGGGTTCCAAGGAGCGGGGCGTGCCAACACCTTTGAGGTAGGCGGCCCGAGCGGTACCGCTGGGCATCAGGCGGCGGCGGCGCAGTTTGAGTTCGATCAGCAGCGGGGCTTTCGCGGCGCCTTCCACGCAGGGGCTGGTTTTGCGGTCCGGGGACGTCGTGGAGGCTACCATGCCGGTGGTGGCCGTGGCCGCCATTTCGAGGGGCGAGGCCGAGGCGATTTCGGCTATGGTGGTCGCAGTGGCGGCTTCGGATATGCCGCGATGATGGGTACGGCTATGGTGCTGATGGCTTTGGGTAGGGTGGCTATGGCAATGGCCGCGGGCGTTTTGATCACCATCATGGGGTTCGCGGCCGTTATGGAGATGGAGGTTACGGTGGCAGGAACGACAATGGATTTGTTGGTGTCGTGGTACCTCCGGCGGCTCCGGTGGTGCCGGTGGTTGCTCCTGTGGTGCCGGCCATTCCGGTGGTGCAGGGGGCGGTGCAGCAACAGGCGGTGGTCACACCTCCAGCGATTGTCCCGGTGGTGCCTCTGGCTGTGACGTTGGGGGCTGGTCAGCAGGTGACGCTGGCGGCTGGGCAGCAAGTTCAGCCGACTGTGTAACAGTCGGCTGCCGTCACGGTGTCGGCGGAGCAGCTGTCTGCAGCTTTGGCTATGGCAGTTCCGAAGAAAGGGAAGCGATGTTACATATGTAGGGTGCCTGGTCATCGGTCAGCAAACTGCAAGGTTGACATTTGTGTTATATGGGAGGAACCGGCTCATGGGGACAGGCAGTGTCATTTGTTGACAACACCTAAGCCACAGATTAGGGTTTATGGGTATGGACATGAGGAGCTCATCTTCTTTGAGTATCCATGCACGGCCTCTTACAAACCGAAGATGGAGAATGTGCGATTAGCCTCTGTGGTTGTGACAGATGGTGAGATGACTATTCCCGGCATTGTTACTCAGTTGCAGAGGTTGGTTCCAACTGAACAATTCTTGTGGGATGTGCGTCGGATGGGGCATAATATTTTCCAGGTTCAGTTTCCAACTCGAAACGACCTAGACAGGTTGAAGGTGTTTGGGGTATGCTCGGTGCCCAACAGCAGTTGCAAGCTCACTTTCGATAACTGGGCTCAAAACCCTCAGCCTATCAATACTTTGCCAGTGGTGTGGTTGCGGGTCCACGGTATACCGAGCCCTCACATAGGCAATTTTCTGGCACTTTGGGCAGTCGGTGATATGTATGGGTAGACAATGGAAATTGATATGGCATATACTAGAGAGCATGGTGTTCTGAGGATCAGGATTGGGTGCATGAATTACAAAAAAATCCCTACTCATTTTCCGTTGTTTATTAAGACAGGCTTTTTTGATCTCACTTTCGAGGTAGAGGGATTGGAGCCTCCAGGTATTCAGGATATGGAGATGGATGGCGGGGATGGGACAGGAGAAGATGATGATAGTGATGATGAGGGTGAGTTGGATGATTTCAAGGAGAAAGTAGCAAGTTATTCCGCCGGTACTTTAGGGAATAAGAGCAATGTTGTGACAGATACTACAGCTCTTGGGCAGGAGAATACCTCACAAGCCCAACCACTGAGTAAGACAGTGAAGGTGGGAGTGCTGTTTTCACCATCCGTGAGACGCTCATTTGATCTTGCAAGGCAGGAGTTTTCATTACTTCGTCAAGGCCTTGCCGTGAGTGAGTGCACGGAGGTAAAACAGGAGGTCGCAAGCGCTGGAGTGGCGGCTGATGCTACCCCTGTTGCCGAGCCAGCAGTTCGGCCGGGCTCTTTGCCACGGCAGCGAGCGCCGGTATACGCTGGTTTCGTCGTCCAGAGGGAGGCGGCGATCGTTGAGCCGATGACGGCGACTGTCGGGCAGGCGGCCACGGCAGAGTTTCGGCATTTTTTGCGGCCACGGTAGGCGCAGGTCTCCGATGGGTCGGTCGTCGAGCGGGAGGCTGCGAGCCTGCGACCGTTGAGGGGACGGACATGACTAGCGCTTTCGTGCGCAGTCCTGTTTCGCTGACTCCATCGACGGCAGTGGCGACTGAGGTGCAGCTGGTGGCTGTGACTTCTTTGTCTTCTCCTGTCCACTCTCCCGGCTCCACAGGAGGTGGAGTGGGATCGAGTCGGGCAGCTTCCTCGGCATTTTCGCCGAGCACACCGCGGGAAGGCGTGGTGTCTACGAGTGCTACCTCGGTGCCTTCGGGGTCGCTGAGGTTCATCTTGCCGCTGCCATCCTTTCCTGTCTCTATGGGAGATGATGGGAGGGAGGCGGCTAACAGGAGCGTCATCGACTTTGGCGGTATCCCTGACGGCGCGGCGCTGGGCATTCAGTCTAGTGGACAGATTCGAGCCCAGCACAACGCCGATGACACTCAGATGGGGAGGGCTATGGCGTTGGCTGAGCAACTGGACATCTTCTCAGGTACTAATTTAAATAAATGCTTTTCAATTTTGTCTTATTCGGATAAGGAGATTGCGGATAGAGTGTCGAGGTTGGGGGTTTCGCTGGGTATTGATGATAAGCAAATTTTAGCATCGGCAAAAATGATTTAGGATTCTGAGGTAGAGAGACAGGTTTTTATTTTACAAAACAACTTAAACCAAAAAGAGGATGGGCAGCCACACAGTCTTATCTTGAATAGGGCGTCTAGTCTAACGGAGGATTTAGAAGGAGATGATTATGTGAGAGATTTAGAGGATCAAGCGGATGCCTCTATTCTTTCTGAATGTGTTAAAAAGAATAGGAAAAAGAGAGATTACTCTAACGTGAATAAACGAAGAAGCATTAGAATTAAATTACAAAAGAAAAGCCGAGATGCATAATTTAAGAGGAATTTTCTGGAATAGTGAAGGTTTTCGTGACCCTGGAAAACACCTGTTCGTTCAGGAATCAATTCGGGAAAAAAGATTAGATTTCTTTGCCTTGTTGGAGACAGGAAGGTCTAATTTCGCCACTCCCTTTCTGAGTCACCTTGCTGCAGGACAATACTTTAGCTGGTTTTGTTTGCCGCCTAGAGGTAGATCGGGAGGTATGCTTATCGGGGTTAATGCTGCTACCCTTCAGGTTAAAAATGTTGACGTGGGGGATTTCTGTGTCAAGTTATATATAAAATCGAAGAGTGATGGGTTTGAGTGGGTCTTGGTCTCAGTTTATGGGGCAGCTCAGGATGACCATAAACCCATGTTCTTGTCGGAGTTAGTTCGGTTGTGTGAAAATGAACCATTACCTATGTTGGTGGGTGGGGATTTTAACATAATTCGAAAACCTGAAGAAAAGAACAATTCAAATTATAACTCGCGTTGGCCTATTATGTTTAATGCTATTATCGAGAGCCTTGAGTTAAAAGAGCTTGATCTCTCGGGTAGGCAATATACTTGGGCCAGTCGAATGGAAACCCCTACTTTTGAAAAATTAGATAGAGTTCTCACTACAACGGAGTGGGAGCAAAAGTTTCCGCTGGTTACGGTGCAGGCGTTAACCAGGGCGGGATCGGATCATACACCCCTCTTTGTGGATTCAGGGGTTCAGGCTCATTTGGGCAACAAGGCACGATTTTCGTTCGAACTTTCCTGGCTTTGGATGGAAGGTTTCTATGAAATGGTAGCTGCCGAATGGGCTAAAGTGGTTAAGGGAAATACCCCTATTGAGGTTTGGCAAAACAAAATTAGGCATTTGAGGCGTTTCCTCAAAGGTTGGGCCAAAAATCAAAGTGGTAAGTATAAGAAAGAAAAAGAAAGACTACTTAAGATTATTGATGAGCTGGACATTAAAGCTGAGACTACGCTGCTTTTTGAAGCGGAGCGAGCTTCATTGCGGAACGCCAATGATCGTCTTTGTTGCCTTCGGCGCGATGAAGAAACAAAATGGGCTCAGAGAGCAAAAGTTAAACATATTCAAGAGGGGGGAATAATACGAAATATTTTCATCTCATTGCTAATGGTAAGCATAGAAAGAAAAAGATTTTCCAGTTAGAGCAAGACGAAGGAACAATTGTCGGGGAGGCAAATTTAAAGCATTACATTACCGAATATTATAAAAAACTATTCGGACCGTCGGTGTCCAATAATTTTTCGTTAGATGAACAGATGGTTCATGATATACCGCAATTAACTCAGAAGAGAATAACATTCTTACATCAGATTTCTTAGTGAAAGAAGTGTATGATGCTATTTCTCAGATGGAGCTAAACAAGGCGCCGGGACCAGATGGGTTTCCGCCGAGTTCTATAAGAATTTCTAGGAGGTCATTCGTGATGATTTAATGGCCGATTTTGTTCAACTTAAACAGGGAAAAAAGAAATTCGGAGTTATTACTTTGCTTCCGAAAAAAGAAAATGCGGTACAGATACAACAATATAGGCCAATTTGTTTGCTCAATGTGAGCTTTAATTTTTTTTTACAAAAGTAGGTACTAATCGTATTACCGAATTTGCTCAAAAAATAATTCGGCCTACGCAATCGGCTTTCATGCCGGGGAGACACATTTTAGAGGGTGTGGTCATCCTCCATGAAACTATTCATGAACTTCAAAAAAGAAAATGGATGGTGTTATTTTCAAAATCGATTTTGAAAAGGCATATGATAAGGTTAAGTGGCCATTCCTCCAACAAGCGTTGCGTATGAAAGGATTTGCACAGTAGTGGTGCAATTGGATTACGCAATTTGTGCAAGGAGGGAGTGTGGGCATTCGGGTTAACGATGACTTTGGTCATTATTTTCAAACTAAAAAAGGACTCCGTCAGGGGGATCCTTTATCTCCAATGTTGTTTAATGTAGTGGCGGATATGCTGGCCATTTTGATCGCAAGGGCGAAGGAAGATGGACAAATAGATGGCCTTATACCTCACTTAGTGGATGGTGGGCTTTCTATCTTGCAGTACGCCGACGATACTATATTATTCATGGAACATGATTTAGACAAAGCGGTCAATATGAAACTCATACTCTGTATCTTCAAGCAATTGTCCGGCCTCAAAATAAATTTTCATAAGAGTGAAATCTTTTGTTTTGGAAAGGCTAAAGATGTAGAAGAACAATATAGACACATCTTTGGATGTGAGTCTGGTTCTCTACCATTCAAATATCTTGGTGTCCCGATTCATTATAGGAAGCTTCGGAATGCTGAGTGGCATCCTGTTGAGTGCCGCTTTGGAGGTAAATTGGGATGTTGGAAGGGTAAGATGCTGTCCTACGGGGACAGGTTGGTACTGGTTAATTCGGTATTAACTAGTCTACCGATGTTCATGTTGTCCTTTTTGAATTACCAAAAGGGGTAAGGAAAAGATTGGATTTCTATAGGTCTCGTTTCTTTTGGCAGAGTGATGAGAATAAAAGAAAATATAGATTGACCAAATGGAATATCATTTGCCGACCAAAAGATCAGGGAGGGTTGGGGGTTGAGGTGCTTGAGCTAAAGAATAAATGTTTACTCGGCAAATGGTTGTTTAAACTATCAAATGAAGAAGGGGTGTGGCAGGAGTTGTTACACAATAAGTATCTTCGTACTAAGACTTTAGCGCAAGTTGAGGCACAACCTTCAGATTCTCCTTTTTGGAAGGGACTAATGCGTGTCAAAAAGGATTTTTTTGATAGAGTCTCTTTCAAAGTGGGCAATGGGCAAAGTGTAAGGTTTTGGGTGGATACGTGGTTAGGTAGTTCTCCTTTAAAGGACCAATACCCTATTTTATACAATATTGTGCAACAACAAAATGTTTCGGTGCATGATGTGATGCATAATGTGCCTCCTGTAAACATTGGGTTCAGGAGGGCGATTGATGGGAATAAGTGGGAGATGTGGTCTCATCTTTGCCTTAGGCTTATGCAGGTTACATTGTCTGATGATCCGGATTGTTTGCACTGGAAATTGACACAGAATGGTCTTTTTACAGTTAATTCGATGTATGAGGATCTTATGAATGGTCATACTAGATTTTTGCAAAAGTCTCTTTGGAAAATTAAAATGCCTCTAAAAATAAAAATATTTATGTGGTTCCTTCATCGAAAAGTCTTGCTTACAAAAGATAATCTAGCTAGAAAAAATTGACATGGCTGTTCGCGGTGCTCCTTCTGTGGGTCTCCCGAAACAGTAGAACATTTATTTATCTCATGTCCGTTTGCTAAACTTGTGTGGCGTGTGGTGTTTTGTACCTACAATATTCCTCCTCCTACTAATATCAAAAATATGTTTGGGAATTGGTTGAACGGGATGGACAAAAAGATCAAAGATAGGATTCGTATCGGTGTTTCGGCTATTTGTTGGTCTATATGGAATTGTAGGAATAATATTGTGTTTAACAGGAAAGAAAATTTTCATGTCTTACATGTTATCCACTCGGCGGTGCACTGGATCCAGCTATGAGCTTTCCTGCTTCCTTCGGACCAGCGGGACCTTATGGTGGCTGGATGCACGCGACTCCTGTTGGTGGCACATGAGTTTTCCCCCGACATACGTGGCAACATATTAGTCGACTTTCGTAGTTGTGCTTGTCATTGTCAGTGTCGGTTGAGCCTTGTCTCAATCTTTGTGATTCTTGAGATGTAAAATCAAATAATACACGATCAAACTCTGTAATAAGCGGCTGTGTGCATCAATCGATGCAGAGACTGAGATTAATAAAATTCCCTTTTCTAAAAAAAATTGGGCATACGCTACGACGATCCATCCCTCTCAGCAAAAGCGCGCACTTGGTCGCCCGTATCTCAATATTCTCAAGGAGTTAGTACTAGCAATTTAGATCAGAGACGATAATAAGCAGGAGACTTGCAACGAACGTAAACGAATCTCGATCGGTACGGCAAAAAAGAAAAGAAAAGACGTACGCATCCTAGATAGGATAGGATCATGCACGAACCCACCAGCTGACGCAATATGCCAGTGCCACCACGAATTCAACTATAGACAAGTGCGTCTTTTTCTCCTAGACACACTTTTTTCACGAATTTTGGAAACTTAGAAGTAAAAATTTCGATTTTTCTAACAAACAAGCTACATGGAGCTCGACCTTCAAAACGCCTCCTAGAACGTATATAGCCTCTCTTCATGCTGAAATATAGGGCACACATATCTTGACGATTCAATCTTCACCAATGATTCAAGCCCTACTATACATGGGTTATAGATACAAATTCTGCCACTGAAATATGTTTTTTGGCCGAATCTTATGACATAAATTATGTATAACCTAATTATCAACATATTGTCAATCATATATTTTCGTCAAAGAAAAACTTTGAAAGTACACATACCACTACAGGAATGGCGCGCTACACCGACGGCCAGAGGCTACGCCGACGACTTTTTGTCAGGGCCGTCGACGTTCCAGGCGAGAACTCTTGGCGGCATCGGCGAAACCATCACCGTTGGCCGCGCCATGCGATATGGCGACTCTCGCTACATCAGCTGCGACGAAACCTGGGTGCCGGCAAACGACTACCTGATCGGGTGCGGCATTGTCCCAGTTGGCGACATCGACATCTTCATCGGCTACATTCCCGAGGCGTACGGGATGCAACGAATTTTTTCACCCACCCACCACCCCGTCAACCAGAAGATCGACGCTCAAGCCGGATCTGAATCTGCCTTCTCCTAGGAGTCGGCAGACTCCGATCTACACTTCATTGGAGTTGCAAGCCTGGGATCCGACTCCCCGCCTAAAAGCAGCGAACCTGAATCGATCCTCCATGCCCTACAGGACGAAACGATGTCAGATGCCGGATCCAGATCTCAACGGAGATTCTGACTCCGATGAGGAAACTTAGAAGTATAAATTTTGGAAACTTAGAAGTATAAATTTCGATTTTTCTAACAAACAAGCTACATGGAGCTCGACCTTCAATACGCCTCACTAGAACGTATGGCCTCTCTTCATGCTGAAATATAGGGCGCAAATATCTTGACGATTCAATCTTCACCAATGATTTAGGCCCTACTATACATGGGTTATAGATACAAATTGTGCCACTGAAATATGTTTTTTGGCTGAATATAAATTATGTATAACCTAGTTATCAACATATTGTCAAACATATATTTTTTCGTCAAAGAAAAACTTTGAAAATACACGTACGGTACGGTGGAATACCACATGATTAGCCAAAACCCATCCTTCGTGCCAATGACCGGCTAAAACCCTTTCCACGAATTCAGCTCACTTTTTTTCTATCGAGATTTGGTGGACTAAAACTTCTTTCAGAACTCAGATGTGGCATGCACTCTCGTACTGTAGCTACTAATCTCCCACCCAAAGTACTGCCACCACTCGGCTCATTGACTGACACTATCATAGACTTGGACGCTCCACGGAATAGAAATGATCCAAATCTCGTGGAATAGACGTCGTGCGTACGTCGTCTTGTGCGTAAGCGACCAATGCGGCGCGGCGGGCAGCGGCCAGCGTACGTTCTAAGAGCATCTCCGGTCGCGTCGTTTAAATGGGCGCCCAAATGCCGTCCGGACGCGTTATTTGGGCGCCGTCCGGACAAGGTGCGCCATTTGGATGACCGCGATGCTCACTCGCGGCGTCCAAAGGGGCGCATCAAAAGGGTTTTTTACATGAATTTCAATATTTTGTGAAAGAAAAAAAATCAAAAATACATAAATATGTAATAGTTCAAATACAATATTTAATAGTTCAAATATATAAAATAAAGTTCAAACGTCTTCCTCTTCCTCCTCTGCCGCTGCCATGTCCCGGCGTGCCCACAAATGTTCCACTAGATCAGTTTGGAGTGCATTATGAGTATTTTCATCACGAATTTCTAAATGCATTGAGATATAATCAGCGAAATCTGCCGGCACGTTGTGATTAACCTGTGCATGAGGACCCTCAAAGTCATATGGCATATGATCATGCACTGGATTATAGCGCCCACTCTCAATGATCATGTTGTGTAGGATGACACAACAATTCATCACCTCCCACATTTTCTCATTCGACCATGTCAGAGCAGGATACCGAACGATAGCAAACCTTTGCTGCAGCACTCCAAATGCCCGCTCGACATCCTTCCTAGCGCTCTCTTGTTCAGCGGCAAAATGACAAGCTTTGTTCCCGCGAGGGTTGGGGACGCTCTTCACAAATGTTGTACTCGTGGCCATTGACCACATAGTTGACAGGTGGGGCATGGCGTTCAACTAGCTTCGCGAACACAGGAGAGCGCTGTAACACATTGATGTCATTGTGTGATCCTGCCATGCCGAATAATGCGTGCCAAATCCATAGTTCATGATCGGCCACAGCTTCAAGAACCACACTGCAATATCCTTTGTGGCCTCATTTGTACAATCCTTGCCAACCAAATGGACAGTTCTTCCAGTTCCAATGCATGCAGTCTATGCTTCCAAACATCACAGGAAATTCTCTAGCTGTATTCTGTTCCAGGATCCGAGCTGTTTCTTCTTCATTTGGTGCTCTCAAATAGTTTGGGCCAAACACACCAATCACCGCCCTGCAGAACCTGTACATCGACTTGATGATTGTGGACTCTGACATCCGTAGGTAGTCATCTACAGAATCAGCAGGTGCTCCATATGCAAGCATTCTCATGGCTGCAGTGCACTTCAGGATTGACGAGAAATCAACAGTTCCCACGGCGTCCTTCTTCAACTTGAACCATGGATCATACGCCCTCACAGCTTGCATGATCTGGTTGAACAATCCACGGTTCATCCGAAAGCGTCGACGGAAATCCTTGGCGGTGGCGACAGGAACTTCGGCAAAGTAGTCAGAGACTAACATGCAGTGGCCTTCCATTCTCTGCCTCGGCTTGCTCTTCTTCCTTCCGAACGACGAGCCTCCCCGTTTTGGGGCGGGATTGGCTTCCTCGTCAGCTTGAAGTCGGAGAAGATAACTGATAATTGCTATATTCTCATCTTCCTCCGCGGCGATGACGTCTTCTTCTTCCAACAGCATCGCGGCCATCATCTCGTCGTCGCTATCCATCTGCAATGCAACGCGGCCACTGATCAACGACCGGTCGCCGGCTAGCATCAATAATTCAGTCAAAAACCAGGCGACCCTTCCGCCGAACACCTTGCAGGCCGTGCGGGTCGCGGAGAGACCGCCGGGGACGGCTGTATCGAATACAGCGGTGGAGAGATCGCCGGTGCCCGGAACCGAAGGCCGACGATGAGAGGAAGCAAACGGCGGCGCCGACGTCCAGGTTTGGGTGGAGCCGGCGGGCGGGCGGCGGGGGCGACTGGGGCGACGATGGAAGACGGGGATAAAATCAGGCGAGAAAACGACGAGACATAGTCCGTGTCTCGCTGCCAGGCGTGGCCCGCGCGTCGGAGGCCGACGTGGCGTCGCGTTTCCTTCCGTTCGGGGCCGCCCCAAGCCTCCCCAAGTTGAGGGCGTGGGCTGGGCGTGCCGGACACAAAACTGGGCCACGCCGGACCGAATTCGCGTTTGGACGCCACGAGTGGGGACGATTTTGTGTCCGGCACGCCCCAAACGCGTTTGAGTGGCCGTTTAGACCCCACGAGTGGAGATGCTCTAACGACGGCAAAGATCGACGTGGCCTCGACCAAGCGTGCGGCCGGCGCAAATCGATTTGGGCCTACGCTCGCTACCATGACGTACCGATCCCTCTCAGCAAAGCACTTGCTCGCGCGTGTCTCAATATTCTGGAGCCACTATCAGTTGATCAGAACCGATAATAAGCAGGAGACTTGCAACGAACGTAAACGAATCTTGGTACGGCAAAAGGAAAGGACATAGGCATCCCAGATAGGCAGACAAGTGTGTGTGTTGGGTCTAGGTAGCTACTGTAGCTAGCTCTATCTATAGTACCATGCACGAACCCACCAGCTGACGCAATATGCATATGCCACCACGAATTCAACTATATATAGACAGTAGTGCGTCTTTTTTCCCTAATTAAAGGACTATAAAGTGCATAGGTCGATCAAATTAGTCCAGCGATTTGTCCTGCCGGCATTTGGATAACCTGATAAAATGATACCCTGCAGTTCATATATGGTTTTCCTGCATCATATCCAACCATCTGTGACCCATCCACTATGCAGATTGGAGATAGACCGACTAGAAGATAGCTTCACTTTTTCTTTGGAAAATCCAAGACCAAGACTGTCAACGGTTCACACCCATTTATTCAGCTGCACCACAATACTGAATAGTTTAGCCGGCAGCTAGCGCATCTTATCTCCTACTCTTTTCTTTCATTGGAAGAAAGAATCGTACGTGCGTAGACCATTCTTTGTTAAAAAGAGAGAGTGATCAAACCCGCACTTCCCCCTATCGATATATATTCGAATCTTTGAATTCAACGCCGCGATTCCCGTTCGCCCATTCTTTCGTGCAAATTAACTAGTTGCAGTCGTCACAGAAAGAAGCTTCCACAGACTTGTCTACTCCCTCTATTTCACAAAGACTATATAGCAAGCTAGTTTAGTTTGCTAAAAAAGTTACATTATGAAACATAGATAGTATATGTTAAGAGTTAATCAAGTACACAGATAATTCAAGTCAAGAAAAAATCAAGTACGGATAATTTGGTACTCTCTCCGTTTTTATTTACTTTTCATTTTGGGTTTAGTCAAAGTAAAACTTTATTAAGTTTGACCAAATATTTAGGACAAAATATCATTATAAAGTATATTTTTATATTATATGCTTTTGTAAATATGATGCTTTTTTTAATAAAGCAATAACCATAGCCCGGGTGCCAAAAAAAGATTTTTCTAAAACAACCTAGCTACCTTAGGCACCGCCACATTGGCTTGTCTCGGTCAATACACCAGACATATTTCATCAACCCACTTGCTCGATCACACAATCATGGTAAACTCTAGTACTCTAAAATCATCTTTTAAAATCGTTTGATCCCTACTTTAGAGTGGAAATGAAGAATAACTCTCTAGCGTGTCATCCCTACTTGGTTGTGTTCTCTAAATGAAATCTCGGGATCTAGCTTTTTGTTTTGATCAGACATCGTCGACGTTCATGGTCGTATGATTTATGATTAGTATATTAGAAATGCCATGAAACATGTCCTACTTGAATGACAGTGGATTACTTTTATCCCATTTATCCGACATTAATTTTGTATTCAACAATAAATAATACTCTTTATAAATATTTTTGGACTTGTCTTGTAAAATCGTTATATTTCATATATCATTATACTAATTTTGTGGACATACTATAAGTAAAAAATCGTGGTCAAATTTCTACGTCGTTGACCACCGAAATTAAGGACACCTCATATATTGAGACGGAAGGAGTACATAATTACATCCATTAATCAAAGCAGGATGCATCCAGGGCACAACCCAATCTCAAACGTGTAGATGGGAAGGAAAATCATAGATATTCTAAAGTCCGGGTAGGTGCACACGTGGATCCATGTACGCGATGAGTCAGCGTGCAAGTTGCTAGCAATATTCGCCATTAACTTCTCAGCTGAAGTTGTCCTGCAGAAGCCAAGCACGTTGGGGAATTGATGGGCGGAGTCGATGACTCGGAGCCTGGTCACGGTTTGGTCCAAAGTCCACAGCACAGGTGGCTGCTCCCTTCGCGCTATTGCACGCTACCGGATTGTTCGCAAGAACTTGTACTGTGTGTAGTTTTATTCCATTTCGTATTGAAGAAAGTCCATTTTTATCCTTAAACTTTCACCAAAATTCACTTTTCATCCTAAATGTTTCATTTGGTACAACATGAATCCCAAATTTTGGCAACCCATTCAGTCACCTGGTTCTACTGATTTTCCTGTGTATTTGAAAACCACGGTGGAAAGAAACCCCACTCACGTGCGAGCGAAAAAAAAGCATGATAACTAACAGTCCTCGCGACTCCACTAACGGAGTGTCCGACTTGGAGAAGTTTGGCAAGGCGTTGCGCCTCGGCTAGGCTTGGCTTGCATGGACGGACACCTCTAAACCGTGGCTGGGCGCTCGGCTTCCATGCACGCCCACGGATATGGCGTTGTTCCGCGCATCCACGGCCACCACCTCAGGAGACAGCGCCAAATGCTTATTCTGGCATGACTTGGATTTGACGGCCCTCTCAAGTCTCAAGATGAGGTTTCCAAACCTTTTCGCGCTCGCCACTAGGAAAAATCGGTCGATCAGGAAGGAGGTTCAAAGTGGCAATTGGATCCGAGCCTTGCAAAAAATGCCTTCGCCGATGATCTCGCGAGATTCGTCCAACTTTGGGACATCATGAGTGACGTGCAGCTCCTCCCGCAGCCGGACACAATCACTTGGAAATGGACGCCGTCGGGGTCTTACATGGTGGCCTCGGCATACAAATGCCAATTCTTAGGCGCCCACGCTCCGTTTGACACGAAGAAAATTTGGAGGGCGCATGCCGAGCCCATGTGTAAATTCTTTGCTTGGCTTGTTGCGCACAGAATGATCCGCATGGCGGACAACCTTTACGGGGATGGTCGCATGACCCCATTTGCAAACTTTGCCACATCCACCCCGAGATGGTGCAACAATCTTTGCCACAAATGTTCGTTCACCACGGCAGTCCAGGACTCGGTTCTTCAGGCTAATGACCTTCCGGTGCCCCCCACCGCAATCACGACAAATAGAGATTTCGACGGACGGCAATATGATATATTTGTTAAATACAAATTATAATAAAAGGTGTTTCCCGCATAATTGCACGGACTGGTGTCAGTTTCAAGATAAGAAATCAATTGTGTTTGACAATTATAAGATTTTACCATGAATATATTAAGATTTTTAGCATGCATGTATAATGATCTTTAAGTATCGATGTTGCAGCTCGTCAATTTTTTCTCTTACGAACATGATTTTATATTGTCGTGTCTCGCGTTACAATATGCTCTTTAAAATAATTAACAGAATTGGAAAGACAAAAAAGAAGTAGCCCCTTGGAAGTTTACTGTGGGAGACTGGCCACATGGCGCGGCCCTAGCTTTGGATTGAAGAGAGACCGAGCATGTGCTCGAGTGGCTAGTGGTGCGGGTGTGCACACAGCCCACCAGGGATCGATCCCCAGCGGGGACGATTTTCTGGCGTCTCACCAGCAATAATTTCAGCGATGCCTCTCGGACGTCTATAGGCCACAGGCGAGATCGACGTGCCCGTCGTATCCGGAGCGCTGGACTTCGGAAGACTCTCAAGACGTATTAGAGATATATGTTGTAGGTCTAGTTTAGACATATAGGTGGGGTGTGTGTGTGGTGTGTGTGAGTGTGGTGTGCGTACCTGTGTGTCAAATCAGATACCACAACTTGTATTCTCGGGAGAGACTCTCTCAAAAAAAAAAGCTCTGGATTGAATGAGATTGTGCTTGTAAGTAAAAAAAGTAAAAGAACTTTTCTCAAGGAGATGGGCTCCTGCCCCAAAAGGGTTACAATCATGTTTAGCGGGTGTCCAAGCAACAATTTTTTTTGCTCCATTGTTAACGTCCTTTCTTGAAGACTAGTGTAAAATTCCTAAGACGTCAGCGCAGGAATAGATTTGAAGCAAGATTTTGAGCTGTAAAAGTGAGCGTGGAAAGGAATCGAAGTAAGGAAGATTTGGACAGAGAAACAAAAGAAAAAACAAGTGTGGCAAACCCCACAGATTACGACCTGTTTGGACAATAATGATCATGACCTTTAGTCGGCATGTTTCAGTCCAGGTAGCATCAGGTACCTGCAAACATGGTTTCTCTCTTATGTGTTCATACGGGAAAAATTACTATTCATTACAGTAAAATATTTGTTGCTGTTTTCCTTTTTGCGAAGGAAATATATCTTAATATTGCCTTTGTATTTTAAAGGGTCTTTACTTGCAACTAAATAAATACAGATAACAAAGTAATGAACTGGAACAACTAGTTGAGACACTACAATTCTATGTTATAAATCTATGCAGTAGATCGAGAGACGACGTCTGGTAACACAGTTCAGCGATAAACGCCTACATCTGCTGGGCATGCTTAACGGGCGCTCCTCCCCATATACTAATCAAAATATCGTCGATGACAAGCTCGTCTCGGTATACAGACACATCAGATCACACACGCCAAGCCGGGTCTGGCGCCCCTGCCACGGGCACAAGACCGTCCTCTAAATAGATGTTATGTCTAACCTAGCTTTCGTCTAGTCTCTTTTGGCTACCACCGGCGCCTTTAAAAACGCAGGTTACAACTCCAACACCTAACATAACCGCATAATCCAAATTCAACTGTAGCCTATACACATATTCGACACAAATTCCAACATTCTACTCTGAATCCTGATAAGAGTTAAACTCCTGTCAACAAGAATGCGCTGCTCGCACACCCTAACACTGCACTGCTCGCACACTCAAACACTGGGCTACTCCTGTAAGGACAAATTCTATCTTGTAGAGCAACTCCAATTACATTAGAGAAAAGCCGTTAATGGCCGCTGCCACCGACCGGAGCCTACCATGGTTGCCACCTTCGAGTGCCATTGCCACCCGTAGGTCTATGATGAATTACCTCATTTATCACTCCATCTAATGAACTCTATTTATCATGTGGACATGCTAATGTTATTGGATTTTGTTGACTTGAATTTTGTCTACGCAGACGACATGTAGACCTAGATAGGACCCGATATTTTTTTTTAGCTCCTACACCACATGGATCGATGCAAAGTTAAGAGTCTACCCTCATTCCAAATTCAATGGTTTGCATATATACTACCGTTAGCAGCCCATTCATAATTCGGCGGGATGGTTTTATTATTTTCCTGCACGTCGCTATCTCTACAAATAGTCAAGGGCATCCACGTGAACGTCACATGGATGAGCAAAAATCCGATTAGAAATTTCACAACTACCAACTGTCACTCTCTTAGTCGTTGCACCTCCTCTTATAACAGAGATCTTCCAATCCAATCTGTGTGCACTGTGCAGGCGATCAAACCCAGTGAGAGCCCTGCTAGCCAGGCTATGCAATTTCACCCCAGCGAAGCAAGCCCATTTCTACATATCGAAATCATTCATTTTTCATTAGTTTAATTTTTGGAGACAGGGAGGGAGAGGGTTTGGATTTTTGAGAGGGAGTTTTCAGTTGAGATCTGTTCAGACTCTTCCCAGGAAGCCTTATTTAAACCCCCCTCCTCTCCTACTCCCATTCCAGGATTCAGCCTCCTGCACTAGCCCAAGAGCAAGAGCCAAGGACTCTCCAGTTCTTGCCCTCTTCCTGAGTGACAGAGCCAATAATCGAACTAACGCCATGAAGTACGTGGTGGTGAGCGGAGGGGTGGTGAGCGGCCTCGGCAAGGGTGTGACGGCCAGCAGCATCGGCGCCGTGCTCAAGGCCTGCGGCCTCCGTGTCACCACCATCAAGATTGGTAGCCATTCCTTCCCTCTCCTCCTCCTCTTACTCCTCACTCCATCACCACCAGTACCGGGGGCCCTAATTTTGGGCATTCAGCACAGAGAAAACCGCCGCGAACGTAGACACCAAAAAAGGGCGGGGGTTTCGGTGGATTTTTAACCCGGCTTTGCGTGATCCTTCCTGCCGAGGGGGCAGAAACAAAACAAGACCTTGCTTTTATCGCTGGCCTTTGTGGAGCAAGCGTCTCATTTTGGACAAGGAAGCAGCGGCATTCCCGAATATTTCGGGAGGCTGCCGCTTGTGCCAACGCGCTTCTCTGTTTGGCGTCCACGGCGTAGACCTGCCTGCTTGTCACTTCCTCTTTGCTTTTCTTATAGGCCTTGGTGGTTTTCAGTTCACCTGAGCTGGGCACCGTCAAATGAGTTATGTAACTTCCTTCCTCTGTGAGCACTCGGAACTGCGAGCCGGGATTCTTGTGTATTTCTGCTCCCCTGGTGCAGCATTCGGTAGCTTGCATTGCTCCGCATTAGATATTTACTAGGAGTACTAGTGTTTTTTGTGATTCCATCTGATCTTCTTCCGGTGTTTTCCTACAGTTTCTTTTGGTAAAAGTAAATGAAGTTTCGCCTTTTGTTTTCTGGCGACTCATCGTCGCCTTTATCAAGAGGGTACCTGATCTTAAGTTGGTGTCACAATCTTAGTTCCTTCAAAGACACGAAATCCTCTCTTCTTGAGGTCAAATTTGACATCTCATGCATTAAATTTTCCTGGCTAATTTCTCTGTACATTTTTTCCCCTGGGGATAGTGTTTGTTTATTTTCAACCCAGATGACTCAGCGAGAGAAAACAGATCACTGATACGTGTGCGCCCGTTAGCTCATTTCAACATTTTGGTTAATACAAGTTGGTGAAGGGATTAAAGAAACCATTTAATTTTGTTAGGTGAGCAATACTGGTTGTTCTTAATATTCGTTATCGTTGTGACTGCTCATCTGCAGATCCATACCTCAACACTGACGCTGGCACCATGTCTCCGTTCGAGCATGGCGAGGTCTTTGTTTTGGACGATGGTGGAGAGGTAACTGCTACGAGCTGCTCCGACATCCACATTTTTTGTGTCTCTTTTGCTCGAAAATCCCTCACGGTTTCGTCACCAACAATTGACAGTATTTTCATGGATGTGTCTTCTCGTGTAGTTTTTTTACAACGAATTATGTGTTTTTTTTTTGCTTGATTGGACTCTATTCCTATTTCTTTTCTGAAGGTGGACTTGGACCTCGGAAACTATGAACGTTTTCTGGATATCAAATTGACCCGTGACCACAATATAACCACAGGAAAGATATATCAGGTAACTGGATTCGTTAGTCCTAATCCATGTGCAATTAGAACTTTTCTGGAAGATTGTGCTATCAAGTCAAAAGTTTGGTTCATACGTTCCTTTTTGAAGAAAGGGGAAAAGGTTTTCCTTAACTTTTTTGTTAACAAACCGGCAACTTTCAGAATATTTGCAAGTTATATTCGAGCATTTGATTCACAGAATATACATGGAACCCACAAATCTTTATTGAGTCGCTTTATGTTTCATCGTAAGATCTACTGCGGTACAATCATGCATGTGCAGAATCATCTGGGCCTCCAATCTGCCACCCTTGTCGGGAGCTATTGGTATAAGATTCAACCTGTCACATGGTGGCTTAATTGTAGAGTCCATGACTCGCAGGTTGCTGCTGTCAATTAGTGAATTAAAGAATCTTTATTCTGTTGACCGCCTCAGTTTCCCACAGGTTGCAAAGTAGACTAGGTAACTAGGTTTCAAACTCCAGTTGAAACCTACACCAGTATGGCAGTTTCAGTTAGCCGTTATCTTAGGAACAAAAGTGGCCTATCCTTCAGTACAATTTTCACTTTCACGTGATTTCCTGTGTATTCAAACTCTTTTGGATTATATTTTATGATATCAGTTGTAGCGTCTCGTTCTATCTTCTGGAATTTAATAGCATTTTTCTTCGTAATGCTCACATCAGGCTGTCATTGACAAAGAAAGGAGAGGAGACTACTTGGGGAAAACCGTCCAGGTTTGTCGTCAGCATGTAGTGTGGACGTGGACCTTTCATGCAAAAAAATATAAACGAAAAATATTACTGAATGTGAATTTATCTTCCTTTTCAGGTTGTGCCACATATTACAGATGAAATACAAGATTGGATCGAACGTGTGGCGATAAAGTCTGTCGATGGTAAAGACGGGCCTCCTGATGTTTGTGTAATAGAACTCGGTGGTACTATAGGTAAACAAATTAATTTATCTGTAGCAAAAATTCTACTGGCACGTGCTTCAAGCGTACCTGTGGATGCAGTTTAGTCTATTTTTCTCGGTGCATAACACGGTGGCATTCTTGATGCAGGGGATATTGAATCAATGCCTTTTATTGAAGCATTAGGTCAATTTTCATACCGTGTAGGTCAGTAAAGATCAGATCTTACCTGCATGTATTTTTGTGCTCTTACAATCCATTTAGCTTCAACTGACACATCCTTTCCTTATTCCGAGTTGTAGGACTTGGAAATTTGTGTCTGGTCCATGTTAGTCTTGTTCCAGTCCTAAATGTAGTGGGTGAACAGGTATGTTTTACTCATTTGAACAAAGAGCTAAGATAAAATGTTTCTTGCAGTTCTTGCCGTTTAATTTGGGTTCATGTCATGTTGTACTATATATGTCTACATGGCAAAATAAATAGTTACATTCTGCAAAAGATACAGTTACTGGGAACAAAATATTTTACTGAAATGGCATGAACTATGGAACTGTAGTTGTACTTGTAGTAGTTTTCGCTGCGAGCTCGATGCAATTTTGCTTAAACGAACTGGCACTTTGTTATTGTACGGAGGTGCATAAACCTACAAAATATGGTATTATTGATGACTCCAAAACCAGTATAATTCTTCAGTTATTCGAGCTTGTTGCATTGGATATTTGCAAATCATGATATACCTTTCATTTATACAGAAAACTAAGCCTACCCAGCATAGTGTTCGTAATCTAAGGGGACTTGGGTTGGCACCTGACATTTTAGCATGTCGCAGTACTGAGGTACACCATCTAACAGCCCTTTATAGCACTCTATGGTCCATTATTTTGGTGCTGAAAAATGTTAACTAATATATGGTCATCTCTGTTCTTCTGACAGCCACTCGAGGAGCATGTGACCGCCAAGCTCTCGCAATTCTGCCATGTTCCAGTACGATAATCTTAATCAATTTCAAGACTTCTTTGGGGGTTTTGACTCCTACTGGCGTAGCGTTAACAGTGACTTGTATGTTGCAGATCTCAAGTATTGTGAATCTCCACGACGTTACAAACATTTGGCACATCCCTTTGTTGCTAAGGGTATGGCGCGTTTCTATTGTTCAAATGCAAGCATTCTGAACTTGAGTCCTATGAAAGCGATTGTCGCAACTTGGAATGCCCCCCTATTTAATCATCTACACTGGATTCATTTTATAGGACCAGAGGGCACATGAAGCGATTCTAAAAGTTTTAGATCTCCAGCTGTACGTGATTCTTCCATGCCTTCAAGTTAATTCAGTACCTGATAGTTTGACGGAACAAAGCTGACATTTCGATGTGTTTGTTCCACTCATGTATGCAGTATTGGCAAAGTACCTCGAGAACCTAAGTTGGCTGAATGGACTGAAAGAGCCAACAAGTTTGACAAACTGAAGACTCCGGTACGATCTTTTATGTTTTTGAACTCTTTTGCCTCTGTTATTTGCGAGGCCTAGTGTATTACTACCTTTTTGTATATATTTCTGTAAAAAAAAATCACAGCTGATCATTATTGCACATTTCCTTTCAGGTTAAGATCGCCATGGTTGGAAAATATAACAGCCTGTCGGATTCTTATCTATCTGTTTGAAGGTGAAATTATTACATGAATACACTTGTATTTACTCTCATGATCAACAGGACTCTTACTAAAGTTTGCTTGTTTATAACTTGATTATTGATGTACACGGTAGGTTGAGAAACAGTAACATGCAAGCTAAAAAAACAAATAGGATCTGTTGATCATGATGCTACCTTATAAACTGTATTATTGACTAACTTACTTGAATTTGTTCCAGGCTCTTCTGCATGCATCAGTTGCTATGGAAAGAAAGCTTCTAGTGGAGTGGGTTTGTTCCTGTGACCTTGAAGATTCTGCAGCCAAAGAGGTCGGCCTTGCTGACTATGGACTTATAGAAATTTTGTTTTCCTCCATGAACCTACCACTGATGATTGGTAGGTGCTTACTTTGTGTAGACCCCTGAAGCCCATCACAAAGCATGGAAACTACTGAAGGTTAGCACATTTTACATTCTTGACTGCTGCTATGATGCAGTTCATACTTGTGTTCAGTCATTTGAAGAAATTTCTACATCAGGGCGCAGGCGGTGTACTCGTTCCTGGAGGCTTCGGAGACAGAGGAGTCCAAGGAAAAATTCTCGCCGCAAAATATGCACGGGAAAATAATGTTCCTTATCTTGGCATTTGCTTGGGTATGCAAGTTGCAGTGATCGAGTTTGCCCGCTCTGTCCTGAAATTAAGCAGTGCAAATAGCACAGAGTTTGATCCGGCTACACCATCGCCTTGTGTCATTTTCATGCCAGAGGTAGATTATCCTAACTGTCCTACTGTTTTGGCTATTCTTCTCAGTTGAGGATCAGCTTTGATCCATATACTTTGGACAATACTTCCACAGGGCTCCAAAACTCAAATGGGAGCGACGATGCGGCTTGGATCAAGGAGAACATATTTCCTGGCCAATAATTGTAAATCTTCAAAACTGTAAGAGAACGCTACTATCCTGGGCCGGCTTATGGATAATTCTCCACTTGATGTTTATTGACGTATCCTCGTAATCTTAGGTATGGCAACGCTAGCTCTGTCGACGAGAGACATCGACACAGATATGAGGTTAACCACATGAAATTATCTGATGGCACAGATCATTCTGTACTTTCCTTTTTTTTTTATAATGGTGGAGATTCTATTGGTTTTGTCCAGGTGAACCCTGAAATGGTCCCGGAGCTTGAGAAAGCTGGGCTTTCGTTTGTTGGCAAGGATGAAAGTGGAAAACGGATGGAGGTACATATAGAAGAACTAGCTGCTTTGATCTCAACTATAACTTAAATTCAAGCATTCCCCATTGCCTATAACTGATCTACTGGATGCAGATTATTGAGATACCCAACCACGAGTTCTTCATTGGTGCACAATTCCATCCTGAATTCAAGTCAAGACCAGGAAAGCCATCTCCACTTTTCTTAGGTAACACAACTCTACTCTACAAAAATGTGCTGCTGCTTATGCTCATGTCATTCTTATTACGGTACCTTATGGACTGTAGGTCAATTTTTCTTAGGTGCATACGTTAGATTTCTAATGAACCTCTAGTAATCAAGGGTATCTATAATCATGTTGAAGGAATGAAGATGGTATATGTTTTTTGTTGTCATTTTTAATCTTGGCCATAACGCATGTCTGATCACAGGTTTAATAGCAGCAGCGTCCGGACAGCTAAACCCGCTGCTCCAGCGCAGCTGCGGCATCGTCAGTCTGAACTCGGCACCCAGATGTACCACCAACGGCATTGCGGCTTCCCCGGTCAAAAAACCGTATCCTGTGAAGAAGAAGCCGCTGAACAGCTTGGTGAACGGGTTCTACGCGAACGGCAACGGCATCCACATCTAACTGAGCAGCCACCAGCCGAAACATCGGACAATATATGTTTCTGGTGCTTTGCTTGTACCCTCTTTTTTTCCTGGGTTTGGTTTTTGGATTTGGCACTGCTCGAATGAGGAGGCAAATGGGGGTGTTTGGCATGGCTCCGCTCCAGGTTTTTTCAGCTCCAGGGCAAGCTCCTCTCTCTCTTGAGCAACTCCATTGAGAATCTGGAGCTATGAGAGGAAGTGTTTGGCTACAAGGTTAGCTTTCGAAGCTCCAGCGACACATGGTTCCAATATTTTTACAAGGAACGTCCTCCGGTCATGTTGAAGCTAAGGTGCTGTAGTAGGGTCTAGTGTGTCGTATCCCTTTATTTGGCTAAGACTGTTTTGTATCTTCCATGGAATGAATGAATGGAAACCAGATTTACCTAGTGGAATTGTTTTCTATCTGATTCAAGAATATGACGGTACTGTTGAATGCTAATGAAGTCACACTTTATTTTTGATGAACTGCACAAACTCCAGATTCAGATTTTATCCTTTAGTCTAATAAGAGTGACGGTTACTGATATTCAATTGAGTTCCTGCAACATATGAGCCTCGTAATAGTGTAAATTGGTAAGTTCCATATCCTCTCTATCTCTTATCTCCAAATATTCTACATGCCGTTGAATTATCCAAAAATTCAAACATGGAATGTACTGGAGTAGTTCTACGTCTAAGGGGCCACACTGCATCAACTTGCAACAATCTTAGACTGACATTGTTTCATAACGAGGCATCTTGCATGCCAATTGTGTGATATCTCATACAGCTGACAGGTACTATGTTAACAATTTTTTGTAACTACTATAATTTAGAGCAACGCTCCATAATATCGAGTTATACATTAGCCATAATATAGTGTCATGGAATACAAAAACCTTGAGAACATGATGATGGATAGGCTGGTCCACAGTAGGCGGCAGACCTTAATAATCACCCGCTGCTGTCTTCGGGTAAACAAAGCAACGTAGCGTAAGGTAGTCTCCAAAATTGCATCCCCATCTAGGAAGAATACCTGTGCATCGTTTACATAGTTAGGTACCAGAAGAGAACTCTTTAACTCTTGAGACGCAATAGGCGAGCAAGTTTCAGTTCAAATGTAAGCCAGGTAACTACAACACCGAAACTTCCTCTTTTTTTGTATCTATCTTTGCCCTCGGGAGACTTTGTTTCAAATGGTCGTCCATTTAGGGGATCAAGGGTGTAGTTATTTCAATGTTTTCACTCCCTGCCCCTACTTCATGCATTGAAAAGGATTACATGCTTGTAGTAACTAATAAGTCTTGAAGTAAGGTGTACATTAATTTTTCCGTAGATCTAGTAATAACTTGGCGGGTACGCATGGTGAGTTCTGGACATTATAGAGAAACAACGGGGTATAAGAAAAGAGTAGTGAATTAGTATAATCATCAGTGATCACAAAAAGGGAAGGAAATATGTTGCCAAGTTTGAGCTTCGAACCCACAAGAATTTCCTCAATTCCATGCCAAATTTCTTTGCTGTAATGAGCAATGCAAAAGAAATCTATAGTAATCCTACTTATCGATCAGCCAAAGAAAACTTCAATAAACGAAGGACTTACTGGTAAGCAGTTGACTGCAGCCAATGCCGCAGACACATGAAGCAAACAACTTAAGCAATTTTCCAAGATATAGGGAACATCTGCAATAAAAAGGAAGAGTGTCCATCGGGGCCTGTAGGGACATAACTTAACAGAACGTGCTGCCGATGACAGACCCCCACATAAACAAAAGTTCCCCCACAAGGACTGGGACCATTGTTATTATTTGTAGCATGTGGTGACGATAGATTTCCCTCTTTCTTCAAACACTCCAAAGAATATGGTCTGGTATAGGAGATCTCTATCCACGAAAATCCAGGGGCCAAAACAGGTACCAAGCAGTACTCATCCTGCCAACATTAATCAAAAACACTTAATCAAGCACAGTAGGTAAATCATAAAAAAGGATAACTGGTATTATAAGGAAGAAATACCTCAAGATTATTCATGAAAACTCATAATTCATTGCCACATTATAGTAATAAGTCACAAAAAGAATCAGGAATCTCACCTCCAAACAGGTACAGTTACTTTCATCATCTTTAGTACCCCGCCATCCGTTTCCACATTTTTTAAGTTTAACTACATCTTTTGCAATCAAGCAATACTTGTCAGCTTCTTTCTTCTCACTACCTCTGCCAGTCTCAGAAAAGGTTGTGGAGCCATTACAGGTAAATTTCCCAAAGACTATCAGTTCATCTGGGCAAGATCGCTTGTCATTTATCTGCCAAAGATTCTTGCTTGCATCCAACCATGAGTTGGGGACACAATAACCCTTGCCAGAACTAATGGCACCAAGAAACTCAGGACTACTAGTTTTTTCTATGCTGCCTTCATCCAGCATTTTCATCCAATCATTAGTTGTTCTTATGTCCAGACCATCCACAGAGCGGATCACATCATGAACAGACAAGTACCCTGACAGGGGAGATATTTGTGGGACTCCCATGACCTGTTATGACAGCCATTTAGAATCACAATATTGCTGGTAACAAAATGATGAGAAGTGTGAGGAAACAGACTTACAGTAAGGCCATCACCACTCACATAGAGAGGATAGAGAATCAAAGGAAGTAATAATGCCATCAGCGCACATGCTGCACATAACTATTAAACATGAAATCATAACAGATACATCATTATGAGGTTCACGATCCTATGCCAATCTATATAAAGATAACTGTTCTTATTTCTTCATTGATGTCTTTATTGGTCTATACTGCAAGAATACAAATTATGTGTTTTCTTTTTATCTAAGCATCATGGATCTTTACAGGAGCATGGCATAATACAGATAATGCAAATATGTGTGTTTCTTTTTATCTAAGCATCATGGATCTCTACAGGAGCATAGCATAACTTACCATAACATTATGCCAAATTCCCGCACAATAAATACGAAGCACTGAAAAAAGGGGCAAATTCTCAAGAAGATCATAGTTCAGAGCAACTAATGCCCCAGGAAAAAGTACAGCTATGAATATTGCAACATATTCCATCTGCACGCCCTCACTGTTGCATATTGAGCGATGTACATATCAGCAGTGTGACAAAAAAATTATATCAGTGGATGGAAGTAATATAACGAGACAACACTCAGATGTTTAGAGTATCAAATACATAATGCATTTTGTCTGTGTACATGAAGGCACAGGCAGCACGTCTCACAAAAAAGGTGCACGAGTAGATGAGATATAGACCTTGCAGCTGCAATAGCATGTCCAAATTCATGAAAAGCAATTGATAAGATTGTTGATGCTATGATGATTGGGGTGTCCATTATCGATACGCTGAAGCTGGAAGCCTACAATAAATAAAATGCATGCTAAGTGGTTGAGGTTGAAAAAAATGAAAGAAAGAAGCATGTCTACTCACCAGTAGATTTTGTAACCAGACACTAACGGATCCACCTCTAACATGAAATGCAGCAATTAAATCCCATAATAGCCACTGAAATGCAACAGAACAATATAACTATCCAAAATTCTGTAAAAAGTATATTTTAACTACCTTCCAAAAGCCAGCTCAGGAAGTAATGAAGTCAAAGATACAGATTAGCAGCAGTCAATGGATTTATTAATAGGCAAATAAATGTTCTTGTAAAGACCACTAGAGCTGCAGTGAAATCTGTGTGTGAAAAAAAGCAAGCCATGAAGGTAGAAAAAACAGAAACCAACTCTCTTTTGTTGAGCCGGAAATACAAAGCATTTCTCTATGCTTTGCTGAATAGGATGTGGATTATCGAAGGCACCAATTTTAAATCTATGCACACACTAATGTGAAATTTAGTAACCTTATAAATAACCGTCAAATAATCAAGGAACTGTGAAAACTCTCAGTGACCTGTCTGCTGTCTGAAGTAGATTCCAGATTTCCACCATCTACCAAAATCACATACAGATGAATATAAACTACGACAGTTTTACCTGGATATGTTGTATAGGTCACATAATCAGCTAGTATCATACATTGTCAAGTTAAATATCAAATAATTTAAGAAGTAACAAACGGTGATATCATGATAGTACATGACACGGGAGTGCATTGTTGAACTTTGGGATTAGTATACAAACTGCATAACATAATACTAGGAACAACTATATTTCATCATTTGCCATCATGGCATTTAACTTACCAAAGATATACCAACTAAAGCAACGAGGGAGAAATAAACTCCTATAGAAAACCATGCTCTGGTGTATCTGCCAAAAGGAATTAACTCGGCATGAGTTCAAGGACATCAATGGTAAGCTCTACTTAGTCACTATAACAAGGAAATCAGAAAAAAAAAATCGCAGTAAAAAAAGAAGTACAGGAGTATATACTTAAGTTCTCCAAGAGAAAAAAGCATTGCTATCAGTTGCTAACTTTGGTACCGACCTTTAGCATGCCAGATCTGCCAGAATATGTTTTAACTTTTGGTATGGTGCATGGAAAACATTCTTCCAAATGGGATTGATTTATACTAAGGTTTGTTGATCTACACATATGTGGATAGTATGGGTACAGATGTTACAATAAGAGATGTCGCAAACAGATAAAAAAACATGACTTCTCTTGATACAGATGTTACAATATAATCAAGGAGATAAAATGGTGCTATATGAAATTTGCACGCAAGAAGAAAACTACAGTAGAAAAACCTCCCAAGGCATAGATTTTGCATACCTAGCATGTTTCCACCCGAAATTGAATATCAAGTCGTTGAAGGCATAGATTTTGCAGTCACAATACCTAAAGTTCGCATAATAATCACAATAATAAACATTAGAGCCACTTTCTAAATTAACACAGAATGAATAGTTTTATCCAGACAGGGATAAAGTTGGAAAGCTTAATTACAAGCCGAGAGTCGATTAAGCTGTATTAGGGCTTGAGAGCGGTGATAGAGGAAGCTAAGCAAAGCTCGGATTAGATCGAACGGATAGAGTGAGTTTAGCTTGGGAGAGAACGGATTCACTAACCAGCACGAGATCGAGTGCTCGGTTTGGTTCGCGGCGCTCGAGGGCAGGGAAGCCGGCGCACGCCCGCGCCGCCTGCTCCGTCCGCCGCCGCCAACCATTCGAGCCGGAGAAGCGCCGAGTCGGCTTGGCCACTGCAAATTGGAGGAATTAATGAAAATAATTAATTTTAAAAGATCGGTAATAAACCGTCGGATCTTTAACGGAGGGTAGATTTCGGAAGAACTCCGAGTCTCCGACGTCCGACCTGAAGGGCTTCAGCCTCCAACAGTTTTGCAAAGAAGCCCCTTCACTTCTCAGATTTACATCTACTACTCCTTGTCCACTCTCTTCTTCTTCCTCCCTTCTCCCCGTTCGTCTCGTCTCCCATTTGGAATCGCATCTCCCGGCGGCCGGGGATCCGCCAGAAGGGCAGATCCATCGGGCTCGCGCAGCGCCGCAGCCCCGGAAGCTCGGGCGCGGCCGCACCACCGTAGCACGCTTCTTTCACCTCCCATTTCGATCAGATTCGGTAAGGAATCGGTGGGGATCGAGCAGTGCGGCGCAGGGCTGGTTCGCAGGAAATCGGGATAGGGGAGGATGATACTGCTCCAGTCCCCGTCCAGGTTCCTGCTCCAGATCCTAAAAGATCGCGTCCTCAGGTACGTCTCTGCACGGCCGATTTCTCTTTGTGGCACCAAGAGATACCGTCCGTAATTAGTTCATGCGAGCATTTGCGGTGCAGTGGCGACAAGAGCGTGGACATCGATTGCCACACGGTGGAATTCGACGATGTGCGGTATCATATGCAGGTTATTACTCAAACTTAATAGATAATAACATGATGTTCGTGTCGTTAGTACTGAAATGTTGGCATATTGCTGAGGGTTTGTTTGCTATCTAATTTCTTATTATATGAACCCTAACTTGCTGATCTTCAAGAGCTAAGCTGAAAGTGAAGTTAAATGTGCTCAACATTGGATTGGAATACTTACATTGCTATTGTTAGCGACCAGTCTTGTGTTTTATTTAAGAACTTTGCGTCATTTATGATACTTTTACTTATATGCACTCAAGTTTATGGTTATGCTTTATATACTGATGGAAGGTGGACTTCTGTTACAGTTTTCTATGAGGAATCCAAAGGTAATGTTGCTATCAGTGGCATTACCCCTCGCACCTCCTGAGGCTATTCTCTACGACGGGCTTCCACTTGGTGCTATCGATGCTATAAAAGCAGCTTATGGGACAGTGGTTCAAATTCTTGATCCTCCAAAGGATGGGTTTGATCTCACAATGAAGATAAACTTAACGAAGCTTCCGACAGATGAAGGTTCTAGAGTTCCCTTTCCAAGGTTATCATTGTCTTGTTGTGCTATATGATCAGTTAGCTGGTGGTATCTATCTTAGATGTTATCCTTTGCCAAAATAATACATTTGGTGTGATTGATGGTTGGAAACAGCTTTGTCTTTTTGAATGTACATGCCCTGGTGATTATAATGTTCTGAAGGATTTCAGAAATGCACTGTATGATACACTTAGTTGCCCGAAATTTTGACGAACGTAGATGTAGTTTGCCTATATCAGGGAAGCAGTTTGTTTTTTGTACATGGAACTTCCATTAGTCAATATGGGTTCGTAAGTTTCATGTGGCCCTTGTTTGTAGGAGCTCAGTATTACATTATATATATCGATTCAATTATTCCACCTTCAACATTTGCATCTTTGAATTGTGATGTAATTTGTTACTCCCTCTGTTCCTATATATAAGGTGTATTTGTTTTTGAGAAACATCCAGAATATAGGGTGTATTGCGTTCCACCACTCATCTGGAGAACTTTTTTAGGGATTTGATTACGTTCCCTTATCTCATGCAAACTTCTCCTTTTCCCACGTCAATTAGCCGGAGGTAATTCCTTCCAAAACTGGTGTAATTTTCCCCTCCCCCGAGCGTGCTTTAATTTCCGAGCCAAAAATTATACACCTTGCATACAGAAACAGAGGGAGTATAATGATGGGGAGTCTATTTAGTCATTCTTTATAGTTGATTTATGCAGTTCAGTTTGGTAAGTATTGAACTCAATTTTTTCCGTTCATGGGACAACTGCATGCTTCTTCTGAACAATGGAGTTGGTCGAAGTATAATGTGCATGTTTTTGGTTTTGGTCAAGCCTACCTGAATTATAACATTCTACTCACTAATGATATTGTCCAGTTAATCCATGTTCTCATCTAACTAGCTATTATTTTTCTCATGTTCCAGAGCAGCGGAATGCTGTCTTGACGCAAATTGCATCTGTAAGAGAGGTTGTGTTGGGTGCACCGCTGAAGCTTCTTCTGAAGCATCTATCTTCCAAGACAGTGGCTCCTAACGTGGATAAGCTGGTGGCCCTTGTTCACCGTCCTAATGAATCATTCTTCCTTGCTCCTCAGGTATGACTATGAGAGTAGCCATCCTAAATCTAGGTATATTACTTTGACATATCATGTTTCCTTGGCAAGTAATACCTAGGTGCTTTGTTAGGTATGTTAATCTAGGTGAACCCGTTGGTAGACATATTCATTATTTTAGAAATACTTCTTTAGTTGATGTAGTGTTAGTTATCTTCTGCATATACACTTTGATGTAATTAACTGTTTTCCCCAGGCAGACAAAGTTACAATTGTGTATCCAATGAGGTTCCAGGATTCCATCGATATTGTCTTAGCGACTTCGTTTCTGCAGGTATTGTGGACACTTCCTTGTAGCCTTTTCAACTTCAGTTTCACCTTAAATTTGACCTTTTGTGTTCATCTATAGTAGACTGATATTTATGCTTTCAGCACTGCAATCATTTTATGATTAATGAATATATCCGTGTATCAAGTTAATGTGTGTGAAGCTCAAGTGAAATTCACCTTTTGTACACATATCTCATGTAAAGTCGTTTGATAAACCACAATCTGCTGGGAGCATTCTGCTGACTAAAAGAAAAATCAAATTCTGATGGTTATGTGTAGGAGTTTGTTGAAGCAAGGCGGACTGCTGCACTTAATAACGCTCCTTCCTGTATGTGGTCTCCAGCACCTCCTCTTGAGTTAAGAGGCATGAACGCTGATGCACTAAATGCAAATGCCGGTTTTGTTACTTTTGGTAATGTGTATTCCCCACCATGTTCTTCATGTTCTTTCAAGATATATATTTGTGTACCCGCAAAAAAATATATCAATTTGTCTCACAGCCTTTCTTTATTGCAGTTGTTTCCCCTCGGCATGTTGAGGGTAAAAAGCTAGACAAAACAGTTTGGAGTTTGTTAACCTTTCATGCTTATGTAAGCTACCATGTAAAGGTGAGATCCTTATTTTATGATCTGTTTTCATTTCAATCAAGTTAGTGGATGGTTGGAATAGCTCTGAATCTGTCAGTAGTAGCCAATTTGCAGATTTCCATCATTTGGTGGGTTAGGCTGCAGAAGTTGAAATTTTGGTTTTACGTGCTGAATACCATTTTTGTACCCTATTATCAGCAACTCGGATGTAGTGACTCTTGGTCATCATTAGATTCTTATTCCAAAGTACTGGTAATGTAATTTTCTATCACAGACAACATATTAGAAGAGTGGTTGTTGGCAAAGCCTTGTTTTTAAGGAATCAAAATATGCCCTAGAATAGGAAATGCAGGGAATAGTTATTTTCCAGTAGGAGATGACCGAGAAAGAAAACACAAAACTTGTATCTTTTTAAAATTTTGTTCTTGACCAAGAGTCCGAGAACCACTTTCTTTTGTGATTTAAGCTAGTAACTGGGCACAGTATGTTAAGCTGCCCTCCAGCATGGCGTTAGCTTTGTGAAGCACTTTTCTGCTGCTCTACATATACCTTACTTTTAATCTCTTATGAACCTGCTATATCTTGATATGCCATAAGTGGTGTTCTATGATACTATCCTCGCAAGCACTCAATGCTGCTATTTATTCTATCAGTGTTCCGAAGGATTCATGCATACCAGGATGAGGCGTAGAGTTGAATCTCTGATCCAGGTAAATATAAACAGTATTGCTGAGTCAAAGCATTTCATGCACATTCTGAAATATCCTTCAGTTATCTGATAAGGTTGCTGAGTTTATTCAGACTTCACTTATTTGGTACCTTTCGGCCCGAGTAATTATAGCAGATACAGGTTTAGTGTAATTCTACAGAACCGACTATTATCATAATGTTAGCCTGCTGGTAAGTGTGTTTAAGACAATTGGTTATTGTGCACAGCTAGTAGGTGATGTGCCAGCAATACTAAACCGATAAAATAATCATCTCATGCTTGACTGCGCAAGGGAATTGGATATCCAATAGTTCACCTAAGGCCTTCCGTAATGCTTTGTTTCTTAGCGCGTTATCCGGACGATCACCCTAATGCATTGTTTGTTAAGAGTTGTATCTAAATATACTTGCATTTGAAGATTTGGACCTCATATTTGCATGTGATTGGGCTAACAACATTCTTGCCTATGATCTCGTGCAAAAGCTGAATGTTAACTAAGATACAATCCTAATCTCTTTCTTAATTAAATATAGTGACACGTCAGCAATTTTCCTATGATCCGCGTGTTCATTAGAGAAGGCCTAAACTTGCTAGAATGAAGTATTCAATGAAAATAACAATGGACACAAGGCGCCCACACCTAGATACATTTGTTTTAGCATCAATTAATATGGGACTAATAATATTGGGACGGAGGGAATACTCTTTTAAGAGGCAAAGATAAACCTCATTTGAGCTCTAGGATTATGTGGAGTGGAGGGATCATGCTCATGAAACAAGGTCATGGTTAACCATGAAATATCCCATGAATAAAATTGATGCCTTGGTTGACCTGCTCATTGCTGCAGGCTTTGGACCGTGCAAAATCTGATGCGGAAAAGCTGAAGAAGTTGGTACACGGCGCATCTTTTAGAAGAATGGTATGTGCAAAAATCGAACTTCTGTTTTTTGGAAAATAAACGCCTAACGTTTCATTTCATATGTGTACGTCTTTCAATTCAATGATTTGAGCTTTCTTCCCACAGAGCTTGAAGAGCGAAGGCAACTCACATCATTGAAGGACTACTCTGAGAAAGAAGTAAGGCAAACATTTGAAGGTTGCACAACTCTCCATCGTGGGTGCTACTGGTAGAGGATCTCTTTGTAATCCAGTCACAACCGTTGGAAACAAAACAAGCACCCTTGTGTCCATCGCTTGTTTGTTCTGTGAGGATATTGTATTTGTGGTGGAAAATTGGCTGGAGGTATCGTAGGTGAAAAGATCTCACGGTGCGTGTATGGTTTTTCATGTTCCATAATATAGCAGAGTATTTGCCTAGTGTTTGCACGAGTTCCTGGACTTTGCCTACTACTAGTATTTGCACGATTCCTAGACACAGACGTGATGGCGTGATCTTATTATGCAAAACTCGAAAGCAGTCTACATTATTGCCAGCTCCCACACAAACTTCTCTTACAAACACAAGGCCGTCACAAACACCGGTCACTTAAAGCTAGTACTAGCACGCAACTACAACAGTGGCGCCATGCCCACGGAGCACTGGAGCAGGCCACGGGTAGAGAGATCAGGCGCCGGTGCCGGTCGCCTCCTTGGCCCGGCTCCTTCCTGGCAGCGAAGGTGCGGTCGTCGACCTTGCGAGACGCGGCGTCCTCCACCTTGTCCTGCACCTTCTCGATCTGGATGTTGCCCTGGTCCTCCCGCGACCTGAGGTCCGTGCGCGTGCGGTTCTCGCCGCCGCCCACCGACTCGTACGTCGTCGGCGTCGTCTCGCCGAACTGGTGCGCCCCCTGTGCCCCCGACATCCTGCCTACAAACTCACGATGCTCACTCTTGGCTTGGACTACTTGTTCTTTCCTCTCGTTTGCTCTAGTAAGGATGACGTTCACCTCTGCCGTGCCGGTATATAAATACCTGAGCTGCTATGAGCCTGAGTGCCGTGGCATCGGCGCGTGGCATGGCGACGTGGTGCCTGCGTGACACATGCGTCGTCAGCTCAGCGCGGGGGCGTCGGGGTTGGACTCGTGTCTCGCTGCTGCAGGCAGCTCAGCCAGCCGAGGCGCCGGGCGCTTCTTTCCGGCGTTACGATTCACTGAGCCGTGGGCCTTGCACTTTCGCAGGGATAAGCATCAACTCGTGTTTTAGGATAGTGGTCGGCGTGCCCGCCAAAACCACCTGGCCTGTGACTGTTATCCGGCGATAGCCCGCCGGGATCTGGCTAGACTGGTCTGGAGATTCAGCCCTGGTTAGATGGTCATGAAGATTATTATACTTCTAGTTCAGCAAAGATCAACCTTAGGACCCTAGATTTACATCTCGTTAAAACGCACTATTCTTTCACAGAAAAGATGGCATTTCCTGACCATTTCCTGACCATATTGAGATGCCTATGGTGACTTGATCAACTTTTAAAACTCCGCAACTCCACTCTTGGTTCGGCATATCCGAGAGTCACTAGCTCTGTTGGATGTTCCGAAGGGACAGGCTCGTGTGCTGCTGGCCATGGTTGGAGACCACCAGAAGCTGATGAGGTGAAGATCAATTCTGATGGAGCAATAAACTTCGCAGATGATATTGGAGGTGCGGGAGGTGTTGCCCGCTCAGCTACCTCATTCCTTGGGGCATGCATGGAGCAAACCTTACATAGGAGTTTCTGATCCCTTGGTAGTGGAGGCGTTGTCACTTCGCGATTGTATACGAGTTGCACAACTTCGTGGATATCAGAAGGTGACTGAGGAGGCTGACTGACTGGAGGTAGTCAAACATTTGGTCTTCGAGAGAGGCCTCGCATTGGGTAATTGCACCGTCGCTTGATGAGACTAGGCAACCGAGCGCGGCAAATGCCGCGTGTTTGGTGAAATTTAGATTTGAAAATATTGACATTTAGAAGTTGCCTATTTAGTGAAATTCAAATTTCAAAATGTTGACGTTTAGAAGTTGTGAAATTTTGGAAATTATTGAAATCCGGAGAAAGTTTACGTTTTAAAATTGTTAGAAGAAGAAATAGTGCGGTGTAAAAAATTGGAATTGTAAATGTCCGTATTTAAAAGTTAGTTGAAATTAAATTTGTTGGAACTTAAAAAAATTGTACATGTAAGGTGTTGAAATTTCGAAAATTCTTATAATCGGAAAGTTAATCACATTTGTTTACTTTTTAACGTCTATTGAATATTCAGATTTGGAAGGCATTTTTATGAAATATTCAAATTTGAATGTTGATCACATGCCATAGGCAGGCAATTTTTTTTGGAAGGATGCTGTTTTTTTTGTCATGTTTGTGAATACCATGGTGTAAAGAACTAAAATTTGTAAATGCGTACAGTCAAAAGTTTTTTGGATTTTAATATGTCCAAATTCAAGAAAAGTTTATATTTTTAAGTTGTTCAAATTTGGAAATTGGTAAAATTGGGAAGTTATTAATGTTTCAATTGTGTTTATGTTTCGTAAATGTTCTGATTTCAAAAGAATCTGAAATTTTGAAATATTCTAATCTGGAATTTGGTCAAATGTCATAAATAGCCAGCAGTTTTTTGTGCTTTTTTTTGATATATTTGTCATTTAAATTCTGTTTGCGTTTATTGAATGCTCATATTTGAAATGCATTCAAAATTTTAAAATATTACAATTTTAAAAGTTGATCGTATGGCATAAATAGATGACATTTATTTTTGTGATCATTTTGCTACATTTTTCATATTTTTGCGGTGTGTAATTTTGAAGTTATTCAATTTGTAATATATTCAATTTTCTGGATTTTTTGTGTAAAGCAGTAGGGCCCACCTGTCAGAATTTTTTCATTTTAAGAAAAAAATCTGACAGTCTAGACCCACGCTGACGTCGCGATGACGTCAGCAGGGCCCTGGGCTGCCACTGCCGCGGCAGCGTTGACCTCGCCGGCGGCGAGCCGCCGCGAGGCGGGACGCGCGCGTGCGCGCGTTCGACGCTCCTCGCCGCGGGGATTCCGGAGGTGGCAGTGCCGCCGCTTGCTGGTCACCGGAGCGACGTCGGTGGCGAGCGGATGCGGTGGCGGACGCGGACCGCGGCGGCGATGATTCCGTCGCGCACGCTGAAAGGGCATGTGTTGCCCCATGCATGGTTTTGGTAATTAATGACAATCCCTATGGACTAATATTTGCATTGAGGTATCGTTATAGATCTTGTCCATGAAGAAGATTGGAGTTCATGTGTTGGACTCTAGAAGATTACATGATGATCAATGCTCTATTCAAGGGTTTATATAATGAATGGTCATCTAGAGTTGAGCTTATTGCAAGCATGGCTTGGAAAAGAAGATTGAGTGAACATTGATGTTTATCTCCAAGCCATCATCTATATCAAGAGAAGAAGATAAAGTGCAAGAGGATTCATGAAGACGGAGCTAAGCGAGGCTCTCTCATAATGGTGTATGGGGAGTATTTGGAGAAGTCTTCATCAAGCTTGTGCTAGCAAAGCGCAATCAAGAAAGGTGGTCCACTTGAAGAGATCAAGATCGTCATCATCTAGCTCAAGTGGAATGCGCAAGGCAAAGGTATGATCTTGATAGGGTTTCTATTTTACCGCTCTCATGTTGTTAGTGGAAGACCGGGTTATAGGATAGACGGCGTACTATCAAGAGGGGCTCTCATGTGAGTAACTTGATCGCATCTTTGTGGAGAGCTCAAACCTTTGCATACTTGGCATATCATCCTTCTTGGTTCTTATTTGGCTTTTATCCATGTGAGAATTTAGAGCTTATGTTCTTCTCCATACCAAGCTCTAGTTCATCAAAAACGGATTTCATACGAATATCTTGTTGCGTTTTTTATGTTGGAGGTTTTACTAATTTGCCTTTTCTAAGAGAGGTCAAACTCTTTTCTTGTGGCTTCCTTCTCACATGATGGACTATGATGTTTCTCTGCATAATCTTGTAAAGCTCTTCGTTGCGATTCCAACGAGCCCAAGATCATCTGTCGAGGTGTGCCCTCGGCAAATCCCATGGTTGCTATACCTAGGGTTGATTATGTGGTAGAGGACGTGTAGTATTGGTGGAATCGACGGCTGACAAGCTGGATTTACCCAGGTTCAGGGCCCTCGGGTGAGGTAAAACCCCTACTTCCTGCTTGTCTGTATTTATGATTTGAATATGGAGGTTACAAGGGTTCGTCGAGTAGTAGATCTCGTCGAGGTTTTGGTGGCTATGGATTGCTTGTCCTTGATCGATCACCCTCCCAGCCTTTATATAGGAGGCTGGGTCTCGGGAAACACAACCGACCAAGGTTACATGTATGGAAAGTCTTAACCGACTACAACTTGGTCTAACTTGGGAAATACTTGTCTCGGGCCTTCCTTCGTGGGCTTCGATTAATCTTCGGGCTTCTTTGATCATCACGTGCACCAGGTACCTCTAAGCTGGGGTACCCGCAGAGTATAACCTTGTCATTAGCCCCCGAGTACTTGCTTGACTCGAAGAATCGAGCATGTGCTCCCTTCATCGTGATGTCATAATCTTCTGAACTTGCGTTTCTGACCCGATATAGTTCTTCGAGCTTTAATTTGTTTCAATTGTATGTGTATGCCAATCGAGGGATATTGACATAGTAGGCCTGATTCACTCGAATATCGAGCTCAGTTAACTGCTTATTTGAGCAAAAAACCTTACTAGTCTTCAGTCAGACTCGAGTCCCTGGGCTCGAGTTTGGAACGTAATCGAAAAATTATGCCTAGGGATATTGACATAGTAGGCCTGATTCACTCGAAAATCGAGCTCAGTTAACCGCACATTTGGGCGAAACCATACTAGTCTACAATCAGGTTCGATTCCCCGGACTCGAAGCTGGAACACTCTTGAAACTTTTGCCTAGGGATATTGACATAGTAGGCCTGATTCACTCGAAAATCGAGCTCAGTTAACCGCACATTTGGGCGAAACCATACTAGCCTTCAATCATGTTCGAGCCCCGGACTCGAAGCTGGAACATACTGGACAGACTCGACTCAAGCCGTTGTAGGTCTTACTGATTCGTTCTGCAGTTTAACTTTTGGTACCTGACGCGTCCGTCAGGATTTTCATCATGTCTGTTGACACGGGAAATTTCAAGAGAAAACACTGTTGGAGCGTCCCTCGGCCCATCTCGATTGCTCGGCGGGTCTTACCTTTGCATTTGCGTATGCAGAATCCGAAACATCTTGTTTTGCAAATCTATGGGAGCGCGACAACGCTCCCATGGGAGTAGCCCCCGAGATTGTGGATTTTTGTCTTGCAATAGAGGACAATCTCAAATCATCCTTTTACACTGCTTTTTGTCAGTCGAAATATTTTGTCTTTGAAATCTGTGGGAGTGCGTCAGCGCTCCCATGGGAGTAGCCCCCGAGATTGTGCTTTATTTCGTTTGAAGTATAGGATAATCTCAATAATTTTGCTCATTTTTTGATTAATCGCAACGAATTTTTGATACGCTCCCATGGGAGTACATTTGTCAGTCGAATCCTTTTATCGATTGTAGTCTCGATCCCATCACTCGAATGTTGTCTTCATACTTGACGTCAACCATATCTGTGTTTTTTGATTTGTGCCAAGCCCCGCGTTTATCGAGTGGGTCTGTGTTTCCTTTTTTGAACCAGCCCCCGAGCGTGTCGGGTGGGTTTTGAGCATTTTGTTTGACCCAGCACCCGAGTGCTTGAGTGGGGTAAAGGCATATATGAGAAATATGGAGGAACATGTATCTTTACTTGAAATATGTGTATGATCAGCAAGCCGCCTCATTAAAACCTTCCAGTCCCCTTAGGTACCCTGGTAAGGGAAAAGAGTGCGTCTGAAACTTGCTGATTCTTTGACATTATGCTCTATTACATATGTTAAGAAATCTATGCATAGAACCGACGCAGGTGCGCTACGTTCCATGGATTTGATGCTACTTCGCCCGTCTTTGCATTTTTAATCGATAGGCTCCTCCTTCGATGACTTCTGTGACGATGTAAGGTCCTTCCCATGGTGATGCAAGTTTATGGACTTTCTTCTGTTTCTCCCGCAGCACCAAGTCTCCCACCATGAAGGACCGTGTGCGTAATCGACGACTATGGTAGTTGCGGAGGTCTTGTTGATAAACGGCTGTTCGTGCCAAAGCCGTATTGCGTGCTTCTTCCAGCAAATCGGCTGCGTCTTCGAGTGCCTTGTTTGCGTCGTTTTCTTCATATGCTTCCACCCGTGGTGCATTAAACTTGACGTCGGATGGTAACACTGCTTCCGCACCATAGACCATGAAGAACGGTGTATACTGTGTGGAGGCGTTTGGGGTGGTCCGTAAGCTCCATAGTACTGATGGAAGTTCATCTACCCATGCACCCGCGGCCCTTTTGAGTGGTACTAAGAGTCTCTTTTTGATGCCACTGCATACGAGTCCATTGGCCTTTTCGACCTGCCCATTGGATTGTGGATGTGCCACAGAGCGTAGTTTAGTTTGATGTTTTGTTCCTTGCAAAAGGATTTGAACTCTTCCGCCGTGAAGTTTGTACCATTATCAGTTATGATGCTATCCATTACTCCAAATCGATACATGATCGATTGTATGAAACGAACTGCCGTAGAAGCTGTTGAGCTTGTGATGGGGATAGCTTCGATCCATTTGGTGAACTTGTCGACTGCCACTAGTAAGTGAGTATGACCTCCTTTTGATGATTTCTTCAGTGGTCCCACCATGTCAAGTCCCCATTGGGCAAAAGGCCATGCTAATGGTATGGTTTTTAGCGCTGATGCGGGTGCATGTGGCTTGGAAGCGAACTTCTGGCAACCAATGCACTTTTGACTATGTCCTCTGCATCCCTTAGCGCTGTAGGCCAGTAAAACCCTGCTCGGAAGGCTTTGGCTACGAGTGATCGACTGCCCGCGTGGTGCCCGCAAGTACCGGCATGAATGTCCGAAGGAGATCCTTGCCATCTTCGAGTGCAATGCATCTTTGGAACATACCTGAGGTGCTGCGTTTGTACAACTCACCGTTTATGATGGTGTATGCTTTTGCTCGTCGAGTGACGTCTGGCCTCGTTTGTATCTTCTGGTAGTTCATTGCGAAGTATGTATGCGAGAAAAGGTTGAGTCCATATTGGCTCAATGAGAAGTACCTCAATCGGAGGATCCTCTGTGCTTGGCGCTTTGCTCTTGTCTGTAGCTGCTGTCGTAGTCGATGGTCGTTTGTCGATTGACCTACGCTCTATTCGTTCAAAGAAAACCCCGGTGGGACTGGTGCTTTTGTGGAAGCAATGTTGGCTAATTTGTCAGCCTCTTCATTGCTTTCTCTCCCTACGTGTCGTAGTTCGCAGCCATCGAAGCTGCCCTCCATTATGTTGTACAAATCCCGATAAGCGATCATGTTGTCTGCGATTGCATCACAGGCCTTCATTGTTTGCTGCACAACTAAGTTAGAGTCGCCATAAATCATTAGTCGAGTGCATCCCATGGCTTTTGCCATGCGCATGCCATGGATTAGACCTTCGTATTCGGCCTCGTTATTTGATGGGAACTCGAAACCCATTTGCAAGATATAGCGCAGTTTGTCGCCTTTTGGTGATATGAGTATGACGCCCGCTCCTGCTCCTTCATTCTTTTTGGACCCATCGAAATACATGGTCCAGGAATTTGATACGTCAGGTACCCCTGGCAATTGAGCTTCTACCCACTCGGTGTGAAAATCGGGTAGGACTTGTGATTTGATGGCTTTCGGGTGTTCGTACTTGATTCCTAGTGGTCCCAGCTCGATGAGCCATTTTGCTACTCGCCCCGTTGCGTTGGGGTTTGTGAGGACGTCTCCAATCGCTGATTTATTGACCACCGTTATCGGGTGTTCTGTGAAGTAGTGCGCCAGCTTTCTTGATGTCATAAATACGGCGTACGCCAATTTCTGATATTGCGGGTACCGCTGTTTGGACGGGGAAAGAACTTCACTTACGTAATATACTGGCCTCTGTATGCTTTGACTATGTCCTTCCATGCGGTCAACCACCAGCACGGTGCTGACCACTCGATTGGTGGCTGAGATGTATAGGTAGAGTGGCTCATTTTCCTTAGGTGCTACGAGGATTGGCGGACTTGTGAGCATCTTTTTGAGTTCGAGGAAAGCTGCTTCAGCTTCATCCGTCCACTCGAACTTGTCTGCTTTCTTCATCAATTTGTAAAATGGAAGTGCTTTTTCGCCTAGTTTGCTGATGAATCGACTGAGTGCTGCTACTCGACCAGCTAGCTGCTGTACCTCATGGAGTTTGGTAGGTCTCTTCATTGTGAGTATAGCTTGTATCTTTTCTGGGTCTGCTTCGATTCCACGTGCAGATATCAAATAACCCAAGAGTTGTCCAGCTGGGACACCGAAGGTGCATTTCTTTGGGTTAAGCTTGATGTTGTATCGATTGAGATTCTTGAATGTCTCTGTAGATCACTGATTAATGTGTCCTCCTTTTCAGTCTTGATGACGATGTCGTCGACGTAGACCTGAACATTGCGTCCTATCTGTTCTTGTAGACAGTTTTGCATCATGCGCTGGTAAGTTGCGCCTGCGTTTTTGAGCCCGAAAGGCATGGTTGTGTAGCAGTAGACCCCGAGTGGGGTTATGAATGCTGTTTTGTCTTCGTCTTCTTCTTTCATCCGAATTTGATGGTATCCTGAATATGCATCCAAAAATGATAACCGAGCGCATCCTGCTGTTGAGTCGATGATCTGATCGATTCGTGGTAATGGAAAGTGATCTTTTGGACAGCATTTGTTTAGGGCTGTAAAATCTACACACATCCGCAGGGTGTCTGAGTGCTTCTTTTCGACCAGTACAGGGTTAGCAACCCAGTCTGCCTTTTTGATTTCTCGAATGAATTTTGCAGCAAGTAACCTATCAACTTCTGCCTCGATTGCACCTCTTTTGGGATCGGAGACACGGCGCATAGTTTGCTTGACTGGTCTAGATCCTGGCTTGAGTTGTAGAGAATGCTCGGCGAACTCTCTGGGGACACCTGGCATATCAGCTGGGCACCATGCGAATATTTCCCAGTTTTTACGGAGAAATTCGACGAGCGCACTTTCCTGTTCGCTGGTAAGACTTGATGATATGTTGACCGTTTTTGAGGGATCTGTCGGGTGCACTTGATGCTTTCTTGTGTCTGGTTGCATTGAATTGTCTGTCGGATGCTAACCTCTTGTGTTCCGGCAGAAGTGTGCGGTCGTTAGAAACCTCGAGCTCAGCGAATGATTGCTCCATCCCATACATCTCGAGATTTTGCTGAAGTCACGGTCACATGAATCTGACCTTTGAAAGTTCCCGTTGATCGTGATGACTCCTTTTGGTCCTGGCATTTTGAGCTTGAGGTAGGCGTAGTGTGGGACGGCCATGAATCGAGCGAAAGTGGGGCGCCCAAGTATTGCATGGTATTGTGACTTCCAATCGACCACTTCGAACTCAATCGACTCGGTTCTGAAGTGAGTAGGATCTCCAAACGTAACATCGAGTTGTATAGTGCCTTCTGGGAGCACTGCTTTGCCTGGGACGATACCATGGAAGGTACTTGTGGATTTTGGCAGATTTTCGACTGATTTGTTCATTCTGCGTAGCGTATCTGCAAAGATTATGTTGAGGCCGCTACCCCGTCCATGAAGACCTTGGTCATGGCGTAGCCTCCGATTTGGGCGTCGAGTACCAAGGCTGCATGCCCTGGTCGATATACTGCTGGTGGATGGTCCTCTCGATTGAAGACAATCGGAGTTTCTGATCCTTTCAAAAAATCTGTTATAGCTGGGGGTGCCATGACCGCCATATTGACGTGTCGAGTGTGTAATTTTTGCTCTCTATTGGAGGGACGTCCTCGCTGGATCATGTTCATCTGCCCGCGAGTTACGGGATATTTTTGTTCATCTCCTTGCTGCATCTGGTGCACGGCTGCTGCCATTTGTGTTCCCGTAACGGGTTGCGCTGGCACCATGTACACTGGCGTCGATTGCGCTGGTGTTGGTGCAGGATACACCTGAGTAGGCTGCATTTGCGGTGGTATGGAATATACTGTGCTTGTTGTACTTGCTGCGGTGCTTGATATGCCTGAACAGGCTGTGTTTGTGGTGTAGTCGATGGGTCTGCGTCAATTGAGGAGGTGCACGTCCATCTTTTGCAGTCGTAATATATGTTCAATCGCAAGTTGATCGAATTCCCTGCAATTTCTCAGCGAGTGGCTAGAGCGAAGCTTACCATCATCCCCTCTATAAAGATGGAATCTGCAATAATCGTCCATCCTTTCTTCGATTGAGCGCTCGGGATCTTTGTCTGCTCGCCTGCGCCACTCTGGCCTTCTGTAGTTATCGCGGTCGTCGCGTCTGTGGTCTCGACTGTCACGTCGATCGTCTGTGCGATGGTCTCGATCACTTCGGTGTCGTAGTACGATGATCTCGATTATCACGATGATCGTCGGGTCGTCGGTGGTTTGGTCGCGGTTGTCTCTTGACTGGACAAAGCCTGCTGCGATGAAGTTTGGGTGGTCATCATCGTGATAACGATGCTTGCGCTTGCGCCTTCGATCATCTCTGTAGCTATCTCTGCGGTCTCGACTGCCACCCTCGTGATTTTCATGTGAGGGTGCGGCTCGAGTGCTCGTACGGAGTCTTCTCCATCTGCCCATTTTGTTGCGAGTACCATGAGTGCCGCCATTGTCTTCGGATCTTCTCGACCAAGCGTTTCTTTGAAATCTTCCCTCCAGAGTCCGTTTTTGAAGGCGTCGATTGCCCTATCTTCTGATACGTTGCCTACTGAATTACGGATGGCAGTCCACCGCCGTATGTACGATCTCAGAGATTCATCTGACTTTTGCTTGCAGGTCCGGAGCTCCTCGAAAGTTTTGGGGCGCTCACATAAAGGTTCGAAGTATTTGATGAAATCGCCTTTGAAGTGCTCCCACGAATCGTAGTATGATTCGGGTAGCGATTTGAGCCAATCGCGAGCTGTTCCTTCCATCATGAGTTGTATGTACTGCATAGCCGTAGTTGTGGTGCCGCGCTGACATCCGACTGCCAGCCTGTAGTCTTCTAGCCAGCCTGATGGCTCTTGTTTGCAATTGAACTTTGGCGTGGTAGCTAGCGAGAATTTCTTGGGCATTCGAGCCTCCCGGATTCGTCGAGTGAAGCATAGCGCTCCACAGGGTCCGATTTCTGCTTCTGAGTCTGAGCTATGCTGTATGACCTCCTCGAGTGGCTCTGCTGGAGCGATGGCGGTGTGAGCTTTTTCGACTGCTCCTTCCCCGAGGACTTCGACTGCGACGGTCCGATCTGTATCTCTCCTTGGAGTTGCTTGTGGCTGCTGTATGGCTTGTGCTGCTATTGCCAGTTGTTTGTACAGTTGGAGGTGCTGGTCCCTCTTTGGGTCTCCTGCAGGAGGTTCGATTGTTCTGAGATAGGTGCCGAGCGTCATCAGCGCTCCGGCTGGCTCAGTAGGTATGGGGACTCCTTCCGCGTCGACTGCCATAAAGGCTGGGTTTAGGTTTCGAGTGACCGCTGCACGATCTGCGTCTCCGAGGTTTACGAATCGTGACCTATTTGCGGGGTCGTTTCTGCCTGTTGAACTTATAGACAATGCTCTTCGCCGAGCACTCGATATGCTGGCCTGCTTTTTGCGTTCTTCGAGTACCGCTCGGTAGTTCTTCAACCGTATCGATTCTTGCCACTGGAAGTATTGTAAGGTCAACACCTCCTCCGGAGTTGCGTTTGCTGGTAGCATCGTGCAACTTTCGATTACTTTGCTCACTTTTTCTGCCATCTCTCTGTGATGATCAGCGTGGTTGTTCCGTCAGGCATGGTGACTGTGCAAGGGTATTCAGTAGGTCGACGGCATGTTGCAGCTGCTGACATTTCTGCTGTACTCGCGGTGTATACCTGATATGGAAACACTCGATCTTCTGCCCATGTGTTGCTGATGCGCATTATGGATTCGACGTCGTCACCCAGTCTGGGGTTGCTTTGCTGCCAGGGTTTATGCTGCAATCGAATTGATATTCGAGTGCCCTGTCCTGGCTATTTGCATCTCAGGTGAATATCTCGTGGCTGGCACGGATTTCTGGGCCGTTGAGATCGGCGAGGTATATGCTGTCATCTATGTTCTCCTCGTTCCCCGCGACGTCGTAGCAGTCGACGACGCTGTCGAGTGACTTGATTGCGTTATCTGGACGGTACGCAGATTCGATCTCGCTTCTTTCAAATCTTTTTGCCACTTCGTCACAGAACTCTTGTGAGGTCATGGACGTTGCAGAGTTGCTTGGCGATTGGATCGGGACGATCTGTGACGATGTCGCGTCCAAGATGGATGGTGTTGTAGTCGAAGCATTGTCGGTCGTCTCCATGTTGAGTGTCTCCACGTCGAGCGGATCTAACAGGTCCGGCACACCATCTTTATCGACAAAGAAGTTAAGTTTTCCAACCGTAATATCCAAACCTGATTCGAGTCTGGCGAAGGCTTGTTGAGCTTCCATCGAGTGCGGCGTGAGCCTCCTTGGAGATTTTGGCGAGTGATCACTTTTTGAATTGATGCTAGTACATCTTGCTGGCGAGTTGCTGTTAGCAATGGTGGTTGATGATTTGCTTTTCGATGACGCGGTAGGTGAGTTACCTTGTGCAGATGCGATCGTCGGGTGGCCGCTTGATGATGAAACCGGTGAAACCGTGAGCCCAATACTACCTCTTCCCACAGACGGCGCCAATTGTCGAGGTGTGCCCTCGGCAAATCCCATGGTTGCTATACCTAGGGTTGATTATGTGGTAGAGGACATGTAGTATTGGTGGAATCGACGGCTGACAAGCTGGATTTACCCAGGTTCAGGGCCCTTGGGTGAGGTAAAACCCTACTTCCTGCTTGTCTGTATTTATGATTTGAATATGGAGGTTACAAGGGTTCGTCGAGTAGTAGATCTCGCCGAGGTTTTGGTGGCTATGGATTGCTTGTCCTTGATCGATCACCCTCCCAGCCTTTATATAGGAGGCTGGGTCTCGGGAAACACAACCGACCAAGGTTACATGTATGGAAAGTCTTAACTGACTACAACTTGGTCTAACTTGGGAAATACTCCTTATCTCGGGCCTTTCTTCGTGGGCTTCGATTAATCTTCAGGCTTCTTTGATCATCACGTGCACCAGGTACCTCTAAGCTGGGGTACCCGCAGAGTATAACCTCGTCATCATCGAAATCGGAGTCCGGATGAAAACGTTATTGTCGTTTTCGTTTTGGTGTCTCTGCAGTTTTCTGGGGGGCGGAAATTTCCGGCCCTTTGCCAGGAAATATCCGCCCCCTGTGGCGCCCTGACCCGACTGTTATACAGTGATGCTGCATGTCACCGGTTAAGCGATACAAGCGGAGGTTACGGGTTTACCAATCCCCGGCCAAAACCTTTGGCAGGCGTTGCTGGGTACACCTCACTCCAGACAACGCAACTCCCCGATTGATGCCTTAACACGGGCGCAACCCTCAAGGCATAATAGTAGGATCAAGACTTGTGGAACAACTGGCACATCACAGACTCTACGACACAAAAATCATATAGTTCAACTCTTATACGAGAAAGATAGCAAATGACAAACAGAGGTCACAGACCCAACATTACAACATGCGGAAGCGAAGTAGGTTGTTCTAAACAACAAGAACCAACATAGGGCCTAAGAGGCCTGCAGATAAACATCACAACGCCAGCTGTTCCAGGATGTCCCAAGCTGCCACCTGGGAATCCCAGACTACTCGTCGATGTCCACAAAGAACCCACCTCCGAAATCGGTGAAGTCCTCCTCTGAAACAAAAGCAAAGACGTTGAGTTCGACGAACTCGCAAGATTAAGAGCTAATATATGCTCGATGATTAGCTGTCAAGGTTTTATGGCTCTTTTGCATAAAGCTGATTTTATTTATGAAAAACATAACTCAAAGGCATCGACTATTAGAACATTTTCAAAGAGGGGTAAGAAGTAACTCTTTTCTCTTGAGATCACTTTCTCAACAACAACCAACATCACCATTGTACCTGTTCATCAAAGGCACCTCCCCGAATCACCCTCGAGGAAGTCAACCTTACATTCGTGGAATTGGTACCTCTAGTACCCAAGTTTTAATCATTCCGTTAAAGTTATTCTATGATCATCGTCCATTCCCAAGTCGTCCGTAACCGTGGACACGGCTTTTCGAAAAGATTTACCCTGCAGGGGTGTACAATGTTTGCCACGCGTACCGTCCGGCCCATTACCTGCGCATTAGCTCTCTTCCTTGGAAAGCCGGCTGGGTGGGAGCGGTGTCGACTTCTCCCTCGTTAAAGACTTTCCAGGATCATCAGTGGCAGTAGGACTGCCAGGATCACAACACCCCGCCCCACGGCCACTTATTTTCCTAACACCACCATCCTCATCTCAGTTCAACACCATCACGCACGCGCAAATGGAAAGCCAAACTAGAGGACCCTGGCTAGCCCCGCTCGAGTTATTTAGTCTATGAGGGTTCCTGCAATTGCATAGGCCTCACGCATGGTTGCACGCTCAGTCTTGGTTCAGGAGGTACAGAACTCGCACCTAGGCGGCAAGAACGAGACAACCCACCACATTCCATGTGGCCTCTCATCCCCACCTTCTTATCATTTTATTATCCATCTCCACAATTTTCCACCATCAACATCACTGTCACAAGTTAAGACCTGTTTCCAGCATTCACCATCCCTAGTACAACTAGGCATTTCACTAAGCATGGCTAAGCGCTTGCATAACATAGTAAGTATTCCATGGCCAACAATACAAACCTATGGTAATAGGAAGGTAGAACAGGTATTGGCAACAGGATTCTAATGCAACTAGTAGGATACTCTAATCCAGGCAAAGACATTTAGAACCGCATGCAATATTATAGTGGAGAAAATAATTGCGGAAAATAGGATAAGATATGCTCAGAGGGGGATTACGCTTGCCTTGTTCAGAGTGCTGGTAGTACTGCTCGGCGGGGTATTGAGGTGGGACCCCGTCTGCTTGATCTAACGAAGCACACACGGAAAAACAAAATCAATCACCACACATGTGTACCATGCAATGCACAATCACATGATGACATGACAAGTTTATGCAAGGTAGCATCATTTAGTTTATTTAGCAACATTAAATGGAGAGCCAAATAATTAGGCAATTATTTGGGAGCAACCCCATATTTAACTTAATGATTTTATTACTACTAGAGGTGCAACAATTTAATTGTGGGCAAGTATGCATGATGATGATGATTTTGGGTAGCTCGCATTTTTCTGAACATTTTGGTAAGGAACACAATTTTCTGAAGTCCGGATAAGAAGTTATTAATTTTATACATCCTCTTTTTAATTGTTTACTTTCGATATTTTTTTAAATTCCAACGATAATTATTTTACTTCCTCGTCTCGGAAGGGGGAGCGGAACTAGTAGGAATCATCGAGTCGATGTCCCTACGTTGCGAGGAAGGAGCGGGGAAACAAATGCTATCGGAGAGGAAAACAGAAAAAGAAACCCTAAAACAAAAAAACAGTAACCCCAGCCTCCAGCCCGGCCTGGGCCGGTTCGTGGGCCGGCCTGCTAGCAGAGGCCACCGGCCCTCTGCCCGGCCTGGGCCGGTTAAAAGGCCGGCCATGTGACAGTGGCGTCCGGCCTCCAGGCCAGCTTGGGCTGGGCCCAAGGCCGGCTATTGGCCCGAGAGGAGCGGCCTGTGGCCCGGCCTAGGCCGTCTTCACGGCCGGTCACGCGCGGGAAAAAGAGAGAAGAGGCGACGTCGAACGCCGGCGACTGGCTCCGGCGAGCACACGATTCAGCGCGAGAGGAGAGAGGGAAAAACGCGCATTGACTCGAGGATCTCACCACGAACTCGTGGAAGATGTCGGGGACGGCGGTGGCACGACGGCGGCGGCGGAATCCCGCGGCGGGGATGCGGCGGTGGTCGGCGAGTTCACGGACGGCGCAGTCGATTCGCTGCGGCTCCGAGCGATTCCTCCGGCGTGGAGGTAGAGGCGAGCTAGGCGGAGCTTCCTGCAGTCTTCATTCGGCTCGGGAGCTCCTCAATCGACGGGGAGACGGCGGCGCATCTCGACGGCCATGGCGGCTTGGTGCGGCTCGTGGGGAGAAGGGAAAAGGGGCAGGGGCGAGGAGCAGGTGTGGGGGTGGGGCAGCGTGGCCTCGTGGAGGTCCTCTTCCTGCAGGTGGAGGTCGAGCAGGGGGGGCCCGGAGCTGCATGGGGGAGCCGCTGGACGGCGACATGGTGCAGCCCGAGCAGCAGCTCGGTCGCTACAGCGCGAGGGAGATGAAGGTTTTACAGTTTAGTCCCTGGAAGTTTTAAACCATCACAAACAGGTCCTTCTTGGTACTGGATTAATAGAACAGCAGGTGGAAAAGAAATATTTGGGCCACTTAAACACCTCAAAAAATTATGCCAATTTTTGGGGAGTCTCTGTATATCAAATTGAAGTTCCCCTAATTTTTACAGATTATTTGAAAACCATTTGGTAGGGAAATAAAATAGAAAAGCTCGCAGGAAATTTTGAGATACACTCTTTTTATTTCATTTTACAATTCAAAAATAGTTTGTCAAAAATTATCCTTGGAACTTTTGGAGCTTCCTCGACAAATATGAGAAGACAAGGAATTTGTTTTGCAAACCTTGAGTGCCATCTTTGTTGTGAGATTTGTTGGAACAAGTTGAGAATTTGTTTTCCCAATGTTGCCAAAACAAGTTAGTGTTGTTTAGCAATTGCAAATGGAGGCAAAGATGCATGCATGGAATGCAAAAGTGAAAATTTTACTCATAATTTGCATTACCAAAAGTGGGCTGTTACACCCCCCCCCCCCGGAAATTTCCGACCAAATATCCGGCCCAGGTCCAGTACTGAATTTTTGGGGGACTTAGCCATTTTTCAGGGGGTCCGAAAATATCCGGTACTTGCACCGGAAATATCCGGCCCACGTTTTCCTGCCAACGGCTCCTTTTCTTGGGGATCTATATAAGGCCCCCTTCTTCCCCAATGGTTTTCTAGCTCTTCCAAGCTTGTTTCCTCTCTCTCCTCCACCATTGTTGACCTTGGAAAGCTTGCCCCTCTCCCAATTCCTCCCATGATTCTTGCATATCTTTGAGAGATTTGAGAGAGGAGATCTAGATCTACATTTCCACCAATCCATCTCTCCTCTAAGTGAGGGGAACCTAGTAGATCTTGATCTTGGAGTTCTTGGTGCATCTCTCTTTGTTTTTCTCTCTTCTCCCCCCATAAGCATTAGTTGCTTTTGGTGGGATTTGAGAGTGAAGGACTTGAGCACTTCTTGTGTTCTTGCCATTGCTTTTGTGCATCGGTTTGTGCTCTCCACGAGGATTCGTGGAAGTGAAAGTTCGTGAGCTTGTTACTCTTGGGTCTTTGGACCCTAGACGCCTTTTGTGGCGGTTGAGGCCTTTTGTGGCCACTTGGGAGCTCCCAATCCTTTTGTGGGTTGTGCCTCAAGATTGTTGTAAGGGACTCGATTTCCGCCCCAAAGGAAATCAATAGTGGAAGGTGAACCGAGCTTTTGGGCAAGGTTCATCGGAGAATAGGGTGAGGCCATTTGTGGCGTCTTGAGTTTGATACTCACACCCCTCCAACGAGACGTACTCCCCTAAAAAGGAGGAACTCGGGAATACATCGTCGTCTCCGCGTGCCTCGGTTATTTCTATACCCGAGCTCTTTACTTATGCACTTTACATTGTGATAGCCTTCGTGCTTGAAGTATTATATCTTGCTATCACTTTGTTGCTTGTCTTGCTTAGCATAAGTTGTTGGTGCACATAGGTGAGCCTAGTATATTTAGGTTGTTGGCTTGTTAATTTAAACACCTAGTTTTATTCCGCAATTATCAAGCCTAAACCGGAAAAGTTTTTAAATCGCCTATTCACCCCCCTCTAGGCGACATCCATATCCTTTCAATTGGTATCAGAGCAAGGTTCTCTCTTTTAGGGCTTTACCGCCTGAGAGTAAAGATGTCGTTTAGAGAATTAGTGCACGATCCACTTTTATATTCGATGGCACAAATTATGATGTTTGGAAAATTCGCATGCTTAATCTTTTTAGGGACATGGGTCCAAATTATATTGAGAGCATTGTAGATGTGGGTTTTTCTCCTCCAAAGGATTCCCAAGAATTATCTTTAGAGGATGAGAAAAACTCTCATCTCGATACTCAAGTATCTAATGGTCTCATTTGTGTTTTGAGCGATGTAGTTCTTGCATCAATCATGCCTTTCCGGAACGCTCATGAGATTTGGACCAAGCTTCAAGATAAATATGAAGTGTCCAACATTATTGAGGATGATTGTTCTCCTTCCACCTCCGGCGTGATGAGTTCACAACTTCTTCCACTCACCAACATGTGATTTGTCACAAGGTAAATATGGTGAGTGGTGATAGAAATTGCTTTGTTGATGGTGAATATTCTATTGACTATACTTCATCTCTATCTCATTGCAATGTTCTATCTTTGGACTTAAACACTTCTAGCACTCCAAATGTCTTACATGCTAGTGTTGATAGTCCTTGCATATCATGTATTAGTTGCTTAACTAAATCTCATGATGATATGCTTCTATGTCTTGTTGCCATGAAAATAATGCTTCCATATCCTCTAGTTTGTGTGGCTAACAATGTAGAGGAATCCCAACTTTGTTGGAACAAGACATGGACCTCAATGGTGCTTCAAGCAATTCTTCATCGTCATCGTCCATTACTCACTTTTGCCTTATGGCTAGGGATTCAAAGGTTCTCCACTTTGGAACCCTCTACATCTTGTGATGATGAGGATGAGGATTATTATGGATTAAAAGAGGATGATATTGACTCCTTAAAGAGAAGAGTGAGATGGTTTTTGGTGCTCTCCCTAATGATAGTAAAGCTTGCTCTTATTTGTGTGAAATTTTGTCTTATGCTATTAAGTGCAAGGAAATCATTGAAGAAAAGGGAAGGATCGAAAGAGAGGATGCTATGGAAAAAGCATCCTTAGAAAATGCTCTTGAGGAAGAGCATGAGCTTCGAGTGTCTCTTGAGGAGAAACTTGAATCTCTTGATGAAACAAATGATCTATATTGCTAAAATCATTAAGGAAAGAGATCATGCTATTGCTAAATATAAAGTGCTTAAAAAGGAAAAAGTTGAATTTGGTGTTGGCAATGCTAGACTAGTTGAGGATATAGAGAGACTTGACAAAGCTCATAAGGCTTTGGAAAGTGAACACTCTCTCCTTACCAAGTCTCATGATCAACTCCAAACTCAACTATCTAAAAATGATGTGCCTAGTTCCTCTACTCTCTCATGTGATCATGCTAATATTATTGAGGAAAATGCTAGGTTGAATGATGAGCTTGCCAAGTTGTCTTCTTCCATTTCTAATGATAATGATGCTTGTGCTACTAACTCAATTTCTCGTGAAGCATCTATTTTGAAGGAGAATGTTGAGCTAAGGGCTCAACTTGAGTTGCTAACTAGCAAGTATGGGAAATTGGAAGAAAGTCATGAAAAGCTCTCTAGCTCTAATGAGGATCTTCTAGCATCCCATGCGAAGCTAAAGTTAGCTCATGAGGCTATCACTACAAAGGTAACATCTTGTGAGCCTCATGTGGACAATGGCACTACTTCTACTCTAAATGCTTTATTGCCATGTGCTAGTCCTTGTAATTCTACATCACATACTATTGCTAAATCTTGTGATGAATTACTTTCCATGCCTTGTTGCTCTAACAATGAAGCATCTACTTCCTCTAGTGTTTTTGTTGATACTAACCATGTAGAGGAATTAAAAGAGCTCAAGGCCCAAGTCGCTTCTTTGAAGAAAGACTTGGAAAAGCGTCATGTTGGGAAGTCCACACTTGACAATGTGTTGAGTGTTCAAAGACGCCCCAATGACAAGAGTGGACTTGGATTCAACTCCAATAACAAGAACAAGTCCAAGTCTATCAAGAAGAACAAGGGCCAAGAACAAGCTAAAGATTCGGCCAAGATTGTTTGCTTCAAGTGCAAAGTTGAAGGGCACCATGTTAGATCTTGCCCTTTGAAGAAGAAGCCTCTTAGTGAGAAGCAACAAGGGAAGAAGCCTCAAGTCAAACTCAAGTTCCTCAAGTTGAAGAACGGTCTTCCCAAGAAGAATCAAGCTACCCCCTCAAGTCAGATTCCAACTAAGAAGAAAGGAGGAAGCAATGTTGCTACATATGCCGTGAGAAGGGCCACTTTGCTTCTTCATGCACTAATGGTACCTTATCCAACCCCATTATTATTGATGATGTTTATTCTCTTCGGAAGGATAAGGTTGGCAATGTGTTTGCCAAATTTGTTGGTACTCAAAGTGGTGTCAAGAAAAGCACCATTTGGGTTGCCAAGCCTATTGTGACTAACCTCTTAGGACCCAACTTGGTTGGGGACCAACAAGCTAAAACTTGATCAATAGGTGTTGTTGAGGGCATTGGAGACTTGGCTACATCATGAAGAATTAAGGGATCTTCATCAAGCTTATTCTCTCAAGCCAAGTTATTTGGATTATATTGTTCTATCTCATACCCAATGTTCCTCCTTGCGGTAACTAGTGCTTGTATCATATATACATTGAAAGTTGCTTGCACCCTTGCATGTGTTTGGTTTTGTACCTTGCTAGTGTTTGTATGTGTTGTGCTCTCTACTTACTTATCTTGAGTAATCAAGTATGTGTATGTTGGTTTGCACACCATTTACTTGTGTTGAGCCTTATTGCTTTTATTTGTTAACTTATCTTGTTGGCTCTATTTTTGAGAGATTAATGGACTATCCCATTTTGGGGGAGTGATATGCTTCGTGCACTTCACAATCCTAAAAATGTGTATACATGAGGAATACCACTTAGTGATGATATATCAATATTATCTACTCTCTATGTGGTATATCATTCTCATGAGAAATTCAAATTCTATAATGTCCATTAATTATCTCTAGTTGATTTTGCTTGCCTCTTGTTAAGAAAATTGGATTATCACATTATGGGGGAGTAATAAGCTTTGTGCATATTACAAACCTAGAAAATGTGAACATGTGAGGTATTGCCACCTAGAATTGATATTCTTCATTATCTTATTCCTATGTGGCATGTTTCTCAAACAAGTTCCATATTTGCTTAAATGCCTTTTGTCTCTCTTATTTGGATCTTGTTTGTGATGGACGTTCTTGGTACGGCTTTCCCCAAACATGTTGGCATATATCTTTTGGGAAACCGAGTGCTTCAAGCCACTCTTTGGAGTTGCTTTGCATGATCGCGTGAATATTGAAGCTACCAAGAATATCTATCTATCTAAGCATGGTGTTTAAATCTTATCCTTTGCCATATGCTTATTTGTTGTGAAATTGGTCTTCAATATCATTCCTATATACCACCGAGATTTATCTCCATATACTCCTTGTCCATGACAAGTGATACTCATAATTGTGGTGGAATTTGTAGACCATCTTCATTTTTGGCTCTAGCTTTGAATTGCCTTTTTTATTGCCAAGGACTTAGTTTGATCTAAATCCTCTTGTCTTCCTTGTATCTTTTGGATCCTTGTTGCTCTACTCAAAATTTGTTTTATGCTTTCTTAGTTAGGAAAAGCAATGATCCCATTCGAGTGCATTCCCATTCAAAGTCATACTTTTAGATAATGCACTATTTTTGGGGAAGCTATCCTATATTGAGTAGAACGTCATTCTTTAAATTGATTTTGTATCCTATGGCTTTCCTTGAACATGACTAGTGTTTGAATAATATGTATGGAAAGTGATGATCCCATTTATGAGCATTTTGTATTCAAATGCAAGATCATAAATAATGCACATATCGTGGGGGAGCAATCCTATATGTTTTTGAACATTAGTTGTCTTCAATTGGTATTTGATCCCGATGACGTGTCTCTTTGGAAGACAAACATTTCTCGTCTTGGTACTTTGTGTCACCATGAGAAGTGTAGAGGGTTTGATTTATTCCTTGATGGTATTTTCATCATTTGGTATCTTCTTTCATTTGGCATCTTTTCAAAGTGGTATCTTCAATCATGTGTTGATTTGGGTCTTGATATAATTTGGACAATTATTTTTCTTGTCACACTTGTGTGTGCTTTCTTGATTTAATTGGTGTTTTGTCCAATTTGTATCCCCTTGGGTTCTCGAAAGTCTTGTGCATGCATATTCCTTTATGTATACCTTATGGCATGCTTACTTTTGTTGATCCAATATATAGGATAAACTCCATCAAATCCTAAATGGCTAAGATGTGCATGAAATTCAATTTCATATCAATATGCACATATTTATGTGGAGTTTGTCCTATGTATTGTAGTTGCTCTAACTACTTTGGGCCCAATAAGTTTGGGAACCATATTGTACTTGAATTTGTTTAGGTACATCGGAGGTGCATTGGAAGCTTGTCTCATTTACAAGGAAGGTGGTGTCACCATGTGCTTATTGGAGCCAAGCTTGAATGATCATGAACTTCTATCTTCTACATCACCAATGCTATCTCGGTAACGAGTATCTACCTCATGCATACATTTCTAGCTTTCAACCTTGTGTAGATTGCTTCTTGGCATGAATAGTTGCAATTGATGTGGTTTTCGCAAAGTGCTTATTAAGATGTCTTTATTGCTAATGTGAGCAAGCCGGGATGATTACATATCAAAGGGAATTTATATAATCATTTTCATGATTCACCTATCCCATATATGTTAATCTAGCAATTCTTCTCAAAGTCTCTCATGTGCAATATTGATGATTTTGCAAAATCATTTGCCCTTTGCGATACTTGTTATCTTTCTCGGAGCATCCCATCTATCTCTTTCCCTTGTGGATTTTCTTGATGCTATGATGAGATTGTGTTGGAAGTTCATCTATATCCCTTTAAGATAAAATTGAGCTTTGTGCTATGCTTTTAAGTAAAAATCTTATTTGTATATTTATGACTTCCTCTTGGATATCATGTTCTTCACCGTAGTATCTATTTTGTGTGTGCATGTTTCTTTGTGGACTTATATCTTCATGATTGATGTCTACCTAGAAACTTATACACATGAGAATAGTTACATCTTTAATTGGTATTCCAATTCTTTAGTGATCACCGTTTATTGCTAATTGATTCTTTGGTGGTTTCTAAAAGGCACAAGCTTTGCTTTTCATTTGGTATTCCTTTTGCATCTTAATTAGCTTGTGGACCTATTTGCCAGTTGTGTTTATGGGAAAGACATGATATGCACTATGTGCCCCATATATTGAAAGACTATGTTGATGCTTACGCTCATCCTTGCATTAGTCTCCTAAAAATGTCTTTCCGTGACACTTCCATCTTTATTTCGTTTGAGCAAGTTGTTTTGCTTCTTCTCTATTTTTATGCTTTCTTGCACTTGCTTGTGTTCAAAATTATCTAAGAGGGAGTGAGGATGCCATGTTGTGCACTCCATATTGCTTTGCAAATCCTACTTTGTGCACGTACCTTGGGGAGTTCCCTCTTGTTGTTTAGAACATTGTTTTTGGATCCTTTTGATTGCTTGCTTCTTTCTTCGAAGTGTCTTTCTCTTTTGATTGGATCCTCAATATAGTTTGATCTCCTTCCATCTATTCGTCATTGGATATGTGCATTTGATTTCACTCATATCATGAGAAATGCACACTTTATGGGGAGCTCTTACTATATTGGCCTTCTAGATTTTTCCTCCCATTTCGGCAATCGATGCCAATGGGGGAGAAGTTTAGAGGGTTTAAGGGAATTTGGTTTTATGCTTTAGTTTCGTTCTAAAGCATTTGCCTTTCTTCTCTTGCATCCTTGCTCTTTGTTGTGCATGGTTGCTTAATTCATTATATAAACCCTCGTAAAAGGGATTGTCATCAATTACCAAAATGGGGGAGATTGAAAGGGCATGTGTTGCCCCATGTGTGGTTTTGGTAATTAATGACAATCCCTATGGACTAATGTTTGCATTGAGGTATCTTTATAGATCTTGTCCATGAAGAAGATTGGAGTTCATGTGTTGGACTCTAGAAGATTACATGATGATCAATGCTCTATTCAAGGGTTTATTAAAGAATGGTCATCTAGAGTTGAGCTTATTGCAAGCATGGCTTGGAAAAGAAGATTGAGTGAACATTCATGTTTATCTCCAAGCCATCATCTATATCAAGAGAAGAAGTAAAGTGCAAGAGGATTCATGAAGACGGAGCTAAGCGAGGCTCTCCCATAATGGTGTATGGGGGAGTATTTGGAGAAGTCTTCATCAAGCTTGTGCTAGCAAAGCGCAATCAAGAAAGGTGGTCCACTTGAAGAGATCAAGATCGTCATCATCTAGCTCAAGTGGAATGCGCAAGGCAAAGGTATGATCTTGATAGGGTTTCTATTTTACCGGTCTCATGTTGTTAGTGGAGACGGCGTACTATCAAGAGGGGCTCTCAAGTGAGTAACTTGATCGCATCTTTGTGGAGAGCTCAAACCTTTGCATACTTGGCATATCATCTTCTTGGTTCTTATTTGGCTTTTATCCATGTGAGAATTTAGAGCTTGTGTTCTTCTCCATACCAAGCTCTAGTTCATCAAAAACGGATTTCATACGAATATCTTGTTGCGTTTTTTATGTTGGAGGTTTTACCGATTTGCCTTTTCTAAGAGAGGTCAAACTCTTTTCTTGTGGCTTCCTTCTCACATGATGGACTATGATATTTCTCTGCATAATCTTGTAAAGCTCAAGATCATCGAAATCGGAGTCCGGATGAAAAAGTTATTGTCGTTTTCGTTTTGGTGTCTCTGCAGTTTTCTGGGGGGCGGAAATTTCCGGGCCCAGGTCCAGTACTGAAGTTTTGGGGGACTTAGCCATTTTTCAGGGGGTCCGGAAATATCCAGTACTTGCACCGGAAATATCCGGCCCACGTTTTCCTGCCAACGGCTCCTTTTCTTGGGGACCTATATAAGGCCCCCTTCTTCCCCAATGGTTTTCTAGCTCTTCCAAGCTTGTTTCCTCTCTCTCCCCACCATTGTTGACCTTGGAAAGCTTGCCCCTCTCCCAATTCCTCTCATGATTCTTACATATCTTTGAGAGATTTGAGAGAGGAGATCTGGATCTACATTTCCACCAATCCATCTCTCCTCTAAGTGAGGGGAACCTACTAGATCTTGATCTTGGAGTTCTTGGTGCATCTCCTCTTTGTTCTTCCTCTCTTCTCCCCCATAAGCATTAGTTGCTTTTGGTGGGATTTGAGAGTGAAGGACTTGAGCACTTTTTGTGTTCTTGCCATTGCTTTTATGCATCGGTTTGTGCTCTCCACGAGGACTCGTGGAAGTGAAAGTTCGTGAGCTTGTTACTCTTGGGTCTTTGGACCCTAGACACCTTTTGTGGCGGTTGAGCCCTTTTGTGGCCACTTGGGAGCTCCCAATCCTTTTGTGGGTTGTGCCTCAAGATTGTTGTAAGGGACTCGATTTCCGCCCCAAAGGAAATCAATAGTGGAAGGTGAACCGAGCTTTTGGGCAAGGTTCATCGGAGAATAGAGTGAGGCCATTTGTGGCGTCTTGAGTTTGATACTCACACCCCTCCAGCGAGACGTACTCCCTTAAAAAGGAGTAACTCGGGAATACATCCTCGTCTCCGCGTGCCTCGGTTATTTCTATATCCGAGCTCCTTACTTATGCACTTTACATTGTGATAGCCTTCGTGCTTGAAGTATTATATCTTGCTATCACTTCGTTGCGTGTCTTGCTTAGCATAAATTGTTGGTGCACATAGGTGAGCCTAGTATATTTAGGTTGTTGGCTTGTTAATTTAAACACCTAGTTTTATTCCGCAATTATCAAGCCTAAACCGGAAAAGTTTTAATCCGTCTATTCACCCCCCCCCCTCTAGGCGACATCCGTATCCTTTCACACGCGACGGCCCAGAAGACGGCTCACGGCGAGGAGGGAGATCCGAGGACGGCGAAGATCCCCGCGGCCGTCGATCTGGGCGAGGAGAAGCGGAGCGGCGGCGCTGCGCGGCGTCGCCGGCGGTGACCTCCGGCTGCGCGGGGGAGAGAGGGGAAGGGGGAGGTCTGCAGACGATTTTGCATGAAGGGCCCCGTTGTTTTTGGTATTTGTGAATCAGTCCTTTACGGGGGTTTTCCGCAAATGCGCCGCGCCAAAAGACGTGCGGGGCGACGTGGCGATACACGATTGGAAGAAACTCTGCTGTACTGTAGCAGCTACAGTGTTCTGCGGGGTTTGGAGCGATCTGGGCCATCCGTGGGCTCGATCGGACGGCTCTGGTTTAGGGGGCGACGTGGATAGCCTAAACAAGAGCGAATCCGTCAAACTTTTATATATAGGGGGATTGGTGATTTAGCTAGTCATTTTATTTCTTTTTCCATTCAACATGTAATAAGATCGGCCAACTACCCGGCTCACCTATGTGCGAAATTTGCTTCCACCGTAAAGGTGACCGAGAGGTGGTTCGATGCTACTCCTAGCTTTCTAGTCAGTAGCCTTTTGGCTGACTATTCTGGGAATGCTCTATGAATAAAAGGTTGTCAATTTTCACGCAAAAAAGAAATAAACTGGGTCAATTCTAACTGGATCTTTTTTTGTACAGTCTGTATGGTTTTTGGACCCGTTTTTTCTTATAAACTAGGTCAATTCTATTCTATCTATTCGAGCGGTGGATATCGACCACCTTAAGCTCAAAAAAAATTCCACACAAAAAAGGAGGTCATTGTTCCTGAGAGGCAATTTCTGCCCTCTCCTATCCTCGTCGGCAATCTTTACTTTTTAAGATCTCCTTTTGCCTTTTCCTGACAACATATTTGTACTGTCATCCTCACTCCTTCTATAAGAACACTCATGCAAATACCGGTAAAACTATGGGTAGCTCGATCATCTTTACGAGTGACGTGGATAACTTGTAGGATTCTGCTAAACTTTTGGCTGATCACCCATCGCCAATGCAACGAACTTGCAACCCAATGAAAAATCGCAACACCACACACTTGCAACTCACCGACCACAAGCGGTCTTGCCAACTCCCAATTCCTGGCATAACAACATATGACGCTTGGTTCAGTAGTAAGAAAATAACCTGTTGCACTGAATATGGTGTAGAGGATTCAAAACGAATGCTTTGCACAATTCAACAGAAGTTTTACAATAGCTAAACATGGTCTTACCCTAATTCTGAGCACCATGTATGTAATATAGGAGAGAGGGCGGGCAGCAGCAATAACATCCCAATGACATGATCATGGCCCAAATTGTTTCCTAAGAGGAATGCCCTCCAATCACATTTTCTTGCTTTTTTGGAAATCGAGATGATTTTTCCCTAGTTCAAATCCAAATATCAAAATCCCACAAGAAGGTTAAGGCAAACATTTTAACATACTCCCTCTGATCCTAAATAATTGTCACTAGTGTAGCTATGGATTAGTGCATCGTATGCTCATTTTTCCTGTCACTTTTAACGGATCGGAGTGAGTAACAGAAATGTTTCCTAGGTTTTGATGTTTATTTTAAAGGTGAGAAGAAAAGAAGATGAAGATCACAACTAGCTTAGGATTTTTATATTTTTCTCTTTTATTGTAAAATTATTTGATCTATTTTTACTTTGTAATTTTCCAATAAATGTTGTAAAAAAACTCTAAAGATCAATAAGGATATAATGTATTTAAATATTGTTTTTATTTCTTTTGTCTGAATCATTTATCATCTAATTTAATTGTTGAACATCAATGAATATTATCAACTAATATTCATATTTCCACTTGTCTTAAATTTCATTAAAGTTTATTAAAATTGTGCAAAAACTGAAAATCCAACAACGGTCATATCGACATCTATTGATCCCTGACAATCGAAAGAACAAACTATAGGTATAGCCATCCAATGAATCCACAACTCATCGAAATTATTTGTGTCAGGCATTGAGCATAATATATTCACCCCATTGGACTAAATATCAGTTTATCTACTATTCCCATGAGGCATCAAATGAAGCCACAAGTCATCAAAATTATATTCGTCGATGTGATTGAACTCCACGACATTGCTAACAACCTTTTGTTTGGGCATTGCGAAGAACAAGGCAGTAGCCCAGTAGCTAGTGTCACAGTGCACACCCAGTGATCCGAGTTCAACCCCATCGGGAGCAGAATTTCGGGAATTCTCACCCAAGGTGGGCTTTTTCAATCTCCAGCACGATGGCTTTCCCTGCTATCACTTCCAGGATTAGTTTTGGTTATTTTCTGTTTTGAGGGGTCCTCTGTGTAAGTTTTCCCTGTGTAGTTTCTTTTTTTAGTACTTCTGACCAAGATCAAAACATGCTTTCAAATTTAAACAGCTTTTGAATGCTCTTCCAAAAAAATGAAAACTATTTAAGAATATCAAAACAAACTGCAAGCATATCCATCCAATGATCCGAACGTCAACCCAAAGCTGTGAATTCGAAATACCCTAATCATTGTCCTTTATTTAGAGCTCAACTTACATAACATCAGCATCTATATAATTGCTTGCATTTTGACAATAATTTGCGATGGTGCAGTAAAAGCCGATTCTGTTCATGAAGAAAGCTGTGACAGATAATGGCTACATAACCAAAATGATTTGAATCGTTGGGTCATGACTGTTGAAGCACTGATGTGGACGAAGTTTTCATGAAAGCTCAGTTGGCTGCCAGTCTTGATTGGAGCTCCGCAGCAACTGCCTCGATGAACTCTTCGGTGTTCAGGTAGTCGCCTCTTGTAACCCTGCAATTCAAAGGAAAACGCATATAGTAAGATAATGAAAATAGACGCACAGAGAAACATACAGGAGAGGGAAAGCTGAGCAGCATAACATACTTTGAAGATCCGTGAACAAGAAGCGCTAGATCCTTCGTCATCTTCCCTGACTCCACTGTTCCGACACATGCATCCTCAAGTTTCTGTGTGAAATCAAGAAGCCTAGCATTGTCATCTAGCTTTGCCCTGCGGTGTGGACATATGAGCTAACGTTAGTGAATCAGCAAAGAAGCAAAAGTCCAAGTAGAGTAAAAATTTACACAGGCTCAGATACACTTGTCTTGATTACTATTTTGGTCACACAAGAATAAGGGTGATGCTGTCACACGCTATTACATTATTATAGATGAATAAAGATGAAAAATGCCCTCATATATAAGTGTCACTTGTATTGGTATAAACATAAAGTGAAAGCTGCACCTGTGTGCAAGTCCTCTTGTCCAAGCAAAGATTGAAGCAATGCTGTTTGTGCTGGTTTCACCACCTTTTTGGTGAACACGGAAATGACGGGTAACTGTGCCATGGGCAGCTTCAGCTTCGATGGTTTTACCATCAGGGCACATCTAGAAATATTGACGTGGACATGAGCAAAGTAAAAAAAAAACACTAGAGACAACATAGCCAAGAACATCATTACTTCATTAGTAAATGAAAAAATACATACCAATACTGATGTCATCAAGCCCAAAGAACCAAAACCTGCACGCAAATTGGCAAGAGTTATTTACAGCTGAAAATACTTAACCACTGGTTATACTGAGCAAGGGGCAGAAGATAAAATTTCAGAATTTTTTATGCACTCTCAGAAGTTAGTGTATTGTGACCTTGAGCTAAGAAATCACTCTGCACATCTCCGTCGTAGTTCTTGCAAGCCCAAACATAGCCTCCTTCACTCTTAAGTGCATAGGCAACCATGTCATCAATGAGACGATGTTCATACCTATGAAAAAACAGCTCATGACAATACTGTGACAACAGTTTTCAAGAGAGCTCGAAGCAAGATAAGTTCAAAATCTACCATATTCCGGCAGCCTCATATTTCGATTTCCAGCCAGCTTCATAGACCGCCTGGAATATGTCCTTGAACCTACAAAAATAAAGGATATTACACCTTGTCCAATCGTTTCAGATAAGCTTTAAACAGTAGTTTAAGTGCACCAATAAACTACCTGCCATCATATTTCTTAAGGATTGTGTTTTTTGTGCTAAGGTACAAAGGCCATTTCTTCTCATAAGCAATTGCCATAGAAGCCTCTGCGAAACCTTGAATTGACTGTTAACAGTAATTAATTAATTAACTGAATGTCATGGATATACATCAAAATGCAAATATTCTTTGCAATTATAGGAAAACAGTTCAGAGATAGTAGTACCTCATCTGTGTTGTACATAGCCAAGGCAACTCCTCCAGCACCAGTGAAGTTGAAAACCTCCAGGTCAACCGTCTCGTCTTTCCCTCTGCCAGTAGAACAAAGAAAAAGAAAAGAGTATTAATGTTTGCCAACACAATTCTCTGAAGAAACAATACATTAATATATGTGAAAATATAGAATTACTGAAAGACTCTTTCAAACTTCATTTTACGAGGAGAGATTATGCAACCCTACCGAAAACTAGTCTGAGTTTGCCAGGTCCCTTGAGAACTGCATCAGTTGCTCTGTATTGATCACCGAAGGCATGCCTTCCAATGCAAATGGGCTTAGTCCATCCTGATTACACCGAATTTCAATTTAGCAGGAAATCTTTGTATCTCAAAGTGTGTAGTAATTTACCCTGGAAACAATGTGTAAAAAGTCTTAATGCTCCTTACCTGGAACAAGCTTTGGAACATTCTTGCATATAATTGGCTCTCTGAACACAGTGCCTGAAGGTAACAAGCATGAAGAGAGAGGTCAAAAACCTAATCATGTCCATTATATTGAAATACAGGCGCAGCTTACCATTTATAATGTTCCTAATTGTGCCATTTGGGCTCCTCCACATTTGTTTTAGGTTGAACTCCTTAACCCGATCTTCATCTGTCATGGTGTTAAGTAGCCCAGATATTAGAATATCATCAAATAGTGTTAGTGTTTCAACAATACGAAGAAATATACTTGAGCTGCATAAGCTTAAGAATGAAATGTACCTGGAGTAATAGTTGCACACTTAATAGCCACATTGTACCTAAAAGACAATGAATTAGATCAAGCAATGTAGAACAACATAGTAAAAATAGTATGATGGAGTGAATGCCCAAAGTCTTCTTGCAAGGTATGACATATCATATAACTAATCAACAATATTCAAGAAAAGAGATCTCTCTCACTGTTAATAAAAAAAATGAGACTACAATCATATTTAGGATTCCTAAGAAAATCCACAATAGGGAAATTAATGATAAAAAACCAGGACAAGAAAATGCAGTCTGCATAAATAATGGGAAATTGTGTGATCACAAATCAAGCATACTATTCAATGCAACTCAAGTCATATCTTCCCGCAAAAAAAACCACAAGCATAACATCGGCAGAGAACTGAAGCATAATATCAGCACCGAACTTAAATTACTATTCAAAACTTCTTACTTGAGAGTAGCTTCTGCAGCCTCCACCGTGACCTTGTCATCAGTTGCATCGCGGTGCAGAACTCCCAGGTCATAGTACTTGATGTCCAAGTCCAAAAATGGGAAGATAAGCTGAAACAAACAAAATTCTTAGACAATAGCATATGGAACACCAATGGACCAAGCAAACAGAATTATCAGAACAGATGGAGCTACGGCATATTCATTACCTTGTCCTTAATAGACTGCCAGAATACTCTGGTCATCTCATCGCCTGTAGTTACATAACAAGATATCAGCACGGCATTGGACCAATAAATCAACAGTTTATTTACGATGAAAAAACTACAAACATATCCTTTTTCCAGACTAATTGCTATAGCTGAAAAGATGCACATTCTTTTCATTTCAAAGATGGGCTACTATATGCAACATACGACGCAGACATGTAGCACTGGCTACAATTGGACCCAAAGCGCGAACAATTGATCGAGATATACTTGAGAATACAATTTTTGAAAGAAGATTTCAGAAACGAGATCTGTTATTTATATGTCTATCGGAGATATTTCCTTTTTCCAAACTTATTGCTGACACTGAAAGTCGCCCTTCTTTTCATTTAAAGATCAACTACTCTGTGAAACATACGACGCAGACATACGATGCAGACATGTGGCAATGTCTACGATTGGACCAAAAGCACGAACAAGTGAACGAGAAATATTTGATATTAGATATTTTAATTTCAGAAACAAGATCCCGTACTTATACGTCCGTCGGAAGTATTTCCCCAGCAGAGTACGTCCAACTATGCAGCTCCCCAGTTCAAACAAAAAAACTCTGCACCTCCCCTCTGCCAATAGATCATCACGATCGCACTCACGTTGCCGTGGATGTGCACTCGTTATCTACAAAGTCTAAATACGATCTCAGACACCAGGGAATCGCCTCCCGAGTTTCCGCAAAATCTGTGGCAATCCGACTAGGCAGATAGATCGGAGAGACTAAGCCAATTGCTAAGAGATTAAAAAAAAAGAGGAGCACAACGATGTCTAGATCTCGCGGATCTCTGTGCAAAGACCCCTGTCAGAAAACAAAATTCAGCGCAGGTATGGTTTACAATATCGGGGTAAGCGAACGGCGCCGTGGGCGCGAGATAGATCTGCCGGGAGGGGGGAGGGGAGAGGGAGCGGGGTCTGACCGTCCATCTCGACGATGGGGTTGGCGACCTTGATCTTCTCCAACGCCATGGCGGCCGCGGCGGCGATGCTTGCCTCGGAGATCGGGAACGCGGCGTGGCGGGGCAGGTGGGGAGGGCGGCGTTGGCACGGGGAGGAGGAGAGAGAACGGAGTGACCAACTTTGCCAGCGGATTTTAAAGACCGGACCGGAGGGGACACGTGGGCCCCACCTGCAGTATGGATATGCTATTTTGAAAAAACATTTAATTTGATGTTAGTGGGCGATAGGATCGGATCAGGCTGCGTGTGGGGCTGGGGCGTTTTGGACTTTGGATGGTGCGTGAGGGTTGTTGGCTTGCGAGAGTTTGAAGAGTTCCCAATTATTGATGGAGTATTAGGTTTCGTGGGTATGAACTTATTGCCTTTTATGGATCATCAGGTTCATGAACTTATTGATCCGACTACACGAACTTCTGTCAAAAAAAAAACTATACGAACTTGGGATGGGGAGCTAATCGGAATAATTTTTGGATTGTTGATGCCCAAAAAGTTCTACAAATAACATAATTCTTATGACATATAATTTATATTTTATCGATCAATTAGTTGTCAAAGTGTTTTGAATTAACTATGTATCCGATAAATGGACCGGAGGGAGTATAATCCATCTTTCATGATAAAACATAGATCTTGGAAAACAAGTAACGAGCGATATCACTCTACGGCCTTCTACCGAGACTTTGAGCTGTGACTGTAGCATATGCACGAGCAGATATCGTGCCGGTCATAGGGCCAGCATTGCAATGTCTCCACCCAACTAACGCCTCAACTCGCAAGGGGACATTAGACTTGTATCAATGCATCTCCACCAACTACGAAAAAGTGTCACAAACCTAATCCAATCATTCTCTACATAATCATGCTTTGCATGGCATCATTCCGCAATCCAGAGTCATCAGCCTAATTGTACATCAGAATCATGCTTCGCAACGCAAATTTCTCACCTACCATCTCCCACCACCAGCTGCTCTGCAATCGCACCTTCTAAACGGAGCCCTTCGGGGTTGTGAACGAAAACTATTGTAATTACTTCAAAATTAGCAAACTACCCGTGCGTTGCAACGGGTCTAACATAGACCAAATATCTAACAAAATTGAAGTTTACACTAATTTTGGTTTTATCATCATATACCATTAGAAGTATGGTATGTTTCACCCAAATTTTAATCCTCTAACATGTCTCAGTATACAACAATCCTCACGGAAGTACAAAATACTATGTTTACTCTTGGACTTCTTTGTTCGCCTAATGGATATACAAAGATAATAAATCAACATGCAAAATCACTTGTTGTATTTACATCAGTCTTACCAGTCCACACAATGGCAATAATTTGGGTCATAAGCATTGACCAAGTAAAGATTATCAAACTCCAAAGTGATTAACCTGCCCGCCTGATCATGTTATGCTCTGCCAATTCCGTATTGCAGAGTGATCGATTTTACCTATGATTATTAGTACAACCAACCAAAACCATGTCATGACCGACTTTGCACCAACTTTTATATGTTAAGCGAACATCTATTAAAGCAGCGAAGTCAAGCAGGTCTTAAGCATTAACCCATAAATACAATTCCCTTTGTCCACCAAAAAAAAACACCATTCCCTTGAAATTACTCCAGCCCCTGAAACTGCATGAGTAATTGCTATAGTCATACAGTGCAATCAGGTTCAGGAAATCGTTAAAATCACACTCCTGAAAAGGAGTAAAAACACAGTCATCGCAATGATATACAAGCAATCCACTATATTATGTTGGCTTCAAATGTGTCTCTTGAAGACACAATACATCAAAATTCTCCCTCTGAGCGAAAGCAAAAAATTGTCCTAACAGCAGAATATTTCTGAGCCCATTGTCCTGAGGACCATGAGACATCGCTAACAGTTTGTATAAAAGAGAAAACTGCTCCCGAGCAACGACATATATTGTTTTTTTGTAGGTAGGCTCAAGGCCCTAGTTGGATGATACTGACTCGAAGCATGTATGAATGCAGATTGTCCGTTGCGGCTCGCATTACGAGCTGGGAAAGCTATTGACCAGTACACAGATCGCGCAATCTTCGTATTTGTCTCCCCAGGACAATGATACATCTATGAACAGAGAGAGATGCAGAGGTATTTACACGAAAATGTGAAATTCAGCAGTTAACCCCTGCATTTACTACACGAAAAGTGAACCAAAACCAGAAGCGAAAGAGTAAATCTGTTGAGACGAACCTAGCACAACATGCGGTCGAATTTGACAACCACTGTACTCAGGAGCCAAGGGTGGTCTCTGCAGACTGCGGTGATTCGGGAAAGAGGATTTCTGCGGACTGCGGTGATTCGGGAAAGAGGATTTGTTTCCGTCCGCGTTGGACGGGGTGCAAGGGCGCAAGGCAGCCGTGACGAATTGGGCTAGCGGCGCTGGCCGCTGTGCTCAGGCGAGAGGGGAGCAGCACTTGCTCGCCCCCGTGCCACCACGTGATGAAGAAAACCAAAAAGCATCGAAGCTCCTATCGGAACAGTATCGGACTCTCTCCAGGGACCGCGGCGGGGCGGCAACCTTCTTGCCGGAGCCCGCCCTGGACCACCGGTGGAGGTTGGAGAGGAGCGCTGGGATCAGATCTTAGGGGATTTGGTTTCGCTGATTAGGGTGGCCCGCTGCAGGTAGGGCTCTCTGGGAGGGGAGTAGCGGCGGCGCGGTGGAGTCTCTGATGGGGAGGAGGAGCAGGGGGCGGCGCGGTGACTTTGATCTGGTAGGGGGAGGAACAGGCGCGCCGCCAGCACGCGGGACGGGGCGGGGCATGGAGCGTTGGAGGAGGTAGAGCGGGGCGGCCAACTGCGGGACGGGCAGACGTGATTCTGTATGGCCTGGCGGCGGCGGGCGAGAGGACGACGGCAAACTTCCCGGCAGCAGGGGAGCTTGGGCACAAGCAGCGTAGGCACGGAGGGGAATTTATCGGGCGAGAGGACGACAGGTGAAACAAAACGGTACGATGGCACGGAGTATGTAATTTGGTGGGACGGCAAAATCGGAATCAGAAAAACGGACCATCACCTGAAGACATATTATATAGTAGAGATTACTTCTTTTCTTTATTTGCTTTGTTTACTTACTATGAAGTACTCCCTCCGTTTATAATTAGTTTGCGTTTTGGGTTTAGTCAAATTCAAACTTTATGAAATTTAAAGAAATATGTAGGAAAAATATAAACATTTACAATAAAATTTTAACAATCTTAGAATCTTCATAAGATATATTTTCATATTATATATTTAATATTATAGATATTGATATTTTTTGTATAAACTTGTTCAAACTTTGAAAATTTTGAATTTGAAAAAAGCTAAAACGCAATAAAAACAGAGGGAGCAGTAGATTGTGTAACGCAAAAAAATGTCTTGGTTTCGCACAAGATTGAAATTCAAAGAGAGAGATATGTCAAGAGACCCGTGCCGAACGACATAACTTTTGTTTTAAAAGACAGACAACTTGAAAAATGCATTATCGTTACATATACAATTTTTTATATCATGTCTTGAAGTCAAATTGACCTAATCCAGTCCAGTGGTTCAGTTGAGTGTAGCTTTCATGTTTGTTGCCTACCGTTCATTCAGTCCTTTACGTCTAGTTTGTGCAAAGATATTTTTTAATGACGTAAACGTTGGATGAACATATATGTGATGTGAGGCACCGAAGCTATGTCGAATGGACAAAAATCCCAGGACGTTTCCATCGCAGCGCCTCGAGTGAGCCTACTGGCCCAATAGTGGTGCCAAGAGTGAACAGAGCATTGGCGTTTAAGCAACACTCTACGGAGTAGAAAGGACACCATCGTTTGTGTTTCGCTTGGTTACGTGTTGAGGTGCTATGATCCTCCTCGTCGCTGTCGTTAGCCATTTGGCTGCGACCCTACAGAAATATCTTCTTTTTTGATACTACTACTCCCTCCGTTCTAAAATACTTATCTTACATCCGAATTTGGACAAATGGAAGATAAGTATTTTAGAACGGAGGGAGTAGTAGATATTAAGGATTTCGATGAGTGTGTATAAATGGATGCTGGGTTATAGGGAACGCTTTATTTTGAAAAATTTAAAAATTATATTTTTAAGTTTTAAAAAATTCTGAATAAAATCTAGATGTTAATAATGTTGTATTCTACCTACCGATGGCAATGGGTACCCATTACCCGCATACCCAGTGGGTATTTACCCATTAGGGTAAGGGTTTGATAAAATAATTTTAGCCATGGGTAAGCTCGTGGTAAAAATAACAATATTTATAATAACAAATTGATAGAATGAACAAATATTCCATGATGATCTAATGATATTGATATTGTATTGTGAATGTTGATATTTTTTATATAAACTTGGTCAAACCTTTAAAGTTTGACTTAACAAAAGTCTAATATGTATGTAGTCTTGTTGGTACGATATCCATGGCATCCACCAAAAAGGCATCATACAACTATAGGGGTAAGCTCTTATTGTTTAGCAAATCCACGACTTTCAGATGACATGTGTTGATATCGAAGAGGAGCGAAGACAATATGAGGAGCACAGAAAACCACCGACGTAAAACGTTGGTCCACTCTCACGACTATAATTACTTAGCTTATCTTTGTGTGTTGTAACTATGAGCAAAACAATATAGAATCAAACAAAACCAATAGGAGGACCTAGTTGTACAAGGGTGACTCGCCTATCGACCGTTCAATATGACGAGTATTAACCACATAACCATTCCATCCCGCACAATCACTATCACCGTGAACTGAACCTCTTTGCGCCTAACTTCTCCATTGCAGCGAACAACTGTTTACTTTCCGTACATTTACTTTTATGTTATACACTTTCAGTTACTACTTTATTACTCTTTCATCAGACAATTTATTTATTTCACACTTTTCCAACGCAATTCTTGCAGTCAATTCACTAAAAAATAGTGACACCTTCGGTGTGACTAAACACTCAAAAGAACACTCGCCAAATCTTTTTACTTGGAGGATATAAAAATGGAAAACATGTTTCCACGGAAATGTGCTTCGATAAATATGTGCTTTTCCATCTACATGTTTCCACGGAAAGCGTGATGAGAAGCCCCGCCGCCTCCTCTGCCACATGTGCTTTTCCCGGAAGCAGTGCGAGGGAGAGGCCTGAAGGAGACGACGGTTCCTGACGGCTAGGGTTTGCCCTCCCGTGTGCGATTTCCCAATTATCTTTTTTTAAATGACGAAAAATATTTGTCATTTTCATTAAGTAAGCTGAAAAGACTTTGCCGGTTAATTATCGGGAAACCAGCCGAAAACCGTAATACAACCTCACCGCGTGTCATGGAAGACGACCGACCTAAGGGCACATGGCCACCCTGGATACCAAACACAAACTTCACACCGAATACGAGGGTCATCATCGAGGTTGCCCACCAGTGTTATCGTCATCACTCGTCACGAGCCAACAACTCCGACTTTACCGAAGAAACGACCACTTACAGGTCCTCGTCGTAGCGGCGTCATGAGCCCACATCAGCCCATGCCAAGCAAATGACTCATCGCATAGAAAGTTGGCATGTCCGATTCTGAGGACGGGCTCTGAAGAGGAGATGGGCAAGACCCGCGCCGACGGATATCTTCATCGGCATACTGCCCTGTAAAGGTCATCACCGCCACTCCATCTTGTAGCTCCGACTTTGCAGCATGGAAAGTCTGGCACGAAGCCGAGTCAGACATGCCTAAACAAGAAGTCAACAAAGTCTTGCCGCAACCAAACCATCACTCCTCACCGTTGTCGTTGTCCCATAAACCACCACGTGAAAACCTTTCACACCACCGAATCCATCCGCTGGTCCCAATGGCTGATGCACAACTCCAAAAATGATGCCCCAAATAAAGGAACGACGCGAAATCGCCGCTATCATCCGATATACAGATCTAGGGTTTCCCTCGGAGGTAGTGGGAGGAGGTGGGATCTTCAACATGACGATGCCATCAGAAAGGAGACGATGCAAAGGCGTCGCCATCACCAATTCAAGCCAAGGCCGGGAGTCGGTTTTCTCCCGGATCTGCCCCAAGAGGCCTCCATCCAGCTTCCCACACAGACCACCTTCAGAGCTCTTGTCGCACTAAGCCCAAACCAGGCCCTTGGAAGTCCGGAGCCAAAAGATCAATATCGGAGCAACCACCCCGAATCGGATCCAAAGGAGCCAGTCGCACGCTACCACGACATCCACGGCCGGCCGAATCCGCTCCTGTCAGAGCAAGACGTAAGGCCACCCAGACATCGGGGCCTAAGTCAGCCTGGCGGAGAGAGCTGCCCTGGCCCCGCCATGACGCCAAGGACTAACGGACACGTCTCGCTATGGACCGATGTGAGCCGCGCACTCAGGAGCTCCACCTTCGCGCAGTAAAGGCAACATCACACCGCTAGAACCTCGATTTGATGTCGAGGAAGAAGAATCCCCGTTGCCGCATCGCACGGGCTTTGCCTGGCGGCGACGCGAGGACAATGACGCCTATGAGCAGCACAAGCAGGGGGGTTCGTTGAGATACACGGGGTAATTTAGTTAACCAATGAATGTGATCTTTGTTTGTCACAACACGGGAAGGCAATCTAAGCCTCTTTGGAATTATGCCTTGTGACACTTAGCTGCAACAAAGGTCGTGCAGTGTTGATTCTTCCGATATTTAAGCCATCGCGCCTTGGCAAATCCTTGTGGCATCTTTGGCGCAAGCACACCTGCACAACTCTAGCCAGATCGGACGCAACTATTGCATGATTGGGTTGCTTCTCGGTCTCAACTCTGAAGTGAGACAAAATATGCACACGCACAACAGGCTCTCGATCTACAAGCTCGCTCGATGTCAGGTTTTCATGGAAGATGAAGGTAGCAAGTTACTAGAGCGATGCATGCTAATGAGGATGCCGGCGGCAGCTCTCTCCTTTGACTAGCGTCGCGGACATTCGACAACCTCATCACCAATTGTCTCATATGTATTGGGTGTGAGACCAAAATTTCTTGAAAATGAAAAGAAGCTGGAGAAGAGGAGAAATTATTACTCCGGTCCGTACACTAATGTAAGACATTTAGATAAACCTTGGTTTTGTTATCAATGGAAACTTGCTGCTACGTTGTTTCATACCTTCCTCTTGGATTCCCAACGGGTGTGTGATCCACGCTCTCAGGAGCTTCCACATGACGATGCCATCAGAAAGCAGATGACGCGAAGGCATCGCCATCGCCGATTCAATCCAAGGCCGAGAGAAGGTTTTCACCTGGATATGCCCTAAGAGACCTCCATCGAGCTTCCCGCACATTGCACTGGCCACCTTCAGAGCTCTTGTCGTACTAAGCCCAAACCAGACCCGTGGAAGGCTGGACCCACAAGATTCATATCGAAGCAACCACCCTGAATCGGATCCAAAGGAGCTAGTCGCACGCTGCCATGACATCCGTGGCCGGCCGAAGCCGCTCCTATAGGAGCAAGGTAAGGCCACACAGACGTCGGGGGCTTGAGCCAGCCTGACGGGAGAGCTGCCATGGCCCCGCCATGACGCCAAGGGTTGACGGACACGCGTCGATAGGGACCGATGCGAGCCACACACTAAGGCGCTCCACCTCCACACAGTAAAGGCAACATCGCGCCACCAGGACCTCGATTTGATATCGAGGAGGAAGAAGAACCCACGTTGCGGCATCGCATGGGCTTTGCCTGGCGGCGGCGCGAGGACACTGACGTTTACGAGCGGCACAGGAGGGGGAGGGGGCGGTTCATTGAGATACATAGGGTAATTTAGTTAACCAATAAATGTAATCTTTGTTTGTCATAACATGGGAAGACAATCTAAGCCTCTTTCGAATTAGGCCTTGTGACACTTAGCTGCAACAAAGGTCCTACAGTGTTGGTTCTCGCCGATATTTAAGCTAGCGCGCCTTGGCAAATCCTTGTGGCATCTTTGGTGAAAGCACACCTGCACAACTCTAGCCATATCGGACACAAGTATTGCATGATTGGGTTGGTTCTCTTGTAGGGATATGCGCGACAGAAAATGAAAAAAATTCTCTCACATACGGAAGCAACACCCAAAGATCTTATCTAAGGAGATGCAAGTAACGGGGAGGGTAATCAACATACCCTCGAAGAACACAAGCGTTGGACGTTAATCACAACGCAGCTTGGTGTAGATCTTGGTGCGGTTCACTCCGATCAGCACCACAATGAGCGGTGCCTCCGAGATTTACACACGTACGGCTCAGCAACGTCTCCTCTTCTTGATCCAGCAAGCTTGAAGGAGAAGTAGATGGGATTCAAACCAGCAGCACGACGGTGTGGTGGTTCGGTGAGCTCTCACGCGGGCAGGGCTTCATCAAGCCAAGACCACAAGAGAAAGGAGCAAGAGGAAGTGTATTGGCTTAGGAATCAAAATCATCATCCTTTCCCCAAATGGTACCCTCCTTATATAGGATGTGGGGAGGGGGTGTGAGGCTATCTTCCCCAGGAAGAAACCAGCCTCCAAATCTTCCCAAGGAAGAAACCAGCCTCCAAATTTCCCTAGGAAGAAACCAGCCTCCAAATCTTCCCTAGGAAGAAACCAGCCTCCAAATCTTCCCCAGGAAGGAACCAGCCTCCAAGGCTTCCCTAGGAAGGAACCTAGCTGCCAATACTTCTCAAGGAAGGAACTTGGCTGCCAAATATCCTAAGTGGGACGTTCGGGATAGTGGGCCCCACCATGGGACCCACCGAAACATTTCAGGAAAACCCCGATACAATATCGGTTAATTCCTGAACCTTTCCGGAACCCAAAAACCACATTCCTATATATGAAACTTTATCTCCGGACTCTTCCGGAGCTCCTTGTGATATCCCGGATCCTATCTGGGACTCCGAACAACCTTCGGTCTCACCATTATAATTATCCCAAAGCTACTCTAGCGTTACCGAACTTTAAGTGTGTGACCCTACGGGTTCGAGAACAAGTGGACATGATCGAGACTACTCTACGATCAATAACCATTAGCGGGACCTAGATGCCCATAATGAACCACAATTTCAACGTATTCCATTTCCTTTGTCTCACGATATTTTACTTACCCGAGATCTGATCGGCGGTATCACCATACCTAGCTCAATCTCGTTACTAGTAAGTACTCTTTACTCGTTCCATAATACAACATTCCATGTGGCTAACTCTTTAGTCACGTGCTTGCAAGCGATACCGAATGTGCATTACCGAGTGGGCCCAGAGTATATCTCTCCGTCACACGGAGGGACAAATCCCAGTCTTGATACATGCAAATCAACAAGTACTTTCGGAGATACCTGTAAGACACCTTTATAGTCACCCAGTTACGAAGTGACGTTTGAAGTCCCCAAGACGTATTCCTCAGTACCCGGGATAGACATAATCTCATGGTCAAAGAAACAGGATACTTGACAATACAAGACATGGCAATATATACTTATTGATCCGATCAATATTGCTATGCTTGGTTGGGTCTGTCCATCACGTCATTCTCCAATGACATGACCTCGTTATTAATTGACAACTCATGTCCATGGTTAGGAAACCATAACCATCATTAATCAACGAGCTAGTCTAGTAGAGGCTTACTAGGGACTCTGTGTTGTTTACATAACCACACATGTATTAGGTTTCCGGTTAATACAATTATAGCATGGAGAATAAACATTACCATGAACATGGAAATATGATAATAACTCTTTATTATTGCCTCTAGGGCATATTTCCAACAGTCTCCCACTTGCACTAGAGTCAATAATCTAGTTTACATTGGTAAAGATCTAACACCCATGGACTTCAGGTGCTGATCATGTTTATCTCGTGGAAGCTGTTTAGTCAACGGGTCTGCAACATTCAGACTCGTATGTACTTTGCAAATCCTAATATCTCCCACGTGAACACTTTCACGAATTAGATGGAAACGGCGTTTGATATGCTTGGAGGTCTTGTGACATCTTGGTTCCTTGGCTAGAGCAATGGCACCAGTGTTGTCACAATAGATCTCCATAGGATCCAGTGCATTCGGAATCACACCGAGCTCTGTGGTGAACTCCTTCAACCATATCCCTTCTCTTGCTGCTTCGGAAGCAGCCATATATTCCGCCTCTAATGTAGATGCCGCAACAACGTTCTGCTTGGAACTCCTCCAGCTAACCGCAGCTCCATTCAAAACAAAAACGTATCCAGATTGAGATTTCGAGTCGTCTGGATCAGTGTCGAAGCTAGCGTAACCTTTTACGGCGAGCTCTTCACAACCACCATAGACAAGAAACATGTCCTTAGTTCTTCTCAAGTACTTAAGGATATTTTTAACTGCTGTCCAGTGTTCCTCTCCAGGATCACTCTGGTACCTGCTCGTCAAACTAAGAGCATGAGACACATCTGGTCTAGTACACAACATGGCATACATGATTGAGCCTATGGCTGAGGCATAGGGGATTTTACTCATCCTCTCTCTTTCATCTGCCGTAGTTGGACACTGAGTCTTACTCAATGTCTTACCTTGCAACATGGGCAAGAACCCTTTCTTTGCATGACCATTTTGAACTTCTTCAAAACTTTGTCAAGGTATGTACTTTGACTGAGTCCTATCAAGCGTCTCGATCTATCTCTATAGATCTTAATGCCTAATATGTAAGCAGCTTCACCAAGGTCTTTCATTGAAAAACTCTTATTCAAATAACCTTTTATACTGTTAAGCAGCTCCACGTCATTCCCAATAAGTAATATGTCATCCACATATAACACTAGGAATGCGACCGAGCTCCCACTCACTTTCTTGTAAACACACGCTTCTTTATAATTTTGGACAAATCCAAAACCTTTGATCACATCATCAAAGCGAATGTTCCAACTCCGGGATGCTTGCTTCAGCCCATAAATGGAACGCTGAAGTTTGCATACTTTACCAGCATCCTTAGGATCGACAAAACCTTCGGGTTGTATCATATACAACTCTTCTTCAATGTTTCCGTTGAGGAACGCTGTTTTGACATCCATCTGCCAAATTTCATAATCGAAAAATGCAGCAATTGCTAGTAGAACCCTAACAGACTTAAGCATCGCTACGGGTGAGAAAGTCTCATCGTAGTCAACTCCTTGAACTTGTCGAAAACCTTTTGCGACAAGTCGTGCTTTATAAACGGTGACATTACCGTTAGCGTCTGTTTTCTTCTTGAAAATCCATTTACACTCGACAGCCTTGCGGCTATCAGGAAGATCAACCAAAGTCCATACTTGGTTTTCACTCATGGATTCCATTTCGGATTGCATGGCTTCTTGCCATTTCCCAGAGTCTGGGCTCATCATTGCTTCCTCATAACTCGCAGGTTCGTCATTGTCTAACAATAACACATTCATGACAGGGTTACCGTACCACTCAGGAGCGGTACGTATCCTAGCCGACCTGCGAATTTCAGCTAAGACCGAAGTTTCATGATCACCATCATTAGCTTCCTCTCTAGTTGGTGAAAGCGGCGCCTGAACAACTTCCTGCGCTGCGCTACTCTCCAATTCGGGAGAAGGTTCAACAACCTCGTCTAGCTCTATTTTCCTCCCACTCACATCTTTCGAAAGAAACTCTTTCTCAAGAAAGGATCCATTCTTGGCAACAAAGACTTTGCCTTCGGATCTGTGATAGAAGGTATACCCGACAGTTTCCTTAGGGTATCCTATGAAGACGCACTTTTCCGCTTTGGGTTCGAGCTTATCAGGCAGCAGCCTTTTGACATAAGCCTCGCATCCCCAAACTTTAAGAAACGACAACTTTGGCTTCTTGCCACACCATATCTCATATGGCGTCGTCTTAACGGATTTAGATGGTGCCCTGTTTAAAGTGAATGCGGCTGTCTCTAATGCATAACCCCAAAACGACATTGGCAGATCGGATACAGACATCATAGAACGCACCATATCTAATAAAGTGCGATTACGACGTTCGGACACACCATTACGCTGTGGTGTTCCAGGTGGCGTGAGTTGTGAAACAATTCCACAAGTCTTCAAATGCATGCCAAACTCGTAACTCAAATATTCACCTCCACGATCAGATCGTAGAAATTTAATCTTCTTGTTACGATGATTTTCCACTTCACTCTGGAACTCTTTGAACTTTTCAAAAGTTTCAGACTTGTGTTTCATTAAGTAAATATACCCATATCTACTCAAATCATCAGTGAAGGTTATGAAGTAACGATATCCACCGCGTGTCGAAATGCTCATCGGTCCACACACATCAGTATGTATGATTTCCAATAAGTCACTTGCCCTTTCCATCGTACCGGAAAAAGGAGTTTTAGTCATCTTGCCCATAAGGCATGGTTCACACGTGTCAAATGATTCAAAATCAAGTGACTCCAAAAGTCCATCAGTATGGAGTTTCTTCATACGCTTTACACCAATATGACCTAAACGGCAGTGCCACAAGTATGTGGTATTATCATCATTCATCTTGCATCTTTTAGCATCAATGTTATGGATGTGTGAATTACTTTCGAGATTCAACAAGAATAAACCATTTACAACCGGTGCATGACCATAAAAGATATTACTCATAGAAATAGAACAACCATTGTTCTCAGATTTAAATGAGTAACCGTCTCGCAATAAACAAGATCCAGATATAATGTTCATGCTTAACGCAGGCACCAAATAACAATTATTTAGGTTTAAAACTAGTCCCGAAGGTAAATGTAGAGGTAGCATGCCGACGGCGATGACATCAACTCTTGATCCATTCCCGACGCGCATCGTCACCTCATCCGTTGCTAGTCTCCGTTTATTCTGCAGTTCCTGTTTCGAGTTGCAAATGTGAGCAACCGAACCGGTATCAAATACCCAGGCACTACTACGGGAACTAGTAAGGTACACATCAATAACATGTATATCATATATACCTTTGATATTCCAGCCTTCTTATCCGCCAAGTATTTGGCACAGTTGCGCTTCCAGTGACCTTCCCCTTTGCAGTAGAAACACACCGTTTCAGGCTTAGCCTTGGGCTTCTTCGCAGGCGTGGCAACAGGTTTGCCATCCTTCTTGAATTTTCCCTTCTTTGCCTTAGCTTTCTTAAAGCCGGTGGTTCTGTTGACCATCAACACTTGATGTTCCTTTTTATGTCCACTTCCGCAGATTTCAGCATTGCGAAAAGCTCGGGAATCGACTTTTCATCCCTTGCATGTTATAGTTGAGCACAAACGATTTGTAACTCGGTGGTAGTGATTGGAGCACCCTATCAGTGTTCAACTCGTCTGGGATGACAATTCCCAGCTGAGTAAGGCGTTGGATATAGCCGGACATGGCTAAAGCATGTTCACTGACAGAGCTGTGCTCCTCCATCTTACAAGTAAAGAACTTCTCAGATATCTCATATCTTTCAGCACGGGCTTGAGTCTGAAACATAGTTTTCAGCTCTTCGACCATTTCGAATGCCCCGTGAAGTTCAAAACGTTTCTGGAGATCTGGCTCCAGAGATGTAAGAATTGCACATTTAACTATCGTGTGGTCATCACTGCGCGCATCAAATGCGTTCAGTTCTTCAGTGGGAGCACTGACTGCAGGTGGGTCACCTAGCGCTGCATCGAGCACATAATGCTTCTTACACCCATTGAGGACAATCCTCAAATTGCGGTGCCAGTCATTGAAGTTGGACCCAGATGTTTTCAGTTTTTCTTTCTCAAGGAACGCGTTGATGTTGAACTGAGCTACGTTGCGTGCCATGATCTACAACATAATTTGCAAAGACAATTTTAGACTTGTTCATGATAAAGAGTTCAGTGTAATCAAATTACCAAGTGAACTCCCACTTAAACCAACATCCCTCATAGTTGTTAAGTGGAACACGATCCAAATCCACCACACCAAACTCCGATCATCACGTGAGCCGATGTAGCTTCAATGGTGAACATCAACCATGTTGATCATATCAACCATATGATTCGTGTTTAACCTTTCGGTTCTTGTGTTCCGAGGCCATGTCTGCACATGCTAGGCTCGTTAAGCTAACCCAAGTATATCTGCCTGTGTGCCGAGGCCATGTCTGTACATGCTAGGCTCGAGCAACACCCGCTGTGTGGAACGTAGAATCCATCACACCCGATCATCACGTGGTGCTTAGAAACGAAGAACTGTCTTGGCGGTGGCATACTTGGGGAGAACACGATCTTAATTTTGAGTGAGGGATCATCTTATAATGCTACCGTCGTGCACACGCAGAATAAGATGCATAAAGGATAAACATCACATGCTTAAACAATGTGATATGGTATAGCCCTTTTCTTGCGTCTTGATCTCCATCTAGAACGCACGGCATGATCTCCATCATCCCTCCAGCAAGATGCATGGTTGCCTCCACCATCACGTTGCATCCACAACTATTGCTAACTCCTTAGCGATAAAGTAATGCAATTACATGGCGTATTAAGTTGACACGCAGGTCACAAAATAATAAGACAACCATTTGGCTCCTGCCGGCTGCCGATCTCATGACACGCAGGTCACAAAATAATATTACAATCAATGTGCATCTCATACAACAAATATTGTAAAATTGGGCTATACCAAATCACAACCACCCCTGCAAAAACAAGTTAGACGCCTCTCCCTTGATTTTTGCAATTTTACGTGGCTTCTAGGGGCTGCGTAAGAACCGTTCTTACCTACGCAAAAACCACAACGCTGATAATACAAGTTGCTTATTAACTTCTATAAGCCCTCCATTGTAAATCCGGTTTCACTATGATAAGAGCGACAGACACCCGCCAGCCGCATATGCAAACCAGTTGCATGTCAAGTGCGGAACCGGTCTCAATCCGAAGACTGTAAAGTTGGTCCGGGCCGCTGCATCTTACCATGCCACAAAACCAAGAAGTACACACGAGAGGGTAGCAACAATAAATATCAAACGCCACACAACTCCTTGTGTTCTATCCGTACAAAGCAACTACGCAAAGCACGGCTCTGATACCACTGTAGGGATATGCGCGACAGAAAATCAAAAAATTTCTCTCACATGCGGAAGCAACACCCAAAGATCTTATCTAAGGAGATGCAAGTAACGGGGAGGGTAATCAACATACCCTCGAAGAACACGAGCGTTGGACGTTAATCACAACGCAGCTTGGTGTAGACCTTGATGCGGTTCACTCCGATCAGCACCACAACGAGCGGTGCCTCCGAGATTTACACACGTACGGCTCAGCAACGTCTCCTCTTCTTGATCCAGCAAGCTTGAAGGAGAAGTAGATGGGATTCAAACCAGCAGCACGACGGTGTGGTGGTTCGGTGAGCTCTCACGCGGGCAGGGCTTCATCAAGCCAAGACCACAAGAGAAAGGAGCAAGAGGAAGTGTACCGGCTTAGGAATCAAAATCATATCTTTCCCCAAATGGTACCCTCCTTATATAGGATGTGGGGAGGGGGTGTGAGGCTATCTTCCCCAGGAAGAAACCAGCCTCCAAATCTTCCCTAGGAAGAAACCAGCCTCCAAATCTTCCCAGGAAGGAACCAGCCTCCAAGGCTTCCCCAGGAAGGAACCTAGCTGCCAAGACTTCTCAAGGAAGGAACTTGGCTGCCAAATATCCTAAGTGGGACGTTCGGGATAGTGGGCCCCACCATGGGACCCACCGGAACATTTCAGGAAAAACCCCGATACAATATCGGTTAATTCCTGAACCTTTCCGGAACCCAAAAACCACATTCCTATATATGAAACTTTATCTCCGGACTCTTCCGGAGCTCCTTGTGATATCCCGGATCCTATCCGGGACTCCGAACAACCTTCGGTCTCACCATTATAATTATCCCAAAGCTACTCTAGCGTTACCGAACTTTAAGTGTGTGACCCTACGGGTTCGAGAACAAGTGGACATGATCGAGACTCCTCTACGATCAATAACCATTAGCGGGACCTGGATGCCCATAATGACTCCCACAAGTTCAACGAAGATCGTTATCGGTGTGAACCACAATGTCAACGTATTCCATTTCCTTTGTCTCACGATATTTTACTTACCCGAGATCTGATCGGCGGTATCACCATACCTAGCTCAATCTCGTTACTAGTAAGTACTCTTTACTCGTTCCATAATACAACATTCCATGTGGCTAACTCTTTAGTCACGTGCTTGCAAGCGATACCGAATGTGCATTACCGAGTGGGCCCAGAGTATATCTCTCCGTCACACGGAGGGACAAATCCCAGTCTTGATACATGCAAATCAACAAGTACTTTCGGAGATACCTGTAAGACACCTTTATAGTCACCCAGTTACGAAGTGACGTTTGAAGTCCCCAAGACGTATTCCTCAGTACCCGGGATAGACATAATCTCATGGTCAAAGAAACAGGATACTTGACAATACAAGACATGGCAATATATACTTATTGATCCGATCAATATTGCTATGCTTGGTTGGGTCTGTCCATCACGTCATTCTCCAATGACATGACCTCGTTATTAATTGACAACTCATGTCCATGGTTAGGAAACCATAACCATCATTAATCAACGAGCTAGTCTAGTAGAGGCTTACTAGGGACTCTGTGTTGTTTACATAACCACACATGTATTAGGTTTCCGGTTAATACAATTATAGCATGGAGAATAAACATTACCATGAACATGGAAATATGATAATAACTCTTTATTATTGCCTCTAGGGCATATTTCCAACATCTCTGTCTCAACCATGAAGTGAGACAAAATATGCACACAACACAACACACTCTCTTCTCAGTCTCAACTATGAAGTGAGACAAAATATGCGCACACACACAACACACTCTCGATCTACAAGCTCACTCGATGTCGGGTTTTTTGAAAGATGAAGGTAGCAAGTTATTAGAGCGATGCACGCTAATGAGGATGTCGGTGACAACTCTCTCTAGCGACTAGCGCCACAGCTATTTGACAACCTCATCACCAATTGTATCGGATGTATTTCTTGAATGAAAAGAAGCGGGAGAAGAGGATAAATTATTACTCCGCCCGTCCACTAATGTAAGACATTTAGCTATTTGAATAGTGATTAAGTACATATTAAAATGGGCGAATATACATCACTAAAATATGTTTAGAAAATTTAGATACATATGAATTAAGTAAAAAGCTAAAATGTCTTATATTTGTGAACGGAGTGAGCATTAATGATAGGTAGGAGCAAATCAAGATATAAGACAAATATGAACACGAGATGATACCATGTTCTTACTTTTAGACGAATGTAATGCTGAATCAAACACAACGGAACCACGGGAAGGAACAAGTAGACATGTGCAGTTCTCAAGAAATGCTAGAAGAACTAAGATAGTTCTCATTCGAGTGACTTCACGGTGGTCTTCCTCAACTCCGGCGAGCGCGCCTCCTCCATGGCCACCGCCGGCCTAACCACTGTTATGGCCGATGAACTGTAAGATAAGGGGTTCGCCTAGCGCTCGCTCGACTGGGAACTAAGATAGTTCTCAGTCGAGTGACATCACGGTGGTCTTCCTCAACACCGGCGAGCGCGCCTCCCCCGCAGCCACCGCCGGCCTAACCGCCGTCCTCCCCGCCCACGGCCGGCGCGCTGCCGCAACGCCTCGCCGCTCCGCCCATCCCCGAGCTCCTCCTCCACCGGTCCACCGCCGCCCCGACCATCCCTCTAACCCCGCCCCTTCTTCTCCGACGCTGGCGAACCCCCGCACCCCCAAGTTATGTCGCTCCTCACCTCCACCACGGCTGCGGCGGCTCCGACTCAGCTTGGCGCCGCCGTCGTCGCGAGGAAGAAAATGAACTATAGGGTTCGCACGAATCGCGACACGCGGGATGAACGGCGGATCAGTCGACTGAGCGCTAAGCTAAGTTCTTTTTCAAGGAGACAAGGCATATCAGGGTTCATACAAGAAGGGGCAAGCGGCCAAATACATCGCGGGCTTGGCACAGACGCCCAACGCGCACCCACGCCGCGAGACAACTACAACTCAACGCTGACTACTCGCGGCACCTCCACCTCTCCACCTCTAGCAGGCAACCTCTAAGCAACCTAGCTGCTCTGCACGTCTTGGCTTCCTCCTCGATCCACTGAAGAAAAACCCTCGGAGCAGAAGACACGTTGTTGAAGACAATATCATTCCTATGGCTCCACAGTGACCAACAGACCAGAGCCACAACCGTCCAGAAGTCTCAAACGTCCCGTTTTGGTCCTTGGCGAGAGGATACCCACTCTACTAGGGTGCCCTGAAGCTCGGGGATCCAGGCCTCCAAACCCCAGCTACGGAGGCAGGCAACCCAAACCTCGCGAGCCAGCACGCAACCAACCAATAGGTGGTCGATGGTCTCCTCCACTTGGTCACAAAAAGGACAAGCCTCCGGGCGTGGGAGGTCAGGACGAGCCAGTCGATCCGCTGTCCAACAACGATTTTTAAGGGCAAGCCACATGAACACCTTCAGGTTGGAAGGGGCCCTAGCTCGTCAGATTTGTTGCGCTCTGGGCATTTGTGTGGCCCCTCCGAACAAGGCCACGTAGCAAGAGCGCGAGGTATAAGCTCCGCTGGCGTCCCACATCCATCTGAAGCTATCGTCCTGCCCGGGATGGAGCTCTACATCCACGAGTCGATCAGCCAACTCTAGCAGTTCCGCCGAGGCTGGCGCCGAAAGATCGGGCGGAACGTCTGCAAGCCAACCCCTGGCTAGCCCCTCACGCACACAACGACTCTTAGTTGCGCGGCCTGGGATAGCTCCAAACAGGTTAGGAGCAAAATCCCGAATCCTACCATCCGACAACCAGTGGTCCGTCCAGAAGAAGGTGGACGCCCCGTCACCAACCACCGACCTAGTCGCCGCGTCAAAGATATGTCGTACCAACCGTGGGACCTGGATGTTGAAATCTCTCCACAGCTTGTCGGTCTCAACGCGGCTCAACCATAGCCACCTCGCACGCAAGGCTAAGTTCATCCATCTGATGTTGAGGATGCCTAGCCCGCTAAACTTTCGAGGTATACACACTCGGTACGACGCCACGAGGCAAAGACCACCATGGACTTCCTAAACGCTAAGCTAAGTTCTTAGTGGACTGAGCCTTAGCAAAACCGTAAGATAAGAGTCTCCAGGAAGGAAACTGCAGATCAAGTTGCCCGAACTCACATACGGAAAATCTATCAGTTCAAGCCGGCAAAAACAAAAAGAACGGCACAGCACACATCGATTTGTGGATAATCAAATGTAACATCTATCCGTATCCACAGCTCGGAAACGAAATCGTCTCGGGGCACCGCGTCGGGGCTCGGTCACTAAAGAAGCAAAGCCGCCGCCGTGCGCACACCACACGGCTTGGCGCCCTTCGCCGTCGCCGGTGAGCCGGGCGCCGCGCCGCAGAGAGTGTTGTGGAAAGAAACGGCGGGAGGGAAGACGGTGTGGACACCCAAGAGGACCAAGAGGCACATGGCTGACGGCGTCCACGGACACTTTGGCACCTCACCTGAGTGTATGTAGGCCTGTAGCCCAACCAGCCGACGTCTCCATGGACAGAGACCTATCTCTGTGTAGCGTGTCTTTCGCTCCCCATGGTCGTTCCGAGCTACAAGACGAGCAAAATAAAGTGGCTAACCACAAAAGTATGGAAGAAACTCACTCTTCTTCTAGGGTAGGAGGTGGAACGATAAAAAAAAGAGCGATCTGCCTCCCTCGCCGGATCGGTCTGCGGTGCCGCCGTGCCGGAACAATTCCGGCGAGCATATCATGGTTTTAATGCTAGTAAATCTGACCTCGCCACCGGATCATATTCATTTCGGATCTGTCCGTGGGAGAAAAATAATCAAGGACGAGGAAAGCTGCACGCACCGGAACCAAGGACCTTCCCATTTAACCCTAACAACTTCTCTTCTTTGGACATCCCTCGTCTTGTACCACGCCATCGTCTCGAGCAGCTCAACCCTCAGGCATGGCCATGGACAAACGTCTGTAACTTTGTGTACAGAACACGCCGATACGCACAGCTCTCCCCCGCAGTTTTCTCCGACGGTCATGGAAGATTCACCTCCGATGGAACGAATCTGACCGGCGCAAACCCCACCATCAGCACCAAAATTCGCGGCGCCACCCGAGAATTCAACAAACCCCGTGCCCGTACGTGTTGGAGGTGACCCTCCTACCCCGTGGCTATCCAACTCCGGCGAATCGTGGCCGAAGAAGGCACGAATGCACGGCGGAAGTTCCCATTGCCGTCGCTCGCATCCGGCCAAAGCCGCACGCCCTTCCGCCCTTAGATTCTTCGAGCACGGCGACCACGATTCGAACTTAAAGAAATGAAAGAAAAAAAAACTACCGATTAATCCTTCGTCTTGCTTGGATCCACACTCGCTCTGATGCCTCGACCAGGATCGACCACGACTGCCTTCTGCCACTACGCGCTACCCCCGTGCACGATTTTTTCTTTGTGATTCGTCCAAGGAGACCGACATGGAAAACCCCGAGAAATCCAAGCCGAAGAAGGAGGAGTCCCTTTGCTCGCTCCTGGATCAAACGCCGCTACCGGGGCCAAGCTACACGAACTCGAATCAAGATTCAAGAACAAGAAAATTAAAATCGGATTTTTTTCCACAGTAACATCCATCGACCATCATCGATCTGTCCATCGAGACATTCGCAGCTGGGATCAGCTCGTATCTCCACACCGACATCAGTGCCTACTCTACTCGTCGTGACATCGACCTCCCGTCCCGGGCGGAGGTCTTGGCTTCTCATACTACCTACACACTGCACAAAACTTGTTCATGGGTGGCCACCTTGATGATCTCCACTCCTCTTCCATCTCCAAAAAAATACAACTTCCAAGCACATCCCATCGCCCAAACAACTCGAACACATATCCGAGGATTCGAGCTCCAAAATCACACAAATCCACAAGAAAATTGTTGCAGGCACTATCATCAATCATCGTTTCGTACCACGATGCCAAAACGCCAGCTCCAAACTCGTAACACCCAGCCACACCGGCCATCGCTCCTCCGTCTCCATGGACGGCCACCAGCAAAATCCAACGACGACGAATCCAGACGGCAGCAACTCCACCTGCACACACGACGAAGACGAAGACGACGACGACTTCTTCCTCCAATGCACACACCCGCCCTATCCACCACCACCACCGCCTCCTCCCGCACGAAACTACCGAATCCCACGAGAAAAATCAGGATCGCGTATTTGGTTAGTACCACCAAGTCGTGCTCTACTCCTCCTTCCTCCTAGGACTTTGGGAGCCCATTAGAACACACAAAGAACAAGCGCCTCGGCCGAACCCTCAAAAAAATTCCCGAAACCGATTCCTCCTCTTTCTCATCTCGCTGCGCGCATCTCCGTACAAGATTTCTCCCTTCCCTTCCCTTCCGCCGTCTCCGCGACGGCTCGTGGGGAGGGAGAGGAATTCCCCCGCTTATCCGATTCGCCGCCGCGAGGGCAAGATTAGGGTTTGCGGGGTGGCCGAATTCGGCCGCGATCTCGCCGCCGGGTCGGTGAATTCGGGCGGGGCGCAAGGGTTCGTCTGGGTAGGATGATCTTTAAGCGGAGCCAGCGGTCGGAGATCCTCTCCCTCAAGCGCTGCAATGCCGGGGGCGGGGAGGACGGCGGCGGCCGCCCGCCGAAGAGGCAGAAGGGTGACGAGTTCTTCCCCGTCGAGCTGCTCGGCCACGTGCCGGCCTCCGGTATCCCCTACGCCACCGTCGGCTTCCGCTGGTGCGAGGAGCCCGAGGTTGCCTCGCCGGCCGGCGCTGAGGCCGCCGCCACGGGCCCACCTGTCGTTCGCACGTCGCGCGGCCGTGCCCTCGTGCTGCCTTCGCGGTACAGTGACTCGGTGCTCATAGACCCCTTGAAGAAGGAGAAGCCGGTCAAGCCGCCTGCACCTGCCAAGGTCATTCCCAAAACCAAGGTGCCACAGCGTAAAATTGCAATCTTGGATAGGTGTTCCTCATTGTCAGAGGTGGATGAGGAAGAGGAGACAGAGCGTTACCGAGCTTGCCAGAATTTTGTTGACTCCAGGAAGTACTCCATGTCCCTCAGCACTCTCACCTCCTTACACGACGAGCCGTACAACGGTTACGATAGAAGGGAGCTAGTGCGATATGAGGAAGAAGAAGATGAGGAGGAAGAAAAAGAGGATCAGAAGGAGCTCCTCCATTGGAGCAAAGAGTTTCTGTATGGCGACATTGTGTGGGCACGGCTCGGTAAGCGGCAGCCAGTGTGGCCAGGAGTTGTTGTTGACCCAGCTCGGCAGGCTGCGCCGGAGGCAATGCCGCCCCAGCCACGCGGGGATGCAGTGCTTTGCGTGATGCTGTTCGGCTGGTGCGCAGAGTTTGACGACGAGAAGGTACATTTTAATTACTGCTTTGTTAGGAATGACTCACTTGAATTGATGCAACTTCTCATTTGAGCTATGTTTTGCTGAATAATTATTTTGATGATGTGCTGGATTGCAGAAGTACGTCTGGGCAAGGCAAGGGGGGATATTTCCTTTTGTGGATTATATTGACCAGTAAGTACTAGTAATTCACTAAAGTTAACTTAATATTTCATTTAAAATGCCGCAAACTCATATCTGGAAGGGATTTTAATCGGTAAGAAGTAGAAGTAATTGTGCCATGCTATAGAATAGCACTCACACGTGTGCTAAGAAATAGCTGTTTTTCCCTTTCAGATTTCAAGGGCAGACTGATCTAAGCAGTTGCAAACCTGGTGATTTCCAGAGGGCACTAGAAGAGGCTTTTTTGGCTGATCAGGGGTTCTCAGAAGTGCCGATGGATGACAGCTCAGCAGGGAAGCCTGTTGTGTGCCAATCTTTTCTGGACGAATTAGAAGAAGTGACTGGCTCAAATGAGCTGGAGGGCCAGGCACAAATTAAGGCAAGTTGATGTTTTTTTCAGTCTGAGGCACAACTAAGGAAATTCGTATGCACAGGAAGTTTCAGAAATTTACCGATATTTTAGGTTCAATCTTCTGTTGTTTGTCTGCTGGCTTCGCTTAGAAAGTTTTAGTGTTCTATCTACGCATTAATTTTAGGTATATGGTTCAGGTCTATCTGCATAATCTTCTAAGAAACCAAACCTAGCAAATATAGTACTGTATGCATATAAGCAAAATGATAACATTCAGAATGTTTATCTATTGCGGAGTACCAATGTTATTTAACTTACTAGCCCTGGATGGCTTAACTTCTAGGTCAGTTGATGACTTACTATTGTTAATATCGCCATAACACTTCAGTGTTTTTCATGTACTATGATATCATAAGCAGAACAGAACTGCAACTACTGCAGCTATCATACGTTGCCCCAATAGACTAATTATATTTTTGCGTATTCGTGTTACACAGCGCTATAATGGAGGATTACAGTGTGAAAGTTGTGGAAATTGCTTTCCAAACAAAGAGTCAAACAAGTTGGTGTATGTTATGGAGCAACTTGCGTGCAAACATTGTGCTAGGGTATGTATCGGCAAACCTACTTCATGCGGAGTGTCTCGTCCTTGTGCCTTACACTAGTTCCTGTATCTGCAGATTTTTAGATCAAAGGCGTACTGTGGGATATGCATGAAAAGTTGGCAACATAAATGTGGCCGAAGATGGGTAAGACATACTGTACCTATTTAGGCATTTTTTTTGTATGTTTCCAACCCTGCATCTAAAGATGGGAGGTGATTAACCAGGTTTGCTGTCGTGGTTGTGAAAGTTGGATTCATGCGGAATGTGACAAAAAGTGCAGCAACCTAAAGGTTTCCCTTTTCTCATAATTGTCCTGGGTGCATTAGTAATTTACCAACGCTAACATGCTCAATTTAATGCTATAGGATCTAGTGGACAAAAGTTACGTCTGCCTTTACTGTAGGGTTAGAAATAACTCAAATCTGTTCGGCAAGAAGACAAACTCTCCTGATGATAGGTGAGTTAGAAGGCTAGAACCACATGTTTATGCTACAACTCCATATTTTAAACATATATTACCACTCAAGAGTAACATTTATAATACGATTTTGAAACAGAAAAGATAGTTCTACACAGAAAGGAAGGAAGCCTGACAGAGTTGCGGTAGTTTGTTTTGCTATGGAAGGAACTTACCTACCAAATCTTGAACTGTAAGCACCACTTATCTGAATTTCTTAGTAACGTTATTCCTACTTGTGAATGGCACGGCATACTGCACCACCCTAGTTATTTTTCACTTTTTCAGTTTGTCTCACAATTATTATTATTATTATTATTATTATTATTATTGTTGTTGTTGTTATTCAGTGAGATTGTTGATTGCTTTTTTTTTGTTGAACTTATATTTCCGCTTGGTCTTTTTCATTGTTTATGTTATTTTCATTTGTCTGCATGTAACTCTGATGTTTATTTTTTATATATATCTGAACGTATTTATGATGATTTTTCATTTTACAGGATTTCTTGCCATTGTGCCCCTTGTAAGGGACAAAAGTTTTTGTTCAATGAATGGGAGAGACACGCTGGCGTCAGAAGTAAAAATTGGAAGTCTAGTATCAAAATGAAGGGTACTCTGATGCCATTTGGAAAATGGGTTCGTGCAATAACCACAACATATTTTTGTTTCAACCTTTTCCACCGCACATATAGATGCTGTTAATTCATGTCCTATGTATTGTAGTGTTGTAGTTTATGCTTCTGTTTGCCTTATTTTACAGATTGATCAACATCAACCAAGTGTGGGTTCCACATATCCTTCAAAACGCTCCTCTCAGAAACTGAAGAAACAGCAGTTACTTGATTTGTTAAATGGTAACCAGGCATTTATTTGGTTGCCTCTGGTATTAGAAGATCTGTCTCCAAGGGATTAGAACTGATGAACTTTGGATTTGATATTTTTACAGAACCTTATGATCCTGTACATGCAAGATGGACAACCGAAAGGTGTGCAGTATGTAGATGGGTTGAAGACTGGGATTACAATAAAATTGTGATTTGTAACAGGTAATTAAGTTTGTGTTGCTCACTCTTAAAACAAAACTTGTGTTGCTCACAATGTTTATCTTTGATGCGATCAAATTCTGCAATTAACAACATTCACGTTCAGATGCCAGATAGCTGTTCACCAGGAGTGCTATGGTGTGAGCGGTAAGCAAGACTTTACCGCATGGGTTTGTAGGGCTTGTGAAACACCTGAACAAAAGAGGGAGTGCTGCCTATGCCCTGTAAAAGGTATGTACCTGTTACGTCAACTTACATCCTCTTATTTGTGAACTCTTAGTTTTTCCTTTCAGTATTAACTGCGCGAATTAGATACATAACAGATAATTCATTGGTACGGCTATTAATATTGATACTAGGTCTCTTGCTAAATAACTGTACTGATAGCAGATGCTCAGTAAAATAAGTTTGTCAAATCTTACTCTCTAAAAGTTTGTCAAATCTTATATCTGAAAATCAAGTTGGGATATTCTGTTTGATTGAGCATTCTGGTAATCATTAACCTGTTTATTACTGATTTCAACACTTTTTGTAGGTGGTGCGTTGAAGCCGACAAATGTTGATAACCTGTGGGTACACGTGACATGCGCATGGTTTCAACCACAGGTGGCATTTGCTAGTGATGAGCTTATGGAACCTGCTATTGGAATATTGAGCCTCGCACCTTTGCTATTTATGAAGGTTATATATGTTGATGCTATAGTTTTAAGTACATGTCATATATTTAACTACATTGATCTTATTACGCTCCATCCTTGTCCGTTGCTCCAGATGTGCGTCATTTGCAGGCAAATACATGGTTCTTGTACACAATGCTACAGGTGCTCGACTTATTACCATGCCACCTGTGCATCAAGGGCAGGCTATCGAATGGAGGTACAACTAATACTGATTGCTGCCAGCATATTTCTTGATGAAAGAAAAGTTTGCAACTTTCATTTCTTTTGCGTGAATCTCATGTTTTTTAAGGCAGCTGAACTTTGGTATTCAATGTGTGCAGCTGCAATGCTTGGAAAAAAATGGCAAACAGACAACAAAAAAGATTTCATATTGCGCTCATCATCGGTAAGTTTTAATGAGTGGAAGCAACCACAAAGTCATAATTTGCTCCCATCATTTTGTGCACCATATTGTCTTTACCAGCTGAGAAGTCTTTCAAAGTAATATTTTTTTTTCTGTTTTACTGAAAGTTGGTGTCTCGGTTACTTATGTGCAGGAGACCTAACCCTGATAATGTTTTGATAATTCAAACTCCTGCTGGAACTTTCTCTTCAAAAAGGCTTGTTCAGAGTAGTGTTACTGTAGCTGCTTCAAGACTGATTAGGAAAGATCTTCCCAAGGATTCAGCAACCAAAGTTGAAACGACAGAGAATTTGTGTTCTGCAAGATGTCGGGTTTATGCTAAGAAAGAGTTAAAGGTATGGCTGTATATTAGATTATATATGTTCTGACCATTTTCTAACAGAATGCCTTACTTTACAGTTGAAAGAATAATTGATGCAACTTTATGTTAGCCACAATACTTACATCTAGCATGGTAACAGAAGAACTCTTGGCGATAAAGTTCGCAAAAGTACTTGTTTATTCTAAGGATATGGTGATTATAATTTCATGCTAATGCTAGTGTTAGTCAAGAATGAGCGACTAGGTTCACTAGAAGATAACAATAGTAGTGAACTTTTCTGTGTTACTACCACAAAGTTTTTGGTTGCTATTCTCTGTTGTGCTGCACTGTGGAATCTAGTTAGCTGAAGGACTTCTAATATTTCCATTTTCCAACCAACTGTTACCTCTGACAAAAAAAATCTTTCAGCAATTTGTTACATTAAAAAATAGAGCATGACATGTTGCATATGCTTTGGTGAACTTGCAAGATACCTTGGAGGCTTGGACATTTTGTTCATTTAGCTGGAGACGGGTATTAGTTAGAAGTCAATGTGGCGATTTAGCCAAAGGTTATCAAAGACAACGTGTTGATGATATCTAGAGTTTGTAGTTGTTAGGGTTGAGTTCCTTTGAAATGTCAGAGGGAAATGGTGAGATTCTGGCTTTCAGTCTTATAGCGGATTGGCAACGCAATAACTCATCCTCATTCGATATGAGGGAAGAGACCCTGATGTGTGCGTGGTTTGAGGGAAGCAAAAACTTTTGTTCAAAAGAGTACATGCAACAGCCTCATGTATTTGCTTGGCTGAACTAAACTTCTAGCTACTCAACCTCTAGCTATCCTCTTTTCATAGTTGCACCCATATGGAGCACATAAGTACAAGGTATCCAACTTTATTTGCTGATTACTTTCTCTAATCCCAATGTGTCCTACTGGCCAGACTGGCTGGACTCGACTCGGTTTAGGACTCCTAGCCCATGCCCCTGTTGCTACTCACATGCCGCTCCTACTGATTATCTGCCTGGTGCTTCTGCTGCACTCACTGCATTTCCGTTATTTTTACAAACTGGCGATGCATGACTAAGGCCATAGCGAAACTGATATGTGCGACCACAAATGGAGTCCATGAAATACCCAGTCTAGCCGTAATGCAAGTTCCTGGCTGCAGATTAATGCTCTTACACCTTAATTCACAACTTGCGGATAACCTTGTCACTTGCACTTCAATTCCTTAAAGAGAATTATACATTTGTATTAATTTTAGTGATGTTTAGGATTTGCTCATATGGCGTTACTTAATAGGTAGTGCTCTAGCCAGTTGTCCTCAAAAGTATAAATGCTGTTGCTGGTTGAGTTCTTGTATTGATAACCTATTTGTTGTGCACCTGATTGAAGTTTTATTGGGATGCAGAGATCTCGGGAGGCAGCAATGGCACACCGTGTAAGGGGATATTGTCAACATCGCTGGGATGAAATTGACAGTCTGAATCCACCTAGGGTAATTTTATTGTGCTTACTGTATGCATGCTTATTCGATAGCTGTTCCAGTCGTTTAGTCATCAAATTTCTTATGAACGGAACTTTGTACTCTGCAGGAAGAGAGGGATCCGGAATCCTTTTCTACTTTCAAGGAACGTCTACTTTATCTGCAGGTTAGTATATGCCTGGCCTTGGCTTTCCCGTGTACCAATTATGTTTATAGTTTAGATCTGATTAATTTCTTCTTATTTCAGAAAACGGAACATAGTAGAGTATGCTTTGGCAGATCAGGAATTCATAGGTGGGGACTTTTTGCTCGTAGGGACATTCAAGAAGGAGAAATGGTAATCCCTCGAACAATATTATATTCTGTTGATTTTTTTTTTCAGAAGTAGGCTGCACTTCAGATTTAGATGTGCTTGATTGTATGACATGACATGGTTCAGCTTGTACTTTATATGTTAGGTTCAGTTTACCTTAGGTCCATTTGTATTTTCTGATACAAGGTTGCTGTGTAAACAACTGGAGCTAATATTTGTTCCCAAATATGCCCCAATTCCCATGTTTGCATTCCGCAATACAGCATGTGGGTCCTAGTTACTGCCATCATTCAATAAATTCCTCATGGTTTGCGGTTTTCATCAGGTTCTTGAGTACCGCGGTGAGCAGGTCAGACGAAGTGTTGCTGATTTGCGGGAAGCACAGTATCGTAGACAAGGAAAAGATTGTTATGTGAGTTCTCTTCCATATCAGTTCACCAGATATATGGTGTGAACTATTTTACAAATGCAATCTATGAAATAATATTATACCTACAAAATATATGCTATTTAGCCATGCCAAATGCTAGATGTATTTCCTGGCGTACAAATGCAATCTATGAAATAATATTATACCTGCAAAATATATGCTATGTAGCCATGCCAAATGCTAGATGTATTTCCTGGCTATCTTATTCCATTGATTTGATCACTATTCAAGCCAATATACACTATATGGAGTACATGCGCCATGTAGTTATGAAATCTGTACAGAAGGTTCCATGTCTGATATTCTTCAGCTTTCATATGCATATCAAAGTAGGCATGGCATTAGAAACATGCGCCATATGCATTACTATGCATTTATGATGACTTATTTCAGTTTCTTCTGATATTTCTTCTAACATAACTACATCTATTCTGTCCCTTTTGCTACACAGCTTTTCAAAATCAGCGAGGAAGTAGTTGTTGATGCCACGGACAAAGGAAACGTGGCACGTCTGATAAATCATTCTGTAAGATCATAAATTACTTCAAATCTACTTAAGATTTGTAAACAGAATGTGTATGTGATGTACTTTTATTTTCATTGCAGTGTACGCCAAATTTCTATGCGAGGATTATGAGCGTGGGGCATGATCAGAGCCGCATTATTCTAATTGCGAAGAGAAATGTTTGTGCCGGTGAAGAGCTAACGTATGTCGTATAGGATTTTTCCTCATATTTGCAGATGGTCTCAGGAAATTATGAGAATGATTAATCTTTGTTATCTGCAAGGAGGCTAATCATGTTTTGTATTGTGTTTATTTTCTAGGTATGATTACCTTTTCGACCCTGATGAGGCTGATGATTGCAAAGTTCCTTGCCTATGCCAGACTGCTGACTGTCGCAAATTCATGAACTAATTTAGAGTAGATATCAATGGGCCATTGCCATAGGTTTTCTCTTTTTCATTTACATTTTCTTGGTTCTTTGGTGATAAGCGGTATATATTTACTCGTTTCCCCCCGCTCCCCTGCAATTTTTCCTCTAGTTTGTAGAAATAAGTCTAGTCAGCTCGAAAGTGAGCTTCCATCCCTGTAAATGCTACTAATGTCTCAGTTACAATCATTTTTTATAGTCCCTATTTTGATTCCGTTTTGATAAATACCACCCACTTGTCATGTCTCCGTAACAGTAGAAGTTGGCAATGATAGATGAATGGAATGGAGTAATGAATCGAGTATTCTTTCCATCTATGAATTTATACAAGCAGAAGGGGTGCCTCAATGGAGAAGGGGCGCTTGCACGGGGAACTTTGTCCGTATGTCATGGTTTTAATCTTATTCCAAAAACTCAAAAAGCAAAAAAAACTCATAAGTTTTACTTGCTTTAAAAATCCTAGTGTGGAAAATAGGAGATATGACATATAATCGTCAGGCAATATTGTGTCTGAAAAGTTTTGATGAGAACCTCGGAAGTAGACTCACAGAGGAAAAAGAGCCCCGGTCTTCCTCCAGGCCGAAGTGGAAGGAGAAATCCGCCAGGAAAAACACCTCAACGCAACTCGACCAAGCAGGACTGGGCACTGTGCCTCCAGTGCTCTGCCACCAGCGAGTCCGGCGACACAGGCGGAGGCAGAAAGTTCACCGTCGCCACAAGCGCACAACCTCGTTACATCCTCTCGAACACCGTCATGACGTGGGTATGAGGGGCAATATGCCCCTCCTACGGCCTCAGATCCGGCTCACCGCGCTGGAACACCTTCTCTGGGAAGCTCAAATTTCAGGATTTGGTACGTAAGGGCATCTCCAGTCGTTCGCCCCCCAGGTTTCGGTGCGGCGCCTTTTTGCGTTTGCGCCGGCGCAATCTGGGACTTGGGGGGGGGGGGGGGGGGGGGGCGATCTTTCCACTCGTTTCGGCCCCCAGGAAAACACAAACAAACATAATTCAAACTTATCATTCCCGCCCCAAAAACAGCCCGAGTTCGGCGATCGAAATAGCCACAGTTGGGCGATCATACAAAAAAGCCATATAGTTCGGCGAATGGATCAAGCCACAGTTCGGCGATCTGGTGAAATGGCCACATTCGGCATGCTGCTGATACGCAGATCAGATCAGGCGGTCGCCGGCGACACCTCGGCAACCTCGGCGTCATCGTCGAGCTCGATGGGCGTGGTCGTCGAGCAGGGTCAGAGGCTGGAGTGGCGGTAGGCTCGGTGCTCGGCGGCGGCGTCATCGTGTCGGCTGGACTGGCCGAGCTCGTGTCGGCTGGACTGGCCGAGCTTGTGTCGCCTGGAGTGGTGGAACTCGGAGTCGAAGTCGCCGTCGGGGTCGCGTCCGGGACGATCTGGCCGAGAATCACGCGCCGCTGCGCCATGAACCACACCCTGATCTCGGGCTCCATCGTGTCCGGGTCGCCTCCCATGAGGAACGCGAGATCGTTGTTACTCTTCTTCGCCTCGGTGTTGGTCCTGAGGAGGTCGAGCTTGATGCCCTGGTTGGTCATGAGCGCCTTTCACCTTGTCTCGGCCTTCCCCTCTCTCGCCGCGGCGTGGGTCTGAACGTCGGCGATGCAGGTGTCGATGGACGCTTGCAACTTTGTCGCCGCTGGCGTCGCGTCTCTCGCCGCCTTGGATTTCTTGTGGCCATCAGGGCGCCCATCTGACGCACCGGCCGCCGGCGCGTCCGGGACGTACGCCTTGCCCTTGCTTGCGCCCACTTCTCGCACCCCTCGATGACGATGAAGACATGGAGGAACTTGAAGTCCATCTTCTCGTCGTTGCGGAACGCCTCGAGCATCCGGACCATCTACATGTCATAACGGCCGGAATGAGCAAACCGGCGATGCAAAAAAGGAAATCACGACGGCAAGGCTCACCTCCATCTCGTAGTTGGCGCCGCTCTGGGGCCGGGCGGCGACCTCCTATTGAATGCCATGCCATTTGTTGCAAGCCTGCTGGATGTTCGCCCAATGGTTCACCATGGCCTTCTCGCCGCGCGGAGTGACGCACACGGCGTACTCGGGATCAATGATCCGGCGCTCGTCGTATGCCGTCTTGACCCTCTTCCAGTAGTTGTCGCAGTTCTGGTTGGCGCCGACGATCGCGTGCAGGCTGACCGTCTTCCATGCTTCGGTGAGGAGAACATCTTCCTTCGCCGTCCACTTTGAAAGTGCATGTGTTGCCCCATGCGTGGTTTTGGTAATTAATGACAATCCTTATGGACTAATGTTTGCATTGAGATATACTTGTAGATCTTGTCCATAGGAAATGATTGGAATTCATGTGTTGGACTCTAGAAGATGACATGATGACCAATGCTCTATTCAAGGGTTTATATGAAGAATGGTCATGTGTAGAGTTGAGCTTATTACAAGTATGGCTTGGAAAAGAAGATTGAGTGAACAATCATGTTTAACCCCAAGCCATCATACATATCAAGAGAAGAAGATGAAGCGCAAGCTCAATATGATGCATCTCGAAGATATCATTTGATTGATGCTTGCAAAGGAGACATGAAGACGGAGCTTAGCGAGACCCTCCCATAATGGTGTATGGGGGAGCTTTTGGAGAAGTCTTCATCAAGCATGTGCTAGCAAGCACAATCAAGAAAGGTGTTCCAACTTGAGAGAGTCAAGATCGTCATCATCGAGCTCAAGTGGAATGCGCAAGGCAAAGGTATGATCTTAATAGGTTTTCTATTTTACCGGTCTCATGTTGTTAGTGGGAGACCGGGTTTTAGGATAGACGGCGTACTATCAAGAGGGGCTCTCAAGTGAGTAACTTGATCGCATCCTTGTGGAGAGCTCAAACCTTTGCATACTTGGCATTTGATCTTTCTTGGTTCTTATGTGGCTTTTCTCCTTGTCGGGTTTTGGTGCTTGTCGTGATCTACATGACAAGCCCAAGTTCACCGAAAACGAATTTCGTATGGAAAACTTGTTGCGTTTTCGGTTTTGGAGGTTTGCCGGTTATTCCTTTTTAGAGAGGTTTTACCTTTCTCCATTTGGTTTTATCTTCCATTGTTGGACTATGATGTTTCTCTACATGATCTTGTAAAGCTCTTCGTTGCGATTCCAACGAGCCAAAGATCATCGAAAACGGAGTTCGGATGCTCAAGATATCGTCGTTTTCGTGTTGACGTTTCGGCAGTTTTGTGTAGGCCGGAAACTCCGGTGTAAACACACCGGATACTCCGGCCCGGACCAGGAAACTCGCATTTGTTCAGCCCCTGGTCTAGGCCGGAAACTCCGGCCTTTGGTCCAAAGTCTCCGGTCCAGACCGGAGTTTCCGGTCCAGGCCGGAGTCTCCGGTGCAAAGTTGTCTGCAACGGCTAGTTTTCTGGGAGGGGTATAAATACCCCTCCACCTACCTCCAGCTAGTAGAGCTCGCCCTGATTTCTCTCTCCTCCATTGTTGCAAGCTCATTTCTTTGATATCTCCCAATCCCTCCACCCAAACTCTTTGATCTTTGGAGGATTGAAGGAGAAGACCTAGATCTACATTTCCACCAATCAATATCTCCTCTAAGTGAGGGGAACCTAGTGGATCTAGTTCTTGGAGTTCTTGTGTGGTTCTCCTCTTTGTTCTTCCTCTCTTATTCCCCCATAAGCATTTGTTGCTTTGTTGGAATTTGAGAGTGAAGGATTTGAGCACTTGTGCTCTTGCCTTTTGCATTTGGTGCATCGGTGTGCTCTCCACGAGGATTCGTGGAAGTTGAAAGCGTGTGGACTTGTTACTCTTGGGTCCTTGGACCCTAGACGCCTTTGTGGTGGTTGGACCCTTGTGTGGTCACTTGAAGCCATTCGGGAGCCCCCAATCCATTGTGGGTTGTGCCTCGGATTGTTGTTGAAAGCCGTTCGGGAGCCCCCAATCCCTTTGTGGGTTGTGCCTCAGATTGTTGTTGAAAGGCTCCGGATTCCGCCTCGAAGGAATACCGATAGTGGAAGGTGAACCAAACCTTTGTGGTGCGGTTCATCGGAGAAGAGGGTGAAACCTTTGTGGTTGTTGAACCGTTGTGTCGGTTCACACCTCTCCAACGAGACGTACTCCCTTTCAAGGAGGAACTCGGGAATACTTCCTCGTCTCCGCGTGCTTCGGTTATTTCTATACCCGAGCTCTTTACTTATGCACTTTACATTGTGATAGCCTTCGTGCTTGAAGTATTCTATATTGCTATCACCTTGTTGCTTGTCTTGCTTAGCATAAGTTGTTGGTGCACATAGGTGAGCCTAGTTTATTTAGGTTGTTGGCTTGTTAATTTAAACACCTAGTTTTATTCCGCAATTAGCAAGCCTAAACCGGAAAAGTTTTAATCGCCTATTCACCCCCCTCTAGGCGACATCCTTGTCCATTCACACTTGATCCGAGGCTCGACGGGAGGCTTCGGCACCTTCGGCGCCTTCTTGGGCCGACGACCGCTCGCGTCGTCTCCGTTGGCCGGCGGCACCCCTCCTTCGTCCACGACCTCCTGCTCGGCCCCGGCTTCCTCAGCCGCCGCCGTGCCGCCACCAGCGCCGCCACCAAAGCCGCCCGAGCCGCCTTCTCCTCCGCCGGACTCCCCGCCGCCTTGTGAGAAAAATTCCCCACCTTGCGAGAGGAAGCCCGGGCATGCCGCCGTCACCATCGAGCCGGTGGTGATGATCTCTTCCATGAAGGACTCGGGGTGCATTCCGCCGAACAGGAGGCGGGGATCCTGCTGAGGGGCGAAAGGGAGCGCGCGGCGAAGCGCCGGCGAGGTCGAGTAGCCCGGCGAGTACATCATCGACGGAGGAGGGTGGGAAACGCGACGTTGGGGTTAAAGCCACCATGGGGGTCAGCGTCGGCGTACCCAGGGGAGGAGTAGTGGTGCGGGGACGCGCTCCAGCGCGGCGACGGGGATGGAGAGTAGCCGGTTGGCGAGGCGACGACGCTGGTTTGAGCGGCCCATCCGGCGAACTGGGGATGAGGAGGGAAGCCGACCCTCAGCTTGCCCGGCGGCGTCGGGGCCGCAGAAGCAGCCGGTTCCTCCACCGCCATCTCCACCGCCTCCTCCTCTTCCTCCTCTTCTTCTTCGGCGGCAGCCTCGGCCAGGCCCTCGGCCAAGCGCTTGGCACGCAGCACCCTCTCCCTCGCCCACCGGTGCATGTTCTCGGACTTCCGGCGCGCCCCGTCGGCGATTCACGTGGCGTTGGTCATGCCCGGAGGCCTCTTCTTCGGTGCCCTTGGCTTCCTCGACTTCTTCACCTCCAAGGCAGCGGGGAGCGCGGCTGGGGCGGCGACGATGCGGGGGGCGGTGAATTTGGTGGGCGCTATGGCGGGCAGATCTGAGGGGAACTGGCGGGATTGGCCGGCAGGGAGGGTATATGTGGGGAGAAAAACGGAGGGAAAGAGCAAAAGTATGGAGGGAAGGGCCAAAATATGGAGAGAAATTGCCGTGGCTCGCCGACAGATCTGGCCCACAGACGCCTTTTGCCCCCCCAAGCGAACCCCGGCGTTGGGTTTAGCTTGGGTGCGCCGGCGCAAAACGGCGCAAAGCGGCGCTAAATGAGATTCTGGGGGACGACTGGTAGAAAACGACGCAAAACGGCGCTAAAAGGCCTCCTGGGGGGGCGCTAGGGGGACGGCTGGAGATGCCCTAAGGGTTCCTGCCTGATTTTGGACATGGGAATTTTGACATAACCATTGGTTTGGCTGCAACATGTAGCCAGTGGCGTTTTTCCAAATTAGTCCAACGGGAGAAACTATAGGGGTTTTATGAAAATAAACGCTCCAAAAGGCCTATCACATGCCTACTTAACGGCTCCAGCAGCAGCGCCGTCACGCAGTGACTACCGTGCACACTCCAGCAGCAGCAGGGGTTTTATGAAATTGATGACCCAGTTTTGGCAAAATGCGACTTTGTGACAAATGCGCACATGCGAGACAACTTGATAGACCGCGGATTCGTTTAACTCAATCCAAAAACTGCCTTTTTGAACAAGACAACATCACTTGTAAAGATTATCGAGGAATCTCCGGTTTGTAAAACAATTGGTCTATTCAATAAGGTTGTTCCTCTCCCTGGTATATGTGTGTATCATCAATATCAAATAATAACAGAAGAACCAGTGCCTAGCAACTAGTTAACGTTTTCTGGTCCCAGATTGGGACAGGTAGAAATTTTGAAAATGTCCGGACACGGCTGGATAGGAAAGACTCGCAGATCAAGGTTTTACCGTTCCATGCTGCACTGGACCAGGCGAAACGCATCGCAAACATGAAAGGTTCCTGAAGAAACATCCTACTGGCTCGATGTTCGTCGTGTGCAGGCAAGGCTTTCATGTTCGCCGTGGTCAAGCAGGTGTCCCTAGCCAGGATCCCAGGGGGATGGATGAAGAGAAACCTCAAGAGGCACCCACAGCACGATGTGCCCCGTGCTTCTAGAAGACAACACTAGTTTTCGCAGGAGTATATAAGCACTGTCGCATCCAGGATCCGTAAAACCTTTTTCTGCTGATCATCACTCATCAGCATGTAGATAATGTGTTCGACGAGAAGTGCAAGACATTTAACATTCAGAATAAGTGTAAAGCATTCATGTTCAGCTTCAGTAGTGGCACCTTGCTGTTGGTGGCAGATTCATACGGGCATACAGATACAATACTGAATGCACACATCAAACTGAACTTGTTAATGCCGCTGTGTTGATAAGTTCAGGAAGATGTGGAAAGCAGAAGAAACATGGAGTTGCTGCATGCAGATCGATCGACGGGTTGTTCTCCTTGCCTGAACTGAAGATGTTGTGGAACAGCTAGCTGAAGCAGATGAGACGAAAGGGAATTGACGAACTCCACGACTGGCGGATGTGGAAGAGCTGGAGCTGGGCGTTGTGGAGAACGGCGCGGGTCTGCTCGTTGGCGGCGTCGCGGGCGCGCAGCTCCCTGATCTCCTCCTCCCACTTCTCCACCCTCTCCTTGTGAATCCTGCAATTTCCGCACGTCGATACACAAACAGCAGATGAGTGAGCAGCCAACAAAGAGCAGATGATATGATGCTGCTTGCATTGCTGCGGCAAGGATTATTTTGTTTCTTACGTGCAGAGGCGGTCCTCGAAGTCGGCGACGAGGTCCTTGAACATGGCGCGCCCGGACTCCAGCATCTCCGACACCTGCGAGGCCAGCCAACATGCATTCATGTCACCTCACTTGTCCGGCCATCACATTCACATCAAAGGTTGGCTACAAAGGTGGGCTACTGGGCTAGGTGTGGGAGGGAGGATGAAGAGGAGGACCTTGCGGGTGAAGTTGTCGATGGCGAGGAGGATGCGCTGGACGTTCTCCTCCGTCTCCGCTGAACCCACCACCTCAGCCTCCGACGCCGTCACCATGGCCATCTCCTCCCCGTCCATCTCCGTCGCGGCCGTGCTCACGGCGACCGCGGAGGACGCCGCCGCTCCCCCTCCTGCGCTCTCCTGGCTCCCGGCGTCGCCATCGTTGCTCTGCACAAACGCGTGTGGAAAGCTTTTAATTACTCGCAAACTAGATCGAGTTAGTCGAAATATAGCTACTTCATTCAAGATAATACCTGAATTAAATTCCACATATCACGAGTAGTTCCTGATGTATGGAGCGAAAATCTGAAGCGGAAATCGCAAAGTGCAAGGCTTCCACTACTACTAACCCGAAACCCAAATCAAGCCACCCCATTTAATCAAATCGATCAGCGTGAATTGTGAAATTCCGAGCACGTACGAAATGGAAGCCCCGATTCGTCTCGAACGCGCTCCATCAGAAGCCACATCCACCAAAAATCGCGAGGCTGCACCGCTGCAGTCGAATTCCAAATCCCCCAAAGGCCCAAACCAAATCGAAATGTAACTACCTCTGGCCGCCGGTGAGGATCGGGGCGTGAGTTCAACCTAGATAACTTGTGGAGGAAGAAGATCACAGCAGAAAAGAAGATCGAACACGAGAGAGAGACGAGAGAACTCAGTTCATTCATTAGCTAGTTCTCACAGTACGATCCACGCCGTTATAACCATCGGCAACGCACACCACAACATGGTCATGGGCTGTAACCCACGCCGACCCAATACCGGCCCACATGGCCCACTCTAGCGACAACGCCCTCCTCACTCTGTATGTTGCCAGGTGACACTGCAGGTGTTACATCACCCCCTCCTGAAGAAATTGCTTGGGAAGCCAGGTGACACTGCAGGTGTTACATCATCCCCTCCTGAAGAAATTGCTTGTCCCAAGCAATTGCATTTGGGAATTTGTGCTTGCAGACATAGAAATCTTCCCAGTTCGCTGAAGAAGCCGGAATGCCCTTCCACTTGATGAGGACTTGAGGAACTGCCGTGTTACCTTTCTTCACCAATCGCCGCTCCAGCACTTGTTCTGGTTCAGTGTCTTGAGTGTTAAGTTCAGGAATTGGTAGTTCTGCGAACACTGGAGTGAAGTCAGGAGTGTAGCTTTTAAGCTGAGATACATGGAATACTGGATGCACTAGACTGTGCTGTGGTAATTCCAACTTGTATGCAACAGAACCAATACGCTCCAGAACTCGAAATGGACCAAAAAAATTGAATGCCAGTTTGGGACATGGCCTGTTCACCACTGAAGACTGATAACACTTCTCAGTACGATGTTTATCAGCTTGAACCTTCATTCTGTTTTGTGCATTTGCTAAATGTTGTTTCAAGCGTTCCAGCTGGGCTTGCCTCTCCTGTAACATAATGCCAACATCTGTTTCAATTTCATCACTCATTATGGGTAGAGCAGCAAAGTTGGGTTCAGTTCATAGACAGCACGAAAAGGAGAGCACCCAATGGCAGAGTGATATGTCGAATTGTACCACAGTTCTGCCAGGCCATTTGCGCCATTTTTTTGGATCCTCATGTACCACACACCGCAAGAACATCTCCAAGCATTGATTTACTCGTTCCGTTTGTCCATCCATCCGTCTGCGGATGATAAGCTGTCAAGAAATGCAACTTAGTGCCCAAGGCTTTGAATAACTCCTTCCATAGATGATTTGTGAATATCTTGTCTCGGTCAGACACTATGGATACTGGTTGGCTGTGCAATTTTACCACTGAATCCAAGAAGGCCTGCGCGACAGTTGCAGCCGTGAACGGATGTTTCAGGGGAATGAAATGGGCGTACTTAGACAGGCGGTCTACCACCACCATGATCACATTGAAACCCTGGGACATCGGGAGACCTTCAATAAAGTCCATAGTTAACTCTTGCCAATTGCCTTTAGGAATTGGTAGCGGTTGCAGAAGGCCTGCTGGACTTGTATGATCATGCTTTGCTTGTTGGCATACAGTGCACTGCTTCACAAAGTTTTCCACTGCAGTTTTCAGTCCTGCCCACACAAAGAGTTTCTTTAGTTTGAGATAGGTTGGTAAAACGCCTGAATGTCCCCCAATTGCACTTGAATGAAAAGCATTTATCAATTTAGTTTGTAGTGCTGAATTTTCTCCAATCCAGATTCGCCCTTTTTGTCGAATAATGCCCTGGCGCAACTCATAGCCATGCTCATCTGGACTGCATATTGCCAGTGCTTGTAGTTTCTGCTGTGCTACATGATCTGTGGCATATGTATTGAGTACTTCTTGGAGCCAAGTCGGCTGGGCCATTGAAATAGCATTGACCACTAGTGTATGAGCTACCCGAGATAAAGAGTCAGCCACATTATTCTCACTGCCTTTCTTGTAAATGATTTTGAACTGAAGTCCCATCAGTCTAGCCATTGCTTTCCTTTGCAGAGGAGATTGTAAGACTTGATCATCCAAAAATGTTAGGCTCCGATGATCAGTCCGAATTATAAATTCTCCACGCTGCAAATATGGCCTCCAACGTTGCACTGCCATAATCAGGGCAATCAACTCTTTTTCATAAATGGACAGTGTCTGATGTTTCTGTCCCAGAGCTTTGCTCAGAGCCTCAGATATGCCAGGGGTTTGCCCTCCTGCATTAAGACAGCCCCTACGCCAGGTCACACGCATCCGTTTCCAATACAAACTGCTTTGTGAAATCAGCAGTTGTAACACTGGTGTTGATGACATAGCTTGCTTGAGTTTATCGAATGCCTTCTGAGCTTCAGGAGTCCATTCAAACACCTTCTTTTTAAGGAGATTTGTCAGCGCTCGTGCAATGATGCCATACAACTCTACAAACTTCCTGTAGTAGCCTGTGAACCCAAAAATGCTCCCAACTCAGTGAAATTAGTAGGAATGGGCCATGCTAACATTGCTGCTGTCTTGCTTTGATCAGTGGCTACTCCATCTTTGGACACAATGTGCCCCAAATATTCTAAAGCTGTTTGAGCAAAAGAGCACTTGCTTGTTTTGACAAATAGCTGGTTTTCCTTCAGTAAGGTGAGCACCACTTTTAAATGTTCTGCATGTTCTTCAATGGAGGAGCTGTAGACCAGAATATCATCCATGAAGACTAAGGCGAATTTCCTTAGACAGGGCTTGAGCACTTCGTTCATGACGCACTGAAATGTTGCAGGTGCATTAGATAAGCCAAAAGGCATGACTAAAAAATGATAATGCCCTTGATGAGTTTTGAATGCAGTCTTCTCTTCGTCTTCTGGTCTCATGTGAATCTGGTGATACCCAGCTCGCAAATCAAGTTTAGAAAAGAATTTTGCACCAGCAAGCTCATCCAGTAGCTCATCAATTACTGGCATGGGAAATGTATTTCTGACAGTTAGTTCATTTAAACGCCGATAATCAACGCAAAACCTCCAGGACCCGTCTTTCTTAGGCACGAGCAGGACTGGGGACGCGAAAGGGCTCATAGAGTGGACAATAACTCCCGCTTCCAACATGGCTGTTACTTGACGCTCAATCTCATCCTTATGGAGTGGCGAATAGCGGTAAGGACGTGCATTGAATGGTTCTGCTCCAGGTTTGAGGGCAATGGTGTGGTCATAAGTTCTGACCGGGGGTAAGCCTTGTGGTTCTTGAAAAACATCATCAATTCTTGTAACACTTGCTGAATCTGATCAGGCACATTCCCTGTTTGCTGAACTGTGCTGGATTCAATCAATGCAACAACCCAAATATCATTGCCCTTTGTCCACTTAACTACTCTGTCAATAGGTACTTCAGTTATATTGTTCAATGTTGGAGCAGATAGTCCTTGTAACTTTATTTCCTTGCCCTTGTGCTTGAATTTCAGTATTTTATTTTTGCAATTGCAAAAGATATCACCTTGGAGAGCCAGCCAATCGATGCCTAAGATGGCATCGTAGGCACCCAAAGGTAAGACACGCATGTCATATTCAAATGTTTCACCATGGGTCCACCAAGTCATCTGTTTAACCATGTGATTGCACGCCATGACCTCATTGTTTGCTACACGAACAGATACTTTTGGAATCGATGTTAGTGGGCCAGATCGCAAGGGGCCTGTGTATATATAGCAGCGGAAGTGGAGTGGCGAGCTGTTGGGCTGGGTCTATTGGGCTTCCATAGAACGGGCCCTCTTCAGATTATATTTATTAGTCACAAATTAGTAGTTACAATCAGTAGTTCACCACCGCGAAACCTATACGCCGCCCGTTGGCGCCCCTTAGCGCGAGCGGCGCCTACACGAATTCCTCGCGACGATTTACTGGGCCGGCCCATTACCGCTCCTCAACAGCTAAAAAGAGGATAATAACGCTCCAGCGGGATTCGAACTCAGCGCCTCCTGGTGCAGGTACAAGGAACCTGACCAGTGCGTTTCGCTCATGTCTAGGTTCGTAGATAGTTATTCTTCGTTTTATTTGTTTAGTTTTGGGTTTTTGGGTTTCTTTTTCTCTTTCTTTTTTGTTTTCCATTTTATTCTTTCTTTTTCTATTTTCTTTTCCCGTTTCCTTTTTCTTTTTCTTTTTCTGTTTCTTTTCCCGTTATGTTTTATGTTTTCTTTTTCGGTTTTTGTTTTTCTGTTTCACTTTTTCCTTTTTAAGTTTTAGTTTTCGCTTATTTTGAAAATGTTCTTTTTTGGAAAATCATTATTTTAAAAAATTGGTTCTGATTTTTCGAAAATGGATTCTTTTTTAAAATGGTTCTGAACCCAAAAAATGGTTCCTTTTTTAGAATATGGTTTTGAACAAAAAATGGTTCCGATTTTTCGAAAAAGGTTCCTTTTTGAAAATGGTTCTGAATTTTGAAAATGGTTCCAAACCGAAAAAATGGTTCCGATTTTTTAGAACTGGTTCCTTTTTGAAAATGGTCCCAAACCAAAAAAATTAGTTCCCAATTTAAAATGGTTCCATTTTGAAAATTTAAAATGGTTCCAAATTTAAAAATTGTTCCATTGAAAATGCTTCTAAATCAAAATGGTTTTTTTAAAAATGGTTTCAAAATTAAAAAAGGTTCCAAAATAAAAAATGGTTCCAATTTTAAAAATGTTTTCACATTTTAAAATGGTTTTAAAATTGAAAATGGTTCCAAAATTTAAAAATGGTTCTATTTTTGAAAATGTTTCCAAATTTTAAATTTGTTCCATTTTGAAAATAGTTTAAAATTTAAAAATGGTTCCATTTAAAAATGTTTCAAATTTAAAATGGTTCTATTTTTAAAAATGATTCCAAATTTAAAGTTGAAAAAGTAGAACGTGATTTTTTCTGTTTCGTGATAATGAAAAGTGCATTACTTTAACTAATAGGACCATTTTTCAGAACGCGAAACATAACGACGAGTCGAACCATTTTTCAGAACGCGAACACGAAGGAGAAGCATAGCGCAAAATTCATGTGCCCGGCCCATCTAGCGAATCCTTCAGGCGGCGCGGGTCTTGAGCGACGCTAACAGGCGGCGCTAAGGAGCTCCCGTTCACCACATACAAAATACTGGCGTCTGTTGGGACCTGTTGGGCTCAGTCTATTGGGCGGAGTCACAATCCTTTCTCTCAATATTTTTCAGTAGTTCACCACATACAAAATACTGGCGTCTTAGTATCCGTGCCAAAACCTTATACACCTTATATCAAGAAACGGAAAAGAGTATGCACTTTCCTATATTTTATTTTTTGCAACAACAAGTTTCTAGTAACTCCATATGCAGAGGTATGAGCCAGGATAGTTAGGAACTTATATTAGTGACAAATGACAATTTGGTAACTGTAAGACACGAGCACTTTGCTATTTTGACGAATTTACCTTATTTGTTGTATAAGCATTTTTTGAAGAATACTACGATATTAGTTTCCATAATGATGTGTGTGGGGATTAGACCGCGAGAGTGGAGCACGCGGTATATACCACCATGTTGATGTCGTTGTTAGATGTTGCCATGCTGGAAAAAAGTGTAAATCCACATGTCATAATCTTTCACGGATAAGTATAACACTGCAAGACTCCATGATGTTTACACAATAGCCTTATTCTGTTCCGAATGCATATAGTCGATGCGTCAAAGCATCATAGAAATTTCTTCTCGCTGCACCTTGGGTCGAGAACCGAGTTTTGTTTGTTGCATTTGGTGTTTTCAAATGCGCGTCGGTCGAAACACTTCACTACCGCTGCACAAAACTTGTATGTGCTTTCAATGCATGTAGACTCAGTCAGACGTATGACGCAACTCCATATGCAGGACAAAACATAGCATCAGTTCATCTCTGAATATATTAGAACCCAATCATTCCACGGTGCAATCTTCTTTCAGTTGAAAATAGTCACCTAACAACATGAACAGTGCACATGAAGTCATGAATACATCTTCTTTATACTAAAGCGTCGCCAAAATGGAATTCTACATGTGTTGGATTGTCAGAAAATAGCCTCCGCGTTAGATAGAGATATTCAATTGCGCTTGCGGTTGCTATGAGAAGGATGAGTATCCTGGTTCTCATCAGCATGGATGGCGGTTGACGTGGGCCTACCTTTCGGGTGCCCCACTATGAAAATACCTGGTGCATGCAAGGATTAAAGGGCCCGACCGACGGCCCACTAAGAGACAACACTCGAGGCCCACGAAGGGGCCCAAAGAGGACAAAGTATGCCCCAAGGCAGTTGAAGCTTAAGTCGGTAGATACTTACCTAACATGTAAACCTAATCGGTTGCGAACTCCTGAGGCCCAGTCTCCAATATAAAGGCTGGGAGGGCCGCCGATCTAGGGTACGCTCATACTCCACCACCAAAACCCTAGCGAGATCGACATCTCGCCGGGATCGTCATTGTAACACCTCGATAATATCAATCTCACACAAGCAGGAAGTAGGGTGTTATCCTTTGGAAGACTGAACCTGGGTAAATCGCCCTGCTTGTCAGCCGTGGTAACTACCAGTACTTCATCTTTCTCCCTGTCAGTCAACCTGGGGTACTCGACACCGGGACTTGCCGAGGCCACCCCTCGTCAATTGGCGCCGTCTGTGGGAAAGACAAGTGCTGAAATCATGGTTGCACCGGCTCCATCCGCAATGAAGATCGACGCACCAACCGTCGAGAAGCCGATCCGCTTCGGCTCCTTCGAGTACGACCCTCACCTGCCGACCCACGATCGGTGTACACTGATCTCTACGGAGGTATGTGCCTGTCTTTTGGTAGCATGCAATTCCATGTGAACAAGTGGGGAACTTTTCGATCCTCCAACCTCGCGCCTCCGACGGTCGCGGGACTCGCGTCTTTGTCGACTACGTAGATCGCACCTGCTTCGACTACGTCGACCCTGCCTCCGTCGACTGCGGAGATCGCCCCTGCTTCGACTACATCGACCGCGCCTCCGTCGACTGCGGAGATCGCACCTGCTTCGTCTACATCGACCGCGCCTCTGTGAACTACGGAGATCGCGCCTACATCGGCTACTTCATCTTCATCGCTCGCACAATTGTCAACGCGGACGCCCACTTCGCCATCGACCGCAGCGACAAGCGAAACCCAGTCATGGGAGTTCTGCATCGACTGCAGCATATACCATGTCGCCTGGAGATCGCGCCTACATCGGCTACTTCATCTTCATCGCTCGCACCATCGTCAACTACGACGCCCACTTCGCCATCGACCGCAGCGACAAGCGAAACCCAGTCATGGGAGTTCTGCATCGACTGCGGCATATACCATGTCGCCTCCATCTTTGGCTCCGAGGGCAGCAGCAGCAGCAACGCGCACTCGACTGCGCAATCCTACCCGTCCAAGTCTTCATGGTGGACACGAACAACACAACATGTCGGTGTCCTGGGATAGGGGGCCTCCCGGGAACCCGGCGGAAGGAAACCCGCCCTCGAAAAACAGAAAACATGGCGCCCTCAACCACTGGAAAACCAGGGCTCCCAGGGGTTCGGGACCACCCCGGCGTTCGGAACCCGGGCATGGGCACGCTCCACCCGGAGGGAAGAGAATACCAGAGGCAGGCCACGTGGCGAGAGATTCCTGCGATGCTGCCCAGAGAGGGTAGCTTCGTAGGAAAGGAAGCACAATGGGTGGCCCAGATGGGAGCGGTCACGCATGCTGTGGAGCGCAGACCTGAACATGATGGGACCCGCCGTGCCATCCCATCGTGGGCAGGGACTGAGCGTATCGCGATGACCAAACCCTGGACAAGCTTCGACGTGCCGTCACATCCAGCTCGGCAGGGGAGACGACATGGAGGCCAGCACAGCGGCAGCGGTGACACGAAGAAAAGCGGCGGCTGCCACTTGGGCAGCGGCACGACGCGTGCCCCAACCAGGTGGCCAGCCCTCCTCCCGACCACCTGTGGTGACCCCTTGAAGTATAAAAGGAGGCCCATGGTCGGAAGAGGGAAAGAGAGGACACACCATATGTCGGGGGAATACTTTCTGGATTAACCCGCAGCCCAATGTGACTTACTTTACTCGCATGGACAAAGGCCCACATTGGGAGCAAGCCCGGTATTGAACCGCCATAAGGGAAAGATCTAGAAGACATACCCGGAGGACGTGAAGACCAAGTAGTCTCCGAGTAGGCCTCTGTGGACATATTCCTTATGGGGGAAGTTTCCTTTGTAACCTGGCGAGCCTCTGTGTATATAAAGAGGACTCGCAGGACTTAGACGGGGTCAAGCTATCAAGCCCTAAACCCTAGCTCATACGGCGAGTACCAGATCGGATCGCCTCCATTGTAACACCTCGATTATCATATCAATACCAATCTAGGGTAGGCAGGAAGTAGGTCTTTTACCTCACATTGAGGGGGCCGAACCTGGGTAAATCTGTGTTGATCTTTGTTCCTGCGATCCCAAGCTCGGAGATGCTTGACTCGCGTAATCCCACACCTACGAAGTCATCTATGACACCTGACGTGACAAACCCACGACAGTTGGCGCCCACCGTGGGGCCTGCGGTCAAGAGCGTCACGTTCCGCGCAGGATCCATGAAGGGAGCTGAAGATCTTGTTGTTGGCCGTATCATCACGGTCAATGGCACACCCCTCATTGACGATTCAAGCTGGGGGCCGGAAGCTGACTACCTGGAAACCGGCCACATCATCCCGTTTGGATCTGTCCATGTCTTCGTCGGCTTCATTGGCGGCGAGTCAGAGGATCCATCGCAACATGGCGACTCAGAAGAAGGAGTCGCGGTAACAGTGGACCAAGAAGAAGAATCTATCAACTACGAGTCGCTGCCTCTTGAAGACGAAGAAGGCCAATCCATTGAGTATGTCCTTGAGGAAAGGCTATGCGGAGGCCCTGTGGATGGTGGCTCGCCCTCTGTAGAAGATCGGCACGTTGAAGGGGTCTACAGGACCACAGAAGCGGACGAAGGGCTGGGCATGCCACCAGGCAGCTTAGCCCCCACACCGCCGGAAGCAGCAGAACAAGCCGCGCTAGACGCATCAGGAGTCGCGGCATCCGCCGCGATGACGCCAGGAGTCGCGGCCTCAGGAGTCGCAAACAGAGAGACTCCACCTGGAGTTGCGCCTGCGGAATCAGGGTCAAGGGTAGCCCCCAACGCAGCGGTCACGCCGCCACAGGGAAGCGTGTTGCTTACGCCAATATCTGCGGTTAACGCGGCTGCTAGGGTGACAGAATTGGAGGCTACCAGGATCGGGCTATATGATGAAGTCCAGAGAATCGCGGATGAGAGAGCCAGGTTGGCGCGTGAGGAACAGCGCCTCCAACAGGAGCAACTGCGACTCATCGAGGAAACCAATACTCTGCAAGGAGTACAGGCCACCTTGCCACACAGACGCCATGCGAGTCGCCTGCAGCCAGGAACAGTAAATCCTATGGAGCTGTTCCAATCGCCTACCGCTGAACCAACAATCGCGGTTCCGTCAGTCGCCACCAACACGATCCCATCAGTCGCCACCAACACAGCGCACCCGGTCGCATGGTCAGGGGTCGCACAACCTTCAGTCGCGGTACCCACACACATGGCACCATCTGCCATGGTTATGCGGTCCGTGGCCCCGTTAGCTGCGCCCGCGGTTCAAGCAATCGCTGTACCATCAGTTGTACCAGCGGTTCCATCTTTCGCAGCACCAAGAGCAGCGGAGATACCTGGATCAAGGGCCATAGTACAGGCTAACAACAGGGCCATGATGCCCCCGCCATTGCCGCAGCCAACCTTTGTTCAGCAGTCGCCACAGCAGCCTCAAAGGTTCCACACGCCGCAAGGGCATTATGTTAGCCCAGTGGAGAATCTCTTTGCGGCTACAAACATCTTGGCCAGGTTAGCGCCAGCAGGAAACACGCCAATGGACAGAGAGGCACGCGTGCCATTGAGATGCTGAGCACAGCAGTAATACAGCAGGCAAATATGTCCGAACACGCGGGACGGCTGCACTCCACCCCTACAATAGCAGAGCAACGGCGGAGAGAAGCATCCACGCGGAATCGCCGCACGTTGCGACTTCAAGTTCGGCTAGGCGACAAAGGGAAGATCAACCTGCGGCTCAAAATCAACCTCAGCAAGTTCAACCCATAGAAGTTGTGCAGCCGGCGCGGCGGCTAATCCAATAGGAAGGCCAGCTTCGTCCAATCTATCGTCGCGACTCAAAGGCCCAGTCTGTTTCAGCGAAAGAATCAGGTCTGAACCGTTTCCTGCAGATTTCAAAGGGCCTCGCAAGGTCGCCAACTACAACGCAAGCATGGACCCTGTTACTTGGCTCAACAATTACGAGATGGGCATGAGCATCCTAAACGCATCCGAAGAGATCTGCGCACGTTACCTAAACATGATGTTAGAAGGCGCAGCTCACATATGGCTGCAAAATTTGCCGCCAAATTCAATAAACTCTTGGGATGAGATGAAGGAAGCTTTTATCAAGAATTTCCAAGGAACATGCAAGCGACTCTGCAGCATAGAGGACCTTGAGCGTTGTGTACAGAAGGAAGGCGAGTCGAGTCGCCACTGGATGAGAAGGGTCGCAGAAATCATACATTCCTCAGATATACCACCCAGTTCAGCAGTCCTTGTCATGGAGAAAAATTGCAAATTTGAGCCGCTGGTCCACAAACTAGGTCGCATGAAGGACAAAGTCAAGAGCCTAAGCGAGGTAATGGCGGCGGCCAACAAGTATGCTAGCTCGGATAAAACCAGGGATGCATCTGATGGGGAGGAAGAGGAAAATACTGGCAAGGGAAAGAAGGCCAGTAGCAAGCCTCAACAACAGCAAGCTAGCAATGCCAATGCGAGTTATAACAAGCGCAAAAACGAGGAAGGAAACTCAGGGTTAGTCGCAAATACGAACACTCGTTACAAACAAAGCAGCGGCAGAGGAAGGAATTTTCACCCAGTTAACTTGGAAGAGGTTTTAACCGCCCCTGCGACATCCATATAGGAAAAGATGGGAAACCACCCAACCACACAAAGGCACAGTGTTATCATTACAAAAAGTGGAAGGATGGGCAACCACTCAACACAAACAACAATCATCAAAACAATGAGGGAGGTAACCACGGCGGAGGCAACAACAGCAACAACGCCGTCCCAAATCCGCAGCCAGATCAGCCACAGTTCCCAAAACAGTTGGGTCAGTATCATACCATTGTGGTGAATACTTCAAGGAGGGAACAAAAGCTGCGACGACGCAATCAGGCTGTTAACGCCATAGTACCAGCCGTCCCACAGTGGCTAAAGTGGTCCGAGCAGCCAGTAGTTTGGAGCCGCGAGGATCACCCAGGAGAAATAAATGAAGAGGGCAAACTCGCGCTGGTGGTTGCCCCTCAAGTCGCAGGGTACAAGTTGAGCAAAGTACTGATGGATGGAGGCAGCAGCATCAATATATTATACTATGAAACCTTCAAAAGAATGAACCTCCAAGAAAAGCAGCTACACCCATCAAGAACAACGTTTCACGGTGTCGTGCCAGGCATATCAGCTCAGCCATTGGGGCGAGTCAACTTGGAGGTCGCCTTTGGGACACAAAGCAACTTCAGGAGCGAGTATTCTGGTTCGAGGTTGTAGATTTCCAGAGCCCATATCATGCGCTGTTTGGCAGAGAAGCATTCGCAAAGTTTATGGCTAGGCCGTGCTATGTGTACCTAAAGCTTAAAATACCAGGCCCCAGGGGAGTCATCACCATCAATGGCGACAAAAGAATAGCTCAAGAATGCGAAGAAGGCGACAAGGCCATGGCCAGAGCAGCTTGCATCGCAGAGAGCGCGCCCATGCGCGAGTGCAGGAGAATTTTGATGACATCGTGAAGGCAAAGAGGCACCTGCCTGACTTGCGACTTCAGATTACGGCCGCAAGGGAGGCAAGGAAGTCAAAGGCTACAAGCCATTGCCAATAAGGACACATCCCAGGCATTGCGAGTTGCCATCAGCAGCCGCAACAAAACCATTAAGAGTTTACATCATCAAGCTGGCCACTCAGGGCTAAAAACTTCATTCTGATCGCCACCTAGGCGCGATCGACCCATTTCTGGTCGCCACTCAGGCGCGACCGACCCAATGTAACACTTCTGATCGCCACCTAGGCGCGATCGACCCATTTCTGGTCGCCACTCAGGCGCGACCGACCCAATGTAACACTTCTGGTCGCCACCTAGGCGCGACGACCCATTTCTGGTCGCCACTCAGGCGCGACCGACCCATGTAACATCTCTGGTTGCCACCTAGGCGCAACCGACCCAAGCATCACTTCTGGTCGCCACCTAGGCGCGACCGACCCTATGTATCATATAATGATTCTGAAATAAAGCATCTCAAACTACCAATTGAGTTGTGAGTCTTTTATTTTTTAATCATTGGTTCCTTGGGGGCGCGGCAGCTTTTTAGCGCGGCCTATTCCTTGGGATCGCCAAACAAGTGGCATTTATCGTGATTATACTCAACCTCTCTTGGATGCGACTTGCACTATGCGGCCAAAGTACTGGGGGTGCGGCGTCAATCGAGTTTGATTGCCTATCATGGCCGCTCTCGACCCTGAACACGCACTTTTTACCTGGGAAATACTGAGCCGCGCAAGGGCCTAAGTGAGGAAAAACCGAGACAAATCATAAGGACCAGCCTATTGGTCGAAACATGTACTGCTGAGAGTACTTAAGCAAACCATAACATTGTCTTATGACACATAAATTCTAACAATTATTACAGGCCGCTAAGGGCCAAGATCATAAAACCATTGTTTCTCTTCTTCATTTGTGCGCAGCTTTTGGCCTGTGGGAAGGAGGAACAGGCGGCTTACCAAGCTTGCCAGAAGGAGCAGTCGCAGGCTCGCTGGACGGTTTCTCCGTCGTGGGCTTGGGGGCTGCAGAGCTGGAAACACCCGGTGAAGGGTTCTTCTCCTGCGGGATCACCGCACTGGATGATGGAGCGGGTAACTTCTCCCATCTGCTTCCATCTGCATTATACTTGCCCATATAGGTCGCAAGATCTATCCCCTCCACCAGCTCAGTCGCATGGCCGCGCATGTCCTTCCAAGTCGCCGAATATTCTGAGGCCTTCAGCTCGGTGCCATCCACTTTCTTCGAGGGCCTGCCTTGTGCAACCTTGGCAGCATCAAAAGAAGGATAATATGTCTTGGCCAAAGCAAGAACATGAGCCGCACCGGTGCGAGCTGAGGATTCTTTCCAGTCCAAAAAATATTGAGGCGCCTTGAGCAGTCTCTTCAAAAGTCCCTCAGCATCAGCAGGAGCAGGCTTTTTCGGCAGAAGACAGGTGGACAGCGATCTCATGGCATCGCAAGCTTTTCGCGAAAACTCACGGATATACTCCAGCTGTTCTTGAGTACTGCCGCGCTGCAACGCGGCATCTTCACCTACATCGAGGCATGTCTCCGTCAGCTCTACAATATACAGGCAAAGATAGTAGAGAAAACAGATGCAGATATGAGTCGCAACACATACCAGTTAACTCTTGAGTCATGATGCAAACTTTGGCGTGGACAAGGTTATGGGCATCAGAAACTTTTTTCAACTTTTTCTCAAGCTCGCCAATGGCAACAGCCTTGAGCCTTGCGTCCTCGTTGGCTACAGCGATGGCGTCTTTCTGAGCACTGATTTGGAGGTCCAGCTGCTGGACCCTCTCTTGGAACTTCTCTTCAACCGTTTTAAGCCGCAGCTCGGTGGCTTTGGCTTGTTCAGATAATTTGAAGCTTTCATCAGATAGCTCGCCCATCCTGGCTTCCCTCTTCTTCAGCTCAACGTCACGCTGGCCAAGGAGCTCGCGCAGCCTCTCCATTCAGAAGGAGTCTCCCCCAACTGCTTTTCCAAGGCGAGTTTGCGGCTGTTATGGAGCTTAGTTCCTCCTACAAAGAGTACATCAGTTAGTAAGTACATATCAACAGCTAAAAGAGAAGCATCAAGTCTCCCTTTACAGTCAAAGAAGAAACTTGATCCTTGGGGGCTAGAGACAGATAAGTGGAGACAGAAGTTTACCTTATAAGCCGCAGACAGGTCAGACAGCGCCTTGCGGAGCTCCATGGCTTGCTTGTCATTTGAGGCAATGATGGCCTCTGACAGTTTCTCAGCGCGGCTCATGGAGGAGGAGGAAGCAACCTCAGCACGCAGAATTGGCGACCGCAGGCTGTCAGCCGCTGGCGATTCAATCACGGCGCATCACAATTATGGAGGAAGGGTTGACCTTCTCCACGTCTTGGATCGTAAGGGGATCCGTCTTCCAGAGCCACCTCTTGGGTAGCTGTGTCAGAACAGAGGCCAGCCAAGTCATCAGTGGTGGCCACGCCCTCACCATGGCGGTATGAGCCGCAGGTGATAAACGCGGCTCAACTAGGGTTTCAGAAACTCCAGGTTCAGTCGCGGATTTAACCGCACTTCTGCAAAAAGCAAGGGCATTGTGTGAAGAAGAAGCACATAAACCAGAATAAAAGTGTTATAAGCGCAAAAAAGTCACTAACTCTGGAGCCATCTTCACAGAGGCCATAAGTCGTCACTTGACGGTGATGACAGGCCTTGGGTCCCAGAATCTACGAGCAGAAGTTTGCGTGTCAGTAGAGGAAAAAGAATAAGCATTCAAGATGTCAAGACAGTAGAAATTACCAGAATGGGGACCCATATCTTCTTCAGTTGAGGCGGTGGGTTTGTACACACGCCTGGCAGGAGGGTCGCGCCCGTAGCAGGCTTGCGCGCTTCGTGGCCTCAGGTTCTCCAGAGCATCAAGCTCTGGCCCTCACGAGATAGCCTTTGGAGGCTCTACGGGGAGTTGGTCCAGCCGCGGACAGAGCTCGCGGCTGGCACTGGACTGTCATCCTCGTCCAGTTCAGTCTCTTCACCTTCTGAGGCCGCAGAGGCGACAGAGGGGATATCAGCAGTTTCGCTGCCCTCTAGAGCGGGCAGCAACTTCTTTCGTGTGGCACGCTTGGGAGCAGCAGTGCCGGCGACGGTCGCAGGCAGCGACCAGTAATTCTCATCAGCCTGGATCAGGAAGATATAAGTTGCAGTATTAAGAAAGGAATGCGACTCAACTACAAAGGCGAAAAGACAGAGAAGAGGAGTTACCTCAAAAGGCTTGTTGTTAACGCTGAAAGGGGCAAGCCCCACCTTGTCAAAGGAGATGTCCTTCTCCTCAGTCACGCGGGTGACGAATTCCACCCAATCCTCAGGCCTCCAGTCCGCAGCCTTGATGCGATCGACGTCAGCAGAGGTGCCTGTGCACTCAAGGAAGGATCGCTGTCGTGGACTCACGGGCTGGACGCGCCATTTGGTCCAGCAAGAGAGAAGATCAAGGCCAGTAAGACCATGACCTATTAAGGCGCGGACCTTGATCAGCGACTCATTGATGAAGGGCATGGCCGAGTCGCGAGGCTTTGATTTCAGTGCCTCGGTAGGCACGAAGGGGTGTTGGACCAGGAGGGGAGACGAGTTTCGCCCTCCGGAGAAGTATCTTGGCAGTAGAAAAAGGATTTTTGCCAAGACCTGGGCCGATTTGCCAGGGCCAGCTTGGGAAGAACAGAGTTTCGATGGCGTTGAAGAGAGATGGCGCCTACCTGAACATAGGCGCCACCCTTGCAGACAAGTTGGCTGTTGCAGGTGAAAGAGGCCAGCCACAGATCGATGTTGGGGGCTATACCAAGATAGTCCTCGCACAACACATGAAAATTGCTCACCTGGAGCATTGAGTTGGGCCCGATGTCGTGAAGACGGAGGCCTAGGCGTTGCAGCAGATTGCGGAAGAAGGGAGAACCTGGCGGCGTGAATCCACGCTCCACGTGCTCCACGAACATCACCAGCTCGTTGGGCTTGGGGCGCGGCTCGATTTCATCGCCTGGCGCCCGCCAGACGCCGTCCTCCTTCGGCGGCAAGAAGCCAGCTTCGGCCAGATCCGCAAGAGTTTCCTCCGTCACCCAGGATCCTTCCCAGTTGCAGGAGATCCTGCGCTTATCGTCAGATGGCTTTGCCTTGGGCGCCATTGCGAAGAGGAGATTGGATTGGGGAACTAAGCTCGGATTGAGGAAGAAGACGGCGCGGCTAGGGATGAGGAGATTGCAAGGGCAAGTGAATAATGACCTAGGTGGCCGCAGCTTATAACTGAAGGGACCCGCAACTAACGGCACAATCTGCGCTCGCAACCAACGGCACAATTTGCGCCCGCAAAACGAGTAACGGTCCGCAATTAAAGGAAACAAATATTTCCAGAAGGGGAGATGAGTCGCGCAGATAAGTCACAGCTCTGAATCGCATAAGTCAGAAGATTGGTCAGAACGTTTGCAGTGCGGCTCAGTGACCATTTCAAAGGTCAGAAGATTCTCACCGTAAAGTCCTAACCAATCTTGGGGGCTAATGTCGGGGGAATACTTTCTGGATTAACCCGCGGCCCAGTGCGACTTACTTTACTCGCACGGACAAAGGCCCACTTGGGAGCAAGCCCAGTATTGAACCGCCATAAGGGGAAAGATCTAGAAGACATATCCCGGAGGACGTGAAGACCAAGTAGTCTCCGAGTAGGCCTCTGTGGACGTATTCCTTATGGGGGAAGTTTCCTTTGTAACCTGGCGAGCCTCTGTGTATATAAAGAGGACTCGCAGGACTTAGAGGGGTCAAGCTATCAAGCCCTAAACCCTAGCTCATACGGCGAGTACCAGATCGGATCGCCTCCATTGTAACACCTCGATTATCATATCAATACCAATCTAGGGTAGGCAGGAAGTAGGTCTTTTACCTCACATTGAGGGGGCCGAACCTGGGTAAATCTGTGTTGATCTTTGTTCCTGCGATCCCAAGCTCGGAGATGCTTGACTCGCGTAATCCCACACCTACGAAGTCATCTATGACACCTGACGTGACAAACCCTGGACACCATAGCCAGCAGAGCCTCTCAGTTTAGACACTTAGCTTGGGGGCTTGACGAAGCCACCTCGGAGACCTTTCCGAGGTGGAACTCGGAAAGTTCCCAAGCATAGACGAGAGGGCTGCGGGCTGCACTTTGTACTTTGTGATGGGGTTGACACGGCAGATGTTACCATGGGGTAATTTGAGTTGTTGGGCCAGGCGAAACTAGTGTCTGGGAGTTTGTTTAGCTCTGTGAGGATAAAGGATTTACCCAGGTTCGGCCTCTCCATTGGAGATAAAGACCTACTTTCTGCTATGCTATTATTGATCTCGACCTCGATAACCCGGCTACGACAACAGAGCGGATCTCGATCTCGGTTACAAGGTGCGCTTGGTAGCGATGATCTCTCTGGTTCTCTTGCTAGTACAAACGTGTCTCGTAAAGGCTTCCCCTTGACTATGACCTAGGAGCCCGCTTATATAGACGGTCGGGTCTCCTGGTTCTATACATGGTAAGCCCGGGTTGCACCCAGACTCGGAGTCCTACTCTAGGTCTTCTAGCCTTCGTGTCCTCCAAGCCCGGCACCACCTTTGGTCTTCTAGAATCTTCTCCATCCAAGCGGGTCACCGCCCAACTTGCTGGCCCATCAACATACTCTGGCCCATGCTGATGGTTAGCTGTCCTGGCCGGGCCTTCTGCCTGGCGGGTCACGCTTCCCTCTTCATGGGCCTACCGGGTTATTATTCCCCCATCACCTGAGGCTGCTGCAGGTGCAGCCTCACCAGGGCAGATGGAGACTGCTCCTGGAGGGGAAGAAATTCCCCTTGTCCAGGAAGGCGCCGGGGCCAGCGGTGAGGGTGCTTCCAGCCCCCAAAAGGCCTCTGGCGCTGCTGAAGATGGAGGCTCTCACCAGAGCCCCCAAAAGCCTGCTGATGAAGAGGATGCTCCGCGTCGGAGCCCCCAAAAGCGGCTTGAAGTCAACCCAAGCCACAGGCGTGACGTCGGGGAGGCCTCTGGCTCTGGGCCTCTTGAGGAAACCTAGGCCTTGGCGCTGTGAAGTCAGCGCCCATGCGAGGTTCGCCGCGAGGCCATTTTTTCGCTCGGTGAGGGAGATGCTTGACGGCTTGGAGCTCCATCTTGTCGACGAGGAGCGCGTCAAGGAGGAGGACCGTCTGGACCTTGTGCGTGGCTGGACCCACCTTCAGGAGACGGTGGCGCGCTGCCATCGGGAGGATGAAGCGGCTCAGGAGTGGCGCGTCGCTTTGCCGAAGAGACTCGCGCCCACATCGTCCGCGAGGCCGAGGAGATCCTCGTGGAGTTGAGCCACAAGCGCGATGTAACATCCCAAAATTACTACTCAATATTATTATTCCAAAAAATGAGAGCCAACAAAAACTTTTGTTGATTATTATGTGTTGTTTACAAGTTGTTGCTTGTGTTATTTATTTCTTGTTGCTTGTGTTGCTTGTTTGCTTGAATTGATAAAATGAAATACAAAAGCAAAAGTGAAACAAGAAAAATAAAAGTGACAAATAAGAAACTCAAAATAGTTTCAAACAAAATTCAGTGGAGTGGTAATGCAACCCCTCCCATTTCATCCTTACTACTTATCTCCCTCAAATAATATTTACACCTATTTTAAAAATTCAAAAGTAAAAACAATTGAAATGAAACAAATTCCATAATTAAAACCCGATGAACAAAAATGATTCAAAACATTTTATTTTGAAATGCCAAATTTTGTGGAGCAACTACATGCCATGTGGAAGCCCCACAAATATTTGTGAATTTTTCTAAATTGTTTAGTACCCCAATTAAATTCCATAAATGCTGCTGGAAATAAAAAGAAATAAAGAAGCAGAGAAGGACCTAGTTGTAATTGGAAAAAGGAATCCAGGGGGTGTTCTGTAAAAATCCTCCGCCGTCTCCTACCTCTAGCTCGCTGTAGCTCGTCGCCGTGGCCACAGCGCAGCCGCGCCATTCCCAGGTCCCCCAGGGCCCCCTGGCTCGCGTTCGTCCATGCTCGTCGCCTCTGCAGCCTCTGCTCGCGCTCGAGCACTTCCCTCTCCCCAACGCGGCCACTGTCCCCCGTTGCTCGCCGTGGAGAGCTCGGATGGCGCCAGCCAAATTAGGCCCCCCTCTGCTCCCCGACACGCACCCGTCGCCATAGCCGCTCCCAGCTCATTCACGGACCCCCCAGACGCCTCGGCCTTGAACTTCCTGCACGCGTCGCGGAGGGGGCGAAAAAATCTCGCCGGAGGCGCCATGGACGCTGTCCGTGCGCTCCGTCCACGGTACGCCAGCCCCTGCCCTATTTAACCACCCCGAGCCCCTCTGAACACTCCACACCACACCCTCGACCTCTCCCTCGCTCCAATTTCACCGTGCACCGCCAGGAGGGCGGGCACTGCTGCAGCCTCTGCCGCCGTCGAGGTTGATCACGGCCGCGACGCCACACCCTCCCTTTCTCTCATTTCTGGCCCGCACTCTTTTCTGCAACCACACCGCACTCACATGCCTCGTTTTCCTCTGTATCGCGCACAGGGGAGACGCCAGGACCTCGCCGGAGTTGCTGGAGCTAGCCGTGGAAGCGGAGGAGCTCGCCGTCGACGGTACACGCCGTCCCAGCAAGCTCGAGTCCTCCAGCAACCTTCCCCGAGCCTCTGCGTTGAATCGCATCATTGCCGTGACTTCCCGAGCCCCCTAGGTGAGAGATCCATCCACCTCGCCGTCGCCGGCGCGGCAGCGCCGCTAGTTTTTGGTCGCCGGAGTTGCGACGCACGCGAGCCGTTGGATCTTGATCCAACGGCAGCATACCGTTTCGTTTAGAATAGGAGTCACTGACATGTGGACCCCACACATCAGGATTTCATTAATTTCCCACGCGCACATAGTGTCGCTGACACATAGGCCGCACCTGTCATAGTTTTGAACATTATCCAGAATAGTAAACTTTTCGAATTTAAACTTCTCTGGAAATTCAGTACTGGACCTAACTTCAAAATTCAATAACTTGGGATCTAGACATCCAAATAAATCAAATACAATTGTTCTGGAAAGCTTATGAAAAGGTTTAACCAACACAATTGGATTCAATTCATTTAGATCAATAAATAAACAGTGATATTTAAAATTCCACAGAAGGTTTAAAACCTAAACTTGTTTGTTTCTGATACTCTGTTAGTCCAAATAATCCCAAACCAATTTTGTTAGCTTAGTACTGCCATGTGTTAGCTTCCCTAATTTTTGTAGAAGTAATTGTGTAGTAGTAATTGTTTAGTATAAAGATGAAGTTTGAACATCCTTCTGAACTAAAACAATTACATATGTTTAATGGTTAACCCAAATGATTTAGGACCAATTTTGTTAGATCACATTTAGTCATGTTTAGTTACCCCTAAAAGGATTTTTTTTAAATAAAATTAACTTGAGTTGTAGGAAAAACTTTATTATTAAGTTACTGGGTTAAAACATTTGTGTAGGGAGTTTGGTAACTCCAATTAGTACAAACTCAATTGTGCTGTCTTCTACACATCAGTAGCTTCCTATAGAAATTTAGTTTGTATTTTTGTGACCAACAGAACTCAAGTTGCAATTAAACATGTTTAACAAGTTTCTGCCAAATTAGACATAAATTAATAATGTTTAATTCAATTAAGTTGGACCCAAATTATATTGTTTGATGTGTGCAGTGGCTATTTGTGATGTTTATGATTGTTATGTTGTGATGTTGCTTGAGTAGTTTTAGTGATTGTTTGTATTTGTTTGTTATTAATTAGACGAGAACACTTTCGGATTTATCGAGGAAGGAGAGTTTGTTGAATCTGAAGATCAAGACCAAGGTCACTTTGCCGAGCAAGGCAAGCTACTCTCTGAGCTTGCACCACAAATATATGCATCTATTTTTGATATCATGATTTACTCTTAAGGCAAAGATTTATAAAACCTTTTCAAAACATGTCTGGAATTTATTTTGCCACCACTATGTAGTAGTTAATATGAAATTATAGGATGGGAAAAACAAATGGTTTATTCAAACTCCTTTGAAAATACTTGTGTGGATATGGAATACCGAGATGTCGGTGTCGAAGTGGAGAAATGGAGAATGGAGATGTTTATGAAAAATGCACAGTGTGTCCTTGTACTTACGTCAACCAGCCGATACCCTGTGCGACCACATTTACCCACATATGGGAAAGGGCTTAGTCATATAATTTGCTCATATTAGTATGGGAGACCTCATCGACGAGATGACTCGTTATGATGAAGGGATGGTCTGAGGACCTACCTTGACTGGGTCTCTTGCTCAAACTCTATAAAAGATAAGGAGGAGGATTGAGACTTTACATGTGGTCGCCGGAAAAAACTATGAGTCCTCACACTTAGATTCCGACGGGCTGGGTTAAGTGTGATGGAAAAGTTCATAAGGGCAGGATCCTATACTAGCATGAGCAAAGGACAGGCTATGGTCGGGACTTACTTCGCATACACCTTGTATGGCGAGACGTGGCAGACACGATGAGTTGCCGGATGAATGTGGGAAAAGCGTGCTAACTCTGCAGAGTGTAAAATTATTCGAATAGCCGAGTCCTCGGATATGGACAGTTGGGAGGCCCTACTTTGACCATGTGCAAGTTTTGAAAGATTTGAGTTTTAAAAAGAAAATGAAGTGGAGAATGTTCCATACACCTATACCAACGGATCGGTATGAGTTGTTGAGGAAGTGGCCATGTCGGGCTATGGTTGAAAAAGGAGGAGTTTTGGAGAAACAGATAAAATGGTGATTTCTTTAAAAATGGTTATAAAACTCTTCTTACCTTTTTCAATAAAGATAGAGATGTTTTAAATAAATAAAAGTTGAAAGTAAAATAAAACTAGTGCATACTCATGTTGGGTAGTTTGCGAGTACATTCAAATGTACTCATATTGGTTTCGTCCCTGGCTATTGTCCTAGCCAGACTACGAGGAGGAGCACTACGCCGAGCAGGAGTATGGCGACTTCTACGCGAACTAAGGATCTCCATAAGTCAGCTGCTGTCGGGTCGTCATCGTTAGGATTTGATGTCTACTACGCCGTAGCTTCCGCTGATATTTTGGTTTGGCCCATGAAGGCACCTATGTAAGACTTGGTCTAAATGACCATTTATGTAAGACTTTTAATTCGGTATTGTAATGGATGTAAACTTTGGTATCCAATTCGGATTATGTGCAAGACAGACTGATCACGGGATCGTTGTGTTAAGCATAATCGGGTATTTCGGACAGCTAGTCCGGGGTCCCCACAGACTTGGTATCAGAGCCATTGACTTTAAGAGACCTTAGATTAGCATGGTCGCTAGATAGAAGTTACAAAAGTTAATTTCTAAAAATAAAAGAGTGAAGTATTTTCAAAAATTTCTTATCTCCAATCCTCTTACTTATACAAAATTTGACTCATTAAATATTACTTTTTCCTTGTATCTTAAAATTTTTCACACTTGTCATTATATTAAGCTTAAAATTTTGCTCACATATTGCCATACTACATTTAAAATTTGATACACTTATCATCTCACTAACTTAAAATTTTGCTAAAAATTGTAGATGGCGATCCACTGGACCGAGTTCGTTCAGCTTGAGAGGGACAGCAAGTTGATGTTCGAGAAGGACTTGTTCGAGTTGAGCAAGCTGTTAGGTGCCCCGCCCCAGAGTTTAGGGGAGCCAGGTGGACACTCTCGGCAACGGGAACCTGTGTTGGTTGGTCGAGTCGTCTGTTCGGGGGAACATCAAGTCTCCCGGATCCAAGACGATGATCTTCACCACTATGGACGTCCACTGGGACGACGGACTGTGTCGTTCTGCAGAGGATGCTAGCCCGACTTTGTGAGGAGCACAAGGCGGAGTTAGTGAACTCCCGTTTCCGGTTCTACGGGAGGCGCAACGATGATGGACACCCTGTCGATCACCGCGACACCCGACGTTCGGAGAGTACATCCTGGACATGGAGATTATGCTTTTCGTACCCAGGAGGATCTGATGTGCGCTAGACTCCGTTCTCGCTTCGAGCGCATCTCGCTCGCGGAGAGTCGCGAGAGTGAGGCGCAGCTGAAGGAGAGAGAAGGTCGCTCTTCTCAAGAAGAGGACCCAGCTGAGGGGATTATCGCCAAGCTCCGCAAGAAGGTGCGGAGCGGGACGAGATCATAGAGGATCTAGAGCCCATACTGATGAGATGGAGGAGGAGGGCGAGGATCTCCGCAAGGAGAACAACGCTTTCCTCAGTGACGATGACGACTTCCTGGAGGAGATGGACTATGAGAGGAGGACGATGAGGAGGAGTTAGTTGACGAGGAGGAGGAGCCACTCGAGGCAGTTCTCGAGGATGAGGAGGAGGTCCCGAGGAGCCACCTTACCAGTCAGACGCTGACGTGCAGAGCTGAGGTTCCACCTCAGTAGGCGAGTGACTTGATCACTACCGCAGGATTAGGTTGACCCCTATCGCTAGTCGAGTCGAAGTAGTGGTTCTTTTGGAAACCTGATGTCGTAAGCTTGATGTTGTAAGCTTGATGTTGTTGTGAACTCCTTGATGTGATGTTTGTGATATATAAGTATGTTTGTCTTGTTTGATCTGTGTAAAATATTTTCCATATAATCCTTAAATTAATCAACCACTTCGCGAAATCGTCTTTTCCCTTAGTCGAACCTTTTGCCTTGCCTCTTATACCCGGTGTGCTTCAGGATGCGCCCGTCGACAATGCGGGAGGATCAGGATCAGCACCACCACCAGGACCCAACCCCCGCCCAACTTCTCGCGCTTATCATGGAGGAACGCCAAAATGCCCGGAAGAGCGCCAAGCTCATCTCGCTGCCCTGCAGCAGATGCTGCGCCCATCTCAACCAAAAAACAACAACAACAACAACAATGGCAATGGCAATGGCGATGGAAACCAGCGATCCACCTTAGGCGATTTCCAGAAGACCAACCCGCCTACCTTCCAAGGGACTTCACCCACTAGAAGCCGATGATTGGCTTCGCACCATCGACAACAATCTGAAGTTGCTGCTGTAGGAGAAAATGAGAAGGTGCTGTATGCAACCCACTATCTTGCTGGACCTGCACGAGCTTGGTGGGAAACTACCAAGGCTCTCCAGAGGCTGGCCATGTTATCAACTGGGCTGAGTTCCAGGAGAAGTTCCGCAAGAAGCACATTCCCTAGGACTCATTGAGAGAAGAAGGATGAATTCCGCAAGCTGAGGCAGGGAAGTAGGATGTGGTCGGTTATCTTGATGATTTTACCGACTTATCTCGGTATGCTCCTGATGAACGACAAAGAGAGAAGAAGATGGAGCGTTTCATGGGTGGACTTCATGATGAACTGCAGTGTGCTCTGGTTATCCATGACTTCCGTGATCTGGAGTCACTTGTGGACAAAGCCATCCAGCTGGAGACCAAGCGCAAGTCTATGTTGAAGGTCAAGAGGAGGATGAATGCTCAGGAAGGTTCGAGCAGCCAGAACCTCGTATCTTTCAGCAAAACCCCAAGCCTGCCTATCGACCACCACAAGCTCCACGCCCCAATTTCCCAACCGCCCAAACAACTTCAACCGCCCCAATGACAATACCGTCCCGGAGGAAACTTCAACAACTTCACCCGCAATGCCAATGTTGTCTGCTTTGAATGGCAACAAAGGTCACTACTCCAGAGAATGCCCCAATCCCAAGAGGAATGTTCAGCGCCCCAATGCCTGCACCGAACAATGGTCAAGGCCGCAATGGAAATGGCAAGAATGCCGCACCCCGCGGAAATGTTGCTGTTGTCAAGGGTCGTCTGCACCACATCAATGCTGAAGAAGCCTGGATGCGCCAGATGTTGTGCTGGGTACGTTCCTTGTCAACTCAGTACCTGCAACTGTTCTGTTTGATTCTGGTGCACCCATTCCTTGTTACCGAGGAGTTTGTCTAAGGGAGGTTTAGTAGAAGGCTTCCTGACTAAAACCATGACTATACAAATCCCTGGCTCCACTATAGAAACCAAGAGATTTGTCCAATACTGCCATGAGATCAAAGGCGAAAAGTTTGCAGCCGACTTAATTATTTCTAGGAACCCAAGGCATAGATGTTATACTTGGTATGAATTGGTTAGCCAAGTACCATGGTCGAATCGACTGTGCCAGAAGAGCTGTATCCATCACCACCGACAAAGAAGTAGAAGTGGAGTATGTGTCTGAAACCAAATTCCCACCCAGGCTGCCATGAGGCATAGCTCGACCGCCTTAGATGAGATCCGTGTTGTTCACCTATTTCGGGATGTTTTCCCTGAGGAATTGCCTGGTATGCCGCCGACCGGGATATTGAGTTCATAATTGAGCTTATCCCAGGAACAGCCCCTATATCCCAAAAGCCTTATCGGATGAATCCGGAAGAACTGGTTGAATTGAAGAAGCAGTTGGCTGATATGCTCAGCAAAGGTCTTGTTCGCCCAGGCTTCACCTGGGGATCACCATTATTTTTGTGGACAAGAGAGACGGTACCACACGCCTGTGTGTGGATTATCGCAAGCTGAATGACGTGACCATTAAAAACAAGTACCCTCTTCCCAAGATCGAGGATCTGTTCGATCGAAATGAACGGAGCCCGAGTCTTTTCCAAGATCGATCTTCGGACAGGTTACCATCAGTTGAAGATCCGAGAGACAGACATTCCCAAGACCGCCTTCACCACCCGTTACGGTTTGTTTGAATACACCGTGATGTCCTTTGGTCTGACCAATGCCCCAGCCTATTTCATGAATCTCATGAACAAGATTTTCATGGAGTACCTCGACAAGTTCGTGGTAGTTTTCCTCGATGACATCCTTATTTATTCCAAGACCGAAGAAGAGCATGCTGAACACCTGCGTCTAGTTTTGGAGACCTCCGAGAGCACCAGCTGTATGCCAAGCTTAGCAAGTGTGAGTTTTGGCTCAGAAGTGGCATTTCTCGGACATGTTGTATCTGCGGAGGAATTTCTGTTGACCCGAGAAGATCCAAGCCATTGTTGACTGGTTATCCCCAACCAGTGTGACTGAAATCCGAAGCTTTCTCGGACTCGCCGGTTATTACCGCAAGTTCGTTGAAGGATTTTCCAGTATAGCCAAACCCATGACCCAACTGTTGAAGAAGGACAAGAAATTTGAATGGACTCAAATGTGAAGATAGTTTCCAAGAACTGAAGAAGAGACTAACCTCCCAATTGATTATGCCAGACGTCACCAGAGTTTCGACGTGTATTGCGATGCATCACGCCTCGGACTTGGTTGCGTTCTGATGCAAGAAGGCAAAGTTGTGTCGTATCTGTCCGGCAGTTGCGACCGCATGAAGAGAATTACCCAACCCATGACCTGGAATTAGCTGCTGTTGTTCTTGCTCTTAAAAACGTGGCGTCCCTATCTTGCGGGACATCGCTGTGAGATATACACGATCATAAGAGCTTGAAGTATTTTCACCCAGAAGGAGTTGAACCTGCGACAGAGGAGATGGATGGAATTAATCAAGGATTATGATATTGGAATCCATTATCACCCGGAAAGGCTAATGTAGTTGCCGATGCCCTTAGTCGCAAACCCTGCACCCTGAATGCCTTGATCCAAGCCGAACAGCCAGCCTTGTTCAAAGAGTTCAAGATTTTGGACTAGAACTTGTTAGCCATGGTTATCTCGCCAATTTAGAGTTAGCCCCAACCCTGATGGATCAAATCAAAGAAGCCCAAAAAGGTCATGAAAGCATTGAAGGAATTAGAAGAAGATTCTCTCGGCAAAGCACCCGGTTTTACCGAAGATGCTGAAGGAGTGCTGAAATTCAATGCCGTATCTGTGTGCCCAATGTCACGGAACTTAAGGAGTTAATCCTGAAGGAGCCCATGAGACCCCTTATTCAATCCACCCCGGCGGAACCAAATGTACCAAGACCTTCGAGAAAGATTTTGGTGGCATGGAATGAAGCGAGAGATTGGTTCTTTTGTAGCCAAGTGGACATCTGTCAGCGAGTCAAGGCTGAACATCAGGGCCCGCTGGATTGCTTCAACCTTTGAAAATTCCCGAGTGGAAGTGGGATGAGATTGGAATGGATTTTATTACCGGACTTCCAAGATCCAACCGAGGCCATGATTCAATCTGGGTCATCGTTGATCGATTGACCAAGGTTGCCTTTTATGTCAAGACCACATATGGACCAGTTAGCAGACTTGTATATTTCCAGAATAGTAAGCCTGCATGGTGTGCCTAAGAAGATTGTATCTGATAGAGGCACGCAATTCACCTCAAGATTCTGGAAATCCCTTCATGAAGCCCTCGGAACCAAGTTAGCATTTAGCACAGCTTATCATCCCCAGACCGATGGCCAAACTGAGCGAGTGAACCAGATATTGGAGGACATGCTTCGCGCATGTGTTCTATCCTATGGTTCCAAGTGGGAAGATTGTCTTCCGTTTGCAGAGTTCTCGTACAACACAGTTATCAGTCCAGTCTGCAAATGGCCCCTTTTGAAGCCCTTTACGGCAAGAAGTGTCGTACACCCCTGAATTGGTCGATACCGGAGAAGCAAATTGTTTGGACCAGATACCCTCCGTGAAGCTGAAGAGCAAGTTCAGCTTATTCGTGAACGCCTCAAAACTGCCCAATCCCGTCAGAAGAGTTACGCTGACACCAAGCGCCGTGACCTCACTTCAACGTCGGAGATTATGTTTATCTCCGAGTGACACCCCTCAAAGGAATGCAGCGTTTCCATGTCAAGGAAATTAGCGCCAAGGTATATTGGACCCTTCAAGATCATGCTCGTCGAGGAGAAGTATCCTATCAGCTGGAATTGCCCCGGAGTTAGGAGATTATCATGATGTCTTCCACATTTCCTTGCTCCGGAAGTGTCTTGAAGTTCCTGACCAGCCTGATGTTTTCAAAAACATCGACCACCTCTCCATCGACCTGAACCAAGACCTGACTTATCGCGAGAGACCCCTCAAGATTCTCGAAGAAGATGTTCGTGTTACCGAAGCGTGCGATCAAGTTTTACAAAGTCCAGTGGACTAACCACTCTGAAGAAGAAGCAACTTGGGAACGAAGATTATCTTAGAGCGAATTCCCAGACCTCTTTAGTACCTAAGCCTAGCAAATCTCGGGACGAGATTTATTTTAAGGGGAAGGATTGTAACATCCCAAAAATTATATCAATATTATTATTCCAAAAATGGAGAGCCAACAAAAACTTTGTTAAATTATATGTGTTGTTTCAATATTCTTGCTTGTGTTATTTATTTCTTGTTGCTTGTGTGTTGTTGCTTGAATTGATAAAATGAAATACAAAAGCAAAAGTGAAACAAGAAAAATAAAAGTGACAAATAAGAAACTCAAAATAGTTTCAAACAAAAT